>OY744521.1:12641620-12789120 GCA_963556195.1 Sepiola atlantica | reverse complement strand
TCTCATTAGGCAGAGTAAGAATCCGATCTTAACCATAGATGTTTTGAAAGAACCAAATATAATCTAAGGTTAAGATCGGATTCTAACTTTGCCTGATGAGATTTAAGTTTATAATAGCTGTTAATCGATAACATCGACATGCCAGTCTCGCAGATTTTGTACATGAGTGTGTAAATAAAATATATATATATATACATATATATATATATATATATATATATATATATATATATATATATATATATATATATATATATATATATATATATCAATGTGTTTATCTGTAGACATTTTCATTCTTGTTCATATTTATCTTTATCTGTATATATGTCGCCCACTTAAACCATACGAGCATTTCATGTTGATCGGCGAAAATCAATACAAAAATATCCCTTCATGCATTTCAACAGGAAATAGCATCATGCTAGAGCAAAGCTAGTAAAAACTGGATAAAAAATGACATAATTCCTCTGCAGCTCAATGAAATTGATAACTTGTGTTCATGTCAGTCAACCATTTAATATTGTTTGCTGCGTTCGTTTGAGGCAACGTCATTTTGTTTGGCAAACGAAATAGCATGGCACGCGGTGGATTCTTTTGCCTTTCAAGAACAGCTGATCAAATATGGTGAAGGAACGCGATTGCTGAAACGAAAACAGCCAATATAAAACCATACATTCAGAAAACACTGGCAAACTGAAAAAAACAATTCCAGGTGTTCAGTGAAAGACCGAAGCTCGGTGCCATTTTCCATAGGTATTTCTTCATTAAAAGAGAGAAAAATAGTAGAACACAACAAATAACGGATACGGACTCAATTATTAGTCGATTCCTACGCATCCTTCTAAAAATAATGTTTTACTTAATGTCATGAAGTTATTAAAGAAAAATATAATAGATTTCACTACGAAAATAGAATACATAAAAAACATAAAAGGTTTGTGACTTGGTGCTTCTAACTATTTCCCGAAGAATCTTGCGACTCTGCTAGCAATGTACTAAAGGAAACGAATATATATATATATATATATATATATATATATATATATATATATATATAAATCTTACAGCATAGCGTTCGTTACTTATATTTCTTATGCCGTTCTCCATCGACCCATTATTGTATCCTGCTTAACTTTGTCTATGAAAACGTAGATACGGCACTCTCACTCGACTTGAGTGCCCAAATATATGTTTTGAGGAATTTTAATGAACATCACCGTTACTGGCTTGAATACCCCAGCCATACACATGCAGCTGGAAACCCAACGTATTCTTTCTCCATAGGGTACTATCTCTCGCAGACTGTCACTTTCCCGATCCGCCTCCCTGATTGTGTGAACCAGCAAGCCTCCTTTCTCGACCTGTTGGCAACCGCACTGCCCGAGGCTTGTGCAGTGAATGCCAATAGCCCACTCAGAACCGCTGAACACCTTTTGGTAATGATTCATATCATCCTAAAATCTTGTTCCAAAGCTGATGAGCCGTTGCTCAAAATGACGAGATACTACAACCGGGCTTATTTGGTATTCATCAGATATTCAATTAGAGACGCCTTATTTAGTGAAGATTTTCTCTTCCTGCTGATCAGTGCGCAGATTAGTTAACTTTATTGGTTAAAGCAGACATTGAAGCACATGTCTCTATGCGAAAATTATAGAGCAAGCCCTACTGACCACAATGATTGACCTCGACCGGTGCAGTTGTTATCGCTAAGAAACAGTAAGCACTCCGACAATTCAACTGACATACGCTAACAAAAAGTAAACAGAAAATAGAGTGTCAATAAATCATTGTAACACTCTCATGGCTTATATGTCGAGTGCTCGACTACTCAGCCGCATGAAATCGTAAGACAGCAATCTAAAAATGTGGGAAGAACACAGGTATGTGCAAATAGAAGAAAGCGATTCAGTGTTTCATAATTGTAGGCAAACTAAAAAAAACTGGGATGCTGAGACATTTGTGTAGAAATCTTGTAGGGATGCGTCTCCTTTATAAACAAGTAGCAATCATCACACACGATTTGTCATTTCTCAATTCAAGGATTATGTCAGGAATATAAAAAGAATTTCAAAATCACGCCAGGTACAATAGATGTACAAAATAGGTGAACGCAGGTACAATAGATGCAGAAAATAGGTGAACGTTTCACCAGAATATTAATATATATAAAAAGTAAGTGATTTATATGAAACAAATTTGAAAACATATGTTTATACCTACAATAATATATTATGATTTCGATCGCCATATTACACACAAAATATGTCAACTGTTCTTCATACGAAGTTTTCTGACATCTTTATCAATAGTTCTGGAGCATATACGTGGCATATACTTAAAGTAGTGGTAGTAATAGTAATAATAGGTGGGCGAACACCTAGTAATATATACCACTTCGAAATTTGAAGGGAGTTTCATTACAAATTCAGTGAAATTTTGTCTAATTGTTTATGTGTGACCACCAGACAGCCGAACTTTGTCAACACACACACACACACACACACACACACACATATATATATATATATATATATATATATATATATATATATATATATATATTTAAAAGAGGGGTCAAAGTTCCCCAAAGAATTAAAATGTGTTAACGAATTCCTTCAGCCGGCACAATAGAGATTTACGAATGGCGATATAGACATATTCCCAATATGCAAGACGTCAGCACACTTTATTATATAGCTACTGCCACAGAATGGATTTTCAACGAAATGCTGGCCAGTAGAAGAGTCGCAGAAGAATAGTGACATCGCGATTCTACCCTTTCTAGTCGAATTTAGGATGGAACGTTCTTGTTTATGCGGGTTTTGAAATGCAAAGAAGTATGCCCTTTGTCTCCAGCATTACACTGGCTTTTAAATTTGAAAACAACATTACTATAATTGGTATAATGCATACTATCCTTGCGAAAAGAAGGGAAAACAGGTCTCGTAGAATACACTAAACGTAAGGAAACCCAGTAAAAACAATAAATAATGTTTCCAACAATCTTCTTGATCAGTTTTTTTCTATTTCCCTTTATCCAAAGTAGTTTCAAATAAATGGGGCATTTTGAAGGGCAAAATAGTTGTAAGAATTTGAAGTCAACAACCTTTTTGTTAATGCAGTTTCTAATAACGTCCTTAAGGTAACCATTATTAAAAAAATATTTCACTAAACTTATTCAGTACCGAATCCAATCTACTAGGAGAAACGATCACAAAGGCGCTATGCACCAAAGTGTAAATTAAGCCGAACTTCTAGATTTCGGTACAAAAGGAGACCAGATCACATTCACGCCAGTAATAGTTGGCTTCCTGTAGATGGCAGTGAGAAAGCTGCCTTTTTATGGTTGAACAAGGACACTGCAGAAAAGAAAACAATTATTCTTTTTCCCATTACATAGTAAACTTTAGAGCCCCATGAATGGAATTTAACTTAGTGAAGAATGCTAACGCTTAACTTTGCGATGAAACTCAGGCAAAAGTGTCGTACACATATCTAACATAAATCATGGGTATGGTTACAGAACTAACTAATACAGATTCTTAATAATCGACAAAGATATCAGCCAAAGTTGTCGCCAGTAAGCTTCCTATTCAACCCCATCGACCTTACTATACATAATATTATATATATATATATATATATATATTTCTATAATAGACAACATCTTATAAAGCATGGAACCCCAAAGAACGAATTCAGGAACATTTTAACAAATAGCACATCCATTCTGGCAGTTTCGGGTTGCAGTATTCGTCTCCGCTTAACATAATCATTATTTATACGCATTAATACACCAAACATCAACCATTCCCGTTATGAGGGGGTGAAGGCGTATTTATATGCTGCTCAAATAATTTAAAAGAGCGGTCTTTATTCCATTTTAAAACTGCCTGACGACGACCGATGTCGGTTGAAAACGTTGGCACCTAATAAGAAGATTTTTACACTCTTTGGATTATAACATCAAATCCGTCGTACGAAGACTAGAAACAACGGATCAAACGCTGAAGTTGGCACTCCTGTTTAATCAAGCATGCATATATATATATATATATATATATATATATATATATATATATATATATATATATATATATATATATATATGAAAATAGATGAACGAAGAGTGATAAACATGAAATGGTTTAAGCTCAATATACGAGATAGAGGAATTATAATGATAGATGAACGAAGAGTGATAAACATATACAAATGTCCAGATTTATTTCAAACTTCGATTCTTAAATGTAAGGTATATTCTGTAATAAAATTATGTTTATTATGTTAATTCCGTTTAAATGCGCTCCATCTACGATTTGAACTCAACATCTCACTATTGGATTTGCTTCATTCTTCAGCACTTTCCTATGCTGCCTTCACGAAACTTTTTCTTCCCCCTCTAAATCTCCTTCCATTGGACACCTTATCAACGGACAACTACCATCTGGACAAACCCCATATCTTTTTTACACGAACCTTTTTTCACCCTTCATTTTCTTAATAATATTTTTTCAAATGTTGAATTTTAGCTTTCATACTGCCAACTTATCTATCTGTATAATTCCTCTGATGATAAGATCTCGATCGTTGAAAGGTCTTGGCCTAAGGAAAGAATAATAAACATAATGTTATTACAGAATATACCTTGCATTGAACAATCGAAGTTTGAAATAAATCTGGACATGTGTACATGTTTATCACTCTTCGTTCATCTATCTTTATAATTTCTCTATCTCGTATATTGAGCTTGAACCATTTCACTATCGGTTCTATTTACCAAAAGCTTACTTTTAGTTTCATATTTATTCTCTGTCTCTATCTATCTCTCTCTCTATATATATATATATTAGATTTCTTGAATGTGAGATGGAAAATAATTATATATATATATATATATATATATGGGACGCGTATTTGCGTATATATTTGAGTTTGTTATTTTAATTTTTTAAAAATTTTTATGTATATATATATACGTTTGTTTATATATGTACTTGTGTATCTATTAATTTGTACACACGTGTGTATTTTATTTAAAGATCATACATTTATGCTTGAATATGTTTGTAAATAAATTAACACTTTGAAGTGTTAAATAGAGAAGAATAAAATCCAAGCTAAGTGGGTAATAAAACAATAGAAAAAAGAAAGAATTAGAAGGCAGGTAATAACAATGATAGAAAAAGATAGAAACTAATTGAAAGGGTTAACAAGTAAATAATATAACCTGATACTAAATTATAAAAAAATCTCATCCCCAAAAAGGATTTATTTAAAGGGGAAGTTTTCCAAATTCATCTCACTTCTTTGGTCTGAAGAGGTTGCCTATTTGTGACGAGTACAACCGAAACATGCATGCACATATGTAACCAATAATGTTTGTATGAATAAACATTCATACTATATATATATAACATTTATTCTTGGTTGACACTCGTGCTTGCGTAGGTAATACGATTCAATACACGGGTTATTTAGTTCTCGAACCAAGAAAAACCAAAAAGTGAAAAACGAAACTCGTACAAAACTCAAATCTGGGCTTTCGAATGTCGGACGCTTGTGTCGTCATTGGCGTCTTCATTAACGAACCATACAGTTAAAGGGAAACTATTTATTCCTAGCCCCATTGAATAAATCAACCGTTTATGTAACATTATGGTGTGTGTTTACAAAATACAATCCATCTATCTATCTATCTATCTATCTATCGCTCGATCTATCTATCTACCTACCTATCTATCTATCTATCTATCTATCTACCTAGCTTGCTAGCTAGCTAGGTATCTATCTATCTATCGTTCGATCAATGTATCTATCTATCTATCTATCTATCTATCTATCTATCTGTCGATTCATCTATCTATCTATATATCGTTCGATCCATCTATCTATCTATCTATCTACTTATATATCTATCTGTTTTTGTGTGTGTCAATACCTGTTTATCTCCTTTCTTTATATCTATTTATTTCATGTTACATGTGTCCGCTCATCTCTATAAATAGGCTCTGTCTAACATATGACCGTTTAAAATAGTGTTTACTTCGCTTAACCCGCAGATTGATGGGATCCAGCTTATTTTTGGTGACTCAAAGGATTAGTTCGCAATCGATCCTTGACGCTTGCGTTTGAAATTACATTGTTTTGTTCATCAAATTATGCTCATAATATTTATGTGTTAGAATTTTACTAACCACATCAACAACACCAATGTGTCGTTAAAGATGTTTAAGCTGTTATTTTGAACAATTACTGAAATAAAATTGCTTCATTGGAATTCGTTTACAATACTAAATGCCATATATTCTTGAAATATGATTTAAAAAATATCAAATCTCACTTTCAAGTATATGTTTTAATATTGTTTTTAAGCTGACTATTATTCACGTATGCAGATAATCGAATCTCATATTCAAAATCGTATCTTAATATTTTATGGTAGTTTTCCCAACATCATATTCTTCACATCAGCGTGAATAACATAGTTTACTTTGGTGACGCAGCACACATTACAATATTTCTGGGGCGAGATTCTTTTAAGTTATGACGCATATATATATATATATATATATATATATATATATATATATATATATATATATATATATATATATATAAATATATATATATATATAGAGAGAGAGATAGAAGAAAAAAGAGTGATAAATATGCGACGATTGTCTAAATTTATTTCAAATTTCAATTGTTCAATGCAAGGTGTAATCAGTAATAAACTAGTGTTTATTTTTCTTTCCTTAAGCCAAGGCTTTTCAAAGATCGAAATCTTATCATCAGAGGAGAAATACAGATGGATAAATTGGCTTTCGAAAAAAACAAAGTTCAAACATTTGAAAATTATGAGAGTTGTTATTAAAAAAACGTATTGAATGAAGAGAAAAGTTCCGTGAAAAGATAAGCAGCAATTGCTCTATCTCGTATATTGAGCTAATCCTTTTCACAATAGGTTCCATATACTATAAGTTATTACTTTGGTTTATTTTGATCCTTTATATATATACTAGCATGGTAATACGGCGTTGCGTGGGTTAACATCGTATTCGACATTAAGTTAAAGAGAACAAACTTGCTGTTATCAGCTAGATTTCTTAATCACTGAATTATCTAGATATATGTTAACACTCCTAAATTAACGCTAACTTCATTGTGTAATATGTTATCAAAGGACAGGTAGCTTTTTATGGGTAGCTAGAGACGCAGAACTACTTCCGTTACGTTAACATGCAAATTATACACGTAAACATACTTATATTTTATAGTACACTCTCTAGTATGTATTCGGTTTAAAGGACCAGCATGGACACACACACATGTGTTATCCTTTTATTATATGTATATAAATATAGATATAGACAGATGTAGGTATTTAGACACCGATTAATAGAGAGAAGGAGAGAAAGAGAGAGAGAAAGAGAAAAAGATAGAGAAAGAGAGATAGATACATACAGGCAGATGTATATTCCAAAATTCTACAATTAGATTTTATTTTATTTGAACAGAGAAAAAGCATTTTTTGATCTCATATGATTTTAAAAAAAACAGGGTGCAGAATCGAAACCTCAAACTTTATTTTTTGAGTCTGATTCTTTCCCAACTAAATAATTCCGACAATTGGGGACCATCAACATCTAGGTCTTCGTTCTCCGCCAAACAGAGTATTAATACTGACACAAAATAGCTCGGTTTAACGCAGTTTAAAGCGCGCATTTGAAGAACGAACGGTCGACCGAATTGAGAACACATTTAGGCACCCGCGTCACACGTTTAGGATCGGTTTTATATAAAGGAATCGATGTTTTTCTTCCAATCTTTGATATTATACTCCCGAGGCCACACTGTTTACGAACATATGAACTTCATGATGGTTTGTCGATGATCCTGGCAGGCTTTTGCATACATACACACTTCTATACATTCTCGGCATACGTTTCCGAAAACATACCATTTGCATCTAACTCTCCACACTTCTTATCGAAGTTAGCATAAACTCCGAACTCATCATAATGTCTCTTACTACACGGCAAACGTTCAAAAGTTATTTCTAAAATCCACACTAACATCGCAGCAGATCGCGAAAAACAGGTCCACATGTTATTTAGTTACACTAATACCGTACTTTATGTTTATTATAAAATCCTTTTGCCTTTCGACGTACAAACCGAAGAACTCCATAACCACACTCTCTCAACACAGTTGATGTGGCAACTGTATTCTAGGAGCATGCAGAGATCCAGCTAACCTTAGCTTTCCCCATGATTTTTTCTGCATGGCGGGGTGGAAAGTTGTTCTCAGCACAAACACAAGTCAGCATCAAAATCCGTAGATATGACCACAATTCACCATTTTATCTTAAAATAAACCCACAGCAATCGTATATATAATTGCATCATTTCGAAGATCTAGTGAATCCCAAGAATGACTATGACATTCTTTCATTTCACATCACGTCCGCCTTTACTTATGTGGGGAAAATTCTATATTTTACTTCAAAAATCGTGAAGTGATCTATTATGAATTTTGGAACACAGCTGCAAAATGGACGGGGTCTAAATGTAGGCTATCTTTCGTTTAATTTAGTTTAATGCCAAGGGTGTAAAAGAATCGAGAGCCTTACATGGAAATGTCGATAACTCATATTTATGTTAAATGTCTACAATACATTTATTAATAAATATTTTTTTTCAATCACAGTTTCTTTGAAATATCTCAAAAACGCGCTAGGGGGCTTACTATGAGCACAATCTTCTATTTGAACCCACAGATATATCATGTATGCATTAACTGTGATCCCTAGTCATTAAACACTTATTAAACCTAAATTTTTTGACATTTTATAAAATACAAATAAGAATTAAAAAATGTGTACATAAGGTCTTGTATCGTTATATCCTGATTTTAATTTAAGTTCCATAAGGTGACATAATTTTACTCGTCTTGGGACGGGTATTCTTCTATTATTTAGTCAAAGTTTTGTATGTGAATCTGTTTTTATATTTGTTAGTACACAATTTACTAGTACAATAATTAACTTATCATTATGAATTCAGGAGCACAGCTGCAAGGTGTAAGGGGTCAGAATATTGGCTATATTTAGTTAAATTAAGTTTAATTAAAAGTTTGTAAAAAAGGAGGTGGCAGATCTTCGTAAAACTTTACATGAGGCCAATTGTTTTAAAACTTTTACAATTAATATATATATCCCCACATTTAGAGTATTTAAAAGACATTTTATGGGTGATAATATGGGCACAACCTCGCATTTGAACATTTCCAGATTTGCATTGAATTTGATCCAACATCATTAAGCACAAATTGAGTAATATTACTTAGATTTCAATTTCAAGCGTAATCCTTTAATAAGAGGCATTTATTAGAATAAAATCACGAACTAGATTTTTATCTAAATTTTGATTAAGATTTATTTCATAAGGTTTAATAACATTATTGCTTGCTTTTAATCTTATAGTGGACATGACTATCTTGGTGGGCGAATTAATTTTTTCTATCCTCGGAGACACATTTTTTCTGGACTATATATATATATATATATATATATATATATATATGAGAAATGAAGGATGAGAATAATCCGACGTAATGGGAAATGATAAAAGAAAAAGACCAAGAGATTTTTTTATATATTCAAATCTCCCGCTCTCACATTAGTGGCGACTACTTTTTCTTATCACCCCATCATGTCAACCAAAAATCGCCATGTACTTGCATGGCATTTTTCTTCAAATTATCACCATGAGGAAGTCTTACAATAAAAACGAAACGTTGATGAATATATGACAAATATCTTATTATTTTTTCCTTTTTGATTACCCATGTATATATATATATATATATATATATATATATATATATATATATATATATATATATATATGTTGTGAAGTTGTCCAACAGTAAATAATAAATAGGGGAAGTCAAGTCGAGGGTTGGTTTAACAAGTGTATTAACAAAGTAAGAAAGTGACAAGCACTTGGCTAGACAGTTACAAGACTGTGCTTTGTCTTCTCTGTGTCTCTGGTGACTCGCACTATTTATAGTGACAACCGGTGCAGTTTCTCCTGTGTAAAAACGGCCGGTGTAACAATTTATATATATATAGGTTTTCTGACCCAGCTTTCATCAGGTTTCTACCCCCATCATATCGTCGACGACTACCGTGACAAACGATTGGCGACCGAAAGAAAATATAACATTTTCTTTTTTCCTCAGTACACGAGTTTCCTTTCATTAAACCATATTTCCAATTAATATGAATAAATAGATTACTCGATCCCTCTTGTTTTTCTTTCTCCGTAATTATGCCTATTTCGTCAATATTATTGAAGTATACACCCCCCCCACACACACATATATATATATATATATATATATATATATATATATATATATATATATATATATATATATATATATATATATATATATATGGTGTTATTTAGTGTTACAAGAGAAATAGCCATAGTGGTAAACTACTTGTTTAAGAGCATATTTTTAAAATTGTAATTGGCACTATCCATTAGTTTTATTTTCCATCGATAACTATCGCTTTATGGTAAAATTGGTAATTCTGCCCGAACAGATAATGATATTGTTACACTATCCAAACATCGACTGAAAAATTGCTATTTAAACATATTTGAATAACACAGTTTAATAACCTCTAGTGACACAGACGTTCATAAAACAAAAATATCATCAAATGCGTGAGACGATTTTGTTTACAGTTTTTAGGCGACCGTTTTTTCTCAAAAGCAAGGATTATTAATTATCATAGCGGAATAATAGAAATTTCCTCTTAAAGTTTCGTGAGAAAGTCTTTTATAAATTGTGCGATAAAAATATGTATCAGTCGCAGAACAAAAGAAAAATGCATAGATCGATAAAAAGCAGGTCACTTTCAGTTCCATGGACCAAACCCCTTTATTTTTCCCTATATTTTCTAGGTATTATGCCCCAAAGAAACATCATTTTTCTCTGTTGAAACATCGCAGTCTGCAGAATTGTTTGTTGAACGTTGGACGAAAAACCAGCAATCACCATATATAGGTGATTCCATATGTCTTTTAAAATGTTACTTTAAAAGACGATAATTTTATGCCATGAGAGTAAATAACTTATACCTTTTCATTTGGCCTTTTGGCTAAGATCAAAGTGTAGTATCTGTTCCGATGGATACTGCACGCCTGTCCTGTGCAGTTCTAGGAGGTCCACCCTCCCAGGCTTCACCTCCCCTCTTTGGGGAGGAGTAAGTTTATTGCTTACTGCCTGAGGCGCCCCTACCGGGGTATGCCGACGGGGCTGCCCAGGCAATTTTTGATGGCCAGAGTGCTCACTTTTTCGGGCGCTGACTATTCAAACCCCACTTTCCCGACCCGATCTTGGGTCACATCTGTCTTGTGAAAGTTAGATAAAACTGACCTTGTGCCTAACTCCTGGGGAGGAGTAAATAAAACCATTTCATTTGGCCTTTTGGCTAAGATCAAAGTGTAGTATCTGTTCCGATGGATACTGCACCCCATAAACTGGTATTGTCTTGGCCTTCGGGGCTTGATTTACGCCGGTCTATGGGTCTGTCCTGTGCAGTTCTAGGAGGTCCACCCTCCCAGGCTTCGCCTTCCCTCTTTGGGAAGGAGCAAGTTTTTGCTTACTGCCTGAGGCACCCCTACCGGGGAATGTCGACGAAGCTGCCCAGGCAATTTTTAATGGCCAGAGTACTCACCTCTCGGGCGCTGGCTATTCAAACCCCACTTTCTCGACCCGACCTTGCGTCGCATCTTACTTGTGGGAGTAAGATAAAACTGGCCTTGTGCTTAACTCCTGGAGAAGAGTAAATAAAAACTTATACCTTTTCATTTAGGTTCATATAATATTAAGACTTTTCATGAGGAGATTTAGCTTCCTTACACGGAGATGGTGCACCGAACCTTCTATTAATTTTTTCTAATACTTTTTTAAGGAAAGAAAACATAAAATAGTTCTGGGGAACTATACACTTCTTTCACTAACTTAAAATCATTTCACCTGTGATTTTAATCTAACATTTACATTTACGTAGCCTGATTTTCAAAGTCTGACTCAACCGTTTTATTACACATTATTATCGTAGATTACCTATCATCGATTAACATTATGAAAGGAAACTTATTCAATAATTCAGTAACCATAATTACTTTCCATTGGATCTTTCACATTTTTTTTCTTACTCTTGAAATACATTCAATAAACGCAATCGTGTCATAACTTACTCTCTCTTAATTACAAATTATCATCATTATTTATTTGATCATAATTTATTAACATCACGTACTAAAACGAAGTTTGTAAAACTTGTAAGTCACAAAAATTACTTTCCATTTCTCAGTTAGGAACTCAATCACTTTTATTTTACTCCCTAGCAACGCCGAGAGGGTAATCCAGTATGATATCAACTATGGTTGCAGTTCACGTAAGTTAATTGATATTCAGGTGTTGCATTAGTTTCCCCCTATGTTTTTCTAGTCAGGAATTTGTCTGGAAAGACATCGGGTACATATGGGAAGGACCACGAGAAGGTTGCCAACATCCCTAAGTGAAGGTGGTACCGTCGAACCGACTGGATTCGAACTTGGAACACCCAGGTCTTCAGTCCGATATCCACTTAACCATTGTCATCTCCCTTATGTTCCACTAATACCACAAAACGAAATCTACTCTAAAAGCATAAATTTACTTCTGTTAGGTCTATTTGAGAGTTTCCGTAATAGCAATATGATTCGTTCCCATCGAAGAATTTGAGTCATAGTTTTTTATACTTTCCAAAAGCTGACAGCATATACACTGGAATTAACTCAGCCTCTGAAAGCATAGATAAAGTAGTCTTACTCGACTCGAATACCCAGATACATCTATTTAGGGGATTTTAATGCACATAACCGTGCCTAGCTGAAATTCTCCAGCCTTACTGGTGCAGCTGGTAACTCTACGTTTAATTTTTTTCTTAGCTCACTCTCTCTCACAGACTGCCACTTTTCCAACTCGCTTCCTTGATCGTGTGGACCCGCAAGTCTCACTTCTCAACATGTTTTTGACTTCACTGCCCGAGGCTTCTGTCCCAGATGCCCATAGCCCGCTCGGGAACACTTATCACATTGTGATAATGATTGATATTACCCTAAAAACTCGCCCAAAAGCTGATAAGCTGTTGCTAAAAACTACGAGAAACTACGAGCAGGCTTATATTGCAACCTTTGGAGATCACATCAGCGACGCCCGATAGTTTGAAACCTTCTACCTCCAACTGATCGGTGTGAAAACAGGTTTACAAGAAGGCTCAAAGCTGCTATTGAAGCGTATGTCCCCATGCGAAAATTTTCCAGCAAGCCCTACTCTTCTGAATCCTTTACTTCGAAATGTAAAGCTGCGATTGTTGAGAGGCAGCAAGCATTCCGTAAATTCGGACGTTATAAGTCAACTGCTAATAGACAGACATTTATGGAGTCCAGAAATAATTATAAGGCCGTGATAGGTTAAGCAAAGAGAAAGTATACTAGATTACCAAAAAATACATTCAGTCACAGAAACTAGGTACTCGCGATTTCTTGAAAGGCTACAATAGTGTGGTGAACAATGGTCAATCAACGGTTCCCCCACTATCAAACCACATGTCGTTTGCACGGCAACTGATAAGTCTAAACTACCTGTACAGCGTTTTGCCTCAAACTCGACTTTGGACTAAAAAAACACCCCTCCCTTTATTCCCATTGTGAACTGAAGCCAAACTTGAAAACCTGTCTATCACCCTGTCTCAGGTCAGGGTCATCATAAAAAAGATTAACACCTACAAAGCTTGTCGGCCTGATCTTATATCACTAAAAGTAATAAAATACCAGTAATAGTAATATAGAAATGTTCTTCTCCAAACTCTACTACCGATGCTCTGCTGAATCTTGCTTTCTTGATAGCTGGAAAATTGCCTGTGTGGTACCAGTCTTCAAGAATTCTAAAGATATAACTTATCATTAAAATTACCGCCCAATCAATTTTCTAAATTCGTTGAATCCTTAATCAATCTAGCGACAGACCGGCACTTAGTTAAAGCTATTTTTTTTATCATAATACGGATTTTGACCAGCACGATCTACTGCAATTATCCTAACGGTTATCTCTGAAAGCATATATCATACACTGGACAATGTATGTGAAAGTAGAGCGGTAGCGCTTGATATATCCAAAGCCTTTGCCAAGGGCTGGCATAAAAAGCTTCTCCTACAAATTCACCTATATTGTATTACTAGACAAACATTTAATATGATTAAATCCTTTCTAACCAAAAGTAAGATCTAGGTTGTCCTCGACGGCCGTTCTATCTTAGCAACATGCCATAAATGCTGCTGCACTCCTGTGATCAATCTTTGAACCTCTACAGTTCCTGAATTTCATAAACAATGTTCCTGATGTAATTGAGACTGAAATATGTATATTTGCTGCCGACACCATACTCTATTCTCGTCATGTGGGCAAAACGGACGCGTACATATCTGAGACAATGGCTGAATCCTTAGAAAATGACTTCCAGGCTTTAGTAGATTGGTCATAAATGGATGATAACTTTTTATCACGCAAAGACAAAGCTCCTTTCCTTCAATAACTACTAACACCCTATTTTACCACCGATTGCCATGGCAAATAACACCCTACCTTAGAGTTCAACATTGAAACTTTCCGGCCTATGATTCAAAAGTAACATCAATTAGAATAAATACATTGAAGACATGGCCAACGCTGCTGCAAAGAAGGTGGACTTCCTCTACCGGGCTAGTAAACTTCTCACACCTGACATTATCCTATGTCTCTACAAAGCCACCATCCGCCCATGCATGGATGATTGTTACCACATCTGAGCTGGTGAATGATCCACTAGTCTCTCTCTCTCTCTCTCTCTCTCTTAGACAAAGTTAAAAAAGAGTTGCCACTTAATAGGACCCTCACTATCCACCAAGCCCCAGCCCGTGTCCCATCGCCGTCATGTTGCATCCTTGTGCTCGTTATACAAATACTTTAATGGATTGTGCGCCGATGAACTTTCTGTTCTACTGCCTCGTCGACATAAATACACTACAATAACCAAACAATAAGCTAAATTCCATCCATTCACGATAATGGTCCCCAGATGCCGAATAGCCTTCCACTCCAATAGCTTCGTTTTCCGTGATGCCACCCCTTCTCTCTCTCTCTTTGCTCCCTGTTTCCCCGACTCTATTGATATGGATACATTTCAAACTAGTGTAAACATACATCTCGCTGCACATCTCCCAACTTAGGATTATCCTCAAAACTTACACCCTATTTCTTAGTAGGCCCTTACGTATACAGTGGCGGCCTACCTTGTTTGGAGTGAACTATGTTAAAAAAATTGACTTTCATCTGATTTTAATCATATTTAAACTATATTAGCATATAGAAAAATATATCGATTCCAATATATCAGATTCCTTTTCAATATGTAATCGACTGGTCATTTAAAGTGATGCGAGTTTGCAGTAAGGATAGTTTCCGTAGAATAATATCATTATCTTACAGCAATTGATTCTGGAGGTTCACAACATTACAAAATCGTAGAAAATTTAAAAACATAGATAGTAAAACTCGATATATATATATATATATATATATATATATATATATATATATATATATATATATATATATATATACATATATATATATATATATATATATATATATAAGTGAATATTTAATCATGTTAAATCATTTTTTAATTTTTGTAAATAATAAATTATTGTTTTATTTTTCTTATTTTAATTTTTTTATTTTAAAAGTCAATTTCGTACCATATATATATATATATATATATATATATATATATATTTTAAATTTTTTATTTTTAAATACAGATTTTAATCAGACATGGACCAGTGGTTTCTGACAAGAAACGGGTTTAATTCCCGATTCCGTCTTCTTCAGCATAGTCTGAAATAGTAAATGATGGAATTTCTTCAAAAAACAATTTATAACCGTTATGAAACGCTATGTACACAGAATTTGAAATGGAGGGCCGGCGAGACGCTTAGATCAGAAAAATAGCCGTTAAGTAAGAGATTCTATATTTAGAAGTGAAGAGCGAGAAAGAAAGGAAGAAAGAAAGAAAGAAAAGAGAGAAAAAAAGAAAGAAAGAAAGAAGGGAAAAATAAAATTAATTTAATTAAATTTATAATAATAATAATTTATATATATATATATATTCTATTATCAACGCAGGCTAGTTTGCCTAGATAGTATGTGTACGGGATTAGATTCTCTGGGTTGAAGTACACGCTGCTTCAGATCAAACGGATGAGCATTGAGAAGACGAACCCCCTGTATCCGGACAACAGCGTATAAGTATATTTGTGTGTATACGTACATATATTTCTAATTTTGATTAATTATAGGTACGATAGTTTGACGATTCCACTGACATCAGTTTTAGGTAACCCTACTCGTAAGAGCAGTTTTGGATCCTGTTCAATAAATAGTTTTATCATTTAATATATTCTATGCTGCCAGCCTTGTAGATAATTAAACGGTTTCATTTTTAAAATAGTACCACCCACACAAACAGGAAATGCAACCTAAAAGTAAACCCGTTTCATTAACAAACTTTCGAATGTTATCCATTGATCGAGCAAATGTATCTGATTACTTTTCTTCAGTACGAAGGAAGAGTTGAGAATCAACGTCGGTTTTAACGTGGAGAAAACATAGCTTCCCAAAATGAAGCAATCTGGATTAGGAAGAAAAATGAAGGACCGAAGTCAGAAAAGATCAAGTTAAACATCAGAACACTCACTACACTTTGCTTCTTGCCAAAAAGCCAAAAACGTCTATACAACATGGTTTCGTATATCTTATGCCTTGGATGATAAGTTTATCGCACCTTTATGAGATAATAACCGAGCACAATCGATTCATCAATTTACATGAATGTGCAATTATTCAGGCAGAACGATGCAATGTCATGATAAAACATTTTTAGAATCGTAAAATACGGGAGGCGTTTTAGATGACAACTGAACATTTTCAAGTGAACCATAAAGTTTAACAAATATGATTGAAATATTGGTAAAAAAAAACCTCTAATGAGGACTAAATGGCTTCTATGCAATTGGGAATCGGTGAAAGAAGACATTAAAGGCTCACAGTTTGGTTCATTAAATAAAGTCAAGTGATAAAATCAATAAACGACGGTGCACGTAAATATGCCTTTAAAAAAGAATTTTGAGTCTTATACATTTACATCTGAACCAAAGTTTTGTAAACAATATTTAAATAGAAACATATGGAAATATCTTAGATCTTGAAGAATATTTTCGAGAGAGATATATACATTTTACTTGTTCATATATATATATATATATATATATATATATATATATATATATATATATATATATATATTACACCCACAGACCTTAGGATCAAGACCCACTTACAATGTGCATTTGACACACACCGTAGATATAAGGCTCAACACATATATGAGCCTACCTCATCCAAATTACAGAACTTCGCTATAAAACACATAGTAAGCAAATCAGAGAACACTCTCATGCATATGCGACAGAGACAAATCGGATCTCCGGAACTTAATGACCCACGCTACCTTCACAGACACCCCTTGCCCCCTCAGCATAATTTACACCAAACATCTCTAGCAATGGCTACAACTCAAACAACGAAACTTGAACAGATTAATCAACAATAATCATATTTTGATACAGATCTACAACCAACAGAACCCGTCCACCATCAGTAGAATACTCAAACATAACAACACGCATCACATCCCCCCAAAGAACACACCACATACACTTTGTCAAACAATCAGACTACCAACTTTCAGAAAGCGAGACCACACTATTAGCAAGAAGACTGTCATTCTGCCAACTCAAACACATAAACTCAGTGGATCTATCCTATGAAATAGAAGACTACGCCACGAAAATAAAAGAAAAGATTACTTCCATAATAACAACCAATTAGCAACCTCTAGCGTCACCACAGCCACCTATAATTGGTGTCTCATTATTTTGGATCAAATCCAATTAAATCGGAAATATTTGAATTTTTAAATGGGAGCTTGTGCCAAAACTGACATTTGAATAATATTTATTAAGGCATGATTAATAGTTTCTTTTTTAAATTTCACAAAATTTTGCTGCATTTTAAATTTCACGAAGGTTCAACTTATATTCCTTTGCATTAAATGAAATTGAAAAAAATATAGCCCACATTTCGCCCCCTCACGGTTAGCAGCTCTGTTATAAAATACGTGACGATCGGCTTATTTGTATAAGAGTCGATCTTGTATATACAAATATATAAACATGTACACATATCTAAATTATATATACCAACACACACACACATATATATGGGGTAAAGTGCACGATAAGTCATGAACATGCCGTGGTAGACAGATGTGTGAAAAAAGACAAACGGAAAACAGGGTAAAATGCATGAAAAAAACAAAAACAAGAGATTTGACCGGTTTTGTTCGTATTAATTTTTTCTGAAGACGTTTTCACACACACACACTTACGCCCACAAACACCCCCCCCACATATATATATATATATATATATATATATATATATATGTGGGTGTCTATACGTAACGTTGTTCTTAAAATCAGTTTATTTTTAAAAATCGATCGTGACTTACTTCAACTGTTCTCAGTTGTCTTACGTAGCTTTCTGTACACTGACTCGCTTGCATGCTTCCCTGCCATTGTCGCCGTCGCCATCATCATTGCAGTGTGTTGTTAATTGCAGAATATTGAGAACATTGTTTACTGTATTACCTAGCTAGTAGGAATGGTTATCATGATAGATAATGATGAACAATTTAAATACATAACTAGTTTATCGGATTGCATTTTATGCGGGACATATATTTTCCTGTTATTACTAGTAATACTTATTTAACTGAACCTAATAAGTGTTACCTATTTTTAGTGACCTTTTGGTTGGCTTGATTGTTTAAAGTAAATAGATATTACGACGCAGACAATTATGTACAATCTCCTGATGTATGTTAATTATGTTATGTTTAGATATTACGATGCGATACGATTCGAGAGAACATAGATTGCATTTTATCTTTCATTGAGTGTATTTAATTTCGCTACCTAATATGGACCATTTCACTAGTTCACTGCTATAATTGGTTAAAGAAGTTAAGGTCCTTTAGTTTCGGAGTTAGGCCATGCCTTGAATGAGCATATGTGATTTCGGTATCTGTTTTTAAACTTGCAGTCGCTTGACCCGATATAAGATCGAGAATTATTTCCTATTACTACATTACATCTAATGGACAGATGTTGGGACTTTTACATTTGTATACGTCTTCAATTTAAAGTTTGTAGATATGGAATTCTGGGCATTAATATTTTTAACTATTTGTTGAATGTTGGCATGATTAGAACCTACAATTGAAGCCGCTAAGAGTTTAGAATTTTCAAATGATTATTTAACTGATTTGATCTTTTCTATAGGAAAACTTTTATATATCATCTTTTTAAATTTTGGTAAGAATATGCTTGCTATAAGGGGGTTGACCCAAACAGATTTACGCCTTCAAGTTTTCTTCTATATATCAGTAGGTGCGTTAGGATTATTTGATAAAAATTGTTTGATGATTCATCGTATACATTAGTCCTATTTACTCTAGATATGTTTTTATGCAGATTAAATATGCTATTAAAGGGTATTGCTTCCCAGTTTTCCATTCTCTTGATTTTCGTTCCAAGTTTCCTTTAGAAAAGCTTACTTTATTACTATACCCACATCTAGTTAAAGGATCATTATAGTACTGTTTTTTCTTATCAAATAATTGCTGGTTAGCGGGTTACTTTTACATTATATTACATATACTGAAGACAAAATATATATATATATATATATATATATATATATATATATAGGAAATGAAAAGGAAAACCAAGAGATATTTTTTTATATATTCATCAACGTTTCGTCTTTATTTGTAAGACTTCCTTAGGATGATAATTTTAAGAAAAATGTCATGCAAGTACATCGAAATATTAGGTTGACATGATGGGTCGATGAGAAATATTTCGATGTACTTGCATGACATTTTTCTTAAAATTATCATCCTGAGGATGTCTTCCAAATAAAGACCAAGCGTTGATGAATATATAAAAAAATATCTCTTGTTTTTTCCTTTTTCATTTCCCATTACGTAGGATTACTCTCATCCTTCCTTTCTCGTATATATATATATATATATATATATATATATATATATATATATATATATATATATATGTATATATATATATATATGTATATATATATATATATATATATATATATATATATATATATATATATATATAAAGGCGCATTAAAAATAACCTTATTATTTTTCTTTTACTTGATTTGTTCTGATATTTATGTACGTATATATTTTGTGCAATGTATCCTTTTAACTCACGCTTTCAATCTCACGTATTTCAATTCTCTGACACAGACTGTAATTGTAATAATAAATGAGTTACATTACTTTGACTATAACTTCAATGCTAATGCTTTCGAAAGAGATACTTTCATTCGTTGGAATAGCATTTTTGCGTTTCTTGTTCTAGTAAAAACACATAGTCTAAAATCCGAATATTCATAAAACGTATAATTATATTCGTGTGTGAGTGTTAACATATGTAACTCCTATTCTGTCTGTTCGTCTCCGAAGGAAGTATTTATGTTCTTTGCGCATGCGCCGTGGGGGTATTTGCACACATCGTTTGTTTCCGGCAGATTGGTGTACCGGCTCAATTATGAAAGTACCGATAGAAAAGAATAGCCTACAGTAACGCAATGAAACTAGCTACAGGGAGAAGAAAAAGAAAAGCGAAAAAGACATTTGCAACACTGAAAGCGTTCGTGAAAATAATTCAGTTGCGTACTCTGTCAGTTTGCCCTAAAGCCTCCAATCAGATAGACACGATTTTACGAAGACGATAATAGATTCGCTAAAAAAACCGTTTGATGCTTAAATAACGGACTATTTTCGGCTCTAATATATGACGACATAATTCGATGGAGTATTTTAGCTTGGAATTATTAGAGTTCACTAACTGAATTTGTCAAAAATTATTGTGTTAATTAATATTACAAGTGAATGCATGCACCCTATCCGTGCAGCTACATGATAGTTTAAATGCAATTACATATGTATTAAAACAATAAGAACCCCCTGAAAATTCCACGGTTTCTTACCCTACGTCACCTATTTTACTTATCATGAAATACTTATCAGCTAAATAAATATTTTTGATAAATAAAGCGAGCAATGAAACGTTGGTTAATGTATTAATTGAAATAATTTAAATCTAAAAAAATGAGTAGTCTCTTTCTTCTAAGTGTCAGAAGACATTTTCAGCGAATATATTTTCAAATTAATTAAACGACTGTCAATTTTAAGTTGAGAAATATAACAATGCTTTTTACGACGATTTAATCGATTTTTGAACAATTTATTTTCAAAGCTCTTCTCAATGTTTTTATTTCATCTTATCTTTAGCACATTCTAACAAACATTCATCATCAGAATTATGGTTCGAAACCGATTTTTTAAAACCAATTTGAATATGATGATCACTAACACCGAAACCGAAACCGATTTACCTAAACCGATTTTATGAAACCAGTTTGCATATGATGATCACTAAAACCGAAACCAACACCCATTTACCTAAACCGATTTTATTAAACCAGTTTGCATGTGATAATCACTAACACCGAAACCGAAACCGATTTACCTAAACCGATTTTATAAAACCAGTTTGCATGTGATAATCACTAAAACCGAAACCCAAACCGATTTGCCAAAACCGATTGTAATATATATATTTTCTGCCTCTCGTAAAATATTTCCCGAGTGTTTTCTATAGAAGAATATCGTTGCAACTGCTGTCCCTCAGTCTGTAGCTAGTTGAACGCTGTCTTTTTCATTGAAAAATATTGCAACATGTGAATTACTTGGTTTCATTGTTGTCATTAAATCATTTTTTTATGTTTATTGGTGTTTTAAGTATCAACATTTAAACATTCATTCCTCTACAAAAAGTAGAATGTGTAGCCTACAACAGTATATACATTAAATATCATAGACTTGGTTACTGTAGATGTAAAACTCCGCAAAATTATTATAATTCTCCAATTTAACTATTTTAATAATAACAAAATTAAGTTTATAATTACATATATGTTTCTGTCATTGTATCGTTAATTGCATACCATTTTTTCGTTGGATTTTCATAGATGATATTTATAATCGTGATCATATTATAAAGTTTAACAGTTTTGCACCTTAGGTATATAAAACGATGCACGAATAAGTTTTTTTAAGTTATGGCCTATAAATCTTTAGACTGATTCTTTTTAAGAATCGTATTGCTATAAGATTTAATTGCGACCCGGCAGAAACCTTGAAAATAATATATTGCCCTGATGTTTGTTCGCGATAATCTGAATGTGTTTCATCTTAGCGATAGCATGACATTAATAATAAAATAATACAATGAAACAGTTAGGGGAGCCCGCGTTGAGAATTATGCGTTATTGCGAGCCCATAAGCGTAAGCGACATGGAGGCATGAGGAGTTTGTATGCGTTATTTCCTAGATTAGGGCACATGTTCTCGCGTAATGTTTATATTAACAAATTGTGGAAATGTTTTAATTTCTGCTATGTATCATTAAATACATTTTTCTTATATTTTTACTGCTGATAGTTGCTATAATTTGAATGCATTTGTGTAGCGGCATTTTTGGTATGAATAAAGAAATACATTCACAGGCACATATCGATATAGATGTATACATATTTTATTACATTTAATATTTCAACATATCTCAAAAGTGCTTAATACGAAGTAAGCCTAAATAATCCGAAATCAATGGCTACACAAATGCCATCATTTTTCATCATAAATTTCCACAGGCTACTACCTCCTTCTTACTGTCTTTTTATATAGGGTGCCCCCCAAAATGACACCCATAGAAAATTACTAATCTTTTTTTTCGAATCCAAACATGGTTGATAGAAGTAAACTGCAGTCTCTGCCTGACTCGTCCACAAAGTCTAAGAGTCTTTGTTTTACACCGTTATAATAAGCATACCTAGATAGGGCGCGAAAAATTATCATATAATATAACGAGCACTTACTCTGTATGTATGGCTGTCTGTCTGTCTTCGAGAATGCTTATAAACGTAAGAGGAGGGGGAGGTGGGCTGGTAATAAGTATTTAATTATTTTTTAAGTCAGCGTTCATAATATTTGTATACATTTAGAATTAGGTAACTATTAATTAATTAACTAATTCAGATTAAATAAGATTGAATAACATTAGATAAAATATAAACAAAGTAGAAATAAATTTCAAGACGAAGCTGCGATTCGAACAGAAAACGTGTTAAGAATCTTACTTAATATAATACTCTTTCAACTTCTTTATATACTTTTACTAAAACACGCTAAGACACCAGACGGGCTTTGCAATTTGCATAATTCATTTATTTCAATATCTACAAATATACTCTTATAACTGCTATTATCAAATTTACATATGTATTTACAATATTTTCCGATAAAGTAACATAAATAAGGTTATTCATACAATTAATTAAACACATTTCATTCAGACACCAGCCTGGTTTGAAACCATACTTTGAATGGCAAGTACTGTTAAAATTGCCATGTCATCCTTCCGGAAGTGACGTCATTTTGAAAGGATTTTTTTCACCTTATAATTACACACACATCTTTTAGCATGTACCCGCTTGTGCCTGTTATTGCTTTCCTAAAGCCAGAAGTTGTCTAGTGATTGTTTGGATAGACATTATTTTGAAAAAAATGGAGGGTTAGTTGGGGGGGGGGACATAAAACCCATCCAGGATCACATATCGTACTGATGAAACGATCAACAAACTGTCTCGCAAATCAGTAAACGGCATTGAAACAAAAATTGAAAAGTGAAAAAAATAAAATAAACTAAACAAACACCTAACAACGATCGCGACAGTCAAAACGCTTCGGAGTCATATTATACCAACTATATGATACACGAAAACTTTCTCGGCCTGTCAAGAAAATAATAAAGACAATTATGAAACGTGAAAATTCCGTAGTCTTCAACATAACATGTGTGAAAAATCAGTTGGTACATATATATATATATATATATATATATATATATATATATATATATATATATATATATATATATATGGGGTTACGTATACGATAATTCATGAAAATGAAATGCCGTGGTGGACAAAATGTGTGAACAATGACAAACGGAAAACAGATTAAAGTGCAGGAGAAAAACAAACACAAGAGATTTGACTGGTTCCGTTCGTGTTGGCGAACGTCTTCAGAAAAAGTTCAGATTTGGAAATAATTTTATTTTGAACGCACACACACCCTGGCCAGTTTCGCTGTCTTATTCCCTCTTATCGCTATTTACCCCCTCCCCCAACGCCTCCCCCATACTAGACCATTAGGTGTGATAGTGAAAAAGAAGAAAAAAATACTATTTATATAAAAAGAAAAATAAGAAGCAAAAAGAATGTGTCACCCACTTGTCATATTTCAACGTCACTTAAAGTCTTCTCATATGGTCAAATCGGATCATCCTTTCCTCATCCTATGTGTGTGCCTTCAAAATAAAATTATTAATCTGTTTCTGTTTGTCATTTTTCATACACACATATATATATATATATATATATATATATATATGCAAACATTGTTAAAAATAACAGAATTCGACTGTTTAATAATACCTTTTTTATTTTTTCAATTTTTCTGATGGTCTTTTTTGTATTAAAATCAAACAAATTTATAAATGTTCCATAAGTTAGACAGATTTCATCCTCAGGTGTCTAAAGCAAATGAACAAAAAAGCTGGAGAAATTCTACTTAATAACACTAAAATTATACATTCCAATACCAATTAAAAAAAAAAATACTTGAAGCTATCTAGATAAAAGCACAACACCGTAAAATTAACAACATCACATACGAAACCAGTAGAAACATTTTAAAGTGCTTAACGTATGCGATTTTGTTCTGTGAGGCCATCAAACGTTTCTGAATTTAAAATCGTCAACGACTTCCTGGAATAATGCGGCAACACGTTCTAATGGCGTTTCGTCACTGTCTTTTTAAACTTATCTTCTTTGTTCATTTGGTTTTGACCCCTGAAGATGTTTTGACGAACTATCGAAAACGTTCGTGAAACCTGTGAAAACAATGGAAAATTTATTATTTTTTTAAATTTTTATACAAAAAACCATCAGAAAAATTGAAAAAATTAAAAAGGTACGATTAAACAGACGAATTATGTTATTTTTAACAATGTTTGCATAAAAGAGTAAATGCTGCCACACTACACTATATATACACACACACACACACACACACACACATATATATATATATATATATATATATATATATATATATATATATATATACAATAGAGAATGGTAGTTTGCTTGAAGCATTGCTGGGAATAGTAGTAATATGTTTTTAAAAGGCAATGCAAAGTCCCGGATAGGATGTAAGCTGGAAGGAACTAAAATAATAAATCGAAATCGAAATGGGACTTACTATTTATTTTTTCTTAAAATCTGACATAACAGCAAGTGTGGTGTTAGCTGTTTGTGTGCTGTCCGGATAATTATTTCAAAATAATTTATTTAATATTTCGGGAAAAATAAACTTCCCTTTGCCAAAAAATAATGCACATCAGAGGAAAACTCCGTCTGTGCAGAGAATCTACCAACACGGATGCCATCTTGGTAGATTCTCTGCACAGACTGCTTACATCCTACCCGGGACTTTGCATTGCCCTCCGTCTTTTAAAAAACATACTATCATATATATATATATATATATATATATATATATATATATATATATATACACACACATTCTGCATCAACTACTCTCTTACATGATTTCATTTTTAAACTAATTATCTTATCATTTTCTTTTTATGTACGTTATTTGACCTTTCTACAACTATCTTAAACATTAATGTACCTGTTAAGTTTGCACAATGAGAAGCAAGCAACCTAACACTCAGAGTGATAATGTACCATCGATACATGTGATAACTAACCCACAACTGTCTATCAAACAAACAATTTTTTCACAAACGCCAAAGTTCGTCTCTTGCATATCGAATTAATAGTTTTTTTATCAACTTGATCCGTTGTCAGGTTTCTGCATATCAAATCCAAGACTATTGGAACAAAGACAATTACGAACATGTCACTTGCCTTTGTCACACACCATCCTTCTAAAAAAACATGTCTTCCTCCTGACACAAACACGACATTCATTCCATTCTTCCAATGCGCTGATTAATATCGCAGTGAAGCTCTTAAAAATAGATCCTCACTAACAGACATGTTTTTAAAATTTATTTTTGTTATTCTCTATCGTAAGAACACGATTTCGTGATATTCGCATATTTCATCGGTGTTTGTGTAGTGTGCGGTTTCCGCGTACGAAATTACTGAAAGAAAATTCCGTTTTCTCTTTTCAAAAGATGTCAACCCATTGGGTAAATGTATTTTACCTTTTAATACTACATAAAAAACTTCATGGGCTAAAATAACACAGTAAAATATATGAAATTACTGATATTTAAAAAAATAGTTTAAATCGTTTCAATTTAACTAAGTTATGTTTTTACATTTTTCATAACTAATAAGATTAAAGTATAAATAATTGAAAAGGCGAAAGTTGTAAATGTTGTTGTCGAAGTCGATAGTGAAAATGTAAAAACATGTGACGATTCACGTCTTTAGAGAATAAGAAACGAGAAGCTTCTTTAGTCACCTACTTTCAGTAATTGGTACTGCTATCGAACATGAACCAGTTTCTGTGAGCTTCACGTCGGCAGCGTTCGGATATGCTACGTAAAAACCCGAGAAATGCCGCTACCAGGCCACAATTTTCTAAGTAGTATTGAAATTGATTAATGACAGAATCAATTGATCAAAGCCAGTGCATGTTTATTTTCTGTTACACCCTCTCCCCAAAGAAAAACAAATTACTAAGAGCTGTGTAGTAGTGTCGAATCTCCTGAAGGAGTCATTTCTTTCTGGCAGGAAGGAAATCTGCTGGCAAAAAGAAAAACATGTCAGCAATGTTATTACATGTGCCGGTCTATATAAGGAAAATGAATAAGGAACAAGTTTTCATGGAGGTATACAAACACTAAGTGTAGAGCTTGGAAATCCGTAAGAATATTCTTTTGTTACTTTCTATCTTTCTTGAAAATTATACTGAAAAAATACGACGCAGCAACTTAATTTATCGGCTGCCATCATTCGCCACGTCATCTCTCGGGTGTTTACGCAGACTGTCCGAACGCTGCCGACGCGAAGTTCACGGAAACTGGTTCATCTTCTATAGAAGTACCAATTAATTTGACACGGTGAAAACGTACACTACTTGTCTTTCTTCGATCAGACACTACTCTACAATATATACTAAATCAACTCATGGTATCAAAAAAATATTTCAATGGATTAAGCTACTTCAATTGTGCTTTCTAAGACAACGTTAAGCAGGTTGCAGTCCTGATCCGATGTATGCCTTCAGAGACAACGTTAAGCAGGTTACAGTCCTGATCCGATGTATGTTTTCAGAGACAACATTAAGCAGGTTACAGTCCTGATCCGATGTATGCTTTCAGAGACAACGTTAAGCAGGTTACAGTCCTGATCCGATGTATGCTTTCAGAGACAACATTAAGCAGGTTACAGTCCTGATCCGATGTATGTTTTCAGAGACAACGTTAAGCAGGTTACAGTCCTGATCCGATGTATGCCTTCAGAGACAACGTTAAGCAGGTTACAGTCCTGATCCGATGTATGTTTTCAGAGACAACATTAAGCAGGTTACAGTCCTGATCCGATGTATGCTTTCAGAGACAACGTTAAGCAGGTTACAGTCCTGATCCGATGTATGCTTTCAGAGACAACGTTAAGCAGGTTACAGTCCTGATCCGATGTATGTTTTCAGAGACAACATTAAGCAGGTTACAGTCCTGATCCGATGTATGCTTTCAGAGACAACGTTAAGCAGGTTACAGTCCTGATCCGATGTATGCTTTCAGAGACAACGTTAAGCAGGTTACAGTCCTGATTCGATGTATGCTTTCAGAGACAACGTTAAGCAGGTTACAGTCCTGATCCGATGTATGCTTTCAGAGACAAAGTTAAGCAGGTTACAGTCCTGGTCTGACGTATGTTTTCAGAGAAAATGTAAAGCAGAGCACAGTCCTAGTTCGATGGACGCTTTCAGAAACAAAGTTACGCAGGATAGAGTCCTTGTCCAATGTATGCTTTCAGAGATAAAGTTAAGCTGAGTACAGTCCTACTCTGGTGTATGCTTTCAGAGACAAAATTAATCAGGTACAGTACTGGTCCGATGTATGCGTTCAAAGACAAAGTTAAATAAAATACAGTCTTGGTCCGATATATTCTTTTAGAGACATAGTTTGGCATGGCCCGATGTATGTTGTGGTAAGCTTTTAAGTCTTTGCATTATTGGTGCTGTACAGTTAACTCTTGTCATCCTGGTTGTTATTATCAACATATTTCGGCTGATGTAATCTCCGACCTTCTACAAGTGCATCTTTTCATCTTTGGAATATTTATGTCGACCATGTATATATATATATATATATATATATATATATATGGAATTCTGAACATAATAATTGTTTGTTTAAATGTAACTTTACGATGAATACACTTTTACTGACACAGCTTTTACCGATCTTTTGATGTATAATTTAATTATCACGTGACTATTCGATTAAACGTAGATATTTGCTCAATTTCGGATACATAAATCTAGACACGTCTTTAAATTAGCCAAAACAATGCGGGGGAAATTTAGGGGATTTTTATTAGGAATAAAAATTGGCATTCTTCATTTTATTATAAGAAACAAAACTGCAGAAACTCCAAGAACTGACATACGCTTGAATTAAAACACACACGCATGTGATGTCATCAGACCTGGCTGGCAAAACAACAAAACGTCGTGAATAGTGAATTTAGATAGAAAGAACACGGAGGGAGAGAACCACCCAGACGTCTATTTGAAGAGTGTCGCGAGTACTAAAACAATAGCGTGAGTTATTGGCACTAAAGATCCACAGACAACAAATGGTCGTTTCCAGCGGGAAATCAAACGGCGGTTACGATTAAGCAAAGGTTATCAAAAATGGCTGATAATGCTGGAATCTGGAGGTAATCTTTGTCACTTAGACTCCAATTAACACCAATTATTATTGTCAATGAACAATCATTGATAATTATTGTGTTAAATTTATGAGTACGTAAATAATAATAAAATAATAATAAATAACAATAACGATAATAATATAAATTAAATGGGTAACTAATAATAATAATAATAATAATAATAATAATAATAATAATAATAATCCAGTGTGCACTACTAGAAATAAAAAAATGAAATAAAAAAAAGAAAACTGCAGATAACAGAGGGCATGGAACTCCAAAACCAAGAAGAAATGAGGGTGCTAGGCGAACAGGATAGATACCAATATCCTGGAGTTCTGGAAGTAGACACCATCAAATCTACAGACATGAAAGAGAAGATTCGAAAAGAATATTTATGAAGACCAAGAAAACTCCTAGAAACGAAATTATATAGCAGGAATCTAGTAACACGAATAAACACCTGTGCTGTAGCACTAATAAGATACTCTGGACCATTCATAGGCTGGACCAAAGAGGAAGTCAGGCACCTGGACAAGAGGACTAAAAAATTAATGACCATGTACAATGCACTACACCCAAAAGACTCTACATGAAAAGAAACGAAAGGGGAAGAGGACCGGTAAGTATAGAAGATTGTGTGGAAAACTAAAAAAAAGAGATGGAAAAATACATAACTCAACACAGGCAAATCCTTATCACTGCAGCAAAAGACACCATTCCAACGAACAACTCGAGAAACACCGAAACCAGAAACAAAACGACAAGAAAAGAAAAGTGGGAAGAAATAAAACTATACGGACACCTCAGAAGACTGAAAAGGGAAAGAAACCATCGAAAATAGGTGGGCACGGCTAAGAATAGGACACTTGAACAGAAAAACGGAATCTTTACTGATGGCTGCACAGAACAATGCAATTAGGATAAACTACATTAAAGCTAAAATAGATAAAACCCAGCAAAACAGTAAATGCAGACTGTGTGGACAAAGAGACGAAACAGTAAATAATATAATAAGTGAATGAAGTAAACTAGCCCAAAAATAATATAAGAACAGACATGAGTGTGTGGGGAAAACAGCACACCGGGAATTGTGCAAACAATTGATTTTCGAATACACAGACAAATGGTACAAACATAAACTAGAAAACAACTGGAAAACAACAAAAAAAAACGCAAATCATCTGGGATATGGATATACAAACAGACAAATTCATACAAGCAAGGAGACCGGATGTTATAATAATCAACAAGAAGGAAAAATCTTGCAAAATTGTGGACTTCGCCGTTCCAGCAAACCACAGAGTGAAACTCCAAGAAACGGAAAAACGAAGCAAATACACGGAACTAGCCAGAGAACTGAAAGGAATATGGAGCATGAGAAAGTCAGTATAATACCAATAATCCTAGGAGCACTGGAACAATCCGAGAAAACCTGGAAAAAAGACTGGGATAAATTGGAATCAAAGGGATCATTGGAACTATACAAAGGACAGCAATGATCAAAACAGCTACAATCTTAAGAAAAATCATTGAATGCTGAAACTAACGCGCATAAATTACGAAGGGTCACACGGTTCTACTACAGGAAGAGAACAAACCCACTGAGAGAACACATCACCAACAAAGAAAAAGAAAATGCAAGAAACATCGCTACCTACCCCTACCCCCCCCCAATAATTTAGAGCGGCCTCAACTGGCACGAACAAAAATGAACAGAAATAACAAGAAACACCATCAGCTCCCACCCACAAAATAAATAAATAAAAATAATCAGTCCCCCCCCAATAAGATAATAAAAAACATAAAAATAAATAAATAAACATTTAAAAAAACATTAATAAAAAAAAAAATTGTACCAGCCTAGGCTGACATTACACAAAATATTTGCATAGGGCCAAGGAGGATGAGAAGACCGATGAGGGACAGCACAAACCAGACCTCCACTGGAAGTGCAGGGACTGCAGGGACCTTGGGGCGGCTTATTGCGACTCACATCCCAGAGAAGACCAACGGACATTACCAGAGAGAAATCAATGGTAAACGACTGTTGTGATACTGCAAATTTATTTGCGGTGCCTATCGAACAGAGGTGGAGAATACTGGAAATCTGGGGAGATTTGTTTTCACTCAGACTCCACGGAATACCACCGGTTGTCGGTGAGCAATCACTGATGACCTGTGTGAGAACTCCTAGTGAGTAAATAATAATAATAATAATAATAATAATAATAATAATAATAATAATTCGTATTTACACGTTTTGAATACCCCCCCATCGTCCGGGTTCCTGAAGCCCCCATTAGAAGGAAGGAATATGAGATGGTTACTACCGTTTTTTTTCTCCTGTTGAAACCCAAGGAAAAGAAAAAAAAGTAAGAGGTAACTCATTGCTTTTAATATTTAAAACCGGTCAGATATTGTTTTATATGCCCAAAAAAATCTGACAAAAAAAAATCATTGTTACTTATGGAACTTTTTAAAAAATGTTGAAGTATAATCCAAAATATAAAGGTTTATATGTTTTATAATCTGGTGTAAATTTATCAGATAAAAACGGGAGGGGAATCTATTGTCTATCCCTGGCTGTCAAAAATTAGCCTATAAAACTTATAATGTAGTTAAGTAACATATACATATATGTGTGTATACATATGTATATGCACGTGTATATAATTTTTTTTTCTGTGTGGTAGTGCACAATATCACTCATTAAAATGAATGTGACAACCACTATCCCTGTGACAGGACCACAGGCAGAATAAGCCTGGGCCTGGTGTGGCCACACACACCAAAAATATGAATAAGGCACAATAATATCAATACAAGCCGTGGGACTCAGGAGAAAGACCTGAGTGTCATGATGGGCAGGTGCTCCCTCGTTAGCCAACATGGGGGACCCGGTCCGCATCCTGCGAATGTTGGCCCTTCTTTTTCAGAAACAAGACAACGGACAAGAACCAGGTAAGTAACCTCTCTGATTCCAGGTATGACAAGGACAAAGACCAGAGACAAGAAAACCAGAGCGAAAACAGCAAACTGAAAAGATATAGAAAAAAATGGACCACGAAAGAGAACAGACTGGTGATGGAGTGCTATTATAAAAGCCGCTACCCTACAGAAAGAGGCTATCGAAAACGAATGAAACATCTCTGGGACATAGCTAATGACTACCATACAACGGAACAAAGAATAGCAGGTCAAGCAAGACAAATCCTCAAGCGAGGATGGTTCTCAGAGATGGAACTGACGGAAATCAGACAGAAGGTTAATGGCGAAACGGAGCAAGAAACACCACCGAAGGAGAGACCACAGGAAGAGGACGGGCAAAACCTACACACTGAAACTGAATAAATTGAAGACTACGAAATCACAGAACCAGGGGAGATAGAAGACTGTGGAACCACAGAACCTGCTGAGATAGAACTCAACGAAAAAGAAGCAAGTGAAATGGAGAACATTAGACAATATATGTTAGAAAACAAAACAAAACTCCCATCTCTCAGGAATGAAGTAGCGAAGAAGTTACAAGCAGAAACAGAAACAGTAAACAGACTCCTCACACACATATACAGGTTTACGGATACAGAACAAAGAATAAACCACCTGATGTACATGGATGACCTTAAACTGTTTGCAAAAAACAAAAAAGGAAAAACTGGAAAAGCTGATAAACACAACCAGGATATTCAGCCAGGATATCCAAATGGAGTTAGGAATAGAAAAATGTGCACTACTAGAGATCAAAAGAGGAATACTGGAGACGACAGAAGGTATAAAACTCCCCAACCAAGAGGAGATGAGGGCGCTACGAGAACAAGATAGTTATAAATACCTGGGAGTTCTGGAAGCAGACACAATCAAATATACAGAAATGAAAGAGAAGATTGGAAAAGAATATCTACGAAGAACAAGGAAACTCTTAGAAACTAAACTATATAGCAGAAACCTAGTAAAAGGGATAAACACATGGGCTGTATCACTAATAAGATACTCTGGACCATTCATAGGCTGGACCAAAGAAGAACTCATGCACCTTGACCAAAAGACTAGAAAACTAATGACTATGCACAATGCATTGCACCCAAAAGACGATACGGACAGACTCTACATGAAAAGAAATGAAGGCGGTAGAGGACTGGTAAGTATAGAAGACTGTGTGGAAGACACCAAAAAAGAGCTGGAGAAATATGTAACCGAGAACACGGAAAGACTGATCACCACAGCAAGAGACACCAGCCCAACAAACAACTCCGGAAGCACTGAACCCAGAAACAAAAAGACAAGAAAGGAAAAGTGGGAAGAAAAACAACTACATCGACGCTTTATAAGACTCACAAGCGATGAAGCCAATGAAAACAGCTGGGCATGGCTAAGAAAAGGACACTTGAACAGAGAAACGGAATCTCTGCTGACGGCCGCACAGAACAATGCGATTAGGACAAACTTTATTAAAGCAAAGGTAGATAAAACCCAGGAAAACAGCAAATGCCGATGTGTGGACAAAGAGACGAAACGATAAATCATATAATAAGTGAATGCAGCAAGCTAGCACAAAGGGAATACAAGAACAGACATGACAGCGTGGGGAAAGAAGTACACCGGGAAATGTGCAAACAACTGAATTTCGAATATGCAAAAAAACGGTACAAACACAAACCAGAAACTGTACTAGAAAACGAAAAACACAAAATCATATGGGATATGAATGTACAAACAGACAAACCCATAACAGCAAGGAGACCGGATATGATAATAATCAACAAGAAAGAAAACTCCTGCAAAATCGTGGACCACAGAGTGAAGATCAAAAAGACGGAAAAAAGAAGCAAATATACTGAACTTGCTAGAGAATTGAAAGAAATATGGAACATGAAGAAAGTCAGTATAACACCAATAATCATAGGAGCACTAGGAAGAGTCCCCAAAACACGGAGAAAAGACTAGGAGAAATAGGAATCAAAGGGATAACTGAGACCATACAAAGTACAGTAATGATCAAAACAGCTACAATCCTGAGAAATGTCCTCGAATGCGGAAACTAACCCACATAATCAACGAATGGAGAACAAACACATGGAAGCACAAGACAACAGAACCGGGGAAATACAACCGCACGAGAGAGGCGCAAGCATAGGCTAACGCCACGAAAATTATGAACAGAGGGTCGAGGAGGGAAAGCGCAAACCAGACCTCCACTGGAAGAGCGCGGACAGCTCTGGGACCTTGGGGAGGCTTGTTGCCACTCGGGGCCCCGGAGGGGACCAATGGCCCTTAACAGCGAGAAATCGTTGGTAGGTGGCTGTTGCGATACCGCACGGTCATCAGCGGTGATGAACGAAAAGAGGTGGAGCATACTGGAAGTCTGAGGAGATTTGTTGTCACTCACACTCCAGGGAATACCACAGGTTGTTGGCAGTGGGTGATCACTGACGATGACCAGTGTGATAACTCCTAGTGAGTAAATAATAATAATAATAATAATAATTATGGAAACTACCACTTGCCTGTAGAATAATAACACTACGCAAAATCAATAAAACTAAGACATAAACAGAAAAACTGTAAGAATATCGATATTAATTGATACTAAATGAGATTTGCTACAGTTATGCTTGCTTTACTTTCAAATTAAATCTATCTGAACATGAAGCAGTGGTGAATAAAATGGAGGTTATTCATTATCCTCTTTACATAAACAGGGAACAAATGTTGAAAATTCCCGAAGGGTATACGGCTTTAAATATCATGTGATTATTCGATAACATTATCTATTCGTTTATTTCTCTCCTCCAATCCTATTTTAAGGCTGAAAGATGCACTGCTCTCCTGCTCTCCTTACTGGTAGCAAAGAAATCGATCCGGATAGATTTAATAAAGATGAAAGATTTTTTCAGATGAAACCGAAACTAATTTGCATTCATTCGGAAGCACGGTATGCACATGCATATTTACTTTAATCCATAATTTGACAAAGAAAATGAATTACATTTAGAAAATAAAACGAATATTTTTACGTTGCAAATTGAATTTAAATGATATTTTAAACAAATACCTTCGGATATTTACAGCTGAATTGCTTTTGAAATTCTGGAAAATATGCGGATTCAGATGTTATTGTCAGTAAAACTGTTTTTATACTATCTCTATCTCTGTATATATCTCTCTTTCTCTCTCTTTCTTTTTCTCCCTTTCTATCTCTCTTTCTCTCTTTCTCTTTCTCTCTCTCTTTCTCTCTCTCTTTCTCTCTCTCTCTTTCTCTCTCTCTCTTTCTCTCTCTTTCTCTCTCTCTTTCTCTCTCTTTCTCTCTCTCTTTCTCTCTCTTTCTCTCTATCTCTCCTTTTCTCTCTCTTTCTCTCTCTCTTTCTCTCTCTCTCTTTCTCTCTTTCTATCTCTCTCTTTCTATCTCTCTATTTCTCTCTCTCTCTTTCTCTCTTCCTCTCTCTCTCTTTCTCTCTCTTTCTATCTTTCTATTTCTCTCTCTTTTTCTCCATCTCTCTATTTCTCTCTCTCTCTCTCTCTCTTTCTCTCTCTTTCTATCTCTTGAATTATTTTCCTTTCGTTGTAATTTTTGATCTATCCCTTTTCCTGTCTTTCTTCCGAATTATTTTCTTGGAAGATAAAGGACATATATTTCTGTTTAATGCAAGATTGTATTATTTAAAACTAAAAAGAAAAGAAATATTTTCGTCGTCAATTTGAATTGTTTGTGTTTAATTAACTGAACTGATATTTTACATCACCTGAAGCGGAAAAATCATTAAATAATCTTTTTGGTCGGGAATAAAATATCTCCCGCCTATTTCTTTAGTTTTTTTCACCCTCTCCTCTTCTCTTACTTCCATATTATTTTAATATGTCTTTTCATACGTTATCACTTTTACTATTTTCTTCCAGTGTTTACGATATTGAAACAGCATCCACCTTGCGGCAAATGCATTTCATTACAAAGCCGAATCATATGACAAAGTTCGTATGGAAAATGCCACAGGCGAGAATAGCGATTGATGTGAGAATATTTTAATAATAAGACAAGGAAAAAACGCAAATAGGGGAGGACAATGGAAAATACAAAACAAACACCCCGTTATTTAATAGTGAATTTAGATATATTTTATGCTAAATGTAAGTGTCTTTCTCCAAGTTTTTTCCCTATATACTTAAATAACACTAAATACATGTTGAAATATATTTTAGTTATCAGATTGAGATACGTTCGAATAGAAAAGAGGTGTAGAGTACTGGAAATCTGGGGAGACTTGCTGTCACTCGGACTACGCGGTGTGCTGGGTGATGTTTGTGAGCAATCATTGACGATGACTTCTGTTAAAACTAGTGAGTGGACATGAAAATTACTATTATTAATATAGAAATAAAGATTAGTATTTTAGTTATGAAACACTTCATGAATTCTCAAATAAAATCAAAGTAAAATAAATAGTATGTGATAGTTCTGACCCAACGAGTCTCAGGTACATTTAGTTTCTATATCGTGAAGGTTGGACAACGCTAACAATAGGATCTATTTTGTTTCAAAGAGGATTGAATCTGTTTTTTATATAGTCGATTAGGCGGTATGCATGTTAATCTCTGCCCGGTAATCTTGTGCTTTGGGTACATTTCACTGGACCCAGTCCCTGTACACCTATGGAATGAGCCGACGAAGACAACGTTTTTACTTAATATAAAATTCACTACACATCACTATGGGTATATTTCCTTATCTATGTGTTCTGGACATCTTAACAGGGTAAGAATCGCCCCATCGCCAACTTGATAGGTCCTTCACTATCCATCAAGTTCCAGCCCTTATCCCACCGCCAAAATGTTTCTTCCTTGTGCCTGTTTTACAAGTACTTCAAGGTATTGTGCTCTGATGAACTTGCTGCTCTGGTGCCCCCACGACACAAATTCACTAGACCAACCCGAAAATCTGCCAAATCCCACCTATTCATTGTGGAGGTCTCCATATACCAAAGAGCTTTCTACTCCAAAATCTTCTTTCCTCGTGCTGCTGGACTCTGAAACTCCCGCCCTGCTCCATGTTTTTCTGACGGTACTGACAATCAGAAATTTAAAACTGTAAACGGACATCTCGCTGCACAGCTCCCTATTTAGGTTGACCTCCCATAAAAAAACAAAAATAAAACTGTAACCCTTTTTCTTAGTAGCCCCTTCTATCTACAGTAGCGATATACCTTGTTTGGGGTGAATTATGTAAAAAAATGTTACTGGAACCAATATCTCATTGTTTTCTGGCTAATTGTTTTACGATAATTCTTCTAACTTCAAATCATTTTATATCTAGTTTTAAAAAAAATCAATCTCATACTTATTGTATCGGACGACCGATTAACATAGGTCCAAAAGTTGCCACTCATACGAAAGTACATCACATACAGTTAGCAAATAGTGCTACACTAAAATTCAAAGTTAATTACCACTAAGTAATACGTAACTACTCAAGGTGTTTGCGATGCTGCAATGGTTTTTTTTCTGATAATATTTCACGGCGGTAACTACCGCATCAGAAGAGTGCAAGGTTTGGTGGACATTCAAGGGTGACTTTAGTCGATATAACATGATATCGAAAATGAACAAATTACTGCATTTGTGAAATGGTGTATATTACAAGCATCATATGATAACTGTACATGATTATAATTGATAACAATATACATACCATAACACCCATAAGGAAAAATCGTTAGATTAAACATGATATCAATAATCACACATCATGTTCCATGTTCATTAATGTGAAATGATTTAGTTTGCTTTGTTCGATAGTGCTTCTCTGTTTATTCTTTATTTTTTACACTTTGCAAAATACCTTCTTTCACTACAATTGTTCACCATGGGGGCGATAGGGAGAGAAATATATATACATATTTGTTATTGTTTATATTTTAATCTATGGACGTATACGTTTCGTCTCTTTTCAATCAAGACTCATCAGCGTAGAAGTACGACTATTCACCACCGGTCACACGATTCGAAACCCTGGACTACAAGTATTTTTCAACCTACAGTCCAATGTCGTTAACCGCTAGGCCAGTTCTGAACAGCTTATAAACAATGATCATTTTAACACATTAACGGCGGCGAAGCGAACAGGTATTCAAACTTCTATAAGTGAAGGAACGATGCATAAAGCAAGTGACGCTACGCTGTGTTACTACTACCATTTTACAGTGCTCTACTTTTTAACGAGGAGCTTCAAATATAAATATTTGTTATTGTTTATATTTATTTTTATATGTATATATATATATATATATATATATATATATAGAGAGAGAGAGAGAGAGAGAGAAAGAGAGAGAGAGAGAGAGAAGAAAAAAGAGTGATAAATATGCGACGATTGTCCAAATTTATTTCAAATTTCAATTGTTCAATGCAAGGTGTATTCAGTAATAAACTAGTGTTTATTATTCTTTCCTTAAGCCAAGGCTTTTCAAAGATCGAGATCTTATCATCAGAGGAGAAATACAGATGTATGAGTTGGCTACAATTCATTTGACTTCTTTTTAACGGAAATTTACCACCCGGACAATCTGCATATATTTTTCACGGAATTTTTCTTTTCATTCACTGCGTTTTTTTAACAAAAAATCCTTTAATAATAATTTTCATATTTTTCAAATATTTGAACTTTGGTTTTTTCGAAAGCCAACTTATCCATCTGTATTTCTCCTCTGATGATAAGATTTCGATCTTTGAAAAGCCTTGGCTTAAGGAAAGAATAATAAACACTAGTTTATTACTGAATACACCTTGCATTGAACAATTGAAATTTGAAATAAATTTGGACAATCGTCGCATATTTATCACTTTTTTTTCTTCTATCTCTATAATTGCTCTATCTCGTATATTGAGCTAATCCTGTTCACAATAGGTTCCATCTACTAAAAGTTTTTACTTTGGTTTATATTTGATCCTATATATATATATATATATATATATATATATATATATATATATTATGAATTATATTTTAAATATTTTAAATACATACGAAGTTGTTTCGAGGTTTCGACTCTCAACAGCGTAGATGAATGACAATTTTATACGGCCACAAAGCGCAAACCCTATTCACAGTGATCTATTGGATATGTAAGCGTTTGATAAATCCTTTAGGCCACGGGAGGTTGTCACGTTATTACGGATAAATTAAGTTCTATTTACGCTGAAAGCGGCGAGCGTTAACACCAAATATCCGATAGAACTCAACGACAGAGACGGAGTATCTCACTGAGGCTTCAGGTGTATGTCTATCTTAAATGTATCCAACAATTCTCGACTATATATATATATATATATATATATATATATATATATATATATATATATATATATATATATATATATATATATATATAAGGAGATTGTAGTTTGCTTGAAGCATTGCTGGTAAATGTAAGTGCAGATTAGTCGTCCGAGGCTATAGCAATGCGATGTAGTTGCCGTAAGATAGAAAATTGAAAAGAAAAGCGTTTATTTCTTTTCACTTTTCCATCTTACGGCAACCACATCGCATTGCTATAGCCTCGGACGACTAATCTGCACTTATATATATATATATATATATATATATATATATATATATATATATATATATATATATATATATATATATATATATACATATATATATATACATATGTATACATATATATGTATATATATATACACATATATCTCGATGGGAGTGTGTATATGCGTGATGTTTGTGTGTTCCCTATAGACAGAAAGATTAGAGAATCTACGTACAGTCTACAAGTATATTCGTATAGAAACTTTACTGAGGAAAACAATGGAAGTGTTCCCGAATCTCTAAGTTCACCCATAAGAAGCATCTGATTAATATAATATATGTAGTCATGGAATAGAGGTGTATTAATGTTAAATGAGACATTTTATTGCGTGGTCATAATAAGAAACAAACCATAGATTCTAAAAGGCAACCACTTAATCTATTAAGGATTGGCTCCTACAAAACCCCACCCGGAATTACAACTATACTTGCAATGAACCGAGTCGTCTAATGCGTTAACATTAAGTAATATTCCCACTTCACAGTCCCAAATACACGCGCCTAAATACAACCTCTACACGTGTGATAGACAATACATATATATATATATATATATATATATATATATATATATATATATATATATATATATATATATATATATGGGGTAAGGTACACGATAAGTCATGAACATGAAATGCCGTGGTAGACAAAATGTGTGGAAAATGACAAACGGAAAACAGGTTAAAATTCAGGAGAAAAACAAAAGCAACATATTTGACCGGTTTCGTTCGTGTTAGCGAACGTCTTCAGAAGAAAACGTTAACTAACGCGAACGAAACCGGTCAAATCTCTTGTTTTTGTTTTTCTCATGCATTCTAACCTGTTTTCCGTTTGTAATTTTTCACACATACACACACACATACATATATATATATATATATATATATATATATATATATATATATATATATATATCTTTAGCACAAAAATGTTTAAATAGTAGATTGGCGAGGCAAAATTACTTTTTATATTTAAACTTACGAACTAGGATATTTGTGGCACCGTTGAATAAAATACAACTTTATTGGGAATATTCTGTACTGTAAAAGTTATTACTCTGATGCTAAAGATACTTACATTTACTTCAATATTCTTTATTAAAGAATTATTAAACTGTTCAAAAATATTTTTTAAATAAAGTATTTAAAATATTCTCAATAAAAACTTTTAAAAATATATTTTTAAACTATAAAACACATTCGAATTACAATAGATTTGTTTGATTTGATCATTTGTTACAAAATATCTCCAGAAATTTAAAAGAAAAAATACTAATTATAAAAACTAGTTTGATTTTCTCATGTGTAAATAATAGAATAAATAGTTGATAACACATTTTTAATTGCTGTCACTAAAAATCAGGCCAAAGATACAATGGGGAACTTTTTTTCCGATTTAAAATAAGGCAGCCATCCCCAAGTGTCCACTTTCTATTTAAACGTAAAAGAAAATTAACAGTAGATGTTTCTTTCTTAACGTTATCAGAAATGACTCGCGTTTGATTTTTACTCGTGATAATTCAGTCTTCAATTAATTCTTTATTGAACTATGAAGATATTAAGATTACATTAAGAAAAAAAAACAATAGCAATTGATCCTCCACTGTCTGAAATGGTAGTTTGGTTTGGTAGTTTTGTTTTACGGCATATCAACCCTTTTTGGGTTATTTAATGCCGAATCTGGTCATTATAGTAAAAGTTTTTATGCTTCAAGTTCTTTATATCTTCAAATGTTTAATCATCGTTTTTGGTTTGGTAGTTTTGTTTTACGGTATATCAACCCTTTTGGGGTTATTTAATGCTGAATCTGGTCATTATAGTAAAAGTTTTTATGCTTCAAGTTCTTTATATCTTCAAATGTTTAATCATCGTTTTTGGTTTGGTAGTTTTGTTTTACGGCATATCAACCCTTTTTGGGTTATTTAATGCCGAATCCGGTCATTATAGTAAAAGTTTTTATGCTTCAAGTTCTTTATATCTTCAAATGTTTAATCATCGTTTTTGGTTTGGTAGTTTTGTTTTACGGCATATCAACCCTTTTTGGGTTATTTAATGCCGAATCTGGTCATTATAGTAAAAGATTTATGCTTCAAGTTCTAAAATTAAAATAAAAAAGGGGAGGGAGAAAGGGAGAGGGGCTGTTGTTTTTGTTTTTGGTTTTGTAGAACATAATTAAGTTTTACAAAAAAAAAACGTCAATGTAGGTGAATTTCGTCTCAGGGAGCCACAGGGCAGCCTGATTTGGTATCACCAGCTGTCTGAAATGAATTCGGAAATAATTACGTCACTTCAAATTAAACGTAAACACTAGGTTATAAGAAATGGTTATGTTACTTTATACATCAAAAGTTATGTTACTTTATACATCAAAAGTTATGTTACTGACGTCATTTTATGATTTTCGACATAGAGTGTACAATGTTTTTATCAAAAGCATTGTATCGTTAATTGATCATTTACGAAAAACAAGACTTAACATATTGGCGTGTGTCAAATTTAGTTCAGGTGTTGTACACGGCTTTGATATTGATTTGAATCTGACAACAACAGATAACAAGAAAGTAATACAAGAGCATAGAACATCATAAAATTGTGATTGTTGATAAATAACAGTGATTTATTTAGTTGTGTTCAATTTCGAATTTTCTGACTACTGTTCTCATCTTGGGTCTTATAATCACAACGTTTCGACCCTGTAACATCCGGCCTTCTTCAGGTGTATTTTTCCGGATATTGCATGCTCTATGAATCCAAAAAGGAAACTCAGCTGCAGAAGCTACAAGGAATATTGGAACTATCTATGGGATAAATGTTCTGAATAGTCGAAAATGTCAACGGTGGTTTGCAAAATTTTATTCTGGAGACTTTAACCTGTCAGATCGGAGACGTAAGTGAAAGCCAAAATCAATTGATAAAAACGCCATTAAAGACGCTGTAAAGGTCAATCTAAAGTTAAGCAGCAGAGAATAAGCTCAACAATTCAATACAATCCATACTACAATTATGTTATGCTTTCACGAGTTAGGAAAAGTTTTAAAAAATGGACTCTTGGGTCCCCACGATTTGACAGACGCTCAACGAAACCATCGAGAACCATTTCTACAAATAATTGTGACTGGAGATGAAAAATGGGTTATTTACAAGAATACCCAACGCATAAGACAATGGTTAGACTGAAACCAAAGTCCACAGCCTGTTCCAAAACAAGGACTACACCCAAAGAAGGTTATGCTCTCTTTATGGTGGGACATGAGGAGACTGACTCATTATGAGTTACTAGAGCCTAATCAAACAATTACAGCAATAACATATTGTTCGCAGATGATCTAAGAATTGTTCTATCAACAAAACGACCAGTAATTACTCAATAGGAAGGGTGCAGTGCTTCAGCATGATAACGCTAAACCTCACACAGCAAAACTCACTCAGCAAAATGGCATGAGTTTCAATTGCAAAGTTTTGCCTTATCCGCCTTATTTACCTGACATTGCTCCATCCGACTACTACTATCGTTTCCGGTCGTTGCAGCATCACTTAAACAATAACATTTATAAAAATGACGACGAACTCAAAAATGACATGAATTAGTTTTTCTCTTTGTGAGTTATTTTGAAAAAGGCATCAAGAAGGTAGTTGATCGTTAGACAGAAATCATAGAAATGTGGCAAATTGTTGTAAAGAGTAAAAATGCCCTAATGTGAATGTTTCAGATGGAATACATGTGTTGAACAAAAACGACATTACTTTCGTTCTAACCTGATACAATTAAGCCTATGTTTGTTTGCTAAAGAAGCCAACCCAATTCCGGGAGTTGCACTTTCAAGGAAAGTTACTTTGATTAATATCCAATTATTTTTCTTATCGTTTCAATGCCATAGTTGATAAATATATTCATCGAAATCCACCAAAACAAACCTTTTATTGAGTGAGACGACATTTAAACGGGTTGAGCGAATACTAATTAGAGGTCGTCTTAATTATGAATGACAAATTGAGGTTAATGACGATTAAAAAACCGTCACATTTCTTTACTATATATATATATATATATATATATATATATATATATATATATATATATATATATATATATATATATATATATATATATCATGGACTCTCCCGTCGATTTCGACGCATGAGGCCCTGACAACTCAAAATTTATTTAGTCTACGATGGATGTAGCATGCTTACATTTACTCAATCGTAAATGGCATTTGAGTCCTGCGAGAGATCTGCAAACCAGCCCACAATTGATGCAAGAAGGAAGATCTTGAGAAAAATCGGCTGGCATACTTGTAGATTTTTTTGTTCTTTCGCGTTGTTGATCAATGGCAGTTACAGAGAACCGCCTGATGCCCCTCTGGCAGTCAGATCGCCATTCCTTCCGTCGAGAAGCAAGCTGTTCAAAATCACGATAAGCAATATTGATAGATGTCAAATTCATTTTCAACTTGTCCTTAAAGCGAAGCAGCGGTCGACCCACATTTCGCCTTCCACTGTTGAGCTCGCCGTACATCAGTTGCTTTGGTATTCTATCATCTTCCATACGTAAGACATGTCCTGCCCAACGCAGTTGTGATTGCATCAAAAAGCTTTCAATTCCGCCAATACCGCAGCATGTAAATAGGTCCGCATTAGACATCCGATTTCTTAGGGTGACACCACAAATCGTTCTAAGGCAATTTTTGTGAAAGACATCAAGCTTCTGAATGTGGCTGCGATAGACTGTCCATGATTCCGATCCATAAAGCAGTGATGTTAGCACAACTGCTCTATACACAAGTACTTTTGTTCTCAAACTTATCCCCCTGTCCTTCCATAACCGATGACGCAGTTTTCCAAAGGCAGTGGTTGCTTTCGCAATTCGGTTAAAGATTTCGTCATCAAGGGAGGCACTCCAATTTATCTTACTCCCAAGATAAGTGAAGTTTTTCACATATTTCAGATCTTTACCGTCCACTTGGATTGGAGTATCTGGAAAACAGTGTACTGGTGGTCGTTGCTTTACTGGTGGCCGTTGCTTCACACCCTGAACTTGTTTAGGCATGAGGCGAGGTTGGTGAATCACTTCTGTTTTCTTGATGCTGATTGTCAGACCAAAAGCCTTGCAAGCAGCCGAAAACCTGTCCACAAGCAGTTGCGCTTCCTCCCGAGATGTTGCACAAAATGCAGCGTCATCTGCAAACAAAAGATCCCTGATGACAGTTTGTCGAAGAAGGGTCTTAGCTTTGAAACGTTGCTGGTTGAAGAGACCACCACTTGTTCTAAATTTAAACTTCACCCCAGTATCTATATCAGCGAAAGCATATCTCAGCATAACTGAAAAGAACAAAGCAAATAGCACAGGTGCCATTACGCAACCCTGTTTGGTACCATTTGTCACATTGAAAGGTTCTGAAGACTCTCCATTTGAAACAACCGATGCCTTCATTCCATCATGGAAAGAAATAATTACATTCAGCATGTTGTCAGGTATTCCCAGCTTGTCCAACACTTTCCAGAGGGATTCGCGGTTTACTGTGTCAAAGGCCTTTGTAAGGTCAATGAAAACCATATACAACTCCTCGTTCTTTTCCCGAACTTTCTCGGCAACCTGGCGGAGGGAAAAGATCATATCAACAGTACCCCGACCAGCACGGAAACCGCACTGAGATTCGGGATAGATATCATCAACAAGGTGTTTAATTATTCTGTTGAGAATAAGCCTTGCCAAGACCTTCCCTGCAATTGACAAAAGTGAGATGCCTCGATGGTTGTCACAGATGTTTCTATTGCCTTTATTCTTATACAAGTGTTGAATTAATGCATCTTTGAAATCCTGAGGGACATTTCCACCTTGCCAGATCTTCACAAAGAGACTGTGCAGCTTCTCCACTAGTGTCTGGCCACCGTACTTAAACACCTCAGGAGGTAAGGTGTCTTTCCCTGACCTTTTGCCTGACGACATTTGCCTAATAGCAACGAAAACTTCATGTATTGCTGGAAGGAAGGAGAGTTCAGGAATCTTAGGTCGTTCAGTGATAAGTGAAAGTATTTCTTCATCAGTTGTGGAAGTATTGTTTAAGACCGCTTTGAAGTGCTCCTTCCAGCGATTCAATATATCCGCTCTATCATTTATCAGTGTGCCATCATTTGCAGATACGGGAGAAACGCCAGATTCGTGTGGTCCAAAAACTTTCTTAATACCTTCATAAAAAACTTTCAAGTCTTTTATGTCAAATGCTTCTTGCATCAATTTGGCATGTGAGGACCACCATGCCTCTTTCATCTGCCGTAATGCTTTCTGGACTTTACTTTTGCATTCCTTGTATAATTTCCTCTTTAGTGTTGAGTTCTTATCATCAATCCAGGTTTTATGAGCCTTATGCATTTCATTGATCAACTCCTGGGCCTCAACATTCTGGTCATTGAACCAGTCCTGATGTTTACGGACAGGTAACCCCAAAACCTCCAATGCAGATGTGTGAATTACGTCCCGCAAGGATTTCCAGGAAGATTCGATATCATCGGTTATCTCAACAGAATCCAATGAGCGATCAAGACGGGCTGACAGTGCTGCCCGCTGAACGGTATTCTTTAATGGTAGAATGTTTATCTGTTTAGGGACAGAGGAGCGTTTCACTCGTCTGTGCTGTAAACGAAAAGACGTTTTACTTCGAAGCAAGGCATGATCTGAAAGATAGCAACTTGTATGGAACGAACGAGTGATACGAAAGTCCCCAAGGTCACGTCTCTTGGTGATGATGTAGTCAATCAAATGCCAATCCCTAGAACGAGGGTGCATCCATGTAGTCTTGTGGGATTTTTTCTGCTGGAATACAGTGTTGGTAATGCACAGATTAAGCTCTCCACAAAGAGACAACAAACGAAGACCATTCCCATTCATACGACCAATGCCATGATGACCCAGAACGTCACGCCATGATGTACTATCCACACCCACACGTGCATTAAAATCACCCAAAAGAATAAGTTTGTCCCTGTGTCGAACATTAGTGATAATTTCTCTTAGTTGCTGGTAAAAATCATTTTTCTCCTGCTCTGGTCTGTTCAACGTGGGAGCATAACAACTAATTAAAATAGCACGGGTATCACATTCAAGATTAAGGGTTAATGTCATCAAGCGATCCGAAAACCCCTTTGGAAGGGTCGGCAATGACTCTGCAAGATTGGACTTGATAGCAAATCCTACTCCAGAATGTCGAGGCTCCTCTGAAAAAAGGTATAACCACCCTTTTCTTCTGTCAGTTGTGAATTTCCAGCCAGGCGAGTTTCACTAAGGGCGGCAATATCGATGTCAAACCTTTTAAGCTCAAGTGCGACAAGAGCCGTCCTACGTTCTGGCTGAGTATCATTGTCAAGTAGAGTACGGACATTCCAAGATCCAAAATGAAAGTTTTTACTTCTTCTGTTATTGGGACTGCATGTTGGATACCCAGACAGCTGCAGTTGGCTGCCAAGGGTAATGATGAGCAAGCATATGTTTAGGGCTCCTTTTATCGCCCCCTCCCCAGCATAGGGAAAGCAGTGCTATCCCTAAACAGGGCTGCGTTGTCACCGATAGAGGACACGGACTGCACAATTGCTCAAATGTTTGGGCAGAACGGCCATCACCCACCGGTCGCCAAAGTGTAGAGATCGAGCTAAGAACTTCCAGTAATATCCTTTACCTGTTCCCGTCGCCTTACCCTATCGCCTGTGGACTTTTTTTTTTTTTTTTTTGTGCAGGACTTTGGTATAAACTTAAGTTGTCAAGAAACCCACACAAAAGATTTGTTTATAGTGGTGAAAGCCTGTGTAAATACTATCCACACTTTTTGGACCTTTTCATAAACCCAAGTCGGTGCAGAAAGATCGCCACAGATTAAGCAAGAAAAGACCTCAGGTTTAACATCAGAGTTTTCCATCTCCTAGATACCTGTCTTAACAAAGACTAAGGGAGGTATCTTGCCCAGTGGTATTAACGCGCCCCCAGACACTATACTGGGAATTTTCATAACCCGGCACCATATATATATGTCTATACATATATAGATACAGACCACTACCCAGTGGCAGGGGGTTAGATTGGTGAGCGCCGGGACATATCTGCATGCCAGCAGGCCCTGCACACTGCACCTCTGGGGTTCTAACCTACTCCGAAGTCTCTAGTCTATTAGCCTGGGGCCGCAAGGCGCCCAGTTACCATAGTGTACCACGAGGAGGTCAGACTAGAGTCTTGTCTGGGGATAGGCTATATACCAGCAGGGGAGACTTACTCACTCGGCTCCCTTTTCGCTCAGCTAGTGGGCTATCTGGTGGCTAAGCAAAGAGTAAGAGTAGGAAGCACATGCAACTACAAGTACGCTCCACTGTTGCACTAGACGCATCACGTAGACCTGTAGATAACTCCACCACACCATATGTATATATATATATATATATATATATATATATATATATATATATATATATATATATATATATATATAAGGGGAATCTATCAACTTTTATTATGGAAGACACTTATATTTAAGGAGATACACCAAGTCATCTGATATTATTATTATTATTATTATTATTATTATTATTATTATTATTATTATTATTATTATTATTATTATTATCTATTTATATATTATCAGTAACAACAACCTTCTCTATGAATCTAATAAGCGCGATGAGAATTGCGCCTTCTCTTTATGTATACATTTATCTAAACCTTACTATTTATCTCTTGGTATTACTGTGTCTGTCCGTCTCCTGTTTGTTTCCTTACCTTGTGTATTTATTTTAAATAATGTATCTAGATCTATATTAAAAATTATAAATTAAAATTAATATTTTGATTTTTAATCTTAGACTATTTCTAAATAACAAAAAATACATATTTTACTGGCCAATAAATCTGTGTAGTTTAAACAAAATTAATATTGAACCAAGGATTGGTTACTTTTACACATGATAATGTTCTTATTTCGTTTACTTCAAGTGTAAAACTATTTACATTTGTTATTTCACTGCGTATGAATCATTAAACGACATGGTATTTACACACGAGACCCCCTTTTCATTATATTAATATTAATGTGAATAAAACTATTAAAATATCTCAAAATCCTTTTTAAATTAATTGTGGCGTTTGGAATCCGCAGAACACAACCATTGTTTATGATGTGGCCCGATATAAATTTGAAGGTTAACATCCACATAAATTAAGGGTATTATCTATTTTGACGATTTTAAAAAGTTATTCTATTTTCTATCAACCATTAAACGTGTCGAGTACTATCATTAAATGTCACGTTTATACTGAGACGTGCTTTATACGATTTAGTCTTCTGTCGTTTTAAATTAAAGTTATTAACATATTAGGAAAACGTTAAAAGTGCAATCAATTCTTGTTGAACGTGTTCAAAGTTAGTGTTAAATCTGCAAAAGAACCTTTGGTCAAATTTTGTCATTGAGCCGACAATCTTTCACAGCCCACCAAGTTCAGTTGCCCTCTCGCCAACCGACTACTATTTCAAGCATGTCGACATGTAGCAATATAGAACGTAGGTGTATAAAAATCATGCGAAAACGGAATTTTCAACATAAAATTAGATTAAAAGACAAGTAGAACATTACATTTGATGTCAAAGATCTGAATTCGAGATACATTTCAATATATGACGTCATGGGCAAGAAGTCGACGTGACAAATAAGCTACAGAGATCTTGTGTCTGGGATGTTGACGTTGAAACGTATAGCCATTATTTAGACTCTTTCATAACCGCCTCTAGAAATTTACATAAAACATTGATCATTTAAAGAAACTTACTGTAAAGAAAAACAATTAAACAAACAGGAAAATAATATACCACCCAGTACAAATAATAATGGAATTATTGTCATTCTTTTTTATTGTTTGAATTGTTTTAGCTACAAAGAAAAAAGATCACCATTTGTACGATGACTACTACATCCACTACTACAGAGAAACGCTAAAAGCCATTAAGCCGACTACTCACAACGAGTCAACTAATCTCCAGTAGTTGTCTATCTACCACGAGCAATCTGATCGTCTCAAAAAGAGGTAACTACAAACGGCTTTTTAGTGCTGTAAATTTAGAGATCACAACTTACATATCTTCATAAACGAACATACGAGCAAACATGACTTTCCAGAGTTTGTAGAGTCTTACTAGAATATATACGCCTGTTTGTTGTAAAATTGTTTTGAATGGAATAGTTTTTTTTATTGATATTAATAAACTTCTGTTTAAACTGATTTACAAATAGTAAACATTCAAGTCAAACACCATTATTTTTCTTTGCAACTCTGTAGTACAGCTGTATAACACTGGGCTGATTATTTTTGACCAAAATGTACATCACTTATTATTGAACGGCAACCCATATCAATCAGAAAACAAAACCTTGATTATTGCTTTATGAGCCGATATTTAGGAATCTTGAATATTCTTTTGTTATTAACCATTTTTGTTGTTATTAAAAATACAATCAAATAAACGGCATTTTAATTGGTAGACACCATTGATAATATCTGATAAAATTATATTATTTTAAGAATTAGATTATAACTTTTCATTCTTATATTAATCGTGCTTATATGTTTATTTGTTCGATAGGTAATACACAGTCATCTGTAAAATGATTGAGCATTATTTTCGATAGCTGTGAACTCGTGAAAAACATCAAAATCTAATTAAAATTATTAAATGCTATTTGTTTGCCTTGCACAACGAAACATGTTTACATGAAGGTTCGCTGCCTAAATCCTTTTTTAGACTAATACCTGTGTGTGCTTGTGTTTACAGTAAAACTAATATTGTAACTGCTCCATTCTCATGAAGTTAACTTAGCACGTGTAATATTCAGTTTTTATTTATATTAATCAAATGATACACATTTCTATCGTGTACCCACCTTTCCTAATAATATCTTAATAGACCGCAGAGACAGCAAATACATTTACTGCAAAAAAACGAGTCAACACCTGTGTCAAAATGTTGTCTAGCTGTAAGCAGTTTTTTTATCATTTTGAATTGAACAACAAATATTAACAAGATAAAATGATAAAGTCGAAGTTTTAAGTTGATTTGATTTACCATATCATGATTGGCTCGAAGGCGACTCGATGTGATCAAGTAATTTGAAAGTTCCACCAAGTAACAAAAGTGTATAAGATGCAACTTATCTGTCTTTTGAAAGGAAATTAATTTGTTACACAGTGATAGGAAATTGAAATAAACTTCCTCAATAGTTCCCCTTGAAAGTCGATGATTTCGATCTGCTTCTGATTGACATGGTGACATACTCACTTCCGGTAAATGTGTTATTTTACTTCCGTGTCTTAACTTCCTTACCAAGATCAGTCCGTTTGTGGCAGACATAAGGAAGTACTGATATTTAAAGCTTCACAAACGAATCGTGTCTTTAGAAGATTTGAACACATTTGCTGTAAAACTTTATGGTTACGAATTATGCAAGCTCAAATACTCAAACAAATGAATGCAATACTTTGCAACAACACAAGCAAACGACACCATATCTCAAACTTTAGTGCTCTATCTCAGATGCCCAAAATTCAACTGACCGTCATACTCAGTTTGTTCTACTTAAAGTACTTGTTCTCAACATGTGAAAATGAATGTCATTTATAAATATATGTTATTACGAGCACACGTTAGCTTAACTGAATACAGTGTATCTAACATGCAAAACATCTTACACGCTTCGAAACTTGCCAACATTCATTTTCGTCTAAATTGCTACAGTAACTGACATTTTGTACTTTTTTATTTTCAAAATACAGGTCCTCATGATTATGAAATATAATTTTAAAACGTTACTTACATCGTTAAATTAAGTAACACGTGTCACAGAGAATGAGGATTTTATTAATATAATTAATATTGATATATAAATAATGTGGTACTTTTATTATTAAGATTTGTTACCTAATTTGGGAATTTATACTCGATTAAATCTGTTAATAGTTCATAGCATTTAAAAGCTGCTATTATATTTACGTTTGATGTTCACCTGTCGGAAATTAAGGCTATTAAATAATAAAAAGGAAGGAGATGTGACCCTTCTTTACTATGGTTTCATCTGGTAGCATTTTCCACTGAGTACTACCCACAGATATACTCTTTAATGTTAGTTCGCAGGAACTCTCGCCAACTGGCTTCCACTTCTGTAAAAATCTAGACTACCGTTGTTGTTGACAAGCACTTTATTAAAGGTATATTATGTGTATTTCTATGTTTTCAAGTAGAACTGAAACTTGTAAGATAGCCTATTTGTAAACATATCATTCTCAATTGAGCACTGGACTCGTTAGTTACAAAATACAAAAGGGTTTGTTGTTTTTTTGTACAAAGATGTGTCTTTAAAATAAGTTTCCCTGTCTATATAGACGTCGATTACCATATATGTTTTAACACACAGTTATAATAAGACACTGTGTATTTTTTATGATAGAAATCGCTCCAGACAGGGCATGAAGCCACTTGATGTAAGGAGCTAAAAATACTACTTTAAGGTAAAAAAAATAGCCAACATATGTGTTAGATAGATTTCGATCCAGAAAACAACAATTATGCCCCCCCCATTGTCAGAAACATCGCTCATAGAGTCTGAGGACTAAATGACAAAATAAGGGGATATTAAGTTTAATAGCTATCTACTATATCCCGTATATATGAATTTAACTTACTTTTTATTTATCGGTAACATGACAACTTGTATTCACTTACTTGTATAAATTAAATCGTTTACTATGAATATTTTTACATTGTAGTCGACCGAGACTTTATTACTTTTATAACAGTAATAAACACACACTAAACACTTCTTCTTACCGTTGGCTTTACTTTGATATTCCTTTCTATGCTTTCGACCGTTACATAATTTTATTAATAACAATTAGACTGTGAGTGTAAACCTTAAACACCCTCTAGATTTTTGATTTTGTCGGTTTGAAATATAAACGTGGCTAATGGAAGCCTATACCCCCAAGAATATTATATTATTTTTCACAAGCCTAGATGTGATTCGGTTGTGACAACGGTGGTAATCTTTAATGGTGGCCGCCGAATGTTAAAGGAAATATGCCATCTTATATAAGTCTTACTAGGTTCTGGATCTGGACGAATTCTCCAACTTGAAGTTCCCGCAATGGGCGACAATGCTGATTATAGAACTGCTCGTTCCGCATATGCTTCTTGCCCAGTACCAACTCTCTTTGTTCGCCTATTTCTTTCCATTGTTTCCGGGTTTGATATTTATCCCGTAGGTCCGAAAGGTTGTCTTTAATGATTCGACTATATAGCATTACAGCTGGGGACATGTGAAAGTACTGGACATGGGGATTGTGATGCGTTAGTAACGGACGAGCAGCCTGTTCATAGCATAGGCGTCCGTAGCTGTTTATATTGTCAGCTAGTATTCGTTTTGCCGTCTTAACAGCTAACTCTGCGCGGCTGTTTCTATGTACGTATTATGCTGATGATGTACGTTTAGGTATACCCCCGTTCCTCAAAAAGGAGTCATACGCCTGTGACTTAAACGGTTGTGTTCTGTCCGAAGAGATTTCCTCCGATGACCCATAAGTACAAAACCAAGTTCGCAAAGTGTCGCCTACAGTTCTGACCCTCCGCGATTTCATTAGGGCCACTACTACCGATCCTGTATGTCGATCACCGTATACTAAGTAGTTTCTGCCCTGTATATCAATAGAGTCCACGATAATTTGTTGGAATTGAAAATCCGGGTCCAGTGATGACACCCAGGAGACAATTAGAGGGAAATGGCGCAATCGTGTTGCATATGCGGCACTGGGATCTGATTTGTCGGCTGCTAGAATCCAGACTGCCCTTTTTCGGCGTGACCACCAACGTTGAACAGCAGATAGTGGGTTGGGTTCTATTTTCCCCAGTGCAGCGTCGCTGTCCAGTAAAACTTTCACCTTCTTCCAGTGATGAAGAACAGATATTGGTGTGTTAATAGCTGTCGGTGTTTCACCCGGGACACACTTTTGTCTCTAAGGGTTTATCTCGCATTGTTTGCACTGGTTGATGTGAGCATGTGTTAGGTGCTCTTTACTTAAAATGTTCTACTAACCATTGTTCGCTTTAGTGTGTGTTGGCTTCTGTTGGTTTGACTGAAATGGTTTCTGGTTTCGTCGGGAGACTTCTGCGCAGGCATCCACATGTGGCAATTTCCATTATACTCCTTAACGAGCTATTCTGCGACAATGAAGTCGGGAAATTAGATAGTAACAAATCCAGATCCTTCAAAGCAGTTTGTGACAAACAACATTCCGATGTATTGTCTTATACATATACCGCCTGTTGTGTCCTTTTTGTACCCACTGTTATGTATATAAACAAAAACACTCAGATCTTTAATCGGTTGCCTGTTATGCCCCGTATCTGATGGGTAGTTGACACGAGGCCGCCATCTGAGTACCGAAAGAGTTTCTGAATCTCAGGTCCATTTGAACAAGTCTGCGTCCCCGTGTCTGGAAACGCTTCGGATTCGATGAACATGTTGGCTCACGAATTTATTTGGTTTTCGTTCAAATTGTGCATGGGTCTTAGGCATCATGTTGACTTCCACTGTCACTGAGATGAGGGAGACTCTGGGAAGCTAATCTGAAATTGTTCCCCATCTCACCCGAGGTGAGGCAGGTTCATCGATTGTGTTTTGTTGTACCTGCTGCGCTTCCGAGCAAAGCAACTATCCGAGGCACTGTTTGAAGAACATGAACGACTACCCACTTCCTGTACATTTTACGCGTGGCTTTCATTTTAGACCCCACAAGTTTACGGCATACATTTTACATGTGCCCAACCACTCTACAAAAGTGACTGTTGAGTCCAACTGCCGTTCAATCTTTCCGGCACTTGGTCCCCTGATTGTATTGTTCCTGATTCGACCTTTGTACGTTGGATAACGTAAGAGGGGGTGTAGCATTATAGAAGTGATGGGTTGACTTGTCTGTTGCCTCCAGTCAGACCAACCATGTGAACTTCTGCTCCAAAGTGTCAAGTGCCGCTACCTCTTCCATTATCTTTCTTTGGTCTTCTTCGTTTCTAAGTGCTGCTATTATTTGTCCAGCTATCCTGTGGTCTATGTAGTCTACTTGCTTCCTGCAAGTTTGTATATTTGGATATCGAACCCTGAATTCTTACTGCCACCCGTCGTATCTGACGTAAAAGGCAGAGTTGAGCGGTGCTGGCCTTACTAGTTAAGAAAGTAGCCCGATCGTTTCCGATGTACATGCCTCCTGTAGGTCGTTCCAGATTGTGGCTGGGTTTTTTCATCCGCATATATCCTTGTATAGGCCCCATGTGTCCAAAAACAATGCCCATTTTCCGTTTGTAGTATCCAATCCTATTGAGGGTCGTTCTGGCCTTTTAACCTGCGACGTATTAGACTAATTGCGAAGCATTTCTTTTTGTAGCTCGATATTATCTTTTTTCAGCTTGATAAGTTGTTTAATTAATAGTACCCCTTCATGCTCCATGGTACCTGGTGGTAGGTAAGTGCAATGTCTGACGTGGCGCTTAAACAAATCCACGTTTTCAGTATTTTAAATCCTATTCGTATCGCCATGTAAAGTACGGAAGATGTTCCTTCCAACCTCCGTCATTGTTTACTACTAAAAAGCAAAATGCCGCTTCCACAGATTGTTATACATAATAAGGTGGAGATAACTCCCGTTTACTCTTTCAACACAGGAGTAGATAACTCCTTTACTTATACTTGTGTATTTTCAGCAGACCCCAACATAATTACTTGATTTCCAATAAATTAAGAAAATGACTAATAATTAAAAAAGAGGTTAACATGTCCTTAAAAACAGAATCTGATCCGGATGTGGGTGATCATTTTACGTTAACTTTTTTATTTGAAACTGATTTTTTATTATAAACTCTAAAATAATGTTTTGTTTGTTTCATTTATTTTCACCGCCAAGTTATTCAGGCTGTTTACGTGTAAATCCACCCCCACAACCACGAAATATAAAATCTGATTTTTCTTTGTATTTTTTAACTAGCATAAAGTGCAGGGATAGAAATATACCAAATAATCAAATATTAGAAAATTCATTCAAAATTCTTATTTTATGGTTGATTTTCTTAATGGATCTTTCCTGGAGATCATATGTTTATTGACCCACTTGTTCAGCAGCATAAAACGTCGAAGTATTTTTGGCGATCATTGTATGTGGCCGTTCTAAATTCTTCATGAGTTAAGAAACGAGTCGATGTCTTCACCAAAAAATGATACAATTTTGTACTTTTCGGAGGGAAACATGTACATCAAATAATGCTTTTTACAATGTTTACATATATCGCGGCGTCTTCGCTCAGGGTCGCCATTTTTGTTTGTTTATTTTGTAAACGCGATTCTGATTAGCATATTATTATTAGCAGATAAGCGAAGTGATTTCATTGGTTAAATTTATATTTCGGAGCTAGGCATCTTTTTGCGTAAATTAGAGAATTAAAATATGAATAATTAATTAACATTACAGAACAAAACTTATGAAAATTAGCTTGACATTTTTTTTTTGTGATTTGATCTAAATCGCTATGTCAATATAATTGAGTGTCCTTTCCAAGCCGAGGAAAGTAAACGTTTTCGTGGTTGAGAAACTGCCTAAATCTAACAATTATTTTTAATTCTTTAAAATATATTAAACTTTCCTATTAATTCCTAAACAGATAAAGTGAAAAATGTTAGGTAGCGGGGATGAAGCGAACACCGTCGTGGACTGAATACATGCGCGTGCCATGTTCGAACCCTATTTGTGGCATATCACTATAAATGTTGGTCTCTTATGTAATTAGCTCATTGCAGAAAGAACTTAGGTAGCAAATATTAACAATAGAATCGAGTTGGACGAAAATAGGTACGATGGCGATACCTACGAATTTACCATTTTACTGAAAACAGAAGTGTTACAGTTAGTGTCAAATTGTATGACATTTCTCTTGGTTAAAGAGCTAGCAAATATATACTCCCACTGGTCACATATTTTTGCTAGGCTTGGACTATTTAGTAATTGTGACAGAACTACATACGATGCATAGTTAAGGCAACATAAATTGTTTCAGACTATTTTAATAATAAGCGTATGTATAGATGCCAATCGCAATATTTTATAAATAAAATAAAGTAATCCTATTTTCTTTTTAACATATTTGAAAATAAACCCAGACACAACAAGTATTTTATTAAAGAAAATTAAGTCAAATGTATTCAATTTTTTTAGATGTCAAGTGCGAAAGAAAATAATAAGGAACAAGCCGCGCGTGCATGGTCCCCCTTTATATGTGACTCTTTGTGGCGAGTGTAAAATGCAATAAATTTGGGCAATTTGGGGCATTTATCACCCCCCCCCCTGGGGGCGCGAACCAGAATTTTTCTGAGGTCAAGGATGCTTATTTTATATCCATGACAATTGCCCCTACATTTTGGCCAAGTTTCAGAAAAATTAAATGGATGGATCAAACGTTATGGGAGAAAAGGGTAATTTTTAGCCATTTTGGGGGCTTTTGACCCCCTGAGGGCGCTAATCACATTTTTCCAAGGTCAGCGATAATTATTTTCTATTAGGAACAATAGCCTCCACATTTTGGCCCAGTGTCAGAGAAATTGAATGGATGGATGAAAAGTTATGGGGCAAAAAATGTCATATTTTGCCATTTCGGGGCCTTTTGAGCTTCTGGCGGACTAACCAGATGTTTCTCAAAAAACGGAAAATGTCACTTTCTAACCTGACCAAAGTTACAACTTCATGCAAAATTTCAGAGAAATTCAATGGATGGTTGCGGAGAAAAATCCGGACGGACGGACATGCCTAAAAACATAAGTCGGGGGACCAATTACAACATGCTCACCAGCGATGAAAGCATTGCATTAAAGTTTGATTTTCAAATCTTTAAAACATAAATAAGAATTTTATTTTCTGATAAAAAAATACAATGTCAGACTAATTAATAAATGTACGAACATCAAACGAAATAAGCGAGATATTCAAATAATATCTAACGGAAATGTCTCCCGCCCCTCCAGTTTTTAATGTTACCTATTTAGTAATTATAAATGTTTTTTTAGTTTTAAATATAAAGAAGTATGTAATATATGGGACGATTTTTTACACACACACTTAAACCGGAGGAGGTAATTCTTGGGGTGACGGATTTATGACATCAGAACCGATATACACTTATAAATACCGATTTAACCGATTTTTATTTAATTCATTTAAAAATGTCTAATCACAAAAGTATACTCTTTTGTATTGCTATTTGACTTTTTTTCCAAGATAAAAGTGCAGTATTTATTCTTTTAACATTAGCGTCGGAAGTAATCATTATTATCTTCCTTGAAAGTGAACGTTTTAACATGTTTTTAAAACCAATCGTTTTTTTTATAAAATCACTTTAATTAATTGTATGAATACTTGTAATAATATTACTATCGTTGAAAAAGTTATAAATATGTGATAAAATTTAACAATACACATTTATATGAATGTATATCACATAATATTAATTTATTAGAAATTACAAAGAAAATAAATATCTAAATACGCAAAAGAGGGTTTAGTTTGACGGAGTTTTGAGAATGCTATATATACTGTATCATAATCTATATATTAATACGATAGCGTGTGTGTTCGTGTGTCACGCTTACATAAAAAGGATCTGTGCATGCGTGCCGCACCTAGATTTGGAAAATCATTCAAGTACACTAATTTTTATAAGATTGTCAAGTATTTCAGATTGGTGCAACGGTTTTTGACGTCGGTTTTTGATGTCGGCCCGACTGGTTTATAATTCGATCCCAACCAACCTCTAAGATTTTTTTCTACATCGAAGGTGGATTTACGGAGGTAGGGAGGAGACGACCGGGAAGACACATATTAATACGATAGCGTGTGTGTCATTTTGTATGTCACGCTTACATAAAAAGTAACGACCTTCCGAATCTTTGTATGCTACTCATGAATAGCAATTAATAAAGCTCAAAGACATACTTTCGATAAGGTTGGGATCTACCTACCACAACCTTGCTTTACTCATGAACAACGTCATGTAGCCTACTCAAGAGCAAGGTCTATGAACAGTGTAAGAGTGAAAATCTGCCCTCAGGATAATTCTACTCATGGCCAGAGAAGAGGAACTACCTTCACTAGAAATATTGTATATAAAGAAGTTTTGTAAAATGTTTCATGTATTGTCCATTTTTAAAAATAGATATACACGTCAAATCTTATATTTTATTCAAACATGTATAGGTTAGGAACAATATAATTAGTATTGAAAACATCATTTCGTGTAATTTGCACGGGTCCCGCTAGTATTTAAGTAATACTGAAATGTTCTGATGTTAATATACGTAGGAAAGATTCGCATTTATTTATATTTAGATTATATTTAATTGGAATATTAGATAAGCTAAGTGCAGTATTCTCCATTATTTCGCAATCTATTCATTACGTTTAAGAAAATGTGACTGGCAGACAGACGGACAAATAACACCCATATTTATATAAGATAACGTCTAGATATAAATGTATTTATATTGCCATGGTTGAAACGATGTTAACGCCTTTAGATCAAATGTTTATCAAGGTTTACCAAGTCTCTGTCAATACATTATAAGATGCGACTTATCTGTCTTTTCCCAGGAAATTACGCTGTTAACCAAGCATAGGAAATTGAAAGTGAACTTCCAAAATATTTCCTCGTTCAAGTCGATCATTTAGATTCCATTATGACTTGACACGATGGCGCACTCAATTCCGGTCGATGTGAAATCTTATTTCCGCGTATTAACTTCGATTCAACGATCGTTCTGTCTGCGACATATATCAGTGGCTGTTAATGCTTTAAGTTTCCCAATTGAAAAAAAAAAATCTTGAAAATATTTTTCTTAACTTTCTTTGTAAATATTATTTATCCCGGTTGTATGTAACGAGAAAATGTTTTACATCGCTGTTGTGCTTCAAAATGACTTTAAACAATGATTAATATAAATAGAATTAAATATTTACTTGCTTGCTTGCAGTGAACTAGTACAAGCAAATAAATTCGAGGGAGCAAGGAGTTGAGGGAAGTTTATTGTTTAATTTGCTAGCCGGCAACTTTATATTCAATCCTAAATTAGGCCAGGAAATATTAGATTTAAGAACATACCCGCATCCACCATTGCAACGCACATTTCGAGGTTTCGCTTACGCACTCAATGTAGGTCCGTCTCCTACAGGATGTAACTTTCATTTTTTTCATGGTGTATTTCCATCTGCTGTGTCTGCAACTTACTTTTGTAGACATCTCTGCATTAAATCACCGTATATTTATTTTCCGGCCAGGTGTGTGTTAGTTTCAAACAACGTTTTCTGTCATTTTCCTTACACCAGATCCAATATGCAACACAACAAACACAACAATCGAAAAATAAAATTTCCTGATTATTGTATTCTCGTTTACAAAGCACATTTTTTTCATATGAATTATTTAGTTACGTAGTCCAAGGTATTCAGTGTAAGGCTGAGTACAGAGGGGAGTTAATAACTTGTTCTTCTATCACAACAAAGAAAATATTTCCTTTCCTCCTCAATGTGAGTATTGATTTACTCCTCTCCAGGAGTTAGGCACCAGGCCAGTTTTTATCTTACTCCCACAAGTAAGATGTGACCCAAGGTCGGGTCGGGAAAAGTGGGGTTTCAAAATTGCCTGGGCAGCCCGGTAGGATTGCCTCAGGCAGTAAGCAATAAACTTACTTTTCCCCAAAGAGGAGAGGCGAAGCCTGGGAGGGTGGACTTCCTAGAACTGCACAGGACAGACCCATAGATAGGCGTAAATCAAGCCCCGAAGGCCAAGACAATACCAGTGTATGGGGTGCAGTATCCATCGGAACAGATACTACACTTTGATCTTAGCCAATGTGAGTAGCACCATGCAGCATTACCATAAACACGGCTTCTTCGCAAGAGTTTCCTGTAGAGGACATTGCTCCTAGGACTGGTTTCCCGTTGATAACATATTGGTCTTCTTCAAAGACAGTCATCTCTAGAATCGTCTCCAGAAGTATTCGAACTTAGTCCCGACGATCATCCTATCTCATGAACTCTTATCCTAGTGTGGCGTCAAACCTTTCTAAGTTGTTTTACTAGATAGTATAAAAGAGTCATCACATGATTGAATACATCGATTAGTTCGTTGTTGATCACGAGTTAGCATTCTCAGGTGTGTTTGTTCTACTGCATCGCGTGAGTTTCAGGTGCCACCTCATTTCTTTTTTCTGCATATACCAACGCCAATGTAAATTTCTCCTTAAAATATTTTTCCGTGAAGCAGTTGACTTCATTTAAATCATCTGATATGCAGAGCTGCCTTATCTGGACCACAATTGAGAGTTTTCAAACATGAGATTAATAATATATACTATGGATGTATGCGTATGCATGTGTATATATTCATGTATATATATATATATATATATATATATATATATATATATATATATATATATATATATATATATTTGGAATAATAAAGTTACTTATGAGGCACCACTTATCGAGGCTAAACATTATTCGAGGACAGCTGATTTGTGATAAATATTATAAGAGTATTGAATATCTTTATATACTATCTACTAAAAACATTAAACGATCCAGAAAAGTAGCAACCTTTCTTTTCTTCCTCCTCTGTCATACACATATCTCGTAGTGTATTGATTTCCACTGTTGCGACTATATCATTTAGTTTGGAGTAAATCACATGATCTTAAGGAAGCAAGTCGAAAAACCTAATCAAACTAGATTCATTAATTTATATATATATATATACATGTACATATATATATATATATATATATATATATATATTTATATATATATATATATATATATATCTATATCTATCTATCTATCTATCTATCTATATATATATATATATATATATATATATATATATATTCATAAATTCGTAAGAATAAATGATTCTTTATTAGGGAAAAAATCAATAAATTATCGCCATTGTTTGTTTTAGTAGTAATATATTCTCTGATGATCAAAACTAATGAATAAGAAGAGATGCTTATCTATGTTTTCGAGGCAAGATTTAGTGCGTTGTTCGCGATAAACGAAAACACTCTTTATCTAGCACCGAATCAAGAATGGAAAAATATTGAGGTGAACTGGTCAAGAAGTGCATCCTCCCTGTGTATTTCACACTAGCCGCGAGTGCGAAATCGTTCATATTCATACTTTGCACTTCATAACAACAATTATGGCGATATTTGAACTCAAGTTCTTTCAACAACAAAATGCCAATATTTCAATGTTCTTATATATATATATATATATATATATATATATATATATATATATATATATATATACAGGGTGTCTCAAAAGAATGTACTCACTCGTAGAATGACGAGAAAACTTTTATTTATGAACATAGAGTGAAATGAAATAGCATCGAATACATGAGACAGATGTAATTGAAGAATCATGTTCGCAAATGTTCAAACTGATGACCATTATTGTTCAAACAAAGCTGATAACGCGCACCAAGGGATTCGCAAACGTCGCGAAACATTAAGAGTGAGTACATTTTTTTGAGACACCCTGTATATATATATATATATATATATATATATATATATATATATATATATATATATATATATATATATATATATATGTCTGTGTATACTTTCTGCATTTTTACGTTTCATACTTAATATATAAGAAGGGAAACGTAGGGGAGCGTACAGCCGAAGGAAAAGCTAATATTAGTCACTTACTTGAAAAGGTTTGCACATACGATGCGATTTGATGACACTTGAGTTTGGGTTTCCTAGTGTTTCGGAGAATAGTAATTTCTATAATTTGAAAATACAAACCACTCGTAAATACTTTATAGGTTCTGTACATAGCTTTCAGGTATGAAACTGCATTTGGCTAAAACAGAAAAATCTAAATCGCATGATACAAACTTAGCACGTCCTCATGACACATCCTGCGTACACACATGTAATCATGTGATATCAAGTTTCATTAGGGTGTATTGCTACGAGCGTTTAATGTCCTGAAAAGCTCAAGTAACGAGTTCTAATGAAATACTAATACTTATGCTTATTATTTATACATGTCTTAATATGTTGCTCGGGTGAAAACGCTGGTGGTTGTAGTATCGCCTAAGCTACAGAAAATGTTTTACCACCCATGTTGGTTGCTAATTATAACATAGTATCAGGATATTTCTTTAAAATAAAAGTACAGAAAAATAGAAAAGTTTCGCTCAAAATCAGTTTTCGATGTCATTTCCTATAACATTAATGCACCTGACTGTTGTACTTGATACTGGTCTGACTATGGAACCGGTTTTGACGAATACGAATCCTATTGGAAATCTTGTAAACATTTACACACTAATACCGTTAACAATTATAAATGGTAGAAAACCAATATTTATTTTCAGCTCTAGGAAAATCTTCAATGCGTACCCGTCAACTAAATACAACAAACAGTTTACAATATAAAATGACCCAGAAACCTTTGATATCCCGTTAAGTAGAGAGAGGAAATATTATGCAAAAAGAACATTTGAGTGACTGAAACAGAATGCTTAAATATTTAAATACAAGATAAGAAAAAGATATTTTACAAAAAATCTATTATAATCAACGTCAGTACGTTAGTTATTCATGATATGTTTTAGTTATGCTTTGCGTCTGTTGTGGCTTGAATTACCCATGCAGTACAGGTATTCCCCACCATACAAATGACAGGTATGTCTTGTAAGATAGATTGTGAGATTGACACTGTCAGAGTAAACTTTGCGTTTTCCTCAATTAAGTTTGGATCTACACTTCCATCCGTATTAGTCATCTCTTGAGAACGCTGTCGCATCTGTTGCGGTCAGCTTCTGGATGTTTCCAGAGGACTGTTTTAATGTCCATAGATTTTATGTCTTTCAAGTTTTCATATATAATATACCATTGTAAATGCAGTCACAAGTGTACATGACAATGTCAACGTAATTTGCACCAACTAAAACATTTATATAGTTGAAAAAAACTCAGCGTGTGTCAGACTTCCGGCACTTTGTAAATTTAATTGATTATTGGAATGTTAGGAAAGTATGTTATTCGTCATCAGCTTTATTTTTCATGTGTTAGTCATGAACATCGGATATATATTAGTGTGCCGTTTCTATTGTAGTTGTTAGATATTTGTTACAGAACATTTTAGGAAAGCTTACTTCGACACTAAAGAGTCCGATCCATGACGTAATCACATGATACAATGGGATCGACACCCTGTAAATCTTGACGTCAGTCTGCGTAATATTCTATTAGTATACATATCCTAATTACTATTGCTTTAGAGTATTGAGGACTTTAGGATCAATTTAAAAATAAGCTGGATATATATATATATATAATTAACATGTTACAAATATCCAGGTGTATACATCCGAAGGAAGTTGAAATAGGGTTTATGAGAGTGCTCAATGAAAATTCAGAGCAAAATATATTTTTTGTTTGTGATTTTATTATTCCATTAATTGCGACAAAATATATGCTGTTTCTATTAGCGCCCGCAATGAGCGCCAACTCTTCAAGCGACAATGGAATCAAATAGCAAAGATTTTAAATTCAACCTCAACCGGAAATTGAAGATACATTAGAGAGAGGGGGCGGAGATGGAGCTCTGCCTATAACGGGAGACCCCGACAAGTCATGTTTCAAAAAGTTGAGTGGTGTGATCTCTCGTGTCTGGGCTATCGTGACCTCAATTCCAGCCAGGGTGGGGGGCCGGGGGGTCAAATTTAATAATGGGAATAGGATTATAATTATGAAGTTATAACTGTCATTTTTGTTGTTATTGGTAATTATCGTGTAGATAAAAATGTTTGATAATTTTAATTTAGGTATTAATTGCTACTTTTACATTCTATTGTAATATACTTATTTATGGCTTGCTCAGTAATTGTAGAGAATTTTGTTGTGATAATATTTTTAATTGTGATTATATTATACTAAAATCAATACTAATGGAATCATTATATAAAGGAAGTTTAATGGTGTTACCATTTTAGTATTAATAAAATCAATTACAATAACAATAATAATAACAATGCCAATCATACCTACGATAGTCGCAGTGACAATAGCATTAATAAAAATAAAAATAATAATAATAATAATAATAATAATAATTATTATTATTATTATTATTATTATTATTATTATTATTATTATTATTATTATTATTATTATTATTATTATTATTATTATTATTATTATTATTATTATTACCATCCTGCTACTTGCGAAGTCATTCGGCGAAATAAGTCTACAAGTGATGGTACTACAACCAATGATAAGGACTAAGCACCAGTCAATAATTAAGTGTGCAAGGTAGTAATCGAAGGATTAAGTAATTGAGATTAGATTAGTCTAAGTGATATTAGAGTTAATAGCTATCCCAGTTATGGGTTTAGGTGGGAGATGATTTTGGTAGAATTAGTAGTATGACTGAGAGGCTATTTAGGCTGAGAATTATAGGTAATACTTGGAGATTTGATGTTATTGATAGTTTAGAGGGGTGGTTATATATTTATAGATTCATCGGGACTTGTTGGGTGGGGTTGGGTGGTAAATTTGGGTGAATGGGTAGGGGTTATAGTGTGTTTTGAGGTAGTGTATAATGGAGGTTAATGTAATCATTTTTTTTTTAATTTTTTTTTTAAATATGTGGGGAGTTGGTGTGGGGTTAAGGTGGGGTATGTGGGTTGCTAAAGAGGTATAGTCTACTATGTTTACAGTTGATAGACGTCTCTTGTTTTCTATTCAGGAGTTTATTTTGTCTTTAATTTTTATCTACACGATAATTACCTATCATAACAAAAATCACAGTTATAACTTTATAATTATAATCCTATTCCCATTATTAAATTTAACCCCCCCCCCCGCCGCCCTGGCATGAATTGAGGTCAGGATGGCCCAGACACGAGAGATCACCTCACTCAACCTTTTGAAACATGACTTGTTGGGGTCTCCCCCTCTCCCCCTCCCTTCTCATGTCCCCGTTATAGGCAGAGCTCCATCTCCGTCCCCCTCCCTCTAATGCATCTTCAATTTCCAGTTGGTGTTGAATTTAAAATCTTTGCCATTTGATTCCATTGTCGCTTGAAGAGTTGGCGCTCATTGCGGGCGCTAATGAAACAGCATATATTTTGTCGCAATTAATAGAATAAAAAAATCACCAACAAATATATATATATATATATGTATATATATTTATACGTATGCTCCTTGATTTTACAAAAAATTGTAAATAAAAAATCAAATTGAAATAATCCAATAGAAAGCAGTTATTACACCACGTAAATAATTGCAAGAAATTAAAAATAAACATGTAAAAAAAAGAATTCAAAATAAAGAGCAGAAATATATTTTTATAAATAAACAAAAAATAGAGAAGCTTATAGATAAAAAATGTGAATGACTTTAGTGTCCTTTAGCCATTGGGTTCGGAACGGTTAGACAATAATTGCTATAAAACCAAAATCCTAGTAAAACTATAAAACAATGACTACTTCAAACCAATATGTACCCACATATACAATACCACTATTTAAAAAATCACAAAACTTTACACCACATAAAATAAAATATTAACAAAGAAATAAACAAACGTCACTCAGAAAACAAACAACTGACAATAGGTGGATAAAAAATATTTTATTTCTCAATTTGAATTACTAACTTTGCCTTTCTCATCTTGGTTGTTATATTCGCATAGTCCCATAGTGTAATTGTAAATAAGTTGCTTACCAATCAGTTTTAAGTAATAGCTTTCCGCGTGTTGAAGGTTCAATTCTTTATTTCAGGCGATAATAACCAAGTATAACATTACTTAAAACTTTTACTCTGGTTGAAGCAGAATGAGAACAATCTACCTACGTGGATTAAATTGTACTTTTAGTTTAAATTTCTGTCAAGATACCAGAGTTCGCATAATAATACCCAAGTGAGACTTGAAAGCTTTCAAGTTCATACACTTGAGTTTATCTCAAAAATGAAGCATATGCAGTAAAATGGGATCTGGAAAATCAAGCGCCCGTGGATTTTGACGTTATACTATTATACGTGGAGCAGACGCGTATTTAACTAAAACTACTGCTGATTATCTGTATGCTGCATAGGATAATCTTGCAGAGACAACGGGTTTTTAAATGAAAAAAACATAGCAATCATGACAATGTTGAAGACACTTCACTCCCGGGAAAATTACATGATTGTATAACTCAATTCCAAGTGTAATGATTTACAGATGACTAACAATATTTAATAATTACTTATATTTCTTCTAAACATGCTGTAAATAAGAATAAAATATGACAACAGGGTAACAGTTAATTATGTTGGTGTGTTTTCGAGACGTATTCCTACCAATTAAGTTAATCTTTTACGGTTTATTGTTATTAAAATAATCAGCTTAAGTTTAAAGTATCCTCAGGACTTTCGACCAGATTATCTATTCGATTCTGTGTTATCAATAACTATATCAACGTTAGTGCCACCAAATTTCGAATATATTTTGACTGCCATTCTGAAAGCATTACCGTCTGGTATTAAGATATATATTTACAATAACAAAACACGGATTTAAGATGTGTGTATAATGCTTATTATGGATATATATATATATATATATATATATATATATATATATAGGCATGGCGGATTAGTTCTTTGTAAATTTCAGCTTTCCTTAACTCTTCAGACGTAGATCAAACTGTCTCAGACGACACTAAACTCAGAATCTCCTTTTAACTTTGTAGTATTGTTTATTTATTTCCAATCATCGTTTACTAAATTAATCATTCAATAAATCATATAATCAACGCTTATATAACGATCAACTAGAAGGAAGTGTGATCAATAATATACTGTAGGAAATACATCTCAATGTATATATATATATATATATATATATATATATATATATATATATATACAGGGTCGGGCAGTTTAATTAGTAAAATTTTTATTTTTACAAAATTCATAATTTAAAGGATTAAATATGGAAAAATATAATTTTAACATTTATTTATTTAATTATTACAGTCTATTGAACACAATTATTTAATATGAGCACCCTTTACATCAATTATTTTGGAGATTCTTTGACGAACCCGTGAACAGCGCCTCTTTATTTTATTGGGATCAGGATTGCGAAATGCTCGTTGAATGGCTGTCTTCAATGAGTTTATATTTGGGTGTGGATTGACATTAGTCTGTCTCTCGACGACGCCGAATAGATAATAGTCGCACACATTTAGATCTGGAGAGCTGCTGGGCCAAATATCCTTCGGAACAAACAAAGGAAGATTCTCCTTCATGAAATCTTGAACTTTCATTGATCCATGCCCAGGTGCCGAGTCTTGGATTAGCATGACTATCGTAGGGTCGTAGTTTCTACGGATCCAAGGCAATAACACATTATTCAGAATGTTCAAATACTCCGCTGTATTGATTTTAAGACCCGCTTCGATGAAATGAGGAGGCATCACCTTTCCATCACTTGCCACGGCTGCAAAAAACATCACAGAAGCAGGATTTTTGCTCTGCATCACAGGAGGAACTTTCGAAGGGTCACAGGCAATAACTCGAGTGTTCTGGCGATTTGGAACCTCATCTACGATGAACTTTTTCTCATCAACAAAAATGCGCACATGTGCTCTTTTGTGTTTCAGATGATTGATACGCTTAGGGCATCTTTCAACTCTGATAGCTTTTGAACGGTCAGTGAGCAGATTACGGCGTCTCTTAACGTAGGACTTCATCCCAAGGTCTTCGACTCACATTGATTTCGACATCGACTGATTTGGGTCTGGCTTTATCGACCTTTTTAGTCCCACCAGGAAAGTTTTTGTATGCTTTCGATCACTACGAGTATTGTGCCGACTTTTCTCAACCTTACACTTGGCATCGAAATAAGCAACAACATGATAGACAGTCGTTTTTGCATAGCCGGTGCTCTTGACAATGTCCGAAGGAGAACTCCCGGTGCGTCTCATTTCGCATATAGTTATTGTTCGTGCTAATTCCGCCATATTAAAACAAATTTGAGGAAATATAATAATGCTATCTAGCAATAAAGTGTTTAAGGTTCCTTAGTAAAAAAACAATAATTATATGATCAAAAAAAAAAAAAAAAGATATGAACATTTTAAAGTAGTTCCAATTTATCTGTCCGACCCTGTATATATATATATATATATATATATATATATATATATATATATATATATATATATATATATATATATAAAGACCATACAACGGACGACAATGATAAAAAAGGAAAATACTTGAATGCGGAAACCTTTCCACATAAGCTACGAAGACTAATCAATCACATGCAAGGGGCAATAGGAAGAAAACAAAATCACATAAAGTACGCCACAAAGAAGTCAAGGAACAGAAACTGCAAAACATTTCATAAACTATCATGTTGATACAACAGAAAACAGTCGTGAAGAGGCAAATATGATGGAAATACTGAGGGGGGATAGCACTAAACAGACCTCCGCTGGAAGAGTGAGGAGAACACTGGGACACCGGGGACGCTTATTACCATCCACAATCCAGAGAAAGCTAATCGTCGTTATCAACGAGTAATGGTAATCGTCTGTTGCGATAGCGCAAATTCATTCGCAATAGTTTTCGAAAGAGGTGGAGATTACTGGAAATCTGGTGAGACTGATTGTCACTCCGACTCCTGGAAACACTACTGCTGATTATAAGTGAGCAATCAATCATTACTACCTGTATGAAAACTCTTTGTGAGCACATAATAATAATAAGAACACAGCAGCATCACAAACATTATCATACACGTACGGACAGTTATTATTTTTTTTATTATACAAGAATATGTCTAAACGGAAATGTCATAGCCTATACACTTTCGAATTAACTAAAAGTAGAATAAACATTGGTAATGGTTGTGCACGTACCTTTCTCTCTTTCTCTTTCTCTCCCTTTCTATTTCTCTCTATCTCTCTATTTATCTATCTATTACTATTTCATGTATCCGCATAAACTTTTATAAGGAGATATAATTTTTTATGATTCAATTTTCAGTATTTACTTCAACAGTGATCGATACGTAAGTAGAGCTTGGTAGTAAGCTATGAAAATATATTTATGTCAATTAAGCTACACAGAAGCTCTTGCGTTTTATCCCCTGGCAGAATCGTTAGGCTAATATTATATCTATATCTCTCTCTCTATATATATATATATATATATATATTAGCTTGAAGAGCCTCTGTGTAGCTCAATTGTCATAAATATATTTTCATAGCTTACTATTTATCTATTTATCTATATATTATTCTCTATGCCTCTTTCTCTCTCTATCTATATCTTTATATATATATGTATATATATATATATATATATATATATATATATATATATATATATATATATATATATACATATCCACTATAATATATTTAGAAACCTTATTAGATAAAGCCAACATAATATACTAAATACATAAACACAACACGAATGCATACACTAATGATAACTAAAACATTATATATCCGTAGATGAACTATTTCACTGACAAAATGTATCCTACATCAAAGTCTAGCCATTACATAATAATTAATTCACTTACCCACCCTCTCTCTCTATCTCTCTCTCTATATATATATATTAATATATATATATATATATATATATATATATATATTATATATATATAATTTATAAAAATAAAATAAAATTTACCAAAAATAAATAAATAGAAGATTTTTACTAATCCTATACAGAGCTTAATCAATAAATTATGTAATCAGTTATCCCTAAATATAAACACACTTTTGAAGAAGAAAAACCGACAACACCTATCATAAATAATTAAATCAATGTTATATAACGCAATGACGATTAAGACCAAACATAGTATTTCGAGTTCTTATTTGAAAAGAGACAACGCACTGTTTTAACTGTATATTAAGATGAAGCTCACTTTATTTTCGTTTTTTTTTTTGGAGACGATTTTTTTTAATACGAAACTACTTATATACTAATCAATAAATAGGTAAATAAAGCACAAAATAAAATAAAACTGTTTTAAATATTTTATTTTGTTTGGTAATTTATTTACATATAAATAAAACAATAACTCTAGATAAAATAACTATAAAAAATAAATAATAAATCCGATACACAAATTTAAACCTGGTATCACCATCAAAATAGACTTCAATATTACAACTTTTAAACGACGTATTCAAACGCCCCCTTGTACTTTACTTTTAAATATACCGGTAATCTCCTACGATCTACAAACAACATCTTAAATGAAAATACCTAACTACAAGAGAATAAATAAATAAAACACTTACTAGAATAAAACAAAAACCTTCTGAAAAAATATAAATGATAAATAAAATATAGCTCAATTAATTCCTAATCAATATATTTTTTCCAGAGAAATTGTCCAGGAATGCACCGGTTTTTATCGATATTAACGCCATCTTTGACCGTGGTTTGAGCACATTCATTACACTGACGATTCCACTGGGCATATATATATATATTAGAAATGTAAAAAGTTAACACATCTGGATGAAACCGCGGTACGTTTCTGAAATATATAACATATAGTTTTAAATAAATTATATTAGCTCTCTCTCCTCTGCGATCGAGCACTTTATAAATTTCTGTTCAATATAGCATGACACACACACTATATATATATATATATATATATATATATATATATATATATATATATATATCTTTCTTTCTAGAGGTTATGTTTTAGCTATTGGACTAGGCAAAATACGTAATCTCATTATGAACGGCGCAACGTGAATTACATTCTATCTTTCCGAATCGAAGAGTGTTTGCAGTAGGAAGTAAGGGAAATAGAAAAATTTAATGTCTAATAGACATTTTAAAATAGAACGTTGAAAGATAATATTGTCCATCTGGACATTTCCAAAAATGGGACCAGCAAAGAAACGAAAAATGTCGACACGTTGCAAGCAGCATAGTTATTCGAGTAGTGACGCTTTGTCTCTCGAATCGATTTAAAATCATAATTCTCACAATATTCGTTAAATCACCTCGAAATTAAAAGCAGTAACAGCAGTACAATTTACCAACTATTCAAACATATCAAACAACAGAAATACATTCAGCAAATGATTGTCGCATTGCGATGTTTAAAACTGTCTCATAACGTTTTATTTAATTTCAGTTAATAATTTCAAGTACGAGAAATCATTTTCATTTTCAAGAAGCCTTCTAAACTAACCACTAGCCTTTCTCTTTTGGACAGGGCGCAAAAAGGTCATGCCCCGTCTGTCAAGCTTTTGTCCCTGTCGAATCGCAAGGAAATGAGATCCAATGAACTTTATGCACTTTTACCCAATTCAACGCAAATAATTCCGATGAACCCGACTAGCCGAAAATCCATAGAAAACACGACGGACAGTTCTTTATGACGTCATTCATGACGTCAAAAGGATCTGTTCTTAGGTCCTCTGCTGAGTGTCTTCGTTATTCATTATATGAATACATTTGTATACGACCGGGTTATGGTTATACTCATAAAATATTATATTTAACTAATTATAATGTAACTTAACAGTTTGGGTCGCGATTTACCGGAGAATAATTACAACCAATTGATTATTTTACACTCACTTAAACCTTCAAATTACATATTTTCAATTTGAAATTATACAAAAATTCAATCATTAGTTAAGTAATAAAGATTGATGGAGATTATTCAAACACAAACCACGACGTGTTTCCTAGATTTTGAGATTTGTATAGAAGTTGCTATGCTAAAATAAATAATAACGAAATTATTCTACTGCGATGTGTCGTATTGTGCCTATATATAATTCAGACTGGTGATAGAATTATTTTCATGATTACTATTAATTAGTTAAAATTATTTGAAATGTCAGAACCTATAAGTATAGGTTAAATACCTTACAAGAAAGAGTTTAGAAGTAAAATAAATAATACATTGTTATAACCATCATGTTATGAACGTACGTGGAAGCCTGATGAAGATTGTAAATCTCTTATTGGACTCCTGCTTTCTGTAGATGATCAGACGTGTCTAGCAATTGACCATAACATTTTAGACTTAAACTTTATTAATTATACTTTAGCATTTAAAATGTACCGCGTTTTGAACGTACTACATCCTTTTTCAATTTTACTACATGCTAACGTGCGCGCGTTATTTTCTTTTCTTTCCTTTGAGTTTTTTCTTTCTTCTTTTTACTTTTATACACAATTCATCAATTGTTTTGTTCGTGTATTCTTATTGTCCTTGTGTTCTATTCTACCGATTCTAAATTAGCAGCTTGCCTTACGCGTATATAGATCATCATTTTGCATGCATTTCGTCTGGAATCCAACTTTTGTTGTATCATTTGTGGTAACTTTTAGATGTTTCCTGCGAGAAAATAAACTTCCCATTGTACAAAATTAGAATATATTACATACGCTGTAACAAGATAAATAAATTTCTCATCGTATAAAAGTAAACTATATTACATATGCTGTTACAAGATAAAAAAACTGCTCATCGTACAAAATTAAAAAATATGACATACGATGTAACAAGATAAAACAACTGCTCATCGTACAAACTTAGAATATATTACATATGCTGTTACAAGATAAAAAAACTGCTCATCGTACAAAATTAAAAAATATGACATACGATGTAACAAGATAAAACAACTGCTCATCGTACAAACTTAGAATATATTACATATGCTGTTACAAGATAAAAAAACTGCTCATCGTACAAAATTAAAAAATATGACATACGATGTAACAAGATAAAACAACTGCTCATCGTACAAACTTAGAATATATTACATATGCTGTTACAAGATAAAAAAACTGCTCATCGTACAAAATTAAAAAATATGACATACGATGTAACAAGATAAAACAACTGCTCATCGTACAAACTTAGAATATATTACATATGCTGTTACAAGATAAAAAAACTGCTCATCGTACAAAATTTAAAAATATGACATACGATGTAACAAGATAAAACAACTGCTCATCGTACAAACTTAGAATATATTACATATGCTGTTACAAGATAAAAAAAAACTGCTCATCGTACAAAATTAAAAAATATGACATACGATGTAACAAGATAAAACAACTGCTCATCGTACAAACTTAGAATACATAACATACGCTTTAACAAGAAAAAAACTGCTCATCGTACACAATTAGAAAATATTAAATACGCTGTAACAAGATAAAAAAACTTGCTCATCGTTCAAAATTAGTATATATTACATACGCTGTAACAAGAAATAACTGTTCATCGTTCAAAATTAGTATATATTACATACGCTGTAACAAGAAATAACTGTTCACCGTACAAAATTAGAATATATTACATACGCTGTAACAAGATAAAAAAACTGCTCATCGTATAAAATTAAACTATATTACATACGCTGTTACAAAATAAAAAAAACTGCTCATCGTACAAAATTAAAAAATATGACATACGATGTTACAAGATAAAAAAAACTGCTCATCGTACAAACTTCGTATACATCACATACGCTTAAACAAGAAAAAACTGCTCATCGTACAGAATTATAATATATTAAATACGCTGTAACAAGAAAAAAACTGCTTATCGTACAAAATTAGAATATGTTACATACGATGTAACAAGAAAAAAAACTGAAACGCTAGAAATACACCAATACTTTCCATTACAGAAAGCCAGAAAAATAGGCTAACCAATAACGTGCTAAGTATTTTCTTATGCGAATTATGACAGGAATATATATAAGGAAGGCTATGTAGACTGCCTTAAAAGAAGATCGTTTTACTATTATCAGAAGACAATGATAATGTATGCTCAAGATCAAGGTTTGATGACAAATGCCTTTAGGAAGATCAGTGATCTCAGCTACAATAACAAGTGCAAGTTCTGTCACTCAGAAGTTGAGAGTGTGAGCCACCTGACATCTAGTAGTCAGGTTCTCCTAGGTGAAGGCTATTATACAATGCGACACAACGGAGGGTGTAAATATATTCACTGGACTATATGTAAAAAGTTGAATATGCAGTGTAGAAAAAAGTCTTAGGAGCATATACCAGAAAGAAAAGTTTTAAATAATTAATACACCCACCACTATGACTATGCAATCCATACAACAACATATCTAGAAAACCGAGCTGTTAAACCTGACATCGTGATATAGGACAACAGGGAGAAAGTAGCAACCCTAGTTGAGGTCCCTAATGATGCCGCATTAAACAGAGCTGAAAGGGAAAAATACGAAATACCAAGGTCTTATGTAAGACATGAAAAGAAACTGGAATCTTAGGTAAATCTCTATCATACCAGTAATTATAGGAGCAACAGGACTAATGAAAAAAAGTTTTAAAAGCTATCTGGCGAACATACCCGGTCAACCGAGTACAAGATAAATACAAACACTTGCACTTAAAGGGACGTTTAGAATCTTAAATAGATCTCTCGGCTGAAATGTCTGAAGTAGCGGGTGAATGTTTGGCATCCGGTAGGATTTCTCATCCCAAGCAAAAACAAAAAGATAAGACAATTTTATATATATATATATATATATATATTAGTTACAGCGCTTGCTTACGGAGTCTAGGTTGACTCTGTGGCAGAGGTTAGAACCGTGCGACTGTTCGAGATTATTATCCCTGCACCGATGAGAGCTAAAGCTCGAAACTCTAGCGTTTGTAGGTAAACATAATTTAATATTATTTATTTAAAATTAATATGGTTATAAGTGTTGCATGGGCCCTTTTGTTGTTATTCAATTACATAACAAAAAAGCTATTATAACCGATTGATTTATACGATAGATTGAATACGAGTTATAATTTATTATTATGTTAAAGCTGAGTCAATATGTTGCATAGCCCCTTTAATAACTCATACCTTTGTTTTTTCTTGGTTTGCTCTGTCGTCTAGTGGTTGAGTACTTTCTTCGCCTCTGCACTGTAGTGGCCATCTCCGTGAGTTGTCTGTAACAAAATACATTTCTCACCCGTTTCATAAGACAACAATCTTTTCATTTTAATTACTTTTTATTCGGCGTCAGTTTCTATTGCCCGTTGAGATTTTTTGCTACTGTTGACAGAGAGAGAGGTAGATTTACGAATATCGTAGTTAATTCTTAGCTAGCTTATTGTCAGATCAGTCCTTCGTTATTTGAGGAGACAGGGGGAGAAGGACATCTTGTACGCCAGTATTCTTTCTTAGGGAAAAACATTTCCCGTTCTGACTTGGCTACATCGTAATTCCTTCGTCTGACTTCTGCGCCTCCTAAGTCCGAACTAGTTTAAAAACTACAATTTTCTTACATCTAAACTGTGACGTAATATCACGTGATCAAAACACAGGTAGAAGATGACCTTTTGAACTAGGGTCATCCATTGTCTCGTACCTTGTCACGTTTCGATTCCCAGAAACAGCATCGCACTCTATGCACTCGGTGGCACGCACTAAATCGCACAATCCAAACAACGACCCCACACCCGTTCTCCACCACATACGCCCATTATCATATAACATTCTCATAAAGGTTTTTATAATCCCACAAGTTACGTCCATCATTATATAACATAAGGCCCTTTAATGAGATTAAAGTTGAACCCTGTTCGTGGAAGTTAAAAATAGACTGACACGTATCTGTAAGTCATATTCCGACAACGTTCGTAGAATCTCTAAGTTAGTCGTTCTTGATTTTCCATCCTTCGGATAAATAGAACTTAAATTCCCTTTTAGAATGCCCCGTGGTCTAATGGTTATAGAGCTTGTTAACGGAGTCTAGGTTGAATCTGTGACAGGGGTTCGAACCATTCGAACCGTTCGAGATCATCATCCCTGTACTGATGAGAACGAAAGCTCGAAACACTAGCGTATGTAGGTAAACACAATTGAATATTATTTAAAATTAATATATATATATATATATATATATATTGACTTACCATATCTCTCTCTCTCTCTCTCTCTCTCTCTCTCTCTCTCTATATATATATATATATATATATATATATATATAATAACATTTTGTTTTCTTCTGGCTTTATATTTTAATCATACAAAACATTTGCTAAATTATTCATATTAAGATTGATTTAAAAAATCTTACATTTACATTTTTTTAATGAAAACTAATTTTTCAATCACCGAAGGTACCCATATCTCACGAATTTTATATCTTTCACTTTTTACCCTTTCTGACTGTATGTACTTTGACACCACTTTTATTTTATAAGTCGAATATTTTTCCCGACTATATTTGTCTCTATATTTATCAACAGGCTACTCTGATGGAATAGGAAATAATAACAAGATTAGCTTCGTCCATTGTAAAGAAAAAAAAGTATATCACAACAAGAAGTAATATTATTAAACATGTGGCGGTAGAGGGTAAGGGCGAAAGAGTCGGAGAAGAATATAGCGAGCAGAAAAACGCAAATATTACATTTTATCTTTTTATTCATCTATTTATTTATATATAGCTGCATATGAAAACTCACTTTCTCCTGATGCAACCAATCAAATCCTGGCTCAATAAGTGTCCGAACGGATCAGATTTTCTTTTAGTATATATATATATTACTTCAGTCGAATTTCTCAAGAACCAAGGGCCCTCTTCCTGGGGCTTAAATTCGATCTCTATATGAGATACATAGATATTCGAGTGTTTAATTAAAGTTCTCGCTTACTTCTTAAGCGTTGAGTTTGTAACGAAGTTGAGAACATTATCCCCCCTCCCCAATTGACCAATTTATTATGTTATAGTATATATTTCTCTTGGTCTCCAGGACACAGATTCATATGGCCTGCTGGAATATTAAGCTAAGTGCTGTTATTTGAGGTAATATCATTAGGACGAGGGGCATAATTCATCGTATAAACTATTGTATAATATAGCCTAGGAGATTATTTTTAGGCTTTGCACACTATGTCGAATACTGTATATATATATGTATATATATATATATATATATATATATATATATTGAAAACGGGTTATTACTTAACTCAACTTTCCAAACAGAATTAGTGATTTACATTTTTCATTTTCTTGTTGTTACATGTATATTCTTATATTTAACCTTAATTGTTATTATTTAATATATAGTATATTGCATTTTTATATTAACCATATATATATATATATATATATATATATATATATATATATATATATATATATATATATATTGAAATACTGTATATAACGTATATGTGTATGTATGTGTGTTTGTGTGATGTTTATGTGTTCCACATAGAAAGAATGGTTACAAAATCTAATTCAATCTAAAAGTGTATTCGTATGTAGAATTTACCGGGGAGGACAATTGAAAGTATCTCTGAATATCTAAATGCTGTATGAGACTATAACCCCTTAAAACTTAAGATATATCCTGATTTAATTACATTTAAATCACATGTATAACATATTTTTAGGAAGACAATGACACTTGTTCCGAATCTCTACGTTACCCTGTATGTGCCGAATATGTACGCGTTCTTAACTCTTAGTGAGCCAAAATGTCAGAACTCCCCAAAGAAAACGTAAAATATGTCTATTAGATTTTAATGAAATTGCAACTCTATGTATCAGGCACAACTCTTGAGAGTTTTCCAACATTTCAGCTTTTTCTGACTACATTGAAAGGTTAGGCGAGCAGAGAGGATGGAGTAAAAACAAAGAATGTAATATAGTGCTATGAGCATAGTTAGAAAGTGCATAGTAGTGATCCTTATTCAATCCGGTCCAACGTCGGGTCTTCGGTGCTAGTTTTAAATTAGTACTAATGACAATTATATGAAGTCTGTAAAGTAAATTAGCAGTCATTTATTTGTGTTGTTTTTTATTCCAACCATATTTCCGCATGTTATAATGTAGAAACACATGATTTTATCTTGAAACCTTATAATAGATCACACTATCCATAGTGATTAAAGGCACATGTTTAGTATTTATGTGTGTTAGCGTTCCGGTTAATGTATTAAAAAATAACAGACTTGGGGGATGTTAAAATTCATAGAAATGATCACAACCTGAACACATCTCTTGTACATTTACCTTATAAGAACATATACGCAAATATATTGAGAAAATATGTAAACTTAGATTTGGCCGTTTAGCGAGGTTATTTAATGCTGAAAACTTCTAATTGCATACACTTTATTACAAAAGATAAATTGTATATAGTTAATCGAAAAACAACTTGCGATTTCACACACAACTTCGTGGATATTGTGGTATAAACATGCCCACATGTGGAATGTATCCATGAATACTAAGTTAATACAATAGAGGACACTAGATTTATTTTCTTGTATATAAATTCGCTCATCTTAATTCTATTGAATTAAAAAAAATGAAATCACTTTGACGTTATTTGAAAAACGTGACCCCTAAGAAAAAAGATATAAAGTTTTCCTAGGAGAAATTATAACTCTAAGCAACGTTAAATATGTATTTAATACGGTATTTCAATACTCATAATGTTTTGCGTATCTATGGTATATCTAACTTAACTACAAGTTAATACTTACCCCATCGCCGATTGTTACTCAAATTTCGACAGTATAGTCTAAATTGAATAATAAAAAAATGGTCAGAATTAACAAGTTTTACTGTATTTAAACAAACAAGTTATGACATTCTTATTTGATGTTGTAAATCATGTGGCGAGCAAATAGCAGGAATACACTCCAGCTGTGACGTAACGAAGAAAAAAAGCCATATCTTTCTAGAAGTACGTGGAAAAATAGAAAGGTTAGTGAGTCGCGGTTGTGGCCGATACACGGTTCGAGGGAGACTATATCGATGACTCGGTCACTTCCGGAGAACCTATGTGGGGGACTAATCAGTAATACGTTACTAGTTGAGAATTTCGATTATTTTCTGAAAATAAATGCATTAAAAATATAAATCAGTAAAACCAAAATATTAGAGATCGCTACATGTTGGTGACGTGTATGTTTCCACTTCATATAGATACGCAGATGGTTGCTTTGTTTCCGAGAAGAAGATAGCAGATAATTGTTACGTAAGTATTCTATCCCAAATGTTAGTTAAATCAGAATAATTAATTAAATACCAAAATCAAATACATGCAAATTAAAAATTGCATATATATATATATATATATATATATATATATATATATATATATATATATATATATATATATATATATATATATATCACTATTTCATGTATCCACATACACTTTTATGTATCAATTTTCAGTATTTACAGCAACAGTGCTCGATACGTAAGTAGTATTGGGTAGTAAGCTATGAAAATATATTTATGGCAATAAAGCTACACAGTGAGTCCTGCGTTTCTTCCTCAGGCTAGCCATAGCTTACTATATATATATATATATATATATATATATATATATATATATATATATAAGTCTACACTAGAAACGTGTTTATGATAAATGAATAATTAATTTGTGAAACAAAAAAAATACGTTGTTCTGTTTTCAAAATATTCTAATATATATATATATATATATATATATATATATATATATATATATATATATAGATATATATATATACACAATTCACATATACACTTTGATGAAAATATGAAAATGTTCTGGGCTGATACCTTTGGTATGATAAAACACGTTTTTCGTTCTTGACATGGTGAATGCTTGCCCTGAGAAACGTTAAACATAAGCTGCGGTGAAAAGGGGAAGAACAAGTAACGGACTATGCGTCTGTTTTTTTAAAGCGGCGTCAAGGGTGGTGAGGTTAGTAGGTAAAGATCTATTCCTAGACCGACAATTGAAAGAAATACAACAAATCGGCATGAATACGAGAACAGACTTTTACCTCTACAATTTATTTTTTCATATCTTTTTAGAATTTTCAAATCTTGCCGAAATTGTATTGACTCAAAAAACACACAGTATTGTATTTAAGCAGATACCCTTTTCAGTGGGGTAAAATATAAAGGTTTTAAAATCATGGATTTAACCAGAAACGCAGTGTAAAAACCACTTACGTACAGACGATATTAAAATAAAAAAACTCTTTTATATAGACAACGCAAGGTGAACATCCGCTTCTTTGGCAACGAATTTCTATTTTCCTAATCTGGGAATCGTCGTACTTTTGTAAATCCAGTCTTAGCCTCACTGTCAAATCTAGAAACACATTAGCATCGTTAAGCTTTAGCTTGAATGACATTTCCGTGGAGCGTCGTCGATAAACTTTTGTGTGTCGTCTCGCGGTATAATAAATACGTAAGGTTTCAATAAGAATAAACACATGGTATTAAATCACGACGATGTTGTTTAAATAGTTATGGACCTCTGAAAAATTTCCCATCAACGAAGTAAACATTCAATTATTCAGTTTAATCTATCAAGAAAATAAATAAATTAAACATACTGTAACAGGCATATAAACGAATAAAGAAAGCAATCGTAGAATGCGCGGATAAAAGGTGTTCATCAAACGTTATAAATACCGTTTTATCAGAAGTGTGTATACTTTTATATATCAATGAGTCATTACTTAATGATAAGTGTTGATTACATGGATTGGTTTTCAGTTGAAAGACACTTATGAGATTATTGAAGATGATTAATTAAATTATTAAACCGTCGCAGGGTGGATCACCTAGGACGGAACAAGACAATAAATACGCCGACTTATTTGTATCATAATTCTATGAAGTGTAATATATATATAAGTAATTGCATGTTATGAGAACACCTGTTGGACGAGGTCATTTTCTCCCTTTTCTTGACTAGATTTTAGACTTTGTTTCTTTTGCGATACTGACTTAAATTCAAGATTTACTTTTTTTTTGTATTTTGTAAGACGTATTTTTGTTCTGTCCGTCTGAGTATCCTTTGTAAACAGAGTTAACATCTTTGTTTTGGTCCGCGCTTAAATTTAAATTAACAAATTGTGAACTATGTGACTAAAGGGACCCAGACAATAAGCGAGGGAGAGAGAGAGAGAAAGAGAGAGATAGAGAGAGAAAAAGAGAGAAAGAGAGAGAGAAAGAAAAGGTAACAAATAAGACAGATAGAGAATACAAAAAGAAGAAGATGATATAGAAATCAGAGAGCAGTAAATAAGAGGATGTATGAGTAGACGACGAATAATTATAAGAACAAGAATGAGAAAACTAAGAGGTGGGGGTGGTAAACATAAATGGTACATAATAATACTTGATCAACAAAGAAGAAGATTGAAACAAAAAACGACAAAATACTAATCAGCAAAAGGAAAAGTTGATAGCAAGAATTTGTTGGTATATTAAGATAAGATGTTGTACCATGCAGAGGATAAGACTCGCTGTAATGTTTTCAACAAACTGGAAACACTAGCGAAGTAATTCTGGCCACGGAAAGTCGGTCTGACATATGAAACATGGACGGAAAAAATAAAACAAATGTTTTTGTAGTATAAAAACGAGTTCTTACTGTAAATGTCTTACATGCGAGAACCACAAATCAGAGCTCAGTCGAGCACGTTTCATGGAAATAACGATAGAGTAGAGAGCGACTAGCAACGTCTCATCTATATAAATAAAGCTACCAAGAACAGAAAAGAACATCTCCATTCGAAGTCGATTTTAAACTCTACCTAGGCAACAAAGAATGCCCTGAGGAACCATCCTCAGATATCGCAGTGGTGCTCCATCTCAGGCTGTTTTTAACTTTATATAAGTAAACGCTTGTATCAGGAGTTAAGTACTAATAATGTTGGCAGGATCAGTTACTCTGGTAGCATCACTGTTACTTATGAGTTTTGAAGCATATGTATGTTGGAACAAATACACTGAAGACATTGATAAGGCTGCTGCAAAGGGGCTTCCTCTACAGAGCTAGAACACTTTTCACACTTGACAGCATCCTATATCTGTACCATACCACCATCAACCCATGCATGAAGTATTGTTGTCACATCTTGGCCGGTGAACAATTAACTAGTCTCTCCCTCGTAGCCAAGGTTAAAAAAATAGTCTCTAATCTAATAAACCCCTCACTATCCACGAAGCTCCAGTCCCGTTGCTTTCGCCACAGTATTGCACCATTGAACTTGTTTTACAAGTACTGAAATGGAATGTGCTCCGATGAAATTCTGCTCTGGTGCCCTCGTCAACGTAAATACACACAACCAACCCGACAATCAGCTAAATCCCATCGATTCACTGTGAAGGCCCCCAGATGCCGGAGAACAATTCTACTAAAATACCTTCCTTCTTCGAGCTGCCGGCCTTTAGAACTCCCTCCCTTCTCTCTGTTTTTTCGAGTGTACCGATATGCAGAAATATACAACTAATTTGAACAAACCTCTTACTGCACAGCTCGAAATTTAGGATGACCTTCTACACTTTCACCCTAATTCTCAGTAGCCCCTTACGTTTAAAGTTGCAAATTGCCTTTTGGAGATGAACTGATGTTACAAAAAGTATTTAAAAACAAAAATAGTAAAATAAAGAAAAAGAAAATTTCAGATCAAGTAAATACTGATGGAACATTAAGTGTCTTTCAGAATCAATATTTATCATCACAAGTCAATATATGTAGCATGTGAAAATAACTGTTTATTTTTATAAATGCATTTTCATTTTGTATTTCGTACATCAATAATTACTTCGACAAATTATACAGAAATATGTGTTTTATATGAATGAACATTAAAATATAAAAAATTAATATTTACTAGCATTTAATTATGAAAACTTACACTTTAAAAAGTATTATACAACATATGCTTCCATTCACATTAATATTTTATTTACTATCATTTCTTTACGTACACACATAAACAGTTGTTCACAAATATTTCACACTTGCAATATCGCTTGATTGCTTTGAAACATCTCTGAATTCATACACCGTTATCTCAATATCATTAATCCCGGTTGGCACACACACTACAGCTAGCTAGTAAACAAAGACAAATAAACGAAACACGATGTGTCATGTTTGATATAAGTTGTTTGTTTTGCGAGATTTCAAAACATTTCCCCCAAAAATCATTAATGATATTTTTTGGCGCTTAAGAATGTCAGGTAAGCTTAATATTTTATTACAATGCGTTTTTTTCTGTTCTTATTTCTACAAGAAGCATTGCAATGCCTCCAATGCATGAGCTTATCTAAGCGTATATATCTGAAAAGGTAAGAGGATATGTATGGATTTGCACTAAAACGGACACGATGCCATAATCAGCTTCATAGCAAAGGCTCAGGAGGCATAACTCCTCCCTAGTAACAAATACAAGGTGATTATATATATATATATATATATATATATATATATATATATATATATATATATATATATATACATATACTTTTATGAAAATACGCTTTTACATAGCTACATAGACATGCACGTGTTTCACTTGTAAGTGCCCATCAAGCCAGTTCGAGAGAGATAAGACTTAGCAATATGGTTCATAGAGTTCGGAATGTTGTCAATGTTCCCAACGACCGCCGCGGTGTAAGAGATTACACCTGGGACACTTCAGTATAAGATATTTATGAATTCATAACTGATCGAATAAATAAATAAACCAAATAAATGAAAAGTTACTTGGTTATAAAGACCTTTGCGATAAATTGATCTTATGCTGGCTACATATTTCAAACTTAGACTACACTTGGATGAAATATATATTATTAATATAATTGGGCCTGCATGTTTCGCGTATCCGTCGGTATGTAGTCACATGTAAGCTCACGAAACTCTTTGATAGAATAACACCAACGTTTGCATGAATAATAATTTAGAGACCGTGTGTCTCAATAGAGAAAGTTTCAATATTTCTGTAACAATAAAAGCGACATACGCTTAAATATTTTAGAACTATTTCCAGGAATTGCTCCAAATATATAATAAAGCGCAATTTGGAGGACAAGTGCATCACTGAAGTCGAATTATACTGGAATAATATTGAGAATAATCCATTACAAATTGTGAAGGATTTAAACAGCATCACATTAAAGATTAAGACATCTTGAGATGTCGGCTGGCTCATTCGTGGCAAACATTACTACTTATAATAATTACTTATAGGATTACAATTTGTACTTCTATGCAATAATATGAAATTCAACTATTATTTATCAGAATCGGGCCGAATCAAGACATCAAACAATTCATACACAAAGGTCTAATTCTTCTTTTAGATCGATCTTTATAGAAATAATAAATAAAAATGTGACTTAACAATTTGCTGTAGTTTAGGGGGAAAATGGACGAAAAACTCTTATATTTATTTATATAAATATTGTTACATAGCTCCTTCAAGAAATTAAAGTTGAGCACTGTTCGGAGATATTAAAAATAGACTGTCACTTAGCTATAAGCAAGGTTCCGATAACGTAAGTTGAACCCTATAGATTGTCTATCTATATCACGTGATAATTTTAGATAGCCTTGGGCGTTGAGCGAAAGCGTGCGGAGTCTAGGTTGATTCTGTGAACTGTGTTCGCGTCCTATGATCGTCTGAAATAGTCACTTTTTACACTGATGAGAGCAACAGCTTGCAACGCCGGCGTGTGTAGATAAACATAATATATTATGTATATATAAATATTGTTATATATATATATATATATATATATATATAGTACATGTATTGTATTAGTTTCTGTAAATGTAAATCCGTAGAAACTCAAGTGTTTATAAAAAGTGCTCAATAACAAGTAGAGCTGTTTATAAGTATACATTTTTAATTTATACAAACATTATTGGTTACATATGTGCATACATGTTTCGGTTGCACTTTTCCCAGAAAGTCAACCTCATCAGACCAATCGAAAATTATTGGTCTGATGAGGTTGACTTTCTGGGAAAAATGCAACCGAAACATGTATGCACATATGTAACCAATAATGTTTGTATAAATAAAATTGTATACTTATATCTGGTGATACCAGATCAGGCTGCCCTGTGGCTCCCTGAGACGAAATTCACCTACATTGACGTTTTTTCTTTTTTTTTTTTTTTTTTTTTTTTTTTTGTAAAACTTAATTATGTTCTACAAAACCAAAAACAAAAACAACAGCCCCTCTCCCTTTCTCCCTCCCCTTTTTTATTTTATTTTTAGAACTTGAAGCATAAATCTTTTACTATAATGACCAGATTCGGCATTAAATAACCCAAAAAGGGTTGATATGCCGTAAAACAAAACTACCAAACCAAAAACGATGATTAAACATTTGAAGATATAAAGAACTTGAAGCATAAAAACTTTTACTATAATGACCAGATTCGGCATTAAATAACCCAGAAAGGGTTGATATGCCGTAAAACAAAACTACCAAACTACCGTATACTTATATATATATACATATATATATATATATATATATATATATATATATATATATATATATGTAAATATATTTATATGAATATATATGAATAAATGAATAATGCTAAATAAATAATATATTATGTATTTATAAATATTGTTATATATATATATATATATATATATATATATAAATATATATGAATAAATGAATAATGCTAAAGTGTTTTCCATTGATCACTCCTATAGTATTAGAAAAAACGGGTTAATGTCATTCAAATTAGTAATATAATGGTATATATTCAAACACTGTATATATCGTACTAAAACTGCCATACAGACATTCAATTATCTGTCCAATTTGCATAATTTCTTTTTTAACATCAACTAATGTTTTCTGTTATGCATTTATGATTTATTTATTAACTTTTCCCTGTGTATCTGCAATAGTTTTGTCGATATAAACAGTAATTGATTGAAGTAATTCAAATCAAAAATCAATAAATTACAAAAAAAAATGTCTTAAAATATCAAGAGAGATAATTTAGCTGAAACAGATATGTCTTAGATAGCTGGAAAGATATACCAAATACGCATTAAAGTTCAGAGAGAAAGAGAGGTGACTTCTCTCTCTCTCTCTCTCTCTCTCTCGGGGTGGGTGGGTGAACTCTGTTAAAAACAATAAAATATATTGAAAAATTGGCCTCATCATAACTACCTCTCCTCCCCCTTCTCTCTCTCTTTCTCTCTCTCTCTCTCTCTCTCTCTCTCTCTTTTGGTACATGTTTTTTTATTGTTTGTGAGGGACATAATTTACTTACGAAATAAAATAGCAAAAATTATATAAATATACAGTCTGGAAAAAGTTTTTTTACTTAAAACGCAAACCAATAAAATTAGATTTTCTGTTTAAATTGTAAGCTTTTTTAAAATTTAAAGTTTTCGTCCACTTCTTAATAAAGTCTGTTATCAACACCCCAATTATCAATTAAATAAAAAAAACAAATATGATGATTTTTTTAAAATTAACCCTTACGTTTTACAAAAAAGGGTGGTATTCCTTTCATTTAGCTTTAATTCCTATTTCAGTCACGTAAATTATTTACAGTGAAATAAGTTTCTACATTACACATAATGAACTTACGTTGTTTACTTAAACAAAATAAACAAAATTTAAAAAACGATTAAAAACCTTACATTATGTCAAGTTTCATCGTACATGTGAAACGTCAAAATAAAAATTACGTTGGAAAATATAGTCGCTATCTAAACAAGTCAGGTAAAAAGCTAGCTAAGGAAGAAAGATAACTCATGTATTTTTTAATTAGAAAATATGAAAGGTACTTATATTTCTATCCTTAGCTTGTGTACTTCTCATTTTTTATAGAGATTGTGACTATATTTTTCAGCACACTTTACATTTCGGCATTTTACGTACACAATTAAACTTGCCATACCCTACTCGCAGGCATTACTTTCTCTTTTTATAGGGTGATACTTCCAGGTATTACCTTCTCTATTTTGAAGAGGGTATTATAGTATCTGTTCTGTTGCCAAGATACCATCTGACCAGGCATAACCACATCCTTTTCTGTGTCTGTGTGGGATGCTCCGATTCTTTACCTCCTCCGTTCAAGGTAGTGTGGTATATTTTAATTTCTCATGATATATTCCTCCCAGACATTACCTCCTTTTTTTTGGGGGGGGGGGATATAATATATGTTCGTTCCTCAGGATATTATCGTCGCAGACTAACTGCTACCCTATTTTGCGAGTTCGGGGTTGTTTACTATCTATTCTGTTGCCATGATATCATACTCCCAGATGATAAGTCATCTTTTATTGGGAAAAATGTTCGTCTGTCATGATATAACTTTCTTAGTCATTTCCTCTTCCAGGGGGGGGGGTAGTATATGTAGGTCGTTCATCATGATATTATGCTTCTGACCTAGCAAGAACGTGCGACCGGAGTAAGCAATAACAATAATAATAATGCAGACAAGGTATCCATACACAGAATTGTCATCCAAAGAATTTAAACCGGGTTTATAAAAAATGCTCAATATCAAATAAAGCTTTTATATATGAATATTTTTATTTACACATACATGTACAAAATCTGCGACACTGGTGTGTCTATGTTATCGCCTAACAGCTATTATAAACTGAGATCTCATCAGGGAGAGTTAAGATCGGATTTTAACTCTGCCTACTTAGATCTCAGTTTAAAATAGCCCTTGATCGACAACATCGACACGCCATGATCGCAGATTTTGTACATGTCTGTGTAAATAAAAATAATCATATATATATATATATATATATATATATATATATATATATATGTTTCATTTTACTTCAGTCGAAGTTCTCATAAATAAAGGGGCACCTTCCTCGGGCTAAAACTTGATCTCTATATGAGATACATAAGTATTCGAATATTTTATTAAACTTTACCTTTACCTGTAAACATTAAGTAAGTAAAAATAGTTAAGAACATGCATTTTTCTCCCCAATTTTCCAGTTTACTGTGTAATAGTATATTTTTCTTTTGGTCTCTTGGTCTTTCTGGATTCAAGGACTAGAATTAATCTAGTCTGGTGGAGTATCCAGCTAAGTGTTGTTACTTGAGGTAACATCACTAGGAGAAAGTGCACCATTCCTCGTATGAGCAAATGCATAGCCATGTCGTGGGGATCTGATTTAGGCTTCGAATACTATGTTATTTTGAATATTTGGTCGGGGTATAGTTGTAAGGTGAAGTATTCGCATGCCAGAACGTCCTGAAAAACCCTTGTACAAAGAGACCCAAAACAATAGACGATTGTGTTTAGAAGGTAATTAAAACTCTCCTTTATATACATATATATGTATATATATATATACATATATATGTATATATATATATATATATATATATATATATATATATATATATATATATATATATGTGTGTGTGTGTGTGTGTGTGTATGTGCGTGTGCGTATACTATTAGAACTAATTATGTTGTTATCTTGCTTGTCATCGTGTAAAGAATCTAAATAAATGGGGGATAGAGGGAGGTGTAGATATTTATACAGACGGGGAAATAAAAGAGTAAGGCTAGATAGGTCGTATCTTATGACGACAATGAGAGGGGGAATATATAGAAACGATAAAGGGAAGAGAGGGGGTAAAGACATACGAGGGGCGTTCAATAAGTATACCCCTGACCTACTTCCAGTTGTCTTATCTAGATGAAATTTTGCATGTGTAATGATTTATATCTGTATGAGTTATGTCCCAAAGAACAGCTCTGAACTAATTATGGTTTCTGATTTACATGTGTTTGAACTGAGGCACGTGTGAAATGAGGCCAGATAAGTGTGGCGCAGTAGTCCGGTTTTGTATTTGAAAAAAGACTTTTGATGAAATGAAAGAAACATATAATAATGATGACCTATCATATGACCTTGTAAAACGCTGGCATCGTGAATTCAAACATGTCCGGAAGTCTGTAAAAACAGCTCCCAGACCGGGTCGTCTCTCTTCTGCCATTGATAAGGCATCTGTCCGTCAAGTTGAGGCTGTCAGTTCGGAAGATCGACGCATTACTATTCGCCAAATAGCCCAAGAGGTCAAGATAAGTACACATGTTATGGAAACTATAATCCATGACCGTTTGCATATGCATAAGGTGTCTGTCAGATGGATTCCCAGGTTGCTCACACCTTTCCAGAAGCGAGAACGCCTCGAGTATTCGAGGATGAATTTGGAAATGTGCCAAGAAGATGAGTTAAAGTTTAAAGAAAAACTGATTACACAGGATGAAACTTGGATCCATTACTAGTATCCAGAGACCAAAGCCCAATCAATGCAGATGAAGCACTTGCACTCACCACCTTTAAAGAAGGCAAGGGGGCAGCACTCTGCTAGCAAGGTCATGCACACAGTCTTCTGGGACCAGGACGGAGTAGTGATGACATATTTCCTGGCAAAGGGTACCACAATTACAGGAGCCTATTACGCTTCACTTTTGATTAAATTAAAAGAAGCTATCAAAATCAAGAGGCGGGGAAAGATAAGCAAATATATTCTCCTCCTGCAGGACAACGTTCCGGGTCACAACTCGCATGTTGGCAGATCAGAAGCACGGGCGTATGGCTATGAAATCCTCCCCCATCCCCCTTACTCTTCTGACCTTGCACCCACTAACTTTTATCTTTTCCCAGCCATGAAGTTGTTTTTGAAAAGAAAAGCGTTTCCCATATGATGCAGTCTTGATTTCTGAAGTTACGACGTGGTTGGAGGACCAACCTGGAGGGTTCTACAAAAGCAGTGTCCAGAGCTGTATCAAACGGTGGCAGCAATGCATAATTCTTGGTGCTTCTTATGTACAGACAGACTAATAACGGTGCCTTCTATAGGAAATGGGTCAGGGGCATTACTTATTAAACGCCCTTCGTATGAACAGAGACATAAGGAGGGTGTGTGAAGAGAGGGAGAGAGAGCGAGAGCGAGAAAGAGGGAAAGTATATTATAATATTACAATGTGGTCTTACTCCATGAAATAATTTTACTTTTTGATCATGTAAACAAATGTTATCAAACAATATCAAAATTAAAATATATATTTAAATATATATATATATATAAATATAAATAAAATATATAAGTTAAAATATATACATATATATATATAAATTCCCGAAACAGTTTTTCATGGTAAACAACTGATGACCCCTTAAAATAGTGTTAGAAACAAACTAATATAATAACTGTAAAAAATAAATTGACTTACATGAGTGATTTTCCACTGGAAGACTTGGGACTATAAGTTTTTTTTTGTTTTTGTTTTTTTGTTTTTTTAATATAGTTTTAATGGTTGAGAAACTTCCGAGACTATATATATATATATATATATATATATATATATATATATATATATATATAACAAATACTGACTGAACTGTGCACTGGTGGGGTTTGATATAATAACATGAATATTCACATTTATTCACGGTCCAACCCCTTAAACTATCCTCTGGTACGATCCCTGGAAAACTTTATACATTTACTTTAATTACATTAAATATATTTACACACAATTAATAGCCATTCTCCACATTTGAGAAAGTTTGGATTATTGTATAAACTTAACTTTCGAAAATAAAACGTTTTGTTTTAATTTAGATAACAAGTTTTACCAGTTTTTATCATTGCAGAAGGTGTTGCTTGCTTTGAAATACGTTAGCGTCCGAGAACTCCTAATATGCGCAAAACACTGACACAATGTCTCTCTCATGAAAGCTACCCCTATCCTTATCGCCACATCTAATGTCAATAAACATTTGTCATGAACCGTTTTGAACAGTCATCAGATTTCATTCATTTCACTCATTATTTTCAACCCTTTCATGATATTCATCATCATTTAAACTACAAATCTACCCATATCATTGACCGTTATCCTCAACTGGTGTATATCTTGTATCGTGGTTAACTGGATAATCGTTAGTAAATAAAAATTAAAAAGTTAGTAAATATTCCGAAGGTGTGTCAATATGATCAACTCTACCTGAGTCCAGCACTGCACTGTGTTGTTAGGTAAATAAATAGAAATACAAAAAGTTTAGCAATTCTAAGTTTGTTGCTATGCAAGGTTTCATGACATTTCTTTTTCAAACCATCACCAATGGCGTTTGCAGCGCTTAGGAATGTCAGACGAGCTTATCAAGTTGCCCTGCTTATCTATGTTCTGATAAGTGCTGTACGTTTTTATACTTCCATAAGCGAGAATGCAATACTTTGAAGGACTTAGCTTATCGGAACTTATATATTGTATAACTAAGACGATATACATAAGTTTGCACTGCAAAGGATATGATATTGTAATCAGCTTCATATCAAGTGCGGGGACGACCTAAGTCTACCTTGGGGTTAAAGTATGAGTGATGGATGCGAAGATAGATATAGATTTACGTTTGATATAGTTCATAGAGTTCAGAATGTTGGCAATATTCCTAATTGCAACCCCGTTGTAAGAGATGCCACCTGGAAATCTTCTATATAATGTATTAATGTACGCGTGAGTAATACATAGGTCTAAATAAATCAAATAATTGAAAGACGTCATGTAAAATTGTTACGACTCATTCATAACATGAAATACTGGCTGATATATCCGTCTACGTAGGATAAATGTTAGAGAAACATTGGCTGGTCAACATTAATATCATAAATGAGTGTATTCTATCTCGGTTAGGTTGGTTATAAGATAAAATCTATTGCCACTGTAGTTAAAGAGAGAAAAATAGAGAAATATAGAACATGGATAAATAGAGAGGGGTAATACGAGTTTTAAAAATAGACAACGCGAGAGAGAGAGAGAAAGAGATGTGGCAACTGTCGAGGAAGTAGAAAAGTATCTTCCAAGTTTCTAGTTAGTATCATTAACGTAAAATACGCGCGTACAATGTTCAGTGATAGCCATACCAAACATTAATCTCGAACTTATGATAAGATAAGGCGTAAAAAGAGAAAGAGAGAGAGATAGAGGAAGGGGTGAACAGCCATAGATAAAGAGAGCCAAATATATCGTAGTGAAATTGTAAAAACGCACATATATATATATATATATATATATATATATATACATATTTGTGTGTGCATATATACAAATATATATGTGTGTATTTGTGCATATATATGTATACATATGCATGTTATATATATATATATATATATATATATATATATATATATATATATATATATGCCACCAATATGTTTTCATAGCTTACTACCTAGCTCTACTTACGTATCAAGTACTGTTGAAGTAAATACTGAAAATTGATACATAAACAATTATATCTCCTTATAAATTGTTATGTTGCTACATGAAATAGTAATATATATATATATATATATATATATATATATATATATATATATATATATATATATATATAGTAATCCACATACAGTGTTTCGTTCTTTATGACACAACACTGCCGATGGCAAGTGTATCCATATCGAGATTCGAAACACGAAAGACCGTTCTCATCAAAATGCGCTTAGAACTACAACACATTACTAACTACGCCAATAATATCACCACAGATATTATGGAGCTATACATACTTTCTTTGTTTACATATTGTTTGACCAAGCAACCGGTTACTTTAGAGACATATACTTTCTAGAAGATTATTGCTTTACTCTTAGTACATACCGTTATTTGCTCTATCAGAGAGCTGAACATATAAATATGTACATTAAAATATAAATAAAAGGTATTTATCAATAGACAACTGGTTTGCCATCTACAGCTCATCGCTAGAATTATATATATAATATATATATATATATATATATATATTATATATATATGTGTGTGTATATATATATATATATATATATATATATATATATATATATATATATATATATATATATATATGAAGAAGAATGGAAAGGAATTAGAGAAGCAAAAGCCAAATCAAAATTCAATTCAATTGCTCAGAGCAAGGTATATTCCGCAAAAAAGGCAATTTTTTTAAGTTAAATTTTCCTTAAGCCAGGCTTTTCAAAGATCAAAATCTTATCATCAGAGGAAGTCACTGGGATAGATAAGTTGGCAAAGGCCAAGATTTAAAATTTGAAAAAATAAAATTAAAGTTGTAGGGAAAGAAACACAGGGCAAAATTCTGCTAGCTTTAAAATATTTACGCTGCCTTTTTTCCCATTTTATAACATTTCCCTTGATACCTCAGCCAAGGAAGTATTTTTAATGGCGAATATTTTCCACCTCACTCTTTTCTGAGCCTGCCTGCATCCACGAGCGTACCTCTTATTGGACTTTTTACCCTTTGGATTTTCTATTTTCGCCGCACCTGAAGTTGTGGCTTCTTGGAATTTAACTTTGAATCCTCTCTCACTATCTTTCGTGCCTTTTAACGACCTACCTATCTACATCTCATTCTCTCCGCTGGACTTTTCGACACCGGACATTTTAGCAATCGGACATTTGCTTGCATTCGGGCAGAATTTTGCCCTGTGTTTCTTTCCCTAAAACTTTTATTTCATTTTTTCAAATTTTAAATCTTTGAGACTACAGTGTTATATGGTAATTTGCATATCAAACAATATTAATTACAACAATTATAATAATTATACCATCAACACACTACACCCAAGAACCATTCTGCAACATGGTAGCTCGCAATAACAAATTATATAGGAATGAAAGTTGCATTAAAAAAGCAAAAAAAGCATAAGTACCTATGGTATCAGATATATATATATATATATATATATATATATATATATATATATATATATATCCACAATCAGACAACGCCGACGCCCACAAGCTATGAATGAAACAAGCCGGAAGTCCTAAACTCCTGTCTAAGGCTTCCGGTTTGTTTCTTTAATATGTTGTGGGCTGCGGCATTGTCTGATTGTGGAAATAATTATATATATCATCTCATATTAAAAAATCTAATATATATATATATATATATATATATATATATAATATTTATAAATAAATATTAATTTGAGGTAAGCAAGCGAATCTTGCAAATAATGACTTCTCTCTTAGGAACAGAAATATAGGTTTTACATAAAAAATACATCGATATTAAAGAATCCTATAACATGTATCTATCAATGAGGGTTCTTTCTGCGTCTAATTACATAACGATACTTTCATAGTCTTCCGTCTCCTTGATATGCAGAGGTCACCAATTGACGTTTTTCGTATTAGTTTTATAGACGTCTTTATCTTTCAGATATCGATATTCTGTTCGCTTCTGCAAGAACTTATTATCGATGTATTATGAAAATCAATACAGATTCGATTAATACTTCAGCTTAATCGTTAAGGATTTCATCAAAACAACAGCTGCGAAACTGCCGCCATTTCCCTCTCATAAATACGTAATTAGAAAATAGGAAATAAAAAATCTTGGAAATTGAAAACAATTCTTAATTATAGGAAAATAGTAACTCATAAGGAAATTTATTTTATTTGATTCTTCTTGCTTCATTAATACTAATGTAGTGAACTGAACTATTTTAGTAGCCGATCTTGTTAGTCTTTCGATTGTTTTCAGCACTGAGTTTTCGGTATACAAGGAGTCTATTTCTGGAGAGTTATATAGAAAAGAATAAATGGTAAAACTCAGAGTACAACGACTAAATCATTACGGTAAAACGAACTATTAAAGAATTAAACGAAATTGCCAAGAGAAATAAGTGGAATGAAATAGGAAATAAGAAAAACATAATGTCATACAAAGAAAACGACACAAAATATAGTAAGAATGTAAAAAAAGAATAAAAAATGGCAAAGGGAATAACGGACTCATAATATAATATGATAGTAAGAAAGTATAACAAATGCACTAAGGAACACATCGAATATAGAAGTAATGCCATAATAGAGTAATACATTCAGAAAGATTAATAATTATGATAAGGAAGAAACAATCCCCAATAGAGTAAGTAAGTAAGTAAGATAAACCAACACATTGAATAAACAATACACAATATATTACAAATATAAGAAAATAAATAATTAAATGAAGAAGACAGAAGAAATACAAGTAAGAACGTATGAGAAAAATACAAGTGGAATCAAACAGAAATGAGGTGATATACTTAGAGAGTGTAAGAAGTTATCTATACTACTACTACTACTACTACTACTACTACTACTACTACTACTACCACTACCACTACTACTACTACTACTATTACTACTACTAATAATAATGATGATAATACATCACTTCATAATCTCACCCTCCCAATAAATTACACCGGCCTCAGCTAACACCACAAAAATGAACAATGAACAGAAATGACAAGAAACACCATAAGCTCACCTCCTTTTCCTTCCCCCACCGCACCCCAAAATGGGGAAACAAAAATTCAAAATAATAAATCAATGAATACAAAAAAAGAAAGAAAAATGGTGCTGGCCTAAGCTGACACCAAACAAAATATTTGCATAAGGTCGAAGAGGATAAGACCAAGGAGGGGCAGCACAATGCAGACCTCCGCTGGGAGAGTGCGGACAGTGCTGAGACCTTAAGGGAGGCTTATTGCCACTTAAATTACACCAGTGAGAAGTCAATGACGAGAGGCTGTTGCAATACAGCAATATTATTTGCGGTTTTTATCGAAAAGAGGTGAAGAATACTAGAAATCTGGGGAGGCTTGTTGTCACTCAGCCTCCAGGAATTACAACTGGTTGTTGTCGGTGAGCAATAACTGACGATGATCTGTGTGAGAACTCTTAGTGAGTACAAATAATAATAAAAAATAAGTAAAAAGGACAACTATTGTTTTTTATGAAAAAATTATATACACAATAGAATGAACTAACCGAAATTACTAATAAAATAAGTAACAAATTACACATACTATAGCAAGGAAGGTCGAGCGCATTCTACTGTTACGACTACGTTGTGTTGCATTTGCCGAGTACAGATATCTTTGTAAAGAGCAGAGAGCAGACGAGGGATAAATTAAACAGTCCCTCATGTCTGCGTATACAACGGATAGAGTCAACGCATTCAATCGATTAGTTACGCAGCAGCCTCGCCAATAGGACGCGGTACCGATGCATCGCCTTGTTGGACTGGTTGAAGACCCACTACCAGACCAATGGTTAGCGGGTGCATTCGTGTCAAGGTTTGTAAAACATTTAACGCAGATACTCAGGATGGGGAAAAAGAAGCCTGTGAGAAGACAGAAAAAGAAAAACAAACACGTACTGATTGAAAAAATGGCAAAGGTACGAAATGGTTTTATTAATGAGCCCATTTAAAGATAATGGTCACTCTCATGGGTAAAAAGAATACGCACGCACTGAGATAGAAAAAAACTTAGTGATTTAAACATGTAAACGAATTGGTTTTATTTATGAACACACTTAAAGAAAATTCTCATATACAGTAGTTAAATAAAATAAAAATAAAGTTCGAGTTCGACAAGGTACACCTGAAGAAGGTCGGAGGTTACATCGGCCGAAACGTTGTGATAAAAATACCTAAGCTGAGAACAGTAGTCCGAATATATCATATTCTATAAAAATAAACAAATAACATTTTAAAATTGCATTGTATTTGGTAAATGAAAACATGTTATATGTTTTATGTTTGATTTTGTTAAGGTTTGTCAGATATATATTTTAATTGGTTGCTTGCAGTAGGAAGGGTCGCGTCGAGAAACAGGTTGCGGAATGTATTATTGAATGGTTTGAAATGAATAGCAAACGACGTTATAAAGAAACACAAACTAATACAAAGGTTTGCGTGTGGTTATGATTGCTAAGAGGCTTACTTGATTAGATCATTACTGATTATTGGCGGGAGTGCATTAATATGTGTGCGAAAGTGTCGTGCATGGCAGTTCAAGCGTCGGCAGGTCCTAAGTACTCAGGAGTCAAGCCCCAAAATGGGGGTATAGAAAAACATGATGACAAATGCGTAAATAAACTTGAATTGAGAAAATATTTGCCGTGATAAAGTGCAGGGTTTGCTACAGAAAGCGTACGTAGATCATAAGCGATATTGTTTACACCCCGAAGACGCGTCAGGTGAAAGGTGGTAAATGTGCTCCAACCTTAGGTATCAAACAATAATTTTAGGATAAAAAAGAATAAAGAAAAACGAAGGTTGACTCTACTTGGTTATGTGTAGAGTCGTGACTTATACTTTGTCAAGGGACTACACGCAAAAAAATATCTATGAATATTTAACATGAAGAAGGGGAAGAACGTTAACTAGTAATGGGGTACGTTTGCTAGTATTTATGTAGTGACTTAGACTCGCTGAACAACATTAACACGTACACGGAAGACAGCGATCATCTGTCATCGGTTATCCCGACTCTGCCGTGTACTTGAAATAGACGTGACGTCACACGACTAAAATAGAGAGGAGATACGTGGGGAAGGATCTCGTGATGAGAAAAACACGTGTAGAGAATATTTTAACATCGTCGATAAATTAAGGGAGTAATGGCCCCAAATGATAAGTAGCCCGGTATGCGCCTCCACCTAACTGGTAAGATATTTAAAACAGATAGAAAAAACCTCCTCTTGTCTTCAACCGTTGTATCTTTTTCATCCTTTTTCGGGACGTTAACGAAATTGTTTGTAGGCGGCGTAACAGTAGTCGCGCAAGATCACATTGGGGACGCGGGCCTGATCGAACGGCCAGCACGGTATGTTATGAACATTCATATAGTTTAAGTGATTATTGCATGTTAAACATTTGACATCACTTCAGTAAGGGACGTATATGTAACACACTTTTTGCGGTTGTAATCCTATGGCAAGGAATTATGCGCAAAGATATCCGAAGGCTCGAAAGTAAGAAAAACTAACCAATGGAATAAGGAAGAAAACACATGTTATATAGTAAGAAAGTAAGCAAAATTAACTAATCGAATAACGGAAAAGGGGCACACCATATATTTGTAAAGTGATACACATTTACAAAGAAAATATAGAAGTAAGTGCATATCTATATCATACGAAAGTTACGGAGAATAAATAAGCAAATGTACTTAAAGAAAAAACGTTAGTATAATGATATATAAATAAATATTGATTAAAAAGAGAAAAGATATAATAAAATAACAAAAATGAGAACTATTAGATAAGAAAGTAATAAAAAACAAGCAGAGCCCGTGTAAATTACACGAAATGATGGTTTCAATACTAATTACCTTGTTCCTAACCTATAGATTACTTTGTAAATGCTTTACGAGTAGCATTTAAAAATTCAGAAAGTCGTTGCTTTTGATGTAAGCGCGACACACAAACAAACACGCACCCGCTATGGTATTAATATGTCTTCCCGATCGTCCCCCATACCAACCTCCCTCCTTCGATGTAGAAGAAGAATCTTAGAGGTTGGTTGAGATCGAACTATAAACCAGTCAGGCCGACGTCAAAAACCGACGTCAAAATCGTACGTCGCTAACCGTTACGCCAAAGGAAAATACTTGAAATATCACGACAATTAGGCTACTTGAATGTTTTTACAAATCTAGGCGCAGCACGTATGCACGGCTGTTGATGTAAACGCGACACACGAACACATAAGCTATCGTATTAATATAAAGATAAGTAATAAAATACGAATTAAAAATAATGACATTACAAAAATAACGTAATAACAATATTTTTAATAATATAATAATACATGAATGACTATAGAATAGAATGAGAGAAAACAGAAAACGAAATAAATTGACGAGACAGATAGAATCGATCCATACGAGAATATGAAAGAACAACTTTTATAAATAACGATGAATTGTCAACATCTTTCAGTTCAAAGAAACCAAAGAAAGCGAAGAATATTGATATCATAAATAATGAAGGAAAAATAATTGCAAATATTTGAATAGATCATTTTTAGGACGGGTTGTTATGATATGAGCCCAATACATGCGCCGTTATAACTTCAACTAATTATTTCTCTCTTCTTTCGATTAAACCATTGCCCTTTTGTATTTGAAGTCAAATCAATATTCAGCACTATTCACTTAAATTGATATATCTCCGAAAATATAAAAATTCTATAGTCAGTATTCATTATAATTCTCGCAAAGAGAACATGTAGAAAGAAAAAAATCCTAATTTATTTTTTTATCTTTTTTATTGCGAATAGCGGTTTAAATCCATAAAAATTCACGGTTCAATTTTCCTTGCTTTTTGGACTATACAAAACAAATATATGATAGTAAATTTATTGCAACGTAAGCAGTCAAATATGATTTTTATTTGTGTACCCGCATAAGTTTCAAATACTATACTCAGTTATATGTCAGTTTTTAATAGCATTTTACTTTGTCTGTCAAACTTAAGTTTGAGATATCGTTTTTCTATCTGTAAACATTGGTCTGAATAGAATTATTCCGTTTATTCTGTAACGTTTGAGCATAACATTGCATTTTATTTCGTTTGTTCACGGTAACGTTTTACATTGCATTTTATTTAGTCGCTGACAAGTTTGGAAGTGCATTTTATTTAGTCTTTTACACTTACCTATGATATACTATTCAATTGTATCTGTCACGCTAAACGGTAATATTGCATTTTATTTTGTTTGTCACGTTCATGTTTTTAATTGAATGTTATTTAGCCTGTGGGACTTTAGTTTAAAATTTCATTTATTTCATTTTTCAAGCTTACGTTTGAAATCGCATTTTATTTGGTTAGTTGTGTTTAAGGTTAAATTTGTATTTTATCTCGTTTGCCGCACTTAAGATTATCATCCTTATAAAAGTTTCTATCCGTTTGTCGATCTGTCATGCTAAACTATTATGTGGCTGTTTATCGATAACTGCGCTGATTGAATGCGCGATCCGAACAATGTTTCGTAAGATCACTCTAGCTGCCTGGTAAATGGCGGCCACGTGTCGCTATTTACAGTTAAAGTTACTCTATATTTACTAACTAATTGACGATGGCCGTTTGGTTAAGATCACCGACTACGAATCAGTGGCGATTTGTGTTCGGGGTTCCCGTCGGGAATTAGTTCCTAGACTGAAGATTGCGTTAGCATGAAACATCGATGTCTCTAGGTATTTAAATAATTAATATTTATTTATTAAAAATATTATTGTTTATATATATATATATATATATATATATATATATATATATATATATATATAGGGCAACACCATACTGGGTATTGTCAGTTGTTGGGGTTCTCATTCCAGGTATATAATTCTCTTGAGCAGATAAACACGTGCGCCATAACCCAACACTTAACAAACACCCTGGCCCCGATCGGAATTCAGAAAACTCTTAGTAGAAAATATTAAAATCTTTTTATTTAGTACTAAAATACAAAAACTCCATATATTAGAAGCCCTATATATAAACCCAAAAAAACGTAATTAATAGAATAGACTTTAATATCAGTAATAATATTCTAAAATGTTTATAGCTCTAATATAGTTTCGTACTTAGTACATAATTCCAGCCAAAAACCTTATATTAATAATACACACGGTCTGATTAACCTCTTTTCCCGAAGATGGACCCAGATAGGTTCGAAAGTACTTGGGAGAAATTATTAAAAATATTATTGTTTATCAGCCCCCCTCCTCACAAGGGCTGGGCACTTTCGAGTAGCTTTAATAACAAGCAGTACAAATAGCTATATGCGCGATCCGAACACCGTTTCGTAAGATCACTCTAGCTGCCTGGTAAATGGCGGCCATGTCGCTATTTACAGTTAAAGTTACTCTATATTTACTAACTAATTGACGATAGCCGTTTGGTTAAGATCACCGACTACGAATCAGTGGCGATTTGTGTTCGGGGTTCGCGCCTATCGACCGTCGGGAATTAGTTCCTAGACTGAAGATTGCGTTAGCATGAAACATCGATGTCTCTAAATAATATTTATTTATTAAAAATATTATTGTTTATCAGGGCTGGGCACTTTCGAGTAGCTTTAATAACAAGCATAGCTATATGGGCGATCACTCTAGCTGCCTGGTAAATCATGGCCAATTAATCAGCCAATTCCTCTCCGAAACTAAGACCATAATTCGGACTATTGAAAGGATCTGCCAAAGGATATCTAGACACGAGTTGTCTCTTATATTCAACAATACTTGCCTGCAAGAGAAGATGCTGCCTAGATATACATATACATACACACACACATATATATATGTATATATATATATATATATATAAATATATATATATATATATATATATATATATATATATATGTAAATGGGTAAGGCTACCAGCATTTGTAAAATGTTTTTTTCATCATTTATTTATTATTTTGTTATTTTATCATTTTCTAATTTTATATAACGCGTTCCAGCAGTAGTCCGCTTTAATCAGATATGTAAATCCATTTAAGGAAATGTGTTTCGATTTGAAAGAGTGTTGTTTCATTTGAGGAAATGTGTTAGGAAATAGATTTTCTTTTGAAATTTATTACTATTTATTGCCCAGTCTCCAAAGTTTTCAAAAAAAAATCTACGCACCCCAAGAAATAGAGATGACCGATAGAATAAAGGTCAACATAACACGTACTTAATAAACACACACGACTTTGCCCAAGAGAAGTAGGAAAAAAAAAAAAAGATATTAAATCATCCAAACACGTACACACACACACTCAAACCCACACATGCGCAAAAACGCCAAACAATAACACATTTCCTCAAATGAAACAACACTCTTTTAAATCGAAAGACATTTCTTTAAATAGATTTACATATCTGCTGAAAGCGGACCACCGCTTGAATTGCGTTATATAAAATTATAAAATGATAAAATAACAAAATAATAAATAAATGTTGAAAAAATCATTTTACAAATGTTGGTAACCTTACTCCTTTACATATATACTTTTCTCTCGTTGGAACTACACTAACAGTGCACTACCTTCTTTTATATATATATATATATATATATATATATATATATATATATATATATATATATATATATATATATATATATATATATATGTATAAATATATATATATATATATATGTATAAATATATATATATATATATGTATATATATATATATATTTATAATAAAACTATTTTGAAAAACCATGAACAACGGATTTTTTTGGTTTATCAAATAAGTTATTCATTTATTCTTATAACTTGATTAATTCAGCGATATACGCCGTTTTAAAAATGATAGGGATTTTTTCTCTTTATTTTGTTTAATCCTTCTTGATGTATACATATTTGTCGCAGCCAAGTTGAAATTCGTCTTGATGTTATGGAGTAAACATTCCAAACTTTTTTGGTATAGTTTAAAAGCAAATAATGTTTTTGACATTTTGTATGCGAAAATGTATTGCATCTTTCTTATTCACAAATAAAGTGATACCACACAAGGGAACAGTCTACCGATAGATGAAAACAACAACGTATTTTATCCAGACATAGTGACATTGTCGATTGATCACTCATGCTATTCATCGACTGAATTTAAAAAAAAACAATAGCATACGCCTAAAATCATACTTGGCTATCGAAGATATATCAAAAAAAGATTATTCTATCTCCATGCAGTGACTTTTGATCGATGTGGACTTAATCTGACATATGGACATTTGGAACATTATCATAATATCATTTTTTTGCGAAGAAATAGAATGAGAAATAAATTCGTATGTGAAGTAGATAAACAAATAATGCTAAAATGTATTTAGCTAGAATTAGATAAATATGTTCATGTGATGACATAGGCTATTAGATAATATGACCAATTAAATGTGAACAAACGAATTGCAGATAGATATTTCCGAAACCCGGTTATTTTTCAAGAACAATTGTCGCACTTGTTGACAATGTATCTGATTAACAACGAGGCGAACGTGATCTTGAATAGTTACGAGTGATTGAACAACAATAAAAGAAAAAGTACGAACATGGACGTACTTGTTTTTCTTTTTCCTATTTCTCTCCCTCCGAAGCTATTCTTGAAGAACAGTTAAATGCACTATTCTTCTAATACAGGGTGATTTCAAAATTTTACTTATAGAATTTTTAAAAAAATCGACAATATATTATGAAAGACAGCCAGGTTTTGTAAGAATGAACCTCCCTCTATGTCTGACATGTCCGCCAATTGTCATCATGAGTATCCAAAAGTATTTGTTTATCAACGCTCAATGATATGCAGATACACTTTGCTGATCATCTCATAAGTAGTATTGATTTACTCCTCTCCAGGAGTTAGGCACAAGGCCAGTTTTTATCTTACTCCCACAAGTAAAATGTGACCCAAGGTAAGGTAGGGAAAGTGGGGTTTAAAAATTGCCTAGGCAGCCCCGTCGGCATTCCCGGTAGGGGTGCCTCAGGCAGTAAGCAATAAACTTACTCCTCCCCAAAGATGGGAGGCGAAGCCTGGGAGGGTCTACCTACTAAAACTGCACAGTACAAACCCATAGACCGGCGTAAATCAAGCCCCGAAGGCCAAGACAATACCAGTCTATTGGGTGCAGTATTCATCGGAACAGATACTACACTTTGATCTTAGCCAAAAGGCCAAGACTCTGATCCTAAATGAGTCTATCACTCTAGAATTCTATGTTGACCCATCTCAAATATAAAGTCTATCCTAACAATCTTAACGCTATTCATAAACTGAAGAGCGCCCTAACAGCAACATTCAGGCCAGTGGTTTTGTCAAAATTATTAACGTGTTTTACATTGTACACAGTTATGTTTATAATTCCACGTAGATAATACAAAAACTGTTAGCCATTCAGGTATGAGACGTGCATGGCAAGTCAGACATTGACAAAGGTTATTCAAACCAAATATATTTCAATTGCAGAAAGGATTATGAATTCTATTAACGATTCCACAAGTTACAGTTTTCCCATGTGACCTTGTTCTCATAATTCTTATTCTTTCGATGAGTCTCTTATATCAATATCTACTAGGTTGTCAAAATGAACTTATTGTAGCGATGCACCGTTATTTCTTAGAAGCTGCCAGAGAATGCGATTTCTTTATTTTAATAGATTCTCCAGACTGTGGAGACCATTCTAATGTTCTTCTTCACCGTACAATGTGTTCAAGAACTGAGCTCTCTCGATAACACATAGAACCTTATTGATTATACTCCGTTTTATGCTAAACTGTTCTACGTGACAGGTACCACGAGAGCAAAATAAATAAAGAGCTTAGTTTCTCCCAGTTATAAAGACACATATGAGTGGATCTAATTTCTCTCTACATGATTGCCACAGTGAAACCACGGCATAAATTTCACAAAGACAGGCACTATTTTTTTCAGCCACGCCCAAGTGTGAGAAAATGACTTATAATCTAGTTTTATAAGTGAATTAACTTAAATTAATTATAGAATAATAAACTAAGCGAAATTGGGAGTCAGCATATATTTAATTTAATTTAAAATGTAACATGTTTAATATTGGCGTGACATGTTAATGACCGAGTTACGTTCCAAAACAAATCATCTAATAGAAATTTAAAAAAAATCAGGATTGTGAATCTGTTACACTGATTGTTAACTATAAACTAGAAAATGTCATTTTGATTTTAATAGTATTATCAGAGGACAATCTTCAGGAGTAATCCTCACGATTTTAAATGGGAGCATACCGATTAAAAACTTTTGAAAAGAATAAAAAGATCGACTAAAATTAACAGACTAAATCCCAATGTGTCGGTTGAAAGTCTGCGATTAAGTCTGTTAATTTTACTCGATCTTTTTATTCTTTTTAAAAGTGTTTAATCGATTGTCTTCTGGCGATTAAATATATTACAACAAATTTCTTCTCTTTTTTTCTTGTGATATTGTCCTCGACTCGCTATGACTCCGTTCATCCTATTTAACACCTTATATATATATATATATATATATATATATATATATATATATATATATATATATATATATATATATATATATCGTAGATCCCAATTCTAAAAGTAAATGTCATCCTACCTTTTGATAAATACATGGAAACTCGTTACCTCCCGTGGAAATAAGATTCAGATTTCATGAAATAAGTAAATCTTGAATTTTATGACATAAAATAAAATGATCCTTACCGAATGTAGGTGTTCAATCAATCTTCTAAATAATCACAACAATATCTGAAAGTTAGGATTCAATTGTGTGGATTATGCTTGAAGCTTGACTATAACGAAAACTCATATTGTTGTGAAGTAGTCCAACAGTAAAAAGAAGAAGTCAAGTCAAGGTTGGGTTTAGATAACAAGTGTATTAACATAAAAGGTACGAGGTAATGACACTGACTGGAATGTGGCTAGACACTTACAAGTCTGTCCTTTTTCTCTCTCCCGTAACTCTGGTGACTCGCACTATTTATAGTGAAAACCGGTGTAGTTTCTCTTCTGTTAGAACGGCTGGCGTAACACCCCCTTTGAAAATATCCCATCTGGGGATTAATAACGTTTTTGTTTGGGAATCACCATCATCAACTCAGTCGATTTCCGTTTTCTTTTTGATCTCCTAATCTCAGGAGCAGTCTCTAGTATGTACACCTGAAAAGTATCAAACACTGTGTCCATGATATCTTCCTCGGGCGATCTGGTCACCTCACTGTTCGAGTATCTTTTCCGGATTTGGTTAGTGTGACGTTTGTGCTCGAAATCTGGTCTCTTAATCATATAGACCATGTTGCCTATTTGTTTATCCACAGTGCTGGACTCCCAGAAAGTCCTATTGTTTCTGTAAATCTGATAAAAAACTTTTTCGCCAACTTCATACCGTTATTTCGTTATCGTTTCTTTTAGGTTTGCCCTATCCTGGTTTGGTAACAACTTGTCGAAAATCGATCTAACCTTGCGTCCGAACATGACCTCAGCAGGTGTCTTCGACGTTTCGATGTTTTACAATTGGAGTGACTCTGTAAACTTTCAGAAACTGCTCGATTGACTTATCGGTCGGTAATCCACTAGCTTTTTTCAGAGCTCTCTTGAATGTGTCAACGAATCTTTCTGCTGTCCATTGCTTCTTGGATGGTATGGAGGGATTGTTATATGCTCGATGAGATGATCCTCGCAAAGGTGTTTAAATTCAGTAGACGTGAATTCGTTCACTTGTCGGTGACAATGCAGTCTACTACTCTAAACCTAGCGAATAGTTCGTATAGGAAGTTGATAGCTGCCTCGGATATGGGGATCTTGCATTTGAGTACTTCCGGCCACTTAGCTAGGCTGTCTACAACAATGAGATAGTAGAACCCATCCAGTCGTCCCGCAAAGTCTAAGTGAATTCTAGACTAAGTTCGGTCCGGTTTAGTCCACAATCCGAATTGAGTCGGAGGAGCATTAACAGCTAAGGCTCATCCTCTATACTTCCTGACTTTTTCTTCGATATGCTCATCCATGTTTGTCCAGTAAACTAAAGAGCGCACATGGCTTTTCATTCTCGATATGCCTGGATGCCCTCCATGGAATTCCATGAGCATTCCTTTCTGTAATGTCATAGGAATAACAACCCTGTCGCTATATAACAGGACGTTGTCGCAAATTGAATAAATTCCCTGATCTAGTTGGTTATTGTTGATTTTTTCTTTCGTGCTTATGATAAATTCGTCCACCTCTGCCTTACTCTTAATCTCATCAAGCGTTACTGGAAGTTCTCTTATTGTGTCACATAACGTATTTTTTACTTCAGCTTCCGCTTGAATGGCTGCTATCACAATATCCTCCAATGGTTCTGACTGCTTAGGTATCAACCTTGATAACCCGTCTGTATGACCAAATTTCTTAGATGGTACATACTCCATTTGAAAATTGTAGTTCAGAAGAATGGTACCCCATCTTTGGAGTCTATTCGCAGTGTGTTGTGGTAGTTCCTTTTTCGATCCGAAAATCGTTAATAAGGGTCTGTGGTCTGTTTGTAACAGAAATAGTCTAACGTGCAGGAAACGATGAAATTTCTTTACAGCGAATATAATGCTTAAAGCCTCTTTCTCTATTTGAGAGTATTTTTCTCAGCTGGTAGAAGTGTTCGGGATGCATGGGCTATGGGTTTTAATTACCCATCATACATTTTGTGCAATATGCATGCTCCTATGCCATAGTTGCTGGCATCGCTTGCAACTACAATATCACGCTTGGGATTATAATGTGCCAGAAACAAGTCAGACGTTAAGATATCTTTAATTTTCTGAAACGCTTCTTCGCACTCTTTCGTCCAGACCTATTTTTGGTCCTTCCTTAACAGTTCATTTAAGGGTGAGCTTTGTTTATGCATGTTTGGTACGTACACATTGTAGTAATTCGCCAACCCTACAAAGCTTTGTAGAGACGCAATATTTTCTGGAGCAGGCATGTTCCTTATCGCCATTGCCCTATCTGGGTCTGGCCTTCTTCCTTGTTCATCGATGATTTGCCCTAAGTATTTTATTTTTTCCATGAAAAAAGTACATTTCTCATTTTTGAGTTTAAACCCCTAATCCTGGATTTTTCTGAATACTTGGTTTACATGAGTCTTGTGTTGTTCTTTGCTAACGCTGTTCACTAACCCATCGTCCAGGTACCCTACTGCGAAATCCATCCTATTTAACATCATGTCCATAATTTGTTGAAAAGTCATAGGAGCGACCTTGACCCCAAAAGGAAGTCGGTTAAATATGTATAATCCCTTATGAGTATTGATGCATAGCAGTTTTGAACACTCCTCATCGACAGGGATTTGAAGATAAGCGTCGCCGAGGTCGATTTTAGAAAACTATTTTCCTCCACTCAGTTTCGCAAATATTTCTTCAGGGCTCGGAAGAGGGTAATGGTGATCTTTTAATGCCTTGTTCAAGCTTGTGGAAAAGTTGGCACATACTTGTGGATTTTCTTAACATAAACTGTAGGGTAAGCCCACTCACTGTGATCAATCTTTGAAATCACAGCCATGTTCTTTGGTCTTTATACTTCACCGTCTATTTGCTCTATAGCGGCATATGGAACATTTCTCTTTTTTCTGAACACAGGCAGTTCAATTGTTTTGACTTCAAACTTTGCTACCGCTGTAGTACACCTTCCAAAACCGCCTGAAATTACGTCTGGAAAATTATCTTTTAATTCCCTCTTGAGTTTTTCTGCCTCCACATTTTGGCAAAAGGAGCTTAAATGCAGATCCCATAGTCTAAACTTTTCAATCAGATCAGTTCCAAAAAGGTTATTCGATTTTCGGATAACAAGAATTTTGGCTTTTTCGGTCTTATTCTGGAAATATATATTCGTCAATAATTCCCCTTCGAAGGTTATTTCTCACTACTGATGCTTCTCGCCGTTTTTTGTGATTTGATCATAGTGGTCTCTCAAGCTTCTTCAATGTCTGTACATTATGATGGAAATGTCAGACCCACTATCAAGCTGTTGTCTTACTTTTGTTTTAAGCATTTTGAGCTGTACATATTTCCGGATATTTTGTTCGTCAGGTTCAATTTTTGTCAGTTTAATGGCTGTCTTTCTACCAGATTTTTTTCTACAACGTGATGCCTTATGTCCTTTCTGGTGGCAGTTGTCACATTGTTTGAATATGTAGGGACACTCATTATACCAATGGTTATCTCCACACCTCCAACACGGTCCAGGTGGATCTTTCCCATCTTTTTTTTCTCTGGTTCATCATTGAAGTCATTTTTTTCTTCTGATGGATCTTTTTAATATGCGACACTCCGTTTTCCTCTATGTCACGACTGTCCTGTTTCAACGCAACAAAACGTTCACAGTCTTCCGCTAAGTTTTGTATTGTTAGAAATGGCTCATTTACGAGTTTATTAAAAACACGACGTCTGATTTCGGAGTCTTCATGTAAGACCAGACATTGCATGAATATTAAACATTTAAAATTATCCGATGATAATTCCTCTAATTTAAAATCGTCGCAAAGTTTATTTACTATACTTGCATACGTAATGTAGTAGTCTTCCTCTCTTCTAGTGATATTCTTACACTTATATCTACTGTAGAAACGAGAAGATTTTGCAGAAAACAGTTCTGTTAGTAAAGTTACTGCTTCCTGGAAGTTCAACTCACTGCTCCTTTTTGGAAGGATAAAATTCACGAACTTTGTATGCTCGGCAGCTCCTAATTTTCTTAGCAACAAATCAAACATTTTAGAGTCTGTCCATGTACTGCAGTCCGATAAAAAATATCCTCATATCTTCTATAAAAGTGAGCAAAAGTGACATCGTCTTCTGGATTATAATTGAAAATTTCGATAGCGCTCTACACAGCCGTCTGGGAGAATGCATTATGATTCTCGTTTGCTTTCGTTAACTGTGTTGCCTCCAGAAATTTTCCCTGTTCCTCCTGTGTTTTTATCAAGAGTTCTTCGAAGTGTTTCGGCTGTTGTAGCAGTTTTTCTTGGAATCTTTCTTCTCGTGTGGTTGCCAGCTCATGCATTTTTCTTTTGGCTGTTTGCTGTTCCAACAACTCTCTTTTAAATTTCTCCTCAATTTCAATTGTTTTCTTTGAAGTTCCATTTGTTGTTCAACTTGCTGTCTTTGTAACGTAACATTTTTTTCCGTTTGAAATTTAACTAATTGAAAAAGAGAATCTTTGAATTCAGCGTCCATCATTCACGAATTCAAATTATGCACCACACAATTTACACTTGTAAAAATAATCAGTTTTCCCCACAACGTGCTTAATATAATTAGTTTGCCCAACCAACACGAAGCAAGAAATATATTATTTATTAGCAAAAAAAATTCAATCCCAGTTCTTTTGTTTGAAAAACAAAACTGAGGAAAAAAATCCTTTTTTTTATATGTGTACATAGTTTTACAAAACCAAGTCCGTCGCTACAAGCCTAATAAGACTAGTTTTATGGGAGATCTTTTAAAACTTTTGCCTTTTTCAAAAATGCGACTTGCTTATTTAACAGTTCTCTGTTAGAAGCACAAATGACTTACGCGAATATATATTTTTTCTACTGCGCGTCCTTCTTTGCCCTCGACAATTCTGTGGTAGACCGTTTTAATAAATAGTCAATCCGGATCTTGCTCAAATATCAGATGTTGTCCTGATAATAACGACAAACTTACACAATATCTGCAATAGTTGACGCGGATAACATTTATCTTAACGAGTCAGTGAACTTGAAGAAAAAATAAAATAAAGGTGTATTTCCCGTTTTCTAGTTTTCGATTTTTGGTAGCAAGTTTTGAGGGTTTTTTTTCCGTCGCTTAACTACTGCTGTAGTGGTTTATTTGCTGTTAATCCTTACGAATCTAAATATCTGTTTGAAAAGACGAAGATGTGTTTCCGTGAAGATCTTGCGAATCCTTGTATATCAATCACTTTGGGTGATTTTCTGAGGTGATATCGTTTCGATTTCTCGTCGCCAATCTGTTGTGAAGTAGTCCAACAGTAAAAGGAAGAAGTCAAGTCGAAGGTTGGGTTAGTATAACAAGTGTATTAACATAAAAGGTACAAGGTAAAAGGACTGACTGGCACTTGGCTAGACAGTTACAAGTCTGCCCTTTTTCTCTCTCCCGTGACTCTGGTGACTCGCACTATTTATAGTGAGAACCGGTGTAATTGTTCTTCTGTTTGAACGGCCGGTGTAACACATATGAATATAAAGAGACTAACAAATGTAACACGTATTCGTCACCCATTGAGTTCGGGTTAGATTCCCACTGGCGAAACCAATTAAATATAACACCATAAAAAGTTAAAATCTAAAATTAATTTCTATGTTCTCCTCTCTACACTTTCTTTTTATTTCTCTCTTCCATTTAAGCAACAACCGGTTAAATATGATTACTATCTGGTTATTCTCATTTACTGTTTTATAGGTGATTTTATTACTTTTTACTCCTAATAAACAACAATGAAGTGACGGGGTTGGTTAATATACACTGCATGAAATAAAAGCGGGAGGTCAAATATATATAGTAATAGAGGGTAAGAGTGATAGACAGAATTTTAATACAAATCATGTCACTTACTGATTAAACTGCAACTCACGCTTAATTAGAACCATAAAAATGTTTTTTTCAAACATCATTGAATCACAAATGTAAAAAAAATGTTTTTGAATGAATTTTTGTGATAAAAATATAGGATAAAACATTAGAGTTACAAACGTACATTCAGTCAGCTTAAATATAATACTAGATAGATATAATATTGGATAATTAAATATGTTAAGATTTTATAAAATCAAAAAAACTAGATTAGATAAAAGCAATATACGTGCATATTTTCCTCTTCATAAGCCACTGACTGATATTCATTTTACGAAATATAGTTCATTTGACTAATTAATTTAGTTCAAAGTAAGTATACTTTGTTTAAAATGTAAACTTGTAAAAATAATAAACCGTCCAATGCTTGTTTGTTTTACATTTTCTGCTTCTTACAGAAAAACAAATTTCTTTTTTATACATTCGTTCTTTTGATTTAACCAGGCAAAATAAACACGATTGTATAATATTCCAGTTGTTTTTAATCATTTACCTGCATTTGCTCTTGGGGATGAACAATGTCTTCTATTTCAAAAGTAAATGAAATTGCAAGCACATTCTGCTTTTTTGTTCAAGTTTCAAATACATAAATGTTTTAAAACATTCACGAATAAAGATATTACGTTATTAGCGTCATGTTAACTTATACATTATATTGAGAAGCCTTGAAGAAGATGCTTATGAGAGCGTGTCTATTTTAATTTAATTACTTTAAGTTAAAGAACAAGAACAGGAAATATTCTTGAAGTGCGTCCAATCTATTGTGCATAATCAATGAGAATCTTATTTATTACTTAAACGTGACAGACCGAACGATCGATTGACAGGGCAGCTTATAGAGATGCGTTGTAGAAATGATGTGATGTGGATGTGTAAATAAAAAAGATGCGTTGTAGAAAAGATGTGTATGTGTAAATAAAAAAGATGCGTTGTAGAAAAGATGTGGATGTGTAAATAAAAAAGATGCGTTGTAGAAAAGATGTGTATGTGTAAATAAAAAAGATGCGTTGTAGAAAAGATGTGGATGTGTAAATAAAAAAGATGCGTTGTAGAAAAGATGTGTATGTGTAAATAAAAAAGATGCGTCGTAGAAAAGATGTGGATGTGTAAATAAAAAAGATCCGTTGTAGAAAAGATGTGGATGTGTAAATAAAAAGGATGCGTTGTAGAAAAGATGTGATTGTGTAAATAATAAGGATCCGTTGTGGAAAAGATGCGGATGTGTAAAGGTAAGACTAACCTCGGACATTTTCACTTCAGACTCAACTTAAACAAAACAATAATATCTTCTATTTTGAAATCAGGTTACAAATTCTGAGTACATGACATGGTATGATGTCATAGACAGGACGTAATAAATAGAGTATACATCTCTACAAATCAACAATTAGATCATGCATGGAGTTCTGTTGTCATATTTGGGCTGGTGAATCTCTGCCCCATTTGTGAGTTTTTGGTAAGGTGCAGAAACGAATCTGTAATTTGCTTTGTCTTACTTTTTCTTCTTCTCTACGCCCTCCCTCACACATACGTGATTTTGCTAGTGTCAGTCTTTTCTGTAAATACTATTATAGCATGTGTTCTTTAGAATTATGTGATATATTTCTGCTTCTTTTGTTCCAGCTCGTTTGACTAGTTGGTCTAGTAGTCTCCATCAATTCGCTGTTTTGATACCTTATTGTAATACAGCTTCATATTCTAGTAGCTTATTTCCAATAACCGCAGGCTTGTGGAACTCTCTGTCCGATTACTGCTTTCCTCCTACCTATAATCTTGGTAATTATACAGCACAATCACGTTGATACACCGGTTCCCGTTAGATTACCGAAGTTAAGCGGTGTCGAGCCTGGCCAGTACTAAATGGGTGACAATTTGGGAATACCAGATGCTGTATGTGCTCTCTGCTTATCTCGGCATTGTTTCCAGTCGTCTTGTACTACTACTTGCCATTGGAATCAAGTGATGCCGACTCAGGTGAGGGGTTGTTAGGATTGCGCAACCCTTGCAATTACAAATTCACGCGCGAGCCGCCCCTGGCGGGCCGCTCATACGTCGAAATCGACGGGAGAGTCCTTAAATAATCTTGGTATTTTCAAGACTAAGGCCAATAAGCATTTTCTGTCTTTGCACTAATCATACTTGTTCTTGTTAGCTCCTTGCGTCAAGTTGGTACATGTCTTGCCTGGAGCCATTTCCATTAATAAAAGAGAGAAAAAGATCTTCCGCTTTTGACCTTTGGGCTGGGTGTATTCGGGCGCTGTGTTTCGAAGTTCTGCCTTCGTTTGCCCCTTCTAGGGAGCAGGGTAAGCTAACGCGATGCTGTAAAAGAATAACACATCAACGAATATGCACACTCAAGTAACAAGTTTGTTAGAGTTTTTCGTTTAGATGTATCCTTTATCACCAGCTACCAGGAAAGGACGAAAGATGGATTCCATCATCACACGTAGACAAGAAGAACAACTCCGCTTCTGTTTTGGAGCAATTCGGTAATAAAGTAAGATACTGTCCCGATTATAGAGAAACACCACTATCTACTGGCCATCTGTTGTCGTATGTTTAACACATCTGTGTTTATTGTCGACGGATAAATTATGATCATAGTTGGTATTGAATAATCCCCCTCTCTTCGTAATGCTAGATGCATAAATTATATTCAGAATCGACAGACTCACCCATGATATTTAAAACATATTCATGACCAATCGAAGTGTCTTTTATCTATGAGTAGACGCATCTAAAACTATTATTTTCAATCGAAGCGTACATGAAGATAAACATCGTATTTCAAACTTAAGCTTATCAGGCAGACGGACCGACCGACGGAGCCGTTTTTAGATATGCGCTGATGCATAAAAAAACATGAACTGATTGATGAGTATTCATGCTAGACATTTTCATAGAAATTATTGATGTGTTTTGATTTTCATTAGGTTTTCAAATAACTCCACATTTTAGATACGTACACTTTAGCAAACTCTTCACAATATAAATGTACGTAGCCATACTTATTTCAGAACAATATGCGGCATTTTAGTTGATAACAGAAGTAGCAAAACATAAGTAATCGCTAGAAACTATTTTGTGGTCTTAATTACATGTTCCTGTATGTGACTTCACGCGCATTGTTTTACTAATACGTGAAAACATATTGAGACTAAACCCCACTAAAGGATATGGGTTATGAAATAAATAGATTGTCAGGTAAATGTCGAAAAACATTATGTAAAAGTTGACAATTCTAAATAAGATGAACTCAATTTGATTACTGTTTAAGACGTCTTATCACAGGTATTTTTTGACATATCTTCCTAAAAGAACTATGCTATCATTTGCAGCTAATAATTCCCCTGGTAATATTTTCCATGTAATAGAGGTTCATACACATTCCGTTTAATTTAAGGCACATGACAGAAGAAGGAGTATGTATTAATCAGTTGTGGTAATAAGACTAGTTATAGCTGCGAATTTCTGAAATGAGAGGAACTACAAATTAGAGTCCAGTAAAACACCCTTCAAATAGAGAAGAGAAAGTGCGAGCAAAGTTTTGGTCTGTGTCACTTTTTTAACATCTCATTCTGAAATAAATTGTTAAATGAATGCCCTTCCTTTATAGTATTGATTTATAAATTTAACAATTGCAATCATCGTGTTGTTTCATACTTTCTTGTGATTTAATGCTATTCAAACTGTTTTACTGCGTTTAATAATACAAATATTAGCTAAGATACATATTTTCGCAGATAACTCTGACATTAGATTGTAAACAGGAAATATTTCAGACAAGATGTTTCTAGTGTCAAGGGATTGAACCTGAAGAATCGTGGATTACGAGAACCAGAAACGTGGGCGTACATGACGTCACCTGTTTTCAGATTTATAGAATTTCCGGGAGAATATATGAATATTAATAGAAGCTTGAATGATACCAGACATTTTTTAAAGATGGCCTAACAATACGTAAAAAAAATTCATCCCCTCTCTCTTTTTCTTTTGCACCCATGGCATTGCAGGTTACTAAACGACTATTCTGTAAATATTCTTTATCTTCTCAAATCTTGTGTTAGATTTAATTAATTCATGTGACAAATATGTTGTATTGCATTCTATTAAAGTAACGAAATTGCCTCCTGTCCGGCAGAGTGTCATCTTGAACACACGACTCTAGCGCTTGCTGGAAGTTCAGCTATTAATTGGAGTTTATTGGACTATTAATTGTTATATTACTTTTTCAAAGTGAATGAATGCATAGGCTGAACTCTCTGACGTCTTTCTAACTAAGCATAACGGGTACCCCTGAGGAATATAAATACATACGTAGACACCTGCAGTCTTAAGCTTGTTTCAACTTGCTTAAGAGATTGATTATTTAAAAACTTCCTTTCGTAAATAAAAGCTTATATAGTTCGTTCAATAAACTATATGTATCTTTTAATCACTGGCGGCCATTGCTGTTTTCATTAAAAGTATTTTATGTTGTAAAATCTTATTACAAAGCAAAAACAATTATCACGACCAAAATGGCTGCAATATGTAAAGATGTTGCATCCAAGTTCGGACAATTGCGCAGGATTAGGTCCGAATTCATAAAAAGAAACATACCTGTAAAATTAATTGATAATGAATGATTTGTTAATTTAACAGAAAAAACAAATTAAATAACAAAATTAATTAGCCTTTATATGTATGTATATATTTATATATACTCATATTCACCCCAAACAAGGCTACTATAAATTACGGACACTCTTGGTAGGGAGTGTAATAGCGAGATGTCTATGTACACATTAAATTTACATTTCTGCATGTAAGCACAGTTTTCGCAGCAGGTAACATGAAAGGAATTCTAAAGTCTACGGCTTCGAGGGAAAAAAACTATTAGAGTAGAAGTCTTTCCGGCATATATGGTAGACCCACATAACTATACAATGAGTACACAGGTATGCAAAATAATATTAACATTTTAAATCTTTTTTTATTCCTCGTAAGACAGATACTATGCACTCTATTATTTATTAACAATAATTCAATATTAGATTAATTACTCACGATATTCTATACCTATTAAACTACTAATTTTCATAGTCTAATCCTCTTTTTCACTGTGGTTTATAAAACAAAATTATCTATTAATTAGTTAACTTAAAGTCCACTTCAACTATCATTATTTAGGAATTTAAGTAACATAAGATATATACTTCCTCGGGGATGTTTTAATTTTTAGTTTTATAATAGAGCGTTATCGTAAGTACACTTGGTTATTACCATATTTATCTAGGGTGAACTGTTTAAAGTGTCTACAGTTTATACATATTTCATCTCTTTCATTTAGTATTTTATCTTTTTCCAGGAACGAAAAACAGGTGGTTTTGTGTAGCTTCGGGGTTGAATCTTTCTTCATGCAGGTACAATATGATTTCCCTTTAGAGACTATATGTGTTGGGATAATGAGGTCCCCAATATTATCTTGGTTATACAATTATTTTTTATCGTTCCTATATCTAGCCTTGAAATTAGTATATGAATTATAAACTAAGATTATTTTGCGGGGAAATCGTTCTCAAGCAAACTATACTTTTAGTCAAATATTTTTGTTGTAGCATATGTTTATTTTTATTTCAAAAGCTACCCTCATTATTGTTGTTATTACTGTTTTGTGTATCATCAATTCTATCATTATCATCACAGTTTAATATCCACCGATTATGACTCTTAATTATTTTTTTCTAAGTTATTTGTACAGCTATAACTAAGTTTAACAGTATTTTCAAAAAATATTTTATATAGTTTTTTTTTTAACCTGGACATTATGATATTACATATTAAGAAACATATGCCCAATTTTCGATTTAACTAAAAGGGCAAACAGGGGTGTACACCAGAAAAATTCCGGTTTCTATTTTTCCTTCTTATGCTTCGATTATTTTTACTGTGATACTCAATGTCAAATGTGTTGGCTTAGGTTGGAAGCGGTGTTTACGCGTAGGAAAAATAAAAGACACGTTAATTTTCAACTAGTTAATTATTTCACTCTGAGTGCTTTTGAAAAATGTTAATTACTTCCCTCAATTCACAACCATGTCGGGCGTGTTTTCCTTGGAACGCTGGTTAATTCGCGTAGATGGTTTCTTATATTTGTACAATTATATATATATATATATATATATATATATATATATATATTTATATATATATATATATATGTCTGTGTGCGTGTGTGTTAGTATGTGTGTGTATATGTGGGTGTGACAGAGATGATACAAGGGACAGAGATGATACAAGTATCCCTTATATATGATCATTAGGGTTCTGTGAATAGTTATCTGGCGTGTTTAGAAAGTGATTTCATCACTTTTCAATATTTAAATGAATAAGAATTCTATACAACTAAATAAATCATTGTTACCACTATTTCTCTTATAAACATTTGTACTTATTACATTTTATATTATATCTTGTATTATATCATGTAACATGAACAAATTGTATCTTAATGATTATGACTGACATACAACGCGTATAGAATTCTGTGATGTAATAATATAATAATAGATTGTCTAGCCCTTCAAAGATAGCGGTGTTAGTGGAGGTCAATTCGTGATTACAAACATTGCTTTCGAGTTATATACGCTGATATTAGGTGTAACCGAATGATCTTCAGGGTTGATATTGTATTCGTGCTTACTTTTTCTTTGCAATTGCGATGATATGTCGCCATTGCTTATCTTCAAAGAATGTAATTTCGATTACTTTTATTTTGTTCTCGTGATTGATTATGGCGTGCTTGACACACTGTTTTACCCTATTGATAGATGGTTTCCAAGGATAGTACATTCACCGATTATCAAAGCCAACTCACTATATATATTCGTCCTAGTGAATGTATTAAAGGGAATGTATGTATAACCTAATGACACGATTTCCCCTTTTAGTTAACATTCATTTCCACTACTTGTTAGTCTCTATTACATTCATTTCCACTACTTGTTAGTCTCTATTACATTCATTTCCACTACTTGTTAGTCTCTATTACATTCATTTCCACTACTTGTTAGTCTCTATTACATTCATTTCCACTACTTGTTAGTCTCTATTACATTCATTTCCACTACTTGTTAGTCTCTATTACATTCATTTCCACTACTTGTTAGTCTCTATTACATTCATTTCCACTACTTGTTAGTCTCTATTACATTCATTTCCACTACTTGTTAGTCTCTATTACATTCATTTCCACTACTTGTTAGTCTCTATTACATTCATTTCCACTACTTGTTAGTCTCTATTACATTCATTTCCACTACTTGTTAGTCTCTATTACATTCATTTCCACTACTTGTTAGTCTCTATTACATTCATTTCCACTACTTGTTAGTCTCTATTACATTCATTTCCACTACTTGTTAGTCTCTATTACATTCATTTCCACTACTTGTTAGTCTCTATTACATTCATTTCCACTACTTGTTAGTCTCTATTACATTCATTTCCACTACTTGTTAGTCCTATTACATTCATTTCCACTACTTGTTAGTCTCTATTACATTCATTTCCACTACTTGTTAGTCTCTATTACATTCATTTCCACTACTTGTTAGTCCTATTACATTCATTTCCACTACTTGTTAGTCTCTATTACATTCATTTCCACTACTTGTTAGTTTCTATTACATTCATTTCCACTACTTGTTAGTCTCTATTACATTCATTTCCACTACTTGTTAGTCTCTATTACATTCATTTCCACTAATTGTTAGTCTCTATTACATTCATTTCCACTACTTGTTAGTCTCTATTACATTCATTTCCACTACTTGTTAGTCTCTATTACATTCATTTCCACTACTTGTTAGTCTCTATTACATTCATTTCCACTACTTGTTAGTCTCTATTACATTCATTTCCACTACTTGTTAGTCTCTATTACATTCATTTCCACTACTTGTTAGTCTCTATTACATTCATTTCCACTACTTGTTAGTCTCTATTACATTCATTTCCACTACTTGTTAGTCTCTATTACATTTATTTCCACTACTTGTTAGTCTCTATTACATTCATTTCCACTACTTGTTAGTCTCTATTACATTCATTTCCACTACTTGTTAGTCTCTATTACATTCATTTCCACTACTTGTTAGTCTCTATTACATTCATTTCCACTACTTGTTAGTCTCTATTACATTCATTTCCACTACTTGTTAGTCTCTATTACATTCATTTCCACTACTTGTTAGTCTCTATTACATTCATTTCCACTACTTGTTAGTCTCTATTACATTCATTTCCACTACTTGTTAGTCTCTATTACATTCATTTCCACTACTTGTTAGTCTCTATTACATTCATTTCCACTACTTGTTAGTCTCTATTACATTCATTTCCACTACTTGTTAGTCTCTATTACATTCATTTCCACTACTTGTTAGTCTCTATTACATTCATTTCCACTACTTGTTAGTCTCTATTACATTCATTTCCACTACTTGTTAGTCTCTATTACATTCATTTCCACTACTTGTTAGTCTCTATTACATTCATTTCCACTACTTGTTAGTCTCTATTACATTCATTTCCACTACTTATTAGTCTCTATTACATTCATTTCCACTACTTGTTAGTCTCTATTACATTCATTTCCACTACTTGTTAGTCTCTATTACATTCATTTCCACTACTTGTTAGTCTCTATTACATTCATTTCCACTACTTGTTAGTCTCTATTACATTCATTTCCACTACTTGTTAGTCTCTATTACATTCATTTCCACTACTTGTTAGTCTCTATTACATTCATTTCCACTACTTGTTAGTCTCTATTACATTCATTTCCACTACTTGTTAGTCTCTATTACATTAATTTCCACTACTTGTTAGTCTCTATTACATTAATTTCCACTACTTGTTAGTCTCTATTACATTCATTTCCACTACTTGTTAGTCTCTATTACATTCATTTCCACTACTTGTTTGTCTCTATTACATTCATTTCCACTACTTGTTAGTCTCTATTACATTCATTTCCACTACTTGTTAGTCTCTATTACATTAATTCCCACTACTTGTTAGTCTCTATTACATTAATTTCCACTACTTGTTAGTCTCTATTACATTAATTTCCACTACTTGTTAGTCTCTATTACATTCATTTCCACTACTTGTTAGTCTCTATTACATTCATTTCCACTACTTGTTAGTCTCTATTACATTCATTTCCACTACTTGTTAGTCTCTATTACATTCATTTCCACTACTTGTTAGTCTCTATTACATTCATTTCCACTACTTGTTAGTCTCTATTACATTCATTTCCACTACTTGTTAGTCTCTATTACATTCATTTCCACTACTTGTAAGTCTCTATTACGTTCATTTCCACTACTTGTTAGTCCCTATTACATTCATTTCCACTACTTGTTAGTCTCTATTACATTCATTTCCACTACTTGTTAGTCTCTATTACATTCATTTCCACTACTTGTTAGTCTCTATTACATTCATTTCCACTACTTGTTAGTCTCTATTACATTCATTTCCACTACTTGTTAGTCTCTATTACATTCATTTCCACTACTTGTTAGTCTCTATTACATTCATTTCCACTACTTGTTAGTCTATATTACATTCATTTCCACTACTTGTTAGTCTCTATTACATTCATTTCCACTACTTGTTAGTCTCTATTACATTAATTTCCACTACTTGTTAGTCTCTATTACATTCATTTCCACTACTTGTTAGTCTCTATTACATTCATTTCCACTACTTGTTAGTCTCTATTACATTCATTTCCACTACTTGTTAGTCTCTATTACATTCATTTCCACTACTTGTTAGTCTCTATTACATTCATTTCCACTACTTGTTAGTCTCTATTACATTCATTTCCACTACTTGTTAGTCTCTATTACATTAATTTCCACTACTTGTAAGTCTCTATTACATTCATTTCCACTACTTGTTAGTCCCTATTACATTCATTTCCACTACTTGTTAGTCTCTATTACATTCATTTCCACTACTTGTTAGTCTCTATTACATTCATTTCCACTACTTGTTAGTCTCTATTACATTCATTTCCACTACTTGTTAGTCTCTATTACATTCATTTCCACTAATTGTTAGTCTCTATTACATTCATTTCCACTACTTGTTAGTCTCTATTACATTCATTTCCACTACTTGTTAGTCTCTATTACATTCATTTCCACTACTTGTTAGTCTCTATTACATTCATTTCCACTACTTGTTAGTCTCTATTACATTCATTTCCACTACTTGTTAGCATCTATTACATTCATTTCCACTACTTGTTAGTCTCTATTACATTCATTTCCACTACTTGTTAGTCTCTATTACATTCATTTCCACTACTTGTTAGTCTCTATTACATTCATTTCCACTACTTGTTAGTCTCTATTACATTCATTTCCACTACTTGTTAGTCTCTATTACATTCATTTCCACTACTCGTTAGTCTCTATTACATTCATTTCCACTACTTGTTAGTCTCTATTACATTCATTTCCACTACTTGTTAGTCTCTATTACATTCATTTCCACTACTTGTTAGTCTCTATTACATTCATTTCCACTACTTGTTAGTCTCTATTACATTCATTTCCACTACTTGTTAGTCTCTATTACATTCATTTCCACTACTTGTTAGCATCTATTACATTCATTTCCACTACTTGTTAGTCTCTATTACATTCATTTCCACTACTTGTTAGTCTCTATTACATTCATTTCCACTACTTGTTAGCATCTATTACATTCATTTCCACTACTTGTTAGTCTCTATTACATTCATTTCCACTACTTGTTAGTCTCTATTACATTCATTTCCACTACTTGTTAGTCTCTATTACATTCATTTCCACTACTTGTTAGTCTCTATTACATTCATTTCCACTACTTGTTAGTCTCTATTACATTCATTTCCACTACTTGTTAGTCTCTATTACATTCATTTCCACTACTTGTTAGTCTCTATTACATTCATTTCCACTACTTGTTAGTCTCTATTACATTCATTTCCACTACTTGTTAGTCTCTATTACATTCATTTCCACTACTTGTTAGTCTCTATTACATTCATTTCCACTACTTGTTAGTCTCTATTACATTCATTTCCACTACTTGTTAGTCTCTATTACATTCATTTCCACTACTTGTTAGTCTCTATTACATTCATTTCCACTACTTGTAAGTCTCTATTACATTCATTTCCACTACTTGTTAGTCCCTATTACATTCATTTCCACTACTTGTTAGTCTCTATTACATTCATTTCCACTACTTGTTAGTCTCTATTACATTCATTTCCACTACTTGTTAGTCTCTATTACATTCATTTCCACTACTTGTTAGTCTCTATTACATTCATTTCCACTACTTGTTAGTCTCTATTACATTCATTTCCACTACTTGTTAGCATCTATTACATTCATTTCCACTACTTGTTAGTCTCTATTACATTCATTTCCACTACTTGTTAGTCTCTATTACATTCATTTCCACTACTTGTTAGTCTCTATTACATTCATTTCCACTACTTGTTAGTCTCTATTACATTCATTTCCACTACTTGTTAGTCTCTATTACATTCATTTCCACTACTTGTTAGTCTCTATTACATTCATTTCCACTACTTGTTAGTCTCTATTACATTCATTTCCACTACTTGTTAGTCTCTATTACATTCATTTCCACTACTTGTTAGTCTCTATTACATTCATTTCCACTACTTATTAGTCTCTATTACATTCATTTCCACTACTTGTTAGTCTCTATTACATTCATTTCCACTACTTGTTAGTCTCTATTACATTCATTTCCACTACTTGTTAGTCTCTATTACATTCATTTCCACTACTTGTTAGTCTCTATTACATTCATTTCCACTACTTGTTAGTCTCTATTACATTCATTTCCACTACTTGTTAGCATCTATTACATTCATTTCCACTACTTGTTAGTCTCTATTACATTCATTTCCACTACTTGTTAGTCTCTATTACATTCATTTCCACTACTTGTTAGCATCTATTACATTCATTTCCACTACTTGTTAGTCTCTATTACATTCATTTCCACTACTTGTTAGTCTCTATTACATTCATTTCCACTACTTGTTAGTCTCTATTACATTCATTTCCACTACTTGTTAGTCTCTATTACATTCATTTCCACTACTTGTTAGTCTCTATTACATTCATTTCCACTACTTGTTAGTCTCTATTACATTCATTTCCACTACTTGTTAGTCTCTATTACATTCATTTCCACTACTTGTTAGTCTCTATTACATTCATTTCCACTACTTGTTAGTCTCTATTACATTCATTTCCACTACTTGTTAGTCTCTATTACATTCATTTCCACTACTTGTTAGTCTCTATTACATTCATTTCCACTACTTGTTAGTCTCTATTACATTCATTTCCACTACTTGTTAGTCTCTATTACATTCATTTCCACTACTTGTAAGTCTCTATTACATTCATTTCCACTACTTGTTAGTCCCTATTACATTCATTTACACTACTTGTTAGTCTCTATTACATTCATTTCCACTACTTGTTAGTCTCTATTACATTCATTTCCACTACTTGTTAGTCTCTATTACATTCATTTCCACTACTTGTTAGTCTCTATTACATTCATTTCCACTACTTGTTAGTCTCTATTACATTCATTTCCACTACTTGTTAGCATCTATTACATTCATTTCCACTACTTGTTAGTCTCTATTACATTCATTTCCACTACTTGTTAGTCTCTATTACATTCATTTCCACTACTTGTTAGTCTCTATTACATTCATTTCCACTACTTGTTAGTCTCTATTACATTCATTTCCACTACTTGTTAGTCTCTATTACATTCATTTCCACTACTTGTTAGTCTCTATTACATTCATTTCCACTACTTGTTAGTCTCTATTACATTCATTTCCACTACTTGTTAGTCTCTATTACATTCATTTCCACTACTTGTTAGTCTCTATTACATTCATTTCCACTACTTGTTAGTCTCTATTACATTCATTTCCACTACTTGTTAGTCCTATTACATTCATTTCCACTACTTGTTAGTCTCTATTACATTCATTTCCACTACTTGTTAGTCTCTATTACATTCATTTCCACTACTTGTTAGTCCTATTACATTCATTTCCACTACTTGTTAGTCTCTATTACATTCATTTCCACTACTTGTTAGTTTCTATTACATTCATTTCCACTACTTGTTAGTCTCTATTACATTCATTTCCACTACTTGTTAGTCTCTATTACATTCATTTCCACTAATTGTTAGTCTCTATTACATTCATTTCCACTACTTGTTAGTCTCTATTACATTCATTTCCACTACTTGTTAGTCTCTATTACATTCATTTCCACTACTTGTTAGTCTCTATTACATTCATTTCCACTACTTGTTAGTCTCTATTACATTCATTTCCACTACTTGTTAGTCTCTATTACATTCATTTCCACTACTTGTTAGTCTCTATTACATTCATTTCCACTACTTGTTAGTCTCTATTACATTCATTTCCACTACTTGTTAGTCTCTATTACATTTATTTCCACTACTTGTTAGTCTCTATTACATTCATTTCCACTACTTGTTAGTCTCTATTACATTCATTTCCACTACTTGTTAGTCTCTATTACATTCATTTCCACTACTTGTTAGTCTCTATTACATTCATTTCCACTACTTGTTAGTCTCTATTACATTCATTTCCACTACTTGTTAGTCTCTATTACATTCATTTCCACTACTTGTTAGTCTCTATTACATTCATTTCCACTACTTGTTAGTCTCTATTACATTCATTTCCACTACTTGTTAGTCTCTATTACATTCATTTCCACTACTTGTTAGTCTCTATTACATTCATTTCCACTACTTGTTAGTCTCTATTACATTCATTTCCACTACTTGTTAGTCTCTATTACATTCATTTCCACTACTTGTTAGTCTCTATTACATTAATTTCCACTACTTGACACACTGTTTTACCCTATTGATAGATGGTTTCCAAGGATAGTACATTCACCGATTATCAAAGCCAACTCACTATATATATTCGTCCTAGTGAATGTATTAAAGGGAATGTATGTATAACCTAATGACACGATTTCCCCTTTTAGTTAACATTCATTTCCACTACTTGTTAGTCTCTATTACATTCATTTCCACTACTTGTTAGTCTCTATTACATTCATTTCCACTACTTGTTAGTCTCTATTACATTCATTTCCACTACTTGTTAGTCTCTATTACATTCATTTCCACTACTTGTTAGTCTCTATTACATTCATTTCCACTACTTGTTAGTCTCTATTACATTCATTTCCACTACTTGTTAGTCTCTATTACATTCATTTCCACTACTTGTTAGTCTCTATTACATTCATTTCCACTACTTGTTAGTCTCTATTACATTCATTTCCACTACTTGTTAGTCTCTATTACATTCATTTCCACTACTTGTTAGTCTCTATTACATTCATTTCCACTACTTGTTAGTCTCTATTACATTCATTTCCACTACTTGTTAGTCTCTATTACATTCATTTCCACTACTTGTTAGTCTCTATTACATTCATTTCCACTACTTGTTAGTCTCTATTACATTCATTTCCACTACTTGTTAGTCTCTATTACATTCATTTCCACTACTTGTTAGTCTCTATTACATTCATTTCCACTACTTGTTAGTCCTATTACATTCATTTCCACTACTTGTTAGTCTCTATTACATTCATTTCCACTACTTGTTAGTCTCTATTACATTCATTTCCACTACTTGTTAGTCCTATTACATTCATTTCCACTACTTGTTAGTCTCTATTACATTCATTTCCACTACTTGTTAGTTTCTATTACATTCATTTCCACTACTTGTTAGTCTCTATTACATTCATTTCCACTACTTGTTAGTCTCTATTACATTCATTTCCACTAATTGTTAGTCTCTATTACATTCATTTCCACTACTTGTTAGTCTCTATTACATTCATTTCCACTACTTGTTAGTCTCTATTACATTCATTTCCACTACTTGTTAGTCTCTATTACATTCATTTCCACTACTTGTTAGTCTCTATTACATTCATTTCCACTACTTGTTAGTCTCTATTACATTCATTTCCACTACTTGTTAGTCTCTATTACATTCATTTCCACTACTTGTTAGTCTCTATTACATTCATTTCCACTACTTGTTAGTCTCTATTACATTCATTTCCACTACTTGTTAGTCTCTATTACATTCATTTCCACTACTTGTTAGTCTCTATTACATTCATTTCCACTACTTGTTAGTCTCTATTACATTCATTTCCACTACTTGTTAGTCTCTATTACATTCATTTCCACTACTTGTTAGTCTCTATTACATTCATTTCCACTACTTGTTAGTCTCTATTACATTCATTTCCACTACTTGTTAGTCTCTATTACATTCATTTCCACTACTTGTTAGTCTCTATTACATTCATTTCCACTACTTGTTAGTCTCTATTACATTCATTTCCACTACTTGTTAGTCTCTATTACATTCATTTCCACTACTTGTTAGTCTCTATTACATTCATTTCCACTACTTGTTAGTCTCTATTACATTCATTTCCACTACTTGTTAGTCTCTATTACATTCATTTCCACTACTTGTTAGTCTCTATTACATTCATTTCCACTACTTGTTAGTCTCTATTACATTCATTTCCACTACTTGTTAGTCTCTATTACATTCATTTCCACTACTTGTTAGTCTCTATTACATTCATTTCCACTACTTGTTAGTCTCTATTACATTCATTTCCACTACTTATTAGTCTCTATTACATTCATTTCCACTACTTGTTAGTCTCTATTACATTCATTTCCACTACTTGTTAGTCTCTATTACATTCATTTCCACTACTTGTTAGTCTCTATTACATTCATTTCCACTACTTGTTAGTCTCTATTACATTCATTTCCACTACTTGTTAGTCTCTATTACATTCATTTCCACTACTTGTTAGTCTCTATTACATTCATTTCCACTACTTGTTAGTCTCTATTACATTCATTTCCACTACTTGTTAGTCTCTATTACATTAATTTCCACTACTTGTTAGTCTCTATTACATTAATTTCCACTACTTGTTAGTCTCTATTACATTCATTTCCACTACTTGTTAGTCTCTATTACATTCATTTCCACTACTTGTTTGTCTCTATTACATTCATTTCCACTACTTGTTAGTCTCTATTACATTCATTTCCACTACTTGTTAGTCTCTATTACATTAATTTCCACTACTTGTTAGTCTCTATTACATTAATTTCCACTACTTGTTAGTCTCTATTACATTAATTTCCACTACTTGTTAGTCTCTATTACATTCATTTCCACTACTTGTTAGTCTCTATTACATTCATTTCCACTACTTGTTAGTCTCTATTACATTCATTTCCACTACTTGTTAGTCTCTATTACATTCATTTCCACTACTTGTTAGTCTCTATTACATTCATTTCCACTACTTGTTAGTCTCTATTACATTCATTTCCACTACTTGTTAGTCTCTATTACATTCATTTCCACTACTTGTAAGTCTCTATTACGTTCATTTCCACTACTTGTTAGTCCCTATTACATTCATTTCCACTACTTGTTAGTCTCTATTACATTCATTTCCACTACTTGTTAGTCTCTATTACATTCATTTCCACTACTTTTTAGTCTCTATTACATTCATTTCCACTACTTGTTAGTCTCTATTACATTCATTTCCACTACTTGTTAGTCTCTATTACATTCATTTCCACTACTTGTTAGTCTCTATTACATTAATTTCCACTACTTGTTAGTCTCTATTACATTCATTTCCACTACTTGTTAGTCTCTATTACATTCATTTCTACTACTTGTTAGTCTCTATTACATTCATTTCCACTACTTGTTAGTCTCTATTACATTCATTTCCACTACTTGTTAGTCTCTATTACATTCATTTCCACTACTTGTTAGTCTCTATTACATTCATTTCCACTACTTGTTAGTCTCTATTACATTCATTTCCACTACTTGTTAGTCTCTATCACATTCATTTCCACTACTTGTTAGTCTCTATTACATTCATTTCCACTACTTGTTAGTCTCTTTTACATCACTAAAAAGAGATACAATCATTGTTCACCATGACGAAGCTGTGCTGTAGTCTAACACTAACCCTAACACCAACTAATGATTCGGTATTTCAGCCTACGATTCATCACTATAATAATAGCCCTTACCCTACCTCTACAATTATTGTATACACTTTTTTTATTAATGATAACAAGTGTATTTTAGCATTTCATGAATGAATTAATTCTTTTTAAAATGAGGAATTAAGCTACGATATAATTTCGGATTTTAACATTGAGGCATTTCCCGTGCGCATGCGCAATGTTTCTATCCCTGAACAGAATTCAATGTGACCTTCATACCAAACTCTGTCGATAAGAATTAATCAGACATCTTATTTATTGAACTGCGTCTGATGTCTGTGGAAAAATAGCCGCATAATTAAATTATAATAAAACGTAATAATTTCTGTTGAGGCGACAAATTTAATACTAGATAATACCTCATTAGAATGCGACAAAACTGACGCAATCTGATTAAAATCTTGTATAAAAATAAAAACATTGTTTCACAATGAATTTTTTTTAATGAAAATGCGTCAATTTTATTTTCAACCAACTCGATCGCCTCGGCGTTGCCCATCATACAATAAACTTATTTTTAGTTTTTTTAATTTGTAATTTTTCGCACATTTTTATTTTGAAATTTCTACAAAAAGAAAAAGAAAAATTTATCTGTAAGCGCAACACATCTTTTTATATTCTTCAAAGTAACATATGAATAATTCTTAATTTCTTGAAGTTATACGGAAAACAGAAATACACTTTCTGTTATAAGGAAGACAACTCTCCCAAATAAATTATGCGTTATTCTGTTTGCTTATTTTGAATTTTTAGTCATAATGAAAAAATACTTCAATATTATATGTTTCCGGGGCCGGAATACATATATTAAAAAATGAACTGTAGATTTTAAGCTATTATGATGTTAATTATATGTTATTACAATAAAAATGAGTGTTGGCTAGTTAGAATCAAATCTAAAATTATGTTGATGTCAAACTTTTAACATATCATAAGATAATCTTATATGTTCTATACTAAGTGTTGTGAAGTTGTCCAACAGTAAATAATAAATAAAGGAAGTCAAGTCGAGGGTTGGTTTAACAAGTGTATTAACAAAGTAAGAGAGTGACTAGCACTTGGCTAGACAGTTACAAGACTGTGCTTTGTCTTCTCTGTGTCTCTGGTGACTCGCACTATTTATAGTGACAACCGGTGTTGTTTCTCCTGTGTAAGAACGGCCGGTGTAACACTAAGTGAATTTGAAAAAATGATATTTGTGCAGGAATTACACTGATTTACCAAATATCAGCCTAGTATTACAACAGATGTTACTAACATACTTTTGAGGTGTTAATTTCAAATAGAGTATTCAGTTTTTGTCGTCACATTTGATGTTTGTTACATACATTCATATTCATTTCATTCGTTTATTAAAAATACAAGTGATAAATGCATTACTATATTCAAACCTTACTTGGAAGTGCTGATATCAGATCAGAAATCTATTTTTGGTAATCCCACCTGACGTTTGAGATATAAATATATACGGATTATTGTCTTTAGAATTATCATTCGGGTTCTTGTAACTTTTGTTACTTACTTTATGATGGAAGACGATTTCTGATCCCATAACATTGAATGTTGTCGTGATGTCATTTCAAAGACACCTACTTTATTGGATTCCTATGACACCAGGATTCAGTTGGACCGCGGCAGTACGCGTTTTGTACACTCGTCATTTTTAAAACATCGTAAATCACATATAGTTTGCATACCTTTAAATTTCTCCCTCGCCGCGTAGAGAGTCGCCGTCTCTATGTAATCTAGTGGTTGAACTCCTTCCTCCTTCTTCTGCCGTGAACCACGCCGCTGCAACAAAAGCTCCACGATCGGGTCGGAAGACAAACAATCTTTTTTAATTTAACTTCAGTTTTTATCAAGTCAGCTGGGCGATATTCACCAACGTCGAGAGAGAGAGAGAGAGAGAGAGAGAGAGAGAGAGAGAGAGAGAAAGAGAGCGCGCAAGTTACTGCTTCCGTAATAACTTAACAATTAAGTCCTTAATAACTTGTGGAGGGGGGGAAAAGAGATCTTCCGCCTGTATTTTCTTAGGGAAATATTTTCCTTATTACATTGATTATGTGTTCCATGAAATCATGTCTGAGTTACCGATATTTGGGCGGATTATAAACATTCATGTCGTTACCTTGAGTTTGGCATCTTCTCCTCGTATACAAAGTTGGACATACTTCCACGAAACAATATTTTTTTATTTTGATTATTATGATGCCCATAATACTGACATGCGGTTTCAATTAGTATCTTTAATAATATAATCCTATGAAGCCGTATAGGAATTTTAGGATAGTACTGCTGTCACGAGGAACATGGAAGACGGGATGATTGCTTCTGTATTGTTGGCAGCGGGGTCCAAGTTTGTGTGGTTCGTTTCATGTATATTGGTATATAAATTGTTGTTTGTCTTGCATTGATGTTAAATATATGTCTCTTCATGTATGAATTCAATCTAAATATATAAAAAAATATATTTCACGGCTTAAACTTACGAATTCCTTTCAAATCTGACAAATAAAAATAAGTTTATAGAAAACATAAAAAATTGTCAATTATAAGTACTCTTTCAGTTTCTAATTTAAATATTATGAACGGTTCATCTATTAATTATCAAACATAATTCTTGATATAAAGTAAATCGATATAAAAGTTAAAAAGGGAGATTTTAAACTTTAAAAAATATTATTTATTTGTATTTATACCCAATATATAACGTGTGGTCTAGTCTAGTGTAGTATCTAGCTAAGTGATGTTACTTGTGACAACATTACCTGAAGAAGATTCATCATTCTTCGTATGAGCCAGTGTATACCCGTGTCGAGGGGATCTTCTTTGGGCTTTGAATACTATGATATTTTGAATATTTGTTCAGGTTTAACTTGTAGGGTTTTACTCACCCCACTCAGCACAAACTACAATCAAATGGACATTTTAATGCTTATATTCTCAGTATTTAGCTGTCTATATCTCTCTTGTCGATGTATTTTAATAATTGTCTCAGGGCGCATTCAGCATGCGAGGGCACTGTACAAAAATCGTTTCATCTTTATCTATTACATGGCTTTGACGGAATTTACATTAATGTTCAGTACATATGTAAATACAATTTTCTTTATAATATATTTAGAGAACAACAAATAACATATATAAAAAGAAATACAGATTACAACCATACCATAGTTATGTCTTAGAATGGATTCTTTGTTATATAATTATATATTTATAACAAAATATACTTACAAAAAATAACTATCAAATTTGGATTTAAATTTAATCTAATAGATATATAGTGGTAATAACTTTACTTTCAATCTGTAGTAAATCATTGTTAATTGTACATGTTAACTTAGTTACCAGTATCGTTAAATGTAAACACATGGATAAAATTCATTAAAAATTATATATTTTTCCACTCACAGTAAAAGGTCCGTTTGCTGAGATGAGTCGGTAAGCGAAGCGTCAGCTGTCTTTGGGTGTCTATATATATATATATATATATATATATATATATATATATATATATATATATATATACATGTAAAGATGAGTCTATTCTGCTAATTACTTTGTGGATCGTAGATTTTATATATTTTTTCTATTTTATCCATTCATTTATTTTATAATACTTTTTAAATTACCTTAAGCCATCATCCTTAATGCACCAGCCTATACACCTACTCTAATATATATATTCCTCATTACGACGATGATATTACTATTATATACGCAAATTAGGAGTTTATATTTACCTTTATAGAACATGATGTGGTTTCGCATCTCTACACTTTAGCTTCCTTTTAATTTAACTCTAAATTATATATATTATTGAACTCTGAATTACATATATTATATGTGTATTATTTAATTATTCATAATATCCTTTCATTTATTCCAATCGATTAGCTATTAACTATTCTTACAATTTCATTTTGGGCTATATTTGACGTATTTTAAATGACTTTACTTTGTAAAATAAGATTACTGCTTCTATGGAATACCATATCTCAGTTTCTTTCTTAAGAGAAAATTTACTGCCTTATCAATGAAATTTATATACTTATTTCGGTTAGCCATCTATGAGAATAGAACAGTCCGTAAAAATGTAAGATGAATAACATGTTGGTACCTTGAAATGAAGCATAATACTCCCTCTCTCTATTATTCTCTTTTTTCTTTTTCTCTCTCTGTTCTTGTCTTTCTCTGTCTGTCTCTCTGTCTCTTTCTCCCTCCCCGTCTCTCTCTCTCTCTCTCTCTCTCTCTCTCTCTCTCTCTCTCTCTCTCTATATATATATATATATATATATATATATATATATATATATATATATATATATATATATATATATATATATATATATATATATATATATATATATATATATATATATATATAAGAGGAGGCCTGTGGACAAGTGGTTGTAGCACTTGTCTTTGGGCTGGACGACCCGGGTTCGATCTCACTCACCGCATGCGAATTTTCTGGTCTGAAAACTCCCTCTGTCAAACCAGATGTAAATGGGTACTTGACTAAAACTCAAGGAAGGTTCAAGACAGCGGAATGAGAGGGATGGGTTCCGCCTTCCATATGCTGTACCCTAGACACGGGTATTCTTAACAGTGTGCGATGTCGGCTATCTGACCTTTACCATATACATATATATATATATATATATATATATATATATATACATATACATATATATATATATACATATATATATATGAACAAATGAATCGACTTAGTTTAAGGACACCCAAACACTTCATTAACATAAGCAACCAGAGGGCACTGTACAAAAAGGAGGAAATCACGTGTTACTCTTTATTATCACTAATTTAGAAAGGAGGTATCAAATACATTTTGAAAATAATGCGTATGACCTGAGCCCAGACTGAATCTAGATCTTCTTACCTAGTAGCGACCGCACTAAATATCATTATAAAATAAGATATTGTTGAATAAAAAAATGAGATGAGTAAGAAATATGGTTGACTATAATGAAAAGAAGTCATGATATAACGATGACGGATTGAGTAAGATTAAACTTGTCTGTGATTTCACATAATATTATTGACTGAAGGTGCAAGGCACCATTAACACGTTTCAGTTTTATTGTGGCCTCATCTCATGTATTGAAGCACAAAGTTGAACTATGCCCTCCGATATTTATGCTATCGAGTTGCGGGAGTGTATTTACTGTGAACGAGAGACACACTCGTTAAGAATTACGAAGGTAAGTAACACATCTATTGAGGTTGACAAGGTTAAATGCGGTTCTATTCATCCTTGGCTTTTCTACTGGTGTTAATAGGTTGCACACTCGATTAGCGTCTCAGAGAAATCGCTTAGGACAACTGGACAGTAAAGATTAGGACGCAGAGATTTACGTTCGTTTAAAATAGGTATGAGGTCGAAGTGTCCATCGCATTACTGGAGTAAATAATACGATGCGTTTGCTACCACACTCAATGGATCACGAATATCAATAAATGCCTTCGCAGCGTAAATAAGTGAGTGAAGATTAAAATTATATTAATGTCTTGCTGTCTTCGAAAGTATGAAGACATGTAAGCTGTGTGAGTGTGACAATGGACACCTACGTAGACTAGTGTTTCCACTTTCGAATCAATGCTTTTGAGAAAAATATGAACCCCTATTTCTATGTTGCATACCACAAATCTTCTACAATTAGAACAGTATACAGGCATTATATTAGCACGAAAACTATTGAGAAGCCGTGGAATTAATTGAAATAAAACAATCTATAGAATTATTTAAACGTTCAAATCATGCTGGTTTGCCAAGACTATATTCTCTACATTCGTATAATGACATATGCAAGTCAGAAGCTAACTAAGACATTAATCACTACATGATGCCTCATCGATGTTCTTCATCTTTAGAACCTATACATATTGTTTAATACATGGAAACATAAAAAAAGAAAAAGATTGACAAATAATCACACATACAGCGTCTCTCATTAAGATTTGCATGCATTAAAATGTGCTGCTCGCATCCACTATAAATGTATGTATATATATATATATATATATATATATATATATATATATATATATATATATATATAAATATATATATATATATAAATTATTATAAAACTAGTGATCTCTTACATTAAGCACTTTTAGAGTAAATCCTTAATATATATATACGAAATAAATAATCTTATAATATTGTTACACGATGTCGGAGTATAGATTTATCTCTCTACAACAGCGGTAAGATGTGACACAAGGTCGGGAAAGTGGGATTTGAAAAGCCAGCACTGTAGAGAATGAAGAGCACTCTGGCCAACAAAAATTGCCTGGCAGACCCGTCGGCATTCCCCGGTAGGGGCGCCTCAGCTGATTAGCAATAAACTAACTCCTTCTCAAAGGGTGAGAAGGCGAAGCCTGGGAGGGTCGCTATCCTAGAACTGCACAGGACAAGGTATCCATCGGAGCAATACTACACTTTGATCTTGGCCAAAAGGCTACTAGATGTGTTAAATTAGTCACAACGTTTACTGACGAAAAATAGACAACTCGAAAAAATACATTATAGACACATTTTAAAAGTCAAACGACATTCGAAAAATATAGTTCTAGACGAATCATTTTGTTAAAGAAATATTTAAATGCAATTCTTGCTAGGAATGTTGATGACGTAATTGAATAGTTTATTAGTATTTAATATACAAATGGATTCAAAGTGTAGCTGTACATCTCTACGAGAAATATATTTTGATAGACACAGAAAAGAATACACTAGGAATGTGTGCGACATAAGCGACATAGATAAATAAATGTACAGATAGAGAAAAGACAGACGAACAAAGAGAGAAAACAAATGAGTGATGTAGACAGACCATTCTGTCTGCTTGTCGTTTTGGCTGACTGTTCATCCATACACATGTAATTTACTGGACAGAATCTTATGAAATCTAAAATAGATAGTAGATATAAAAAAGAGAAACGTGAGCATAATTTTTATCTGAAAATATATATACCGGTGCATTTAAAAAGTATACATTTTTCATGCATTTCTGAATGTATTTGCTATAGTGCGATGAGCTATGTTCGATTTACTTTTTAAATAATTAAACGAGGGCGGAAACCTTTCAGTCTTTGAATAGTTGTACTCATGAATTCAAAAAACAACTATACAGATTCTCATGAAATGTTGAATATAGGCTGTAGATATACAACTAAATGTAATCAATTATGTTTTATTATTTTGTAGAAAAACTAATAAAAGCACGGTACTCCTCCCTTGTAAATAAATACCTCCATTTATTTAAAACCTATTGGACAGATCTGTAAGAAGCTTATAATATGGAGAGTAAACATAAGCGCTATTTGTAATGCGTTTCGTGTATCTTTTTCGGGGAATAAATGAAGCAAACGAATAACACACAATGCATGCATTAGTTTGTGTACTCACTAACTAAATTAGTTATCACATCAATTCATTAAAAGTCAGGAAAGCAATTCTCTGGGATTTATTTCAGCCGCATTCTTTCAGCGCCAATTCCACCTCGTGGTAATTAATTACGGCATTGCATTAACTTCGCCTCTGTTACTTACCGATTTTAATATATTACTTGACGAAATACAGCTTCATTTTACAATAGTTACAGAGAATTACTGTTTTCTGTGGCCAAAAGCAGAAAATACTTAAGATTTCGAATACAAAACACGATGAATGCCATTTCAAATATGCGAAGCTATCAGTAAAAAAAGTTTGCATTTCATCACTCTAGAGCACCCCAAAATCATGTTTTGTATAATGCGACATCTGTATGATATTGTTATGTTTTCAATTAAAATTGTTTTCACATTAAGTCTCGATTTAATAGTCAACAAAAAATGCCTGAGCAGCCCCGTCGGAATTCCCCGGTAAAGGCGCCTCAGACGATTAGCAATAAACTAACTCCTTTAAAGAAATAAAATTCATTGCATTTTACATGCGAAGTTTTCAACTATTATAATTAACATTTTGTTTTTACATTAGAATTAAAGCCTGGTATTACTTTTCAAACGATAAGTAACTGTGGTTTAAATATCATGAAAATAATAGTTAAACCTGTATTCTATCTCTGGGACCTTTATAAAAATATGTTGTATTACATATTGCCAGTTCCTTTAAGGATCATTTGTTAAAACACGAATCGCAAATAAGTCCGACAGTGGCTTTGCTGCTGTTGGACTGCTTATTTCTTAAGTCCTCGGAATGTGTTAGTTTATTGCGAATCGCCTGAGGCGCCCCCATAGGAGAATGCCGACGGGGCTTCTGAGACACTTATTGTAGGCCGGATTCTGCTGATCCTTGGGCGCCGGTTTTTTTAAGTCCATAGCTGAATGTGTGTCTAATCTCTTGGAGGGGTAAATAAATTGATGGACAATAATAATAAGTATACCCAGTCGCGAATTTAGAAAAAATAGGGTTAGTGTTACAGTTTAAAATTTGATCTTTACAGTTATTTATAATTTTCTGTTTACTTTGACAAAGTGTTAAATGTATACCTTTAAAGTATTGTATCCTAGTGTTTTATAAACTCATTGTGATATGGTCACCAGTATTTTTCTCATGTGCCATTTCTTTTTATTTATCAACTTGAATTATTTTTACATGTGCCATTTTACATAAATGTGTATATATATATATATATATATATATATATATATATATATATATATATATATATATATATATATATATATCTGTGTGTATGTGTGATCTCTTAAAACAATATGCATCAGTAATCGATAATTGCTTCCACATTTAAAATTCGTAAGTCTAATTACCAATACATGGTAAGTTGACACATAGCCAGATATAGGTTTTTCATATATATTATCATATATTACCCTGAACTTCTATAGGTGTAGTTAATTTAAAATTCATACCTATATACATTATCAGTTTAATCTATATGATACTAAAACTGACAATTTTGATCGGTTGCTGATTTGCAGATTGGATTTATTAAATATCCACATATGGAGAGAATGGGATAAAAAAATATCGTAAGATGATAATAGAGGGATGTAGTTAGTAGTAGAAGCAACCTGGGAAATGATAGGTTTAAGACGATGATGTTAATAATTAAATTCAACCAATAAACGGTCGTCTCTCTAGTATGTCTCAATGGCAACAAGAGTGTAGATTAGCTGACATGAATAAAGTTTACGCCAGTAGCAAAAAGTCCCCTATATATGCCATAACTCACATATTAAAATTGTAGTCAGAAAATCTCGCTAATCTCCTATACTGGAATCAGACGCTAAGTCTATGCTTTAATTTTCTATATGCATTTTTTCAAAATATAATGTACTCTTCAAACAGATCAAAGAGTAAAAATGTATACACTTATTACAACTATACAATGCATTAACGTTTACCGAACGGGTTGTATATTAATGCGCATATATGACTTTACAATTGTCACGTTTGTAATCATGAATGGGTATTTTGCTTTGCGAGAATACGATGATACTAGTAAAAGGTATATTGATGAAGAGATATCTGCACCTATTTTAATGTTGCCAGGTCGAAAAATGCCGAGTTATCGATTGTTTGTGCGTTTACCAAAGGATCACTCTGATGAAAATGGAAATTATTGGTTATTTTCGCGCCAAAATCTACAGAAGAAATGAAATCTTCTCTAAAAACGTACAGTGTAATTTTCTTTTAAATCTTATCGTAGTAGATATACTTTCATACACAGCCACAGGAAAAAGAGAAAGCATTGCTACTACAGTGTATACTATTATAGACAACGTCATGTAGCACTGATTATAAGTAGATATTCTAAACTTGCATCCAGTGTTCGAGTCATGCCGGCGTCAGAGCAGTTATTTTTTCGGAGTTATAACGACAACTACTACAAATATACTTGTTGAATGTCATTATATTTAGTTTATTGCCAATATTTTATGAGTTATTATCCTTGGTTGAGTTTATTTTTAAACAAAATTCTTATGAAAAAATAATTTACAAAAATCTTTTTTTCTAACTTTCTTACATAAATTCATAAAAAATATATATTTTAACCTTTACAGCAGTTTAAAAGATAATCTTAATTGTAATTTCGCTATTATGCAGAAAACATTTTACAATCGTTAGAAACATAACGTGGGTACTTCCGCAATAGTCGTTATACTTGTAGTAATAGCGTTACTCGAGTTGCGTCTCTCTTTTCCCTTTTGGGATTTGGATATCAGCCGCATGTCTTGCTCGTTATGTCTTGTATTGATTTACCCCTCTCCAGGAGTTAGGCATAAGGCCAGTTTTTATCCTACTCCCACAAGTAAGATGTGACCCAAGGTCGGGTCGGGAAAGTTGGTTTGGAAAGCCAGCGCCCGAGAGGTGAGCACTCTGGCCAATTAAAAATTGCCTGGGCAGCCCCGTCAGCATTCCCCGGTAGGGGCGCCCCAGACAGTAAGAAATAAACTTACTCCTCCTTAAAGAGGGGAGGCGAAGCCTGGGAGGGTGGACCTCCTAGAACTGCACAAGACAGACCCATAGCCCGGCGTAAGTTTAGCTCGAAGGACAAGACAATACCAGTATGGGGTGCAGTATCCATCGGAACAGATACTACACTTTGATCTTAGCCAAAAGGCCAAGAAACTGTAAAAGTTGTTAATGACAAGAGCACACGTTCATTTCGGCCTCTATTACTTTGTTTTCTTTTCTGTAAGTAGTTCATAGCTTATAATCATTTTATATTCTCTTCCACTCTCAAGTAAGCGAAGATCGTCTCAGAAAACACGTCACATTTTTTTTTACATACACTAGCCTATAGCAAACTCATTTTGCAACGTCAACGTTTTTGTCATGACGCAACTTCTTGACACGTTAACTTAAATTTATAATGTGCATTACATCTGATTTTCCGCTTTCAGTTTACCACTTTCCTGTCGAGAATTATTTTTCTAAACGTCCACGACAAAATATTCATACATAAATAGCGGACACAAGTTGTGTAATAGAGAATCTGTTGTATCTACTAACATTGAAATATTTTTTTTAGTCTATGAGCATTCTACATCGTGCATTGTAAAACACTAGCTTGTGATCATTTTTTTTATAGCTTTTTTTTTAATTTTGGAATTTGAACAAACTATTCTGAAAAAATGTCTTCCAACTAAAACTTTTCTCCTTTTCTGTTTCGGAATACTTTAACTGATAATTGCTAATTCGTAATTTTGTTTATTATTCGGACTACTATTCACATCTAAGTTGTTATTTTGTTCACAATGTTTCGTCCAATGTAACCTTCAACTTACTTATTATGCATTTCTGGAGCGTTGGAAAATTTCTGTCAAACTCGGGAACCCACAAGCTTGCGAATGGAGCCCTTATAAAATATATGCAGTAGATTGTGCTCATTCCGTCAGCCATGACCAAATAGAAGTGCTAATAAGTCATAATGTATTACGTGTGTTCCGATTTACTTACTCAATAAATCCTTTATTAGTCGCTTGGACATTGTCTATATATTTTTTTGAATGTCCGGTTAGCTTGGCAGGCCGAGAGAAGACTCAACGCGTTCCCACGAATAATGGCGATAGAGAGGCGCTCGTAAAGCCAACACAATTCGCGATTGTCTCCAGGGTTGCGCGTCATTAATAAACCAAGGCTGCCGAGGGCGCCGTGCGTGGCAGATCCTACTACTTTACAGCGATCGGTTGATCTGTCGAGAAGATCGGCCTATTTTGATCGCTTGTGGCTCTCTTCTGAAGCTGCTGCATGTCAAGGGTTTTTTGCCGATTCTATCACTGACGAGGGCGCAAAAGTGTCGACAGAAGTCGCATCCCATATCAGTGATTTACCGTTTGTAAAGGGAAACACCGTCAGGCTATCAAGCCGTTTGTCATCCTCTCTGTCAACGCCAACCGGTTTTAGTATCGACGGGAAGCCAGCGACGTCTAGTGCTCGTCAGACGACATCATTGAGAGTGCTGTGTATGCAGTAAAGATTATCTCTTCAGCATATAGAAGATCGTCACACAGAACTGCATGTTGATCAACCCTCTTATCTACTGCGATAATCTTTACTACAAGTGATAGTTACAAAACCATTTCTTAAATAAATTATCACATTGCTGAGTAAACCAGAAAAATATACCTCCGTCGAATAAATTATGCGGTTCGTGTTAATACCTTAGTTCGAACTAAAGATTCCGAAGCTGAAAGAAATTCACCCGAGGAGGTTAGATCGGCTGAAACGTTGTGAAAAGCAACACAATCCTTTCATTTTCACCATTTAAATACGCCCTCGCATTTCTATGAGAGGCTTCGTCCGCCAATCGGTTTGCTGTCACGCTTCGGTTTGAAAGAGCATTTAAATCGGTAAACGCTAACATTTATTGGACGCATATTATTTAGAGTCGGTCATTCTTCTCTATTGTCCGTCAGTTACGGTAAGTTTCATATAACAGTTTCTTAATAAGCCACGCCTACTTAAGAAATAGAATTTTGGTCGTTACACGCGTCGATTGAATGGACACATGTTCTTCTAGATGCGTTGAATAATCTTTATAAAAAAGTTATTTGCGTCGGTATTTCTGTCACATCACGTATAAAGTATTAAATAGGATACTATTTGGTATGTCGTGCTTAAGTTTTGAAAATGATTTTTAAACATATCCACAAATTGATATATATACAACTACATTATCGTCGCACCATCTGTCAGTCTGTCGAACTTTTCATCGCTAAAAAGACAGTTGAATAGACTCGTATTAAGAATACCGGCCCTTGATTATTTTTGGAACCCTCTAAGCTGCCCTTACTTATACAAGATACACACTTATTCAGTTATGTTGATATTTAAATTTCTGAACACGTTCAAATCTATCAGAAGCGCAATCGCAATTTTATCTTTTCAAATAATCAAGAATAATGGCTAGTTGTACTGTGGGTTAAAACGAATCGAGCCAATGCGATAGACTTCCGTTCTAATGCGAACCAAAACGAGCTCAGGCAAAGTCCATTAACTGTCCTTACGCATTTATTAGATTTATTCTTAATGCGTTTCTATCCTGTAAATATTGACTAGGAACACCGTTTCAGATTGATTCATTTATTTATTACGCCAAGTGTCGAGAAGGCCAGCCGGTGGCATATCCAGTAAGATAGGCTATGTAATGAGGCAGATGTATTCCTTATTAGATTTGGACTTGAACTTTTAACACTTCCTCATAAAACTTCCTACGGAAATAATGTATGATCGACTTTTGTGTCTCATTTAGGTTAGAAGTTCCGAATGGAATAACACTAGAAAGTAATTCGTTGTACTACTAAGTAAATACTGTTTCAATCTTAAGCGACACAATCAAACAAACATTTAGACTTGCGTGTAATTTATAAAGATAATACAATTTATAAGTAAGCGTCAATAACTAACGAACATTCGATTACATGCTTAAAAATAGCCTTAATGCTTATTATAAACTGAGCTTAACAACCAAATAAAATGGTTTATTCGGAACATCAGCGTGAAAGACCAAAGTAAATAACAAACGAAAGTACTATTTCACCTTTACGCTTAGCAATATGCATTAAACAATTTCAGAACGCAAATTGTTAAAACTTCAAGAATTTGTGTTTTAAAATTGTTTAATGCCTATTGCTAATTTCTTGATTTTGACCCTCAACATTCTGGCAAAAAACCCCAATTATTTTAGATTTTACATTAAGGGATCATTTTCGCATATACATTTAGCGTACACCGATCTCTCACTTCCAGACCACTTAAGCTGTTGTATGCAAGATTACATGGTGTTCCCTGTATCGGTCATTTTGACGGTGTCTGTAAGCATTTCCGTGTTCTGGGTTATGTATTATTCTAATTATTTTTTTTGTGTCGTTCACACAGTCTTCTATACTTACCAGTCCTCTTACCCCGTATCCCTTTTTCACGTAGAGTGGGGCAGTATCATCCCTCGGATGTAGATCATAGTGCATAGTGATTCGTTTCCTAGTCTTCTTGCAAATGTGCCAATAATATTCTCTAAATTGTCAATAATATCTTAATAGTGATAATGCCTAGGTGTTTATTCCATTTACTAGATTTCTGCTGTATAATTAAGTTTCTACGCGTTTTCTTGTTCAAAATATTCTTTTCCAATCTTACCTTTCATTTATGTTGATTTAATTATGTCTACTTCTAGAACTCCTAAATATTTTTAGGTATCACGTGTCCTCATCTCCCCTTTGACTGGGTAGTTACATCCCCTTAGATGCATTCAGTTTTCCGCTTCATATCTCCAGTAGTGCGCACTTGTCCATCCAAATTCCCTTTAACTGTCCTCACTGCACATTCCTATTGTGTGTATCAGCATTCCCAGTTCTTTTTTGTTATTTAGCTAGTTTATTCCTTCTTCTGTATTCGAACACTTTTATCCGGCATCACATTAGTTGAGTATGTTGTTGAGTGGCATTATTATAATTATGTGTACTAAATAAGAGTTCTCACACAGGTAACCATCAGTGATTGATCACTGATAATCACTGTGGTGTTCCCTTGAGTCTGAGTGAAAACAAGTCTTCCCATATTTTATAGTAGTCTCCACTTATTTCGATAACTATGTCAAATTACTTGGCATTATCAGAACAGACGCTTACCATCGATTTTTCGCTGGCAACAACCTATGGTCTTCTCTAGGATTTGGGTGGCAATAGCTTCCACAAGATCCCAGTATTCTCTTCACTATTCCAGGATAGTTTTTGTTAGTGCTCTCTCACTCTCCTCGGTCGCTCCAACCTCTTTGACTCTTTACGACTATTAGTGTGGTATCAGCCTCGGGTATTTTTATCACTTGTTTTTTTGGGTGGTAGTTCATGAAATTGTTTGCATTTTGTGTTCCTTGTTTTAAATTATTATTATTTGTTATTATTATTATTATTCATAGTAGTATTAGTAGTAGTAGTAGTAGTAGTAGTAGTAGTAGTAGTAGTAGTAGTAGTAGTAGTTGAAATGTCAACCGGACTGTCAGTCGGAACAGTTAATGAAAGGAATTTTTGGGGGTTTTCGTTTTTGTTTTATTCATAATTATTATGTTTACCCAGTTAATGTTTTTTTTCTTTCTTATTTTCTTTTCTTCGAGAGTACTTGTCACAAAGACTTAGATTAAGCCGTATAGTGAAGTAAGGAGTTTTGTTACTATTAAACGCTGATTTTAATCATAGTTGGCCATAATATATTAGTAAATCCGAAAAAAAAAACAGAAAATAAATTCATATTAAGAAAAAACTTCGAATAATTCAGACAACAAATTAATCCGATGGATTGTTTGCCCCCGTCACCGCTTACATATTCAAAAAAAAATCCATGTATTTGTCATTTGTAAGCTGCTTTATTATTATTATTATTATTATTATTATTATTATTATTATTATTATTATTATTATTATTATTATTATTATTATTATTATTATTATTATTATTATTATTTACTCACTAGGAGTTATCACACTGGTCATCGTCAGTGGTCACCCACTGCCGACAACCTGTGGTATTCCCTGGAGTCTGAGTGACAACAAGTCTCCTCAGGCCTCCAGTATGCTCCACCTCTTTTCGTTCATCACCGCTGATGATCTTGCGGTAATCGCAACAGCCACCTACCAACGATTTCTCGCTGATAATGGCCATTGGTCTCCTCTGGGGCCCGAGTGGCAACAAGCCTTCCCAAGGTCCCAGAGCTGTCCGCGCTCTTCCAGTGGAGGTCTGGTTTTGCGCTTTCCCTCCTCGACCCTCTGTCCATAATTTTCGTGGCGTCAGCCTATGCTTGCGCCTCTCTCGTTCGGTTGTATTTTCCCCGGTTCTGTTGTTTTGTGCTTCCATGTGTTTGTTCTCCATTCGTTGCTTATGTGGGTTGGTTTCCGCATTCGAGGACATTTCTCAGGATTGTAGCTGTTTTGATCATTACTGTCCTTTGTATTGTCTCAGTTATCCCTTTGATTCCTATTTCTCCTAGTCTTTTCTCCATGTTTTTGGGGACTGTTCCTAGTGCTCCTATGATTATTGGTGTTATACTGACTTTCTTCATGTTCCATATTCCTTTCAATTCTCTGGCAAGTTCAGTATATTTGCTTCTCTTTTCCGTCTCTTTGATCTTCACTCTGTGGTCTGCTGGAACGGCAAAGTCCACGATTTTGCAGGATTTTTCTTTCTTGTTGATTATTATCATATCCGGTCTCCTTGCTGTTATGGGTTTGTCTGTTTGTACATTCATATCCCATATGATTTTGTGTTTTTCGTTTTCTAGTACAGTTTCTGGTTTGTGTTTGTACCGTTTTCTTGCATATTCGAAATTCAGTTGTTTGCACATTTCCCGGTGTACTTCTTTCCCCATGCTGTCATGTCTGTTCTTGTATTCCCTTTGTGCTAGCTTGCTGCATTCACTTATTATATGATTTATCGTTTCGTCTCTTTGTCCACACAATCTGCATTTGCTGTTTTCCTGGGTTTTATCTATCTTGGCTTTAATAAAGTTTGTCCTAATCGCATTGTTCTGTGCGGCCGTCAGCAGAGATTCCGTTTCTCTGTTCAGGTTTCCTTTTCTTAGCCATGCCCAGCTGTTTTCATTGGCTTCATCGCTTGTCAGTCTTATAAAGCGTCCATGTAGTTGTTTTTCTTCCCACTTTTCCTTTCTTGTCTTTTTGTTTCTGGGTTCAGTGCTTCCGGGGTTGTTTGTTGGGCTGGTGTCTCTTGCTGTGGTGATCAGTCTTTCCGTGTTCTGGGTTACATATTTCTCCAGCTCTTTTTTGGTGTCTTCCACACAGTCTTCTATACTTACCAGTCCTCTACCTCCTTCATTTCTTTTCACGTAGAGTCTGTCCGTGTCGTCTTTTGGGTGCAGTGCATTGTGCATAGTCATTAGTTTTCTAGTTCTTTGGTCAAGGTGCCTGAGTTCTTCTTTGGTCCAGCTTATGAATGGTCCAGAGTATCTTATTAGTGATACAGCCCATGTGTTTATCCCTTTTACTAGATTTCTGCTATATAGTTTAGTTTCTAAGAGTTTCCTTGTTCTTCGTAGATATTCTTTTCCAATCTTCTCTTTCATTTCTGTATATTTGATTGTGTCTGCTTCCAGAACTCCCAGGTATTTGTAACTATCTTGTTCTCCTAGCGCCCTCATCTCCTCTTGGTTGGGGAGTTCTATACCTTCTGTCTTTTCCAGTTTTCCTCTTTTGATCTCTAGCAGTGCACATTTTTCTATTCCAAACTCCATTTGGATATCCTGGCTGAATATCCTGGTTGTGTTTATCAGCTTTTCCAGTTCTGTTTTGTTTTTTGCAAACAGTTTAAGGTCATCCATGTACATCATGTGGTTTATTCTTTGTTCTGTATCAGTAAACCTGTATCCGGCATCACACTTTCTGAGTATGTAGTTGAGTGGCATCATGGCTATTATAAACAGTAGTGGTGATAGAGAGTCTCCTTGAAAAATGCCTCTCTGTATTTTTATCTCAGACAGGTATTGTCCTCCGGCTGTCAGTTTTAGTCTCCATGTTTCCATTGCTTTCTGGATGAGATTAATAATCCTGTCTGGTATCTTGTATATTTTTAAGCATTCAATTATCCATGTTTGGGGGATTCTGTCGTAGGCTTTCTTGTAGTCAATCCATGCCATGGTTATGTTCTTTTGTCTGCTCTTCACCTCCTTCAGAGTCTTTTGATCAATGTATAGTAGATCATGTGCACCTCTTTGTCCTTTCCGGCATCCTTTTTGTTCCTCGGGGAGCAGTCCACGTTTGTCCAGGGATTGGTAGATTTGTTCTCTCAGTTGTGCTGTGAGAATTTTCCACATTATTGGTAGACATGTTATCGGTCTGTAGTTGCTGGGGGTCGTTCCCTTTTTGGGGTCTTTTTGTATTAGTGTTGTTCTTCCTTCCGTCATCCATTCTGGTATGTATGTTTTGCGGATACATCCGCTCAGTTTCTGCGCTATTCTTTCATGCAGGGTCGTGAATTTTTTAAACCAGTATGCATGTATTCCATCGTGGCCTGGTGCTCTCCAGTTTGCCATTTTTCTTAGGGTTTTCTTGATCGTTTCTTTGTTGATTTCTGTTTCGGTTCCTTCTTCGATTTCTTGCAGTTCATCTTTCATGTTTTTCAACCATTGGGCATTCTTGTTGTGCTTTTTTGGTTCTTCCCATATCTTGCTCCAGAATTGTTTTGTTTCTGTTGGGTTCGGTTGCTCTGTCGTTGTTTTTTCTCCATTTACGTTTTTGTAAAACTGGCTTTCATTGTTTT
>OY744521.1:12594120-12636620 GCA_963556195.1 Sepiola atlantica | reverse complement strand
AGAAGTAATAGTATTCAATAGTTCAAGCTTGGAACATTCCATTCCTTGAGAGAATCTACTTTCAAGGGCAACGCCAAGATACGGGTCGGCTAGTTTTAAAATTAATGTTATTGATGCAATTTAAAGTGTTCGAATGCAAAACGCAATGCATCATTTTTTTTAAATTGAATAATTACATAGTAAAAAGCAGCATATTTCAAATCTAGACATTGTCTAAAAGCTTATTTTACTTGAAAGTAAAGAAGCAATATGATTTTCGAGTGTGGTAGACTGTTGGAATGCAGCACTTTTTGTAGTGATAATTTCACAATTTAGAAAATGGCGTTTGTCATATTTGGCATCCGGACTCTTTATTTGCTCGTTCCGCACGACGATGCCAAACTAGTATTCTGCCGGCTTTGATCAAAATGAAATATACAAAGGCAAGTATTCTTGTTCATATAGTAACCGAGTAATTCCTAGGATGAGTTCGTGAAAGGAGAACTACATAAAAAAGAAACAGAGTAGAACTGCAAATTCAGGACGCACATAATACAATTCTTTTGTAACCACGCGAACTTAGGACATTACATATTCTGAGTAGAATCGTGTTACACAAATAGGTGTGTATTAAGACATTGCACATTACATCATTAATATCAACGAAGCGACATTGTAGATACCTGTTTACCTCTGTACAGTTGTGTAGTACGATGGATCAGTTAGTTTAACAAATAACGACACACAATAGATTTCCGTTCCTTCTTTATTCTTTTTATATCAACATTTGTAAAATTATTTACTGCTTATAGGATGAATAAAAAAAAATAATAATAAAAATAATTATAATAATTATAATAATTATAATGATAACAGTAAATCATATAATAAGTGAGTGTAGCACAGTAAATCATATAAAAAGTGAATGTAGCACAGTAAATCATATAAAAAGTGAATGTAGCACAGTAAATCATATAAAAAGTGAATGTAGCACAGTAAATCATATAATAAGTTGAGGTAGCACATTAATTCATATAATAAGTGAATGTAGCAAACTATCCCAAAAAGAATACAAGAACAGATATGACTGCGTTGAAAAGCAGTACACCGGGAACTGTGCAAACAATTGAATTTCGAATACTCAGACAAATGGTATAAACATACATCAGAAACAGTACTGGAAAACGAAAAATACAAAATTATCTGGGATATGGATATACAAACAAACAAAATCATACAATCAAAGAGACCGGATGTTATAATAATAAACAAAAAGGAAAACTCTTGCAAAATAGTAGACTTCGCCGTTCCAGCAGTCCACAGACTGAACATCAAAGAAACGAAAAAAACGCAGGAAATACACGGAACTAGCCAGAGAACTGAAAGGTATATGGATCATGAAGAAAGTAATAATAATACCAATAATCGTACTTTGACTAGGAACAATCCAAAAACAAACTGGAAAAAAAGACTGGGAGAAATTGGAATCAAAGGGATCATTGGAACTATACAAAGGACGGCAATGATCAAAGCAGCTACAATCTTAAGAAAAATCATTGAATGCGGAATGCGATGGCCCACACGGAATCTACTACAGAAAGAACACACCACAAACAAAGAAACAGAAATTGCAAAAACATCACTTTATAAGCTCTTCCGCAATAAATTACACCTACCTGAATTGACACGACACAAAAATTAATCAATGAACAGAAATAGCAAGAAACCCGATCAGCCCCCCCCCCCAAAAAAAAATAAATAGGACAAGCTTATGCTGACAGCACACAAAATATTTGCATAGGGTCAAGGAGGTTGCGAAGACCGATGAGGAACAGCACAAACCAGACCTCCACTGGAAGTGCAAACACTGCTGGGACCTTGGGGAGGCTTATTGCCACCCAAATCACAGAAATACTAATGGTCTTTACCAGTGAGAAATCAATGGTAAACGGCTGTTGTGATACTGAAAGTTTATTTGCAGTGGCTATCGAAAAGAGGTGGAACATACTGGAAATCTGGGGAGACTTATTGTCACTCAGACTCCAGGGAATACCAGCGGTTGTCGTCATCACTAATGACCTGTCGGAGAACTCCTAGTGAGTAAATAATAAAAACTTGTCAATATTTTATTTTTCCATTGACATTTTTAAATATAGAATCGGGTTAGAATTATTTTTATAATTCTTAAAAACTTAAAAAAATTAACGACCGTTTTTATAATTGTTCTTTTATTTCATTTTTTACATATAATTTTAGTATGAAAAGATGATACATATGCATGATACTATGTATCACCGACATACCTTATAACTGAAGGAGTTTATACTGCTACCTTGACTGTCATATTTTTGTATCACTTCTCATCATCCGATGATTTATTTAACTCTTCCACGTCCCCTCATCTCTTATATATTGATTAAATGAGACACTAAAAACGGTGGCAACGACGAATGTTTTGACTGCTAAAACTATCAGATTCAATATTGAAATAGTACATAATATACCAATAAAAATAACACCCCAGGTAGTAATACGATTTAAGGTGTAGCCTGTGAAGGAAAAATAGAGTCGGGGAAGGATAGCGAGGCAAGTAAGAATAAGAAAGGACTTTTTAAGAGTTAACTGGTTTTAAAACTGACTTTTTCTAGATTTAAACACGCGAATTCGAGCTGCATATCTGGTCCAACGGGTAATTTTAATTCTATCACACACACATACCCACCCACACACACACATGCACACACACACACACCAACACACCCACAAATGAACATATACATATGTATATGTATATAAGTGCAATCAGTCAACGGAAAATCATAAGGACACAAGTGGGAGAAAAAGATAATGACCATAAAAACTATGCACATGATACTAACTAACATATATATATATATATATATATATATATATATATATATATATATATATTATATATATGTATATATATATGTATCCCTCTTCTAAGTGTTTAGCAATTAAGACCTCCATTCAGAGAACGGAAACTTATTTAAGAACACGGCAAAATAATCATATATAAAATTGTTATTTCGGCATTAGATGAACAAAAAAACAACACTTGAAAAAATGAAAGGCAGTTAGAAATATTATAGGCGATATTCTCTTTTCTGTAATTGCAGTTACGTAAGTAGAAATTGAAATCTCTTCGGCTACACAACAAACGCAATTAATTGTCCATTTATTTGACAAAATAAAGAAAACAGTGTCTACTGACAAGTAGACGAAATTCCGCAAAGCAATAGCAGCGAATAATAATCTTACTATAATGAAGATAGTGTGTATGCGTGTAACACAAATAATATCACAATTATCAACGATGTGACGGAATCTTCGTTCAGATATAAACATTAAAACAGCCATATAAGTTCAGTACTCAATTATGGCACATTTTTACGGATACCCCTGTTGCTGATAAGGAAATATAAAAAAATCGCAAAGTCTATTCATACGTAAATATATAAATTTTATTGAACGCTAGAGTTTAAAGTGCTCATAAATGTTCTGGCGATGAAAGAGTTGTATTTGTTACTAAGAAGAAGTCGTCGAGCAGACATGTTCATTTAGGCTGTTGCCGTGAGAGATTGCATGTTGCAGCAATGTTGCTGGACTACACAACGTTCTTCGTATGTGTGTTTGTCTTTCGCTTAGTCAGTGTAGTATGTGTTAACGTTGGCATAGGTAAGTGTTTCTTGCTTTGTCTTTGAGAACAATCGGCCTAGCCACAAGGCTAGATTCGCTTTCGTTCGCAAAATGTTTAATTGCAATAGTAACGACTCACCAGATTGTGTAGTAGTACGTTTAGTATCACTGTGACTGTTTGTCGGCCCTATCTTAACCATCGAACACATAGATTGAACCCGGCTTGAAACGTGAGTGTATTATGCTGGCATTCTCATTGACTGAGATCTGATTTCAGTAAACAATGAAAATGAAATATGTTCACCAGTAAAAATGATGACATTTGTAGAAATTATTGTACTGCTGCTACTATGAACTGAAACAGAGTTCCACACTTTTATTAATATGGATAATTCTAGTTTAAAGATACGCTTAAAATACGATTTAATTTCAGAAGATATAATTTCTTATTTTATTCACAGATGGTATAGTTAATTTCAACCTAAGAATTTGAGATAATGAAGCATACAATAAAGTTACCTCACTTAACTTAGAATGCTTTGTAGAAAATTCTCTTTCAAATAGAAAAATACCCTCGAAGATTAGTCCTAAATACTGCTACTATAGACTTTGATTTCAAATAAACAATTAACTCAAGCAATCGCTAAACTTTAATGAACAAATGCATTAAATTTAGATCGCAGTTGAAATCTCTCTACTCTCGAACCCATAAAATGTATTCGCTTATTAATAAGCTTTCAATATAATGATTACACATATTTCGTGTTTTTCCTTTAAAAATAACTTAAACAAATTGAAGGAGCGTAAACAATTACACTGATGTCTCCCAACTTAACCAAGGTTTGAACAGGTTTACAATAATTAAATGAATGTTGTCCTTCAATTGGTGCAAACTTTGTTACCATACTTTTCTACGTTATTCTTACAGAGAGAATAGTGAGTGTATAAACGATTAGTTTTTAGTCGATTTTTAAAAGATATATTTTTAACTGAATATTTACCTGCTGATGATGAAATTTCTTCATCGACTGTTAAATCTCCGTGCCATTTGAGGTGTATTCATAAGGTACACCCACGTATATGTAATTTGATTAGCCACACACATTCAACCTCTCTATACCCTCGCTCACAGCGTGATGTTGCCTTTTTTTTAATATAAATACGAGTATTTCATGTGTTCTTCGGAATTGTATAATCTATTCCCTGCTTCTTTTGGTCCAGCTCGTTTGTACCTTTGGTCTATTGCTCTCTATTAATTCGCTGTGTTAATACCCCATTGTAATACAGCTTCCTATTCTAGTATTTTTTTTCAAAGAACTGCATACACATGAACTCTCTTTTTGCTTTCTGATTTCATCCTACATATAGTTTTGGCCTTTTCAAGTCAAAAGCCAATAAGCATCTCCTGTCTTGTTAGATCCTTACATAAAGTGGCTTAAATAAATCTTACACGAATATAACCTGATGCTAAATAAAGTTGAATTTTGCAGAAACGTATGTACCACAAAAACTATTGAAATATTTATTTTCGGAACACATTATATATTTATTAACCTATTACATTTATATATATATATATATATATATATATATATATATATATATATATATATATATATATATAATGTTATAAATGCTCTCCTCGGTATCGAGCACTCTTGAAAAACATATTTGAATTTGATCAATATATATATATATATATATATATATTTGTGTAATTAGGCAGCATTCCTTCTCTTATGCATGTTTAGTTGAACAGTAGCGTCAGCTTCTGTTTATTTATTTATTCCTTTTTTCGATTCGTCGCACGACCGATTGGTTATTGTCGTCCATGTTGTATAACACATCGCCATATTTTCGCGAACGTTTTCGACCGACGTCGGTCATCTTCAGGCTTATGAATAAGTATGCAAAATAAAAGATTGGTGAATTTATTAAGAAGGCGCTTTTAAAAAAACGTTTTAATACAACTTTAACACCACTTTAACATACCTTCGCCCCCCTCATAACGAGCATGGTTGATACTCGGTTTATTTACCTGAATAAACAACGCTTCCATCATAGGGAGACGGATACTGCAATATGAGATCCCAAGAATGGCCGTGTTATATATATATATATATATATATATATATATATATATATATATATATATATATATATATAGTAATATGAGCTGCCCCGTGGTTTTACGACTCACCAGTGTTGTTGCACGTAGTAAATGTTTCAAGGCCGAGATTCAAAACCCGAACGACCAGTCACGTCTAAATGTGATAAGCAGTAACATACATTGTAATTGCGCTACAAACTGATGTTAGTAGAATATATAGCAATATATATATATATATATATATATATATATATATATATATATATATATATATGGGTGTGTGTGTGTGTATATATATACTTAATTTGTTTGAAAATTAATCTAGAGAAATTTGTTCGTTACAGAAGGTTACTGCTTCACGTTAAATGGAGACAGTTAGTTCCTCTATAAAATAGTCGAACCAATAAATAACAATTGCACACAAACACACACCTTCACACACACACACACACACACACACATATATATATATATATATATATATATATGTATATATATAAGTTCTATTGTTATTGTTTGTCTTAGGTGCTAGAGAGCGGATAAACGCCCATTTAATTACACATCGCTACCTAAGAAATTAGAAGTTTGCTTCGTATTTAAATGCACTTTACTGCATTAAGTTTGCGTAATTATGAGATGTATTTCTTTATTATTACGTGTTATTATTACGTTGTATTTATTTATACACACATAAAATAATCCGTTAATGTTTTTCATAGTTTTACTAATGGTCAGCACGGTTCACCTTTGACAGGGGTTCGATTCTTTGTCAAATAGTATTTATGATTTTAAGCGCTATAAGTTTCATAAAATATAAAATTAAAAACCAAATAATAAAATAAGTCACATCATGGGTGAGGGCGACAAAATGCAGTAAAATGCATTTTGATACGATACTAACCTTCTCATCTATTACGTAGCGATGTGTAATTAACTAAGTGTTTATTTAGTTACTAACACATAAATTAAACAATGACAATCACATTTTGATTGAATGCGCTTTTTAATGAACCCTTACGTCCATGTTTCTCTGGTGAGAATGAGATATGTATGCCTCGCATACTGTATGAGGACTATTCGAAAATCTACTCCTTATATCTACTATTTTAAAATGTCTCAACTGCCCAAGTATCATCTATCAACTCTTCATAAACTTATTTTCATAATTCTACTAAAACATATCAGCAGCACTAATGACTTCTGCAAACCTGCATGAGCCTTCTAAAAGACGATCTCATAGGTTAACGTTTAAAAATCTCTCAACAGCCCCAAACTTCAAAATCAAGTTTCCATGATTCTATCATTTTGAAATTTATCAACATCGTTAATACTTTCTACAAACCTGCACAGGTTCTGCAAAATGTTTCACATAATTTTACCATCAGAAAAAACTCAAATATATTCTGCACACCTGAAGCATTTCTCCAACAACTTTTTCCATAATTCATCTATTTTTTTTGTATTTCTCAACAAACCAATATCACCTTCCCACTTCAAACTCTACTATTTAAAAATTTCGAAAACAGAAATATTTTTCATAATTTAAAAATTAAAAATTTCTAAGACCCACATCTCTGAAATAAAATTAATGTGACAGCCAAGCAGGATGTTTCAAGCTTTCCTTAGGTACACATGTGCAGAGGAATTGACTGTTGACCACATCTAATATCCTCTCCCTACCAAACATGAATTGCAGGAGAAACTAACACTTTCATTTATAAATATTCAAAGCTCTCCCATAAATAATAAATATATGACAATTTTTTATCTCGCTGGATCTTTTGACTGGGTAAGCAAAACAAAAAAAAACCTAAACTCTCAGTTTACGCATCATGTATGGGTAGTAGTTGTGTTATCAATAAGGAATGGTTCCGCAAGACATCATATAGCACAGACAAATGACTATTTAAATCTAAGTAATATGCGCATACACAAACGCCCAGTCTACCAGGTGATGCACCGATACAAACTAATTGGATTCATCCCCAATCATTGCTCTAATAACATCAACTCGCATTGTTCTATTCGGAATCTCCAAATATAGAGTTCTTTATAACCAGCCAGTCCCTTCCTCTCACAGGTCTTAGACTGAACTAAGACCAGGGACAGGGGCAATACCCCTAGTCTATTTATTAAGTAACATCTCTCTGGTAATTTTTCCATCACTATACTTTAGTTGCTTAAAAGTACTTCCCATTTAAAATCTCAACAGACACATCTTAACACGAGTTTTCTTCTAAAACCTTACTCAGCAATTAAAATAAACAATTAATATATCATTAATGGAATATAATTACTAAGTAAATGATCTAATTCACATATCGACCATTGTCCTTCATTTATCATATCCGTAAACTCAACATACCTAAAAGACACACACACACCCGTAATTTAAAAAAAAGGTATTTCTGCTTCTAACTGTTTTAATTTTTCATAGATTGGCTGCAACAACCTGTGATATTTGTTTATATTATGTAAATTATTAGAGTTTAATAAACTTTTTAAACAAAAATACAAAAACACCCACATCCACGATTCCCCTAATAAAACATACTTACTGTTTTTATTACTGATTATACACGTTGCATCTTCTAATAGATTAGTTACAATAACGTGTCCTTTTTTAATTACTTAATTTTGTAATTTTTTTAAAAACAGCTACTCAAAAAAGTAAACATCACATGCTTATCACCGGCCTTAACCGCTGTATTGTTTTGTTTGCTTGGTTTTATTTTTCATATACAAATTATTTCATGTAATGGACTTTTCTTTACTTTTCTTCTTTTAATTTTCAAAAACACCCACACACGCAGTTTACAACAAAGGAAAAGATAATATGCCTTTTTATCACTAATTCTAATCGTTGTATTGGCTCATAGACTAGATATGCTATATATTTTTCACCTGATTAATTTCAATAACAAGCAATAAAATAAACCTTCACACACAATTAAAAAAAATCAAACTCAAATGGTACTTGCTCCAAAACTGCTCACAACATTTTCAACCTACTTTTTCTTTCTATAGCAATTAATTAAGTTTTTTAATTCTATTCAGACAAACTGAAGACTTTCAAGAAAATTCGAGATTTCAAAAAATGTCTCAAGTACATGCACCACTCAAAGAACTTTCTCCACAACATTAGTGTATTACAAACCATCATACAATAATGATATTTGTGTGTCTACAGTTAGAAACGTTGTTGAAATGATAACAATTAAAAATTGAGAAACCAGACAACTTGACGCGTGATTTTGTCGAATAAATAAAAAAAAATTCTGTTTAAATCCTAATTTTCAGTTTTATAGACTTCGAAACATGTTAATACAGACACCATTCTCCTTTTTGTTCCTTTGCTTTTTATTCTTCTTTATCGTCGGAGTCTTACGGCGTATAAAAAGATTGACACTCTCTTCTAAAAGACTGTTTTCGAATCGGACATTACAAAAAGCAGGCTTCGACAAGATTAAGAAACAAAAACATAGACATCATTAAAGAAAAAGAACAAAATAAAAAAATATTGTATGTATTACCATGATTAGGGTGCTATAAAACCGAAGATTTTAGTTTAAAACTGATTTAATGAATATTAAATTTATTTGATAAAACCATGCGTCTAGTTGTCTCGTTTCTCAATTCTCAAAGTTTTATAATAACATGTGTATCTTTAGTCTTTCCTTAGTTTCATCAATTCTTTTAAAACAAATTTCATATAGATAGCATACCCTCTCAATAGCTTACATATCTATACATATGCTATTTACTATCCAATTCTCTATTCTACACTGTATGTTGTCCGACCAAACACAGAGCAGATACATCGGGAGTGGGTGCATGTGGCCATATGTCACGACAAAATTCAACACATAGAGAAATGTCTTCTATCTCAAAAAAACTTTGCAATGTATGGATTGCTGGAGTTCCTTGTCGCCACTTTTTTAAATTCTTCAAAACAAGTCAATCTATCTGAAATCAATTTTCACGAATTGATAATTCTATCTTTTTTATTCTTCTTTCTTAATGTCCATAAACATTGATTATCCATGACCTATTACTCATGGAGTGGTAGCACCTTGCCCGGAAACAACCCGCGTCCATCACATCGAAAAGGATCAACTCTGCGTAGAGAAAAACAACGCCAGAAAGAAAGAAAAATGCGCTGAAATGATCTATTTCAAGTCTTTCTTTTACAACATATCCCTCTGCACTGACCTTATATCTAGACTATTAAGTAAATTCAAATTAGACAAAAAAAACTAACTCCATCTAACGTTTTAGATTTTTATTTTTTTACGAACATATCATTATAAATTTTCTAATAAATATTTTTAACAAACTAGTAAGAAAAATGGATATTTTTTTTGTATATTTACCATCTAGACTACACCGGCACCCGAACCAATAACAGCTTTTCCTCTCCTTACAAATGGACTGATAATTATGAATTTTGGAATATATATTCTAGGCAACACGGTAAATAACATGACCATATTATATTTTGGAAAATAGTGACATATAGGGAATGCATATGAACATTTATTTTAAAATTGTGTGAATCAATCATTATGAATTTTCGAATATGTATTCTCGCTAACCCTTTGAATAACATGGCCACATTTTTCCTTTTGCAAACTTTACCATTTAAATGATGCGTCCATTAAACTTTGCCTTCGTCCACAAAATATATCCTTATAAGTTTAATATAAAAATGTAAATTAAAAAATGAGTCAACAGAAGATTTTGAGTTATATTAAGTAGTGCATTTTAAAATCTATCGGTGCTCGCGTGAAAGTCAATAATATGTATGTTCTTGGTAAAATCATAAACTATTGAACTCATGATTATGCATTATTGCATATGCATTCTAGACATCAGGATTAGTAATGTTGGCACATTATTTATATTTTGTAACTTTTACAATTCACAGTTTTGCTATTACCACTGTACCATACCCCCTATAAGGAAAAGAACCACACTAAATTTAATGCTATATTTATTGCTTATCTAGTCTTTGGACGGGGGTTCTACTAGTCTTGCTCTATCTAACTATTTATCTAAACAATATTTATAGTTAATGTCCCTTTCCGATTTACGAATCTTCATAGATGAGCCCTGTTTAATATTATATGATTGTATTCATCGTGCAGTTTAATAAAGTTCAACTTAAGCGTTGAACTCTATCGAAAACATGACGCTAGCCCCGCCTCTCAAGTAATGTACATTAATTTCAATTACTGTCTGCGGAAATTTCTTGTGACGGTGTGGGCTTAGACGGTAAGCTCGTGATTTTTGGTTGAATCCACCTACTGCGTTCGAGACAATGCGATCACTTGCTACCATCACCCCTGCACTGATGAGGGTAGAAAACCTGAAACAACGTCGTCCGTTGGTATATAAAAAAGACTTATATATATATATATATATATATATATATATATATATATATTTAGGCAAACATTATTAAATAACACGGAGTGGTTTTGTTTGATGCGACTTTTTTTTATTTTTTCAATTTTCCGAATTGTCCATCTAATGTTTCAGTCAAATTGATGTAAATATGATCCATGGGTTTCTTGTTCCATTCTTTTTTCTTTTTTGCAAGTACTTTCGTTTTGAATCGTCAAATAATCTTCAGGCGGTATTAGTTTTAGTGTCTTTACAAATTATTACTTTACTGTTGTGCTCATTTTGAATTATAACGGCAAGTAGTTCATAACTTAGAAACAACGTCTGTAAAGTTGAAATGTACATGAGAGCGTTATGGCGTTCTACACATATGAGAGATTTAAAAGTTTGACTGTTTATTTATATATTTATATATATATATATATATATATATATATATATATATATATATATATATATATATATATAAAGAAAAAAAGGTATAACTGTAATATATATATATATATATATATATATATATATATATATATATATATATATATATATATATATATATATATATAACACTAATACCTTTTTTCCCATTCACTTTTAAGCGTAACACAGATTTCACACACATTTTTCTGTGCGTTTTCACATACACGGAACTATAGTTTTTTTCTGATTCGGTTTTTGTATATTGTTTTGGTATTTCTAGCGATCATATGAGAATGTATTTAGGCAAATACATTCCTGGGAAAAATTTATCTTCTTTGGAATATGAGAAGCCAATTACATTTATTAAGAAATGTTATCTATAAATGTTGCATATGTTTAGCATCTATTTTATTTTTCTCATATTATGCATAGAACATTTATACAAAACAGGTGGCTTTCAGTACATTGCACATAAATAACTCACAATGTGTGCATAAAACTCGGCACGCACTGACCGACCTCGTTATGAAATTAAAATGATTGAATAAAGGTCAAGAAAGCAATTCCCTGGAATGTATTTCGGCCGCGCCCTTTCAACGCCAATTCGACCTTTAAAGCTTGCGAAAATTAATTTCGGCATTACATGAGTTTACTCTTCGTAAGTCCCGCTTTTATTGCATTACTTGATGCAGTGTAATAAAATTAATGGTAGAAACAGAAATTACATGGGGAAAGAACCATAAGTAAGTCGCTCTTCGTACGCATGTGGAGTGGTGGATTTGTTAGACGGTGTTTTGTTTTGTTTTTACAGCGACGTTAGATAGAGACGTGTATTTTGTAACCTGTGCTAAACTTTTGGTCCCCACCCCTCAAAAATCAAGGTATAAAATTGAATAAGCGTACTAATAAACTCGATTTCCCGAATTATCCGATTAGAGATATGTATAAAAACAAATAGACAATTAAACTCAAGACAAGTATGTTATTTCCGATAATAATATAAATCATCTTGCACATTGTTTACACGCATTGCCAACTATGAGGTACCGTATGAAATAATATGCAATTCGATGCAACGTAGACGACACTAGACGAAAACGGACGATATTTGCCACGTTAATACCGTTTCTTTTTAGGTAAGGTTCGAGACACAGACAGCAACAGACGAGAATTCTTTATTTTAATGAAGAGGGTTCACTCCTTCTTTGCCCCCTTTTCATGAACTTAAAACCCAATTGTATTATATGTAATATAGATAACATCATCTTGTAAAGCATTGCCCACCAGATCATTACTTATAGATTACTTAATCGTGAATCCTACACATATGAATATATTAACATACACTCAAACACTATATATATATACACATATATATATATATATATATATATATATATATATATATATATATGTGTGTGTGTATGTGTGTGTGTGTATATGTAATATTAGTTGTCCCTATCTGACATTTCCCTGATGTATTCATACTTACCAATGTGTTTCGCTTTCTTTTTAAAGTTTGCCGTTTTTTTAACGAAAAGAAAATAATAACAGTTATCGAATCAAACAAATTGATTTATACTGCTGAAGCAATCATGTGTTTAATAATTTTGAAAATAAAACCACATGCACCTTCCTATAATTTGACATTGTAGATATCTATAAATCTACATCGAAAACAAAAACTCTTCAGCATCGGCTTAGTGTTCGGCAAAATATATATTGACATATCCAAAGATTAAATCCACATTATTAAACGAACATTAGTAACTCTTTTTATTTGGCCATGGGTATTCAGGCATCTGCAGAGGTATCATATCTTGTGGGCCTATGTATTCTATATATCCTCGCAAATATATTTAATAATATACGATGGATTGGCTATCATAATTGATTCCGACATGGTTCAGGGTTAAGAAAGTTATGTTAGCTAATATCAAAAACTTACTTTTCGATGTCACCTTTAATATAAATAAAAATGGATACGAGGTATTTAAAAAGGATAACGCTACTCCTACATACGTGACCAACAATTTTAATGACCCACCATCAATCATAACACATTCTTAGGTCTATCGAACGTAGGCTTAACTATAACTCTAGTAACGCTAAGGTGTTAAAAAATTAAAGCAACAGTTATAATATTGTTCAAAAGAAGTAAGTATTACAAATTAATTGTAAGCAAGAAGCTTTCAATGATTTTAATTAACCTAGAAGACATAGAAACATCATTTCGTTTATGCAACCCTTAAACCAGCTGCTAAAAACCAAACATTGTAAAAAATTACTGAATCTCATTGAACAACACTTCTCTATAAATAAGCTATGGCAAACATTATTCAATCAAATCTTTTAAATATCCTACAGCTGCTGTAAACGCGAGAAAATGGATGAATATACCAACAATGACAATAAACTAAAGAGTAATAAAAATATAACTACTAAAAAGAGAAATAACTCAGACTCTAATTGCAATACACCAAATAGAAATAATAACATCAATGATGAAGAGAAAAACTGCCCATTACAAAATAACTACTTAACCAAAGACATCTTTTGCAAAGCCACAATATTTCCCCTAAAATGAATAAGAAAAAACACTACGTATAAGAAACCTCTTTTGAAAACCAGGTTTAACAATCAGTAAAGCCATTTAATAACAAAATGACACCGATTGAAAAAATCACTACGAGCCATTGCTTTGAAATCAAAGAGATCGTTCGCTTGCTAACAATCGATTAGTAAATATTGCGATGTGCTAGTAATAATCTACGATCTTTTTAGATAATGTTTTAATTAGAAGTTAAAATCAATTGTTAAAAACCACAAAACGTACTAAAAAGTAGTACATAAAAACCGACTGTAGATAGCGAATGAACTTCAGAGTATGATAGCCGTATACATAACAAATAAATAAATCAATCAATACACCACAGAAAGTAAAAAACCTAAACGATATGAGCATATACTATAGCAATGAATAATAAAATCAATAGAAAGATAAGTATTCATATAAGACAGGTGCTAAAATAAGATCACTTGTTTATATGACTCATTTACAAAAATAAATTAAATTAAATTTGGCCAGGTCGTTATTTTAGAAAAGCTCGGTCATTTCCTAATGAAAATATGAACTCGTTAGAAAGAAATAACAACTTATCTTGTTGGTTAGTTTTCTTGATAAAATGTTCCTTATATTTATATATACATATATATATATATATATATATATATATATATATATATATATATATATATATATATATGAGAAAGGTAGAATGAAAGTAATCCGATGTAATGGGGAATAAAAAGGAACAACCGAGATATATTTTTTTATATATTCATCAACGTTTCGTCTTTTTTTGTAATACTTGCTCAGGATGATAATTTTAAGAAAAATGTTATGCAAGTACATCGAAATATTAGGTTGACATGATGGGTTGATGAGAAAAAGTAGTAGCCGTGGTTGCTGAGAGCGCTGGACCAAAGTCCGAGCTGAGAGAAATCAGTGGCAGAGAGTGAAATGAATGTGGATGGCTGTGAGTTTAAAAAGGGAGGGGTGGGAGTGTTAGTGAATTTGTCTGAGGGTGGGAGAGAGGGGGTGCTACCCACCCACCCTACCTACTTTCAAATTATCTTCATTTCTTCAAATCTTTTTCTAAAACTATGATAGTACCTACATACCAAATACACAAATTTCCCCCTTCCCCTAGCCCCTCAAAATCCATGCCAGACGTCACCTCAGCACCTCCTCCTCTCTCTCACCCTAACACAAATTAACAAACACTCCAAACCATTAGCATGACATTTTTCTTAAAATTATTATCCTGAGCAAGTCTTACAAATAAAGACGAAACGTTGATGAATACATAAAAAATATATCTTTTGCTTTTTCCTTTTTTCGTTTCCCATATATATATATTTCATTCCCCGAACAGAAATGTTTTGCAATACGGGTGTATATCCCATTACAAATAATTAAAATCTTAATATTAGCCTACCCACACTTTATCATGAATTCTTATTAAAATTCTGTTCAACATTTATTGCTTGATTGTTGTCTCGAAAAAGAATAAAATTAACGAATCATGATTAAGAGTCTTAAAAAATATATAGTGACGAAATCCATATAAAAATTATATAAAAAATTAAAATTTAAAGAAATATTATTAATTGATGTCTTTTCAGAAAAATGGGAAGTTTACTTATCACGAATGGCTCAAACTTAATTTTTAATCCGTTGGCATAAAACTAAATTTAAATAAATACAGCCCACATGTGTACAACTTATACGTAGAAGCTGTGTTTTTAATTTTTAATGGTCGATTAATTCTTTTAGGGGGTAATTTTGTACACATACATATATAAACATATACATATATAAACATATACCTAACTTTATAAATACATATATATGAACAGTTCGAACGCAAAACGCGATAAGTTCAATTCGTTTAAATTGAGACCTTAAACAATAAGAACACGAATATATTAAATCTAGACTTCGAATTAAAGCTGATTTTTATTGAAATCAATAAGAAATTATTTCGGTATCATATCATGTAACACAGTGTTGGGATGTCGTCGAGTGTTACAATGCAACACTTTTTGTAGGGAAAGTTTCGTGATTTTGAAATGGCGTTTATCGCGTTCTGCATTCGAACTTTTCATATAATGCTTAATTTAATTTATCAAAAAGATGCAACATAGTGCTCGATTATTTAAAATTAATGGTGAATATTTATTTAATATATTACAGAAGTTCAGATCAACATGATACCTTCGGTTTAAAGATTTGAGAGCGGAGCCAGGCTAAATGAATGGTGTGTTTACTTTAATAATAATTGTAATTATAATTATAATTTAATTTCAAGAAAACGCAGGATTAATTTATATAATCAAGTAAACTTGATTTCCCCCTCCGTAATCCTCATCATAGGTATGGAACCGAAAGTTGTATATGCTACTCTTCTGCAAGTCAACTATGTCAAGCCCACATGAGTGTTACCAGTAAATATGCGTTATTTTGTCTACTTCATAACTTTCTGACATTTTCTCCGGGTTAGCTGTTATTACGAAGTAATTCTTTACTTATTCTTACATTTACTACGACCAGTAACACTGGGGCCCGAATTTTTTATGGGATAATAATTCCATGAACACCGTTTATGTTTCAGTTTTCACGCTATTCTTCTTCTCTATTGACTCCTGCACATTTTCGCTCAAAATAATTACGGTTTCCTTATTTATTTCTACATTACAGTTATATTGAATATGCGACTAGCAGTTTTTTTTTTAATTCGAACATGCTCACTTCATTATTACTGCTTACGCATATGCACTTCTTTCTTTTTACGTTCGTCTTCCATTATTGCCATCCTACAGTTTATGTAATAACACACTACTAACATTACCGAGCTATTTACATTTTAAAAACTAAGACTTTATTCGAGAATATCAGATCACGCTTCAATATCTCTTTCCGAACGGTTAGCACCATACGATTTACATAACAACAAAATAATATTGTTACAAGTTAATGTTTTGCTGTTGTAATCCCTGTCCTATTTGAAGGTTACATCAGATGCAACGTTGTGAATATAACGCCTAAGATGAGAACCGAATCGTACACAGATGATACAGATTATCAATCCTAATCTAAAAATTACGCATTTTGTATTGTTTGTTGTTACTTTCCTCATTTTGTAGCAACTCTGATAAATTTATTTTTTAACTAAGGATTTAAACCACTAAGGATGTGCTGACCTTAAATAAATCAAATTGTAAATTGAAAAACTTGCAAAAAATAATTGTTTAATGCAAACGTGTCCATGTAATTTGTATACTATTTTGACAGCAACTCCTATTTGACGCATGTAAATTACACATATTGTTAGTGTTATAACTAATGTTATAAGTAGTAGTAAAAGTGATAGTTCTAGTAGTAGTAGTAGTAGTAGTAGTTGTAATAGTTGTAGCAGTAGTAGTATTAATGTTGTCACGTGGAGGCACTAGTTTACAAAAAAACGAATATGATCTGACGACATTTTTTAGATGAAGATTGATGAATTTAATCACAATTAAATATATCCCCGGCCAATATTGAAAAAACTGGTCCTGCTGTTTTTAATTATAATTAAAACTGAAGATAACCCCATATTTGTCGCCTTGGTCAGCTCGTAAGGTACCATGTTGATCTTACATTCTGATATATATATAAGATCAACATGGTACCTTACGAGCTGACCAAGGCGACAAATATGGGGTTATATATATATGAAATTAAAAATATAACAGTGGAAGACGCATAAGATTTACGTTTCGCCCGATGTGATGTGGGCTTTTTCAAGAGCGGATGAAAAGTGTGCTAAAAATGATAAAAGACGGGAAGGTCATATAATTGGGGAATATATATAGTGGTAGGATTTGTAATGTAGGGACATATATGCAAATATGTAATGTGTCAGAAATAAGTGTGCAAAATATCAGCATATAATTATACATACATATATATATATATTTTTTTTTTTTAAATTTTTTTTTTAATATTTAAAATAAATATATGTATGCATAAATAAACCTGCAATTTCAAATGTACATAGTAATATAAAAAAGAAGGAGAAACTAAAGAGAGGATAGGGGGCAAAAAGAAAAAAAGAAAAACGAAAAAAGAAGAAAAAATAAAAAATAAATGGGTTTTCCACTGTTCCATTTTTAATTTCATATTTATATATATATATATATATATATATATATATATATATATATATATATATATATATATCCCTGATATGATATTGTGTAGAATGATACGAAAATAGATTATTATTCATATTTCGTAGAAGCAGGGATTTTCATTTTATTTTTTTAAATGGTTCGAACCATTTTTTCTATTTCAGAAAAAAAACTACATCATTTTACAAATATATGTATAGATTCTCATGCAAAAAAAAAACATTAAACCAATATCCGGTAACATCAAACTAAAAATGAAGCTGAAAATAAAAATAATGACGCGAAATAAAAAAAAAAGGCAACGGAATAGAAGAAATGTTTCTGAGGTTGTAAAGAAGATAGAAAGTCATTCTTAAGATACGTCCATTTAGTGGGAGTATCTTTTTATTCATATACTATTTGAAACCTGACAGACGAATGAAAATGATATTTCTATCTAAAGCGTGACATACAAATTTAAAATATATTTCTAACTTAAACGTGACATACCAATACTTTTTTAGGCGTTATATATATTTGACAAATATAATTCTTACTTAAGCGTGACATACCAATGAAAAATCTATATCTTATTAAAATGTACCATACAAAAGAAAAATCTCTTACGTACTAAAGCGTAGCATACCAATGCAATTTCTATTTATAACTTAACTGCTAAACACAAATAAAAAATATGTTACTAATTTAAGTGTGACATACAGTTGAAAAATCAATTACTAACTTTATCCTGAAGTACAAATTAAACATCTATTACTAACTAAAAAATGACATACACATAAAACAATATTTCTAAAATAAGCGTTACATATCAATAACATTTTTATTTATAATTTAATAGCGACATAGAATTAAAATCAAACTCATACAAATAGAACAATCTATTTCTAACTTTGATGTGATATACAAATGAAACATCTATTTCTAACTTAAATGTGATATACAAATGAACATCTATGTTTTACTTGAATGTGATATACAAATGAAACATCTATTTCGAACGTAAATTTGATATACAAATAAAAACTCTATTTCGAACTCGAATGTGATACACAAATGAAAAATCTATTTTAACTTGAATATGATATACAAATAGAGACATATATTTCTAACTTGTATGTGAAATATAAATGAAATATTTATGTCTAACTTTAATGTGATATGAAAATTAAAAATCTATTTCTAATTCAAATGTGATATACAAATGAAAATCTATGTCTTACTTGAATGTGATATACACATGAATAATCTATTTCTAAATGTAATATGATATGACCATGAAAAATCTATTTCTAACTTGAATGTGATATAAAAATGAAAAATCTATTTCTAACTTGAATGTGATATACAAATGAAAAATCATTGTTTTACATAAACGCGTCATACATATAACTAATTTAATGTCTTACGTAAACGTGACATAACGATAAGAATTATTTTTATCACATTACCGCGATATACAAGTGAAAATTTTATATCTAACTGAAGCGTGAAATACTAATGAAAAATGTATTACCAACTTACGCGTGACATACAAATGAAAATGTTATCTGTAACTAAAACGTAACATACAAATGAACATTTAACCTGTAACTGAAACGTTGAATACACATGAAATAGCTATATGTTACTTAACTACAACTTTCTAATAACAATTTTATTTTAAACAATAACGTGACACGAATATCGTATTTAAAACTGAAGCGTGACATACCAATTAAAATTATATTTCTAACTTAAGTGTTACATACAAATGAAACATTATATTTAAAACTAAAGTACGACACATCATGAAAAATATACTTCTAACTGAAGTGTTACATATAAATGTACCATTATATTTACAGCTAAAGCACGACACACCAATAGAACTAATACTTCTAATGTAAGTGTTACATATAAACGAAACATTATATTTCAAACTGAAGCACAACACACCAATGAAAATTATATTTCTTACTTAAGTGTTACATAGAAATGAAATATTATGTTTCAAACTGAAGCACGACCCACCAATAAAAATTATATTTCTTACTTAAGTTTTACATAGAAATAAAATATTATGTTTCAAACTGAAGAACTAGACACCAATGAAAATTATATTTCTAACGTAAGTGTTACATACAAATAAAAAAATTATATTTAAAACTGAAGCACAACACACCAATGAAAATTATATTTCCAACGTAAGTGTTACATACAAATAGAATATTATATTTCAAACTGAAGCACAACACACCAATGAAAATTATATTTCTAACGTAAGTGTTACATACAAATGAAATATTATATTTAAAACTGAAGCACAACACACCAATAGAAAATTATATTTCTAACGTAAGTGTTACATACAAATGAAAAATTATATTTAAAATTGAAGCACAACACACCAATGAAAATTATATTTCTAACGTAAGTGTTACATACAAATGAAAAATTATATTTAAAACTGAAGCACAACACACCAATAGAAAATTATATTTCTAACGTAATTGTTACATACAAATGAAAAATTATATTTAAAACTGAAGCACAACACACCAATGAAAATTATATTTCTAACGTAATTGTTACATACAAATGAAAAATTATATTTAAAACTGAAGCACAACACACCAATGAAAATTATATTTCTAACGTAAGTGTTAAATACAAATGAAAAATTATATTTAAAACTGAAGTACAACACCCCAATGAAAATTATATTTCTAACGTAAGTGTTAAATACAAATGAAAAATTATATTTAAAACTGAAGCACAACACACCAATGAAAATTATATTTCTAACGTAAGTGTTAAATACAAATGAAAAATTATATTTAAAACTGAAGTACAACACCCCAATGAAAATTATATTTCTAACGTAAGTGTTAAATACAAATGAAAAATTATATTTAAAACTGAAGCACAACACACCAATGAAAATTATATTTCTAACGTAAGTGTTACATACAACTTAAATATTATATTTAAGACTGAAGCACAACACACCAATGAAAATTATATTTCTAACGTAAGTGTTACATACAAATTAAATATTATATTTAAAACTGAAGAACAACACACCAATGAAAATTATATTTCTAACGTAAGTGTTACATACAAATGTAATATTATATTTAAAAATGAAGAACAACACACCAATGAAAATTATATTTCTAACGTAAGTGTTACATACAAATGAAATATTATGTTTCAAACTGAAGCACAACACACCAATGAAAATAATATTTCTAACGTAAGTGTTACATACAAATAAAAAATTATATTTAAAACTGAAGCACAACACACCAATGAAAATTATATTTCTAACGTAATTGTTACATACAAATGAAAAATTATATTTAAAACTGAAGCACAACACACCAATGAAAATTATATTTCTAACGTAAGTGTTACATACAAATGAAATATTATATTTAAGACTGAAGCACAACACACCAATGAAAATTATATTTCTAACGTAACTGTTACATACAAATGAAAAATTATATTTAAAACTGAAGCACAACACACCAATGAAAATTATATTTCTAACGTAAGTGTTACATACAAATGAAATTTTATATTTAAGACTGAAGCACAACACACCAATGAAAATTATATTTCTAACGTAAGTTTTACATACAAATGAAATATTATATTTAAAACTGAAGCACAACACACCAATGAAAATTATATTTCTAACGTAAGTGTTACATACAAATGAAACAGTATATTTCAAGCTTAAGTATGACATACCAATCACAATCCTATTTTAAACTTAATAGTGGTATACCAATGAAAATGCCTTTTAAACTTCAAGGGTTGAATACACAAACATTATGTTTCAAACTTTACGGAAAATCAATTTATACTAAAGTGTAACATACCAATTGATTGGCAGAGCTACTTGGATGCATCTAAAATAAGATACATCGATTCAATATATGAGTGTTTCTACGCCGATGTGAAGCGTGGCAAAATAACAGAACAATTAATGTACAAATAAACACCTAACAGCGATGAGTAGATACATCAGAACTGTTATGTTTCGGAATGTTTCAGATTATTTTCACTACTATTCTCATCTTCCTTATTATTCTCACAACGTTTCGGCCGATGTGACCTCCAATCTTCTTCAGGTGCACGTTTTTGAAGTTTTCGAAAGTAATCCTTATGGTAAACAAAGTAATAAAAAGGTCTTTCGAACTGCACTCTTTATTTAATCTATGGAGGTAGATTGTTCCGTCAGCCAACAGTGAATAGCGTTTGTTAAAAATCAGTTATTAATTATAGTTATCTATAAGCTGACAGTTAATATTTAATAACTGAAACAATCACGATCAGTAACATAGAATTAATTAACATTTCTATTCTGCCAGAGCTTAAGGACAGCGAAGAATGTACCCCCGACTAGATTAAATAAAGAGTTTAGTTTGAATTTCCGTTTAGTTTCCTGAGTTCGATATAATTATTTACGAGTTCAAAAATATGTAACTGAAGAAGAGCGTAGGTTACCAAAGCCTTAGCGCTGTGAGAATAACCAGCAAGATGAGTGTAAACTAGTAAAAGGGTAAATTCGCTGGTGTTCATCTGATGATTTGGGTTAGAAGGGCGACGTTCATACGCACATAAGAAACCGGATACATAAAACAAGCGAGTAAGTACTCAAATGTCACCTTAAATTGTCTGAAGCCAGAAGCGGACGTAACTTAACATGGCTCGAGAGAGTGAGAGCGACAGAGTTAGGACAGTTCATTGGGAAGCTTTCCAGAGACAAGCATGTGTAAAGAAGTGACTTAACATCGATATACATAAAGGGGCTAAGGAACTAAATATCTGTAGTTCAAAATGCCCACAAACGCCTGTAAGACAAGAAGGAAACGTTAACAGCTCAATAACTGCTACTTTCTCCAAAATTCAGAATATGCTCTTTTTTTAATTGTCGGGAGACTGTAATTCCAGGCGTGAATGCACCCGCCATGGACATGATTGTGGGTGACATGCCTCGGTAACGGGAGGAACGGTCGACATGAACTAGAATTTAATTATGTTTGTATGATTGTAATTTGCATTTGATAAGAAGGTGTGTTTATTACCTTTAATCTATCTTATTTTATCCTGACTTACAAGACATTAGGCCTCCCCTCTTGGAAGAAAAGATATTTGTAACATTAGAATAATCATTCACTGTGGAAGTCCTTAAATGCCGGAGAACCTTCTACTCAAATAGCTTGTTCTCTCGTGCTGCTGGCCTCTGGAACTCCCTCCCTGTCCCCTGTTTCCCCGACAGTACTGACATGCAGACATTTAAAACTAATGTAAACATACATCTCGCTGCGCATATCCCAATTTACGTTGACCCCCCAAACTTCTCCCTTTTTCTTTTTTCTCAGTAGCCACTTACGTCTACAGTGCCGGCCTGCCTTGTTTGCGGTGAACTATGTTTTTTAAAAAATAAATGAATAAAAAATAATACAAATAACGCAAAACTTACATGGTATTCAAAAACTGCAGAGGGAGAGGCTAACCAACTGATGAGAATCTCTACAATAAAAAAAATATAACGTGATCCGCGCATTTAATGATGGATACGTTATTTGAAACTTAAACGTGACAGATTGACATACCGAAATACAGACAGTCACAGCTATTTATTATGATTCATGAACTCAGCTGAAACATGATATCAATTTCGTATGCAGAAAAAGACAGCCTTGAAGCGAAATGAAAGAATTGAACGATTCAAAGAAAGGGAATATGCCGAAAGGAAGGAGTTGGCGTTTTTCTTTGGATTACAATTTCGCTGCTTCTTCTTTTGTGCATCTATCAAGCGATTCCCTGTACATTTGGAAAGTAATAATTCAAAATGCCAATAACCCCTTCAAGCTTTACTATTATTACATAGAGTTATTACATATAGCTACAGAAAATGCACGAACCTATCTATATGAACACACATACATATATATATATATATATATATATATATATATATATATATATATATCGTACATGTATTTTATTAGTTTCTGTAAATGTAAATCCGTAGAAACTCAAGTGTTTATAAAAAGTGCTCAATACCAAGTAGAGCTGTTTATAAGTATACATTTTTATTTATACAAACATTATTGGTTACATATGTGCATACAAGTTTTCGGTTGTACTTTTCCAAGAAAGTCAACCTCATCAGACCAAGATTCTTGGTATGATGAGGTTGACTTTACAACCGCAACATGTATGCACATATGTAACCAATAATGTTTGTATAAATAAAAATTTATAATGATATATATATATATATATATATATATATATATATATATATATATATACTTATGCATGTAAATATATGTATATTTTTGGCAAACATTACGATTTGGAGAGTGCGACCTACTAAACTCGCACTTACCTTCAAAACACTTTTAAAATAAGTTACACACAAAAAATACTAGACAAAAATTGCTGTACATCAAATTTTTAATTAGATTAATTTATACATTATAAAGTCCTTGCGTATCAATAATTTTTTAAACTCATAAACTATTAAACTAATCCATATGAATTATGGAATGTGTACTCTATGAAACGGTGTTATAAACATGGGTACATTTTTGTTTTTGTTTAATCTCCACATGTATATATATATATATATATATATATATATATATATATATATCTTTATCTCTCTCTCTCTCTCTCTCTCTCTCTCTCTCTATATATATATATATATATATATATATATATATATATATATATATATATATATCTGTGTTATAATGGAATAATTCCAAGAAGAAATCCGGGTATGATAGCTCAATATGGTAAACCGAGCAAGAATAACATAAAATATAATAACACGAAATTACATAATTGTCGATGCAATAATTTATTTCAACCTGGTGGTTTCCTCGGGCATCTAACTAGACAATTACATTTTTGAGACTGACAGAAAATTGAATTCACCTTCAACATTTCAAATACAACCAGAGAGAGTGGTGGTTGCAACCAATCTGAACACCCCTTACAGAGCGAGGAGGAATTATAAACTTATATATAACTAAGGCGATCGAAATGAATCTTATTGTTTTTTTTTGTTTTTTTTTAAATAACGTCTGAGTTAAAAACACATATTCTTTTAACACTTACGACTTGGTGATGTAAACACGTATATACGTCTCTACACACACACACACACATACATATATATATACGCATCCTACGATCACGCACGCACGCAACAATATTTTTGTGTCATACAAATTCGGCTAGACTTGGAAAAAGAAAGGAAGAAAGAAAAGAAGAGAGACAGACAGGCGTTAGCGTGTCATCAATTGACTGACTAACTGTGAAAGGTTTACAAGTTTGAATTCTGTCTAGATCCGAGATAGGATATATTTGAAAAATAAAAATTATTTAAGATTATATTTGAATCTAATGCATACACACACAGATGCCAATATTTATCTAAATACAAAACATTTACATAGGCATTCTATATTCGTAATATATTAATAATCTGAGTTCTAAAAATTCATTTACATTAATTTTATAATCTATGGAAACCTATACTTATAACCTAATTCCAATCTAACAATGTCTAGTGATAATATTAGACACTTATACTTAAATTAATTCAATGATTAGTGTATTATCAGCAGAAAAAAAATTACGGCTATCTTATTTTGAGTAAATAATCAGAATAAACAATTATCTTAAAGTACAATTATATATGCATACCTCCCAAAACCCTATAATGAATATCACCAAGTCAGTAATTACGTGTCCATAACATATATTATTATAAATACTTATTGTTTTATTTTGTTTTTCTAAATCTATTTAGTATCTTCACCCTTACAAATCTCGAGGTCTATCGGATTATGAGATATTGGTTATTTTAAATTTACATTGATGTCTGTATTTTGCCATAGGCTCATCTCGTTTGTTTAAAAGATTATTGTGCTCATATTTTAGGATTCTTATTTTTTCCTCTAAACATAAATTGCATCTTTGTCTAAATCCATTTGGAACATCCGAAAAACATAGGATTGACCATGAAACCACCGGGGACCGGTTCTCATTTTTCAGAAGCCACCATTGTTTAGCTAACTCCGTTTTGTTCTTGAGTTTTGGGTTGTTAAAAGAGTGTTTGTGGTCATAAAACGTTGTTTCCAGTTACCCGCGGAGATGCCGATGTAAACTTTCTTGTCCCTGTAGTTATCTTCCGGATAAATAGTGAATAGTGGCCTTATACACCACGCACTCAACTTTACAGTTACCGTTCAGTGGGCTATTATCTTTCACTTGACAATTACATTTATCTACTGAAACCTTATTTTTACTAGAATTATTTAGTAATTTATGATCATGGGTGCTGATTATTCTATTCATGTTTTTGGTACAAGATTAACTGATTTTTATGGTGTTTCTATTAAATATCTTTTCAAGTGTATTATTCATACTAAAATGCTTATCTACCAGGTTCAAGAATACTTACCCGATGTTGATGTAAGATAGTTGGCAGTACGGAGGATAAAACAATATTATTTTCCGGCCTCTATTCCTGGATTTATTTATATTTTTTATTTATATATATATATATATATATGTATATATATATATATATATATATATATATATATAAATATATATATATATATATATATATATATATATATATATATATTTGTAAAGGGTAATTTCCTGAACTAATGGACGAATTATTATGAATTTTGTTAACACGGTGAGTAACGTATACTCAGAATTTATTTTGTAAATGTTAACATGTAAGAAGTTTATATATATATATATATATATATATATATATATATATATATATATATATACCATTTCCCTATAGGTTCATTCTACTAAAAGTTTACTTTTAGTTTCATATTTATTCTATATATATAAATATATGTATATATATATATACATATATAAATATATCTATATATATATATACATATATATATATATATATATATATATATATATATATATATATATATATATATATTTCTCAACATATCCTGTGTAGACAAAAGATTTTTAAACATCAGTTGGAGATCTTTCATGATTCAAATCCACCATAACTTTGAGAGATTGGTTTCTTTTTTTTCTTTTCAATCGTTTTCTCCAACTTAAACAAATTTATTCCCGTCATATCTAATTAGATTTTCTCTATTTTTAATTGATCATTCTGACGTTTCTTCTTAGAGGGTAAGACGATAAGGCTTTAAGGTAAAATTTTAGCAATTTTCTTTTTTTTTTCACCCGCCCGTTTCATTGGTTAAAAAATGTATCCTCTGAAATGAACCATACGATGTTGTACGCGAAATTTACTTATATACACACACACACACACACCCACACACACACCCACACACACATATATATATATATATATATATATATGTATATATATATATATATATATATATATACATACATATATATATTTATATACATATATATAAAAATGTTTTTATTTTAATTTATAAACCGATCATCATAAGTTTTAGAATAGATGTTTTCAGCTGGACGGTAATAAACATGTACACATTATTTTGGGGTAAATGCTACTATTTAGCACTTAATATAACATAGATTTCTCTACATCAAATTTTCAGCTATATTAAGTAATATATATTTTGATAGAACATACATTTCTCTACATCGAATTTTGAGTTATCTTAAGTAATATATATTTTAATAGAACATAAATTGCTCTACACCAATTTTTAAGTTATATTAAGTAATATATATTTACATAGAACATAAATTGCTCTACACACATTTTGGGTTATATTAAGTAATATATATTTTAATAGAAGATCAATTGCTCTACACTAATTTCTGAGTTATATTAAGTAATATATAGTTTAATGGATCATGCATTGATTTACCCCAAATTTTGAGTTATATTAAGCAATATATATTTTTATAGAACATGATTTGCTCTACACCAAATTTTGAGTTATATTAAGCAATATATATTTTTATAGAACATAAATTGCTCTACACCAAATTTTGAGTTATTTTAAGTAATATATATTTTAATAGAACATTAATTGCACTACACCAAATTTTGAGTTATATTAAGTAATATATATTTTAATAGAACATTAATTGCACTACACCAAATTTTGAGTTATATTAAGTAATATATATTTTAATAGAACATAAATAGATCTACACCAACTTTTGAGTTATATTAAGTAATATATATTTAAATAGAACATTAATTGGTCTACACTAAATTTTGAGTTATATTAAGTAATATATATTTTAATAGAACATAAATTGCACTACACCAATTTTTGAGTTATATTAATTAATAATTATTTACCTCCCTATTTACTTTCTCAATATTCTTATTGACTATCATTGTTAGTATGTTACGCATTGTTTTTATGTGTAATTAATAAAAGTAATAGTATAGGTTCGGCTCCATACAGATAAATACCAACTCTCCATTAGTATTACTACTAATAAAAGATTTGGAATAATAACAAGGTCACAACATTAATAACGATACATAGAGTTAGGATAGATTCAGGAACGCACATTAGCCTCAACAATAATGATATATCAAGCAAACTGCCAAACTATTACACTTATTATAAGGAAATATTTAATATGTATTCTAGGCAACCGGGTGAGTAATGTGAGAAAATAATGTATTTTTTAAAACTTTACCATTTAAGGTTTTACAGTGAAACAGTGCCATAATTGTTAAAGCAAGAAGACACGTTAACATTTTAAACGAATTCTATAGGTGTTACTTATTGCCGTTCGGGCACAAGTATATCACAAGTATATATTTATTTTTGTAACTACAGAAATATCTTCTGATTAATGAACTAATCATTATGAAGTTTGTAATATATATTCTAAAAACAAGTTGAGTGACATGGGCACATTATTCTCTTCTCACTTTATTTAAGATTTAGAGGATACACATATATAAAAGTTAGGTATATATATATATATATATATATATATATATATATATATATATATATATATATATATATATATATATATATATATATAGCAAGCAATGAAAATATATATGCCAATTAAGCTACACAGAGGCTCCTACGTTTCATCCTAAATGCATTTAGCCTGAAGATTCCCCCCGGGGATGAGACGCAGTAGCCTCTGTGTAGCTTAATTGGCATATATATTTTCATTGCTTACTACCTAGCTCTACTTACGTATCGAGCACTGTTGAAGTAAATACTGAAAACTGATACATAAAAATTATATCTCCTTATAATATTTTATGTGGATACATTAAGTACTAATATATATATATATATATATATATATATATGTATATATAATTATTTTTATTTACACAGACATGTACAAAATCTGTGACACTGGCATGTCGATTATATCGATCAACAGCTATTACAAACTGAGATCTCATCAGGGAGGGTTAGAATCTGATCTTAACCCTATGATCTAGGGTTAATATCGGATTCTACCTCTTCCTGATGAGATCTCAGTTTGTAATAGCTGTTGATCGATAACATCGACATGCAAGTGTCACAGATTTTGTACATGTCTGTGTAAATAAAAATAATGAAATATAAAAGCTCTATTGGTTATAGAGCACTTTTTTTAAAGCCGGTTACAATTCTTTGAATTACTACCCTGTGGATGTTTTACCTGGATTATATATATATATATATATATATATATATATATATATATATATATATATATATATATATATATATAATTAATTATTGAAGACAATATATGCATTATCATATATCATCAGATCCTTTTACTTTGTAGTCTCCTTTGAAGATTCAGCTCAATGTTTGTCAATTATTGATAACAGAGCAAAATATAGAAAAGGTTGTTTATTATATTCCAATAATCATGATCTGTTTTATTACTTTTATTTATATTTTTATTTTTTTCACATTTCCAAAAATTCCAGTGAGATAATTCTGTGAGATAAAACAAATGAAACGGACCGTTAAATATATCTCACAGAAATTTGGAATTTTTGAAAATGTGAAAAAAATAAAATTAAAAATAAAAGTAATAAAACAGACCATGGTTATTGGCATATAATAAAAACAACTGTTCTATATATATATATATATATATATATATATATATATATATATATATATATATATATATATATATATATATATATAATCTCTTTGTATGTGGTAAACGATCATGCAAACTTTTTAAACACCGCTGATTATTATAATTTTGAGTGATATTTCGTATTATTCAGTTTAAAGCAAAGGGTCAAAAATGGAATAGAATCCCTTCGTGACGATTTAGATAATTCCGATTTCTTTGAAAGTTAAACAATAGTATTATACATCAATCAATACATATGCGATAAATGTCAGTATCTTAAAAATGTTTTACGCAGTTTTTAGGCGACTTTAGATTGGCACACTTTCTCATTTGAAGATCCATTTTTTTCAGATGTGCATTGAATTTTATCCACATTAATTAAACACCAATTAAAACCTAACCCGACTCGCGTACTGGCCTTGATGAAAAGATTGCACCCGGGCAAGTCCAAGTGACTAGCTTAACTATATGAAGGTTCAGTGAAGATAATTTAAGCGACAGAAAGTTAGACGTGGTCAGTCCGAAAGAGAAAGCGAGAGAGAGAGAGATAAAGAAAGAGAAAGAGAAAATAGAGAAAGAGTGAAAGACAGTAAGAGCAACACCCAGTGTCGGATTAAGGTTAGTTTCTGCGCCATCCCCTCCTGGAGACAAGCGGATTCGCTATTTGAAAGCCTGAAAGGAAAAGTCGTTTCGCGTCGATCGCCAATTAAATTAAGAAGTCTTCAAGTTGAAGAAAATCCCTCAAGTCGAATTAAGAAGTGTTGTGAAGTTGTCTAACAGTAAATAATAAATAAAGGAAGTCAAGTCGAGGGTTGGTTTAACAAGTGTATTAACAAAGTAAGAAAGTGACTAGCACTTGGCTAGACAGTTACAAGACTGTGCTTTGTCTTCTCTGTGTCTCTGATGACTCGCACTATTCATAGTGACAACCGATGTAATTTCTCCTGTGTAAGAACGGCTGGTGTAACAAGAAGCAAAGACGCTTACTTCACTATTTAGTAAAGAAGACGCGATTCCTTGTATATACCAGTTTGAAAAAGAATACATTTGATAAACTTACCCATATCAAGAGTTTTGTTGTTTCTGAATTGTTCAGACTGTCTGTTGGATTTCACATTTTTTTCAACTATATCTTCCTCTCTTTAACAACGTGGGATAATTATTGTCCGACTGTCGACGACGTTTTGTTCGAAGCTGCTAAGTCTTTTCCAAAGGGTTGTTCGAATTAACATGGCGCCCGTTCAGTGGCCCAACTAAGAGATTTGCGGAGACATCACATCACTCGACAACGATAGAACGTTATCCGGTCGCAAACACGACGGTATGTGGTTGGTGAGGGAGAGATCCTGGTTACATCATTGCAGAAATACTATTAATCACTTTACTTTGATATTTTCATTTTAACCTCTCAAATTAACTCAAGACATAACTTTTGCATGGACACCTAAATACAAGAGAGGTAATCACAAACCCTCAATTAGAGTTGTGCTATGAGACTCTGTTTAGCTCATTTTCAAATATCATCTAGACAAACTCGGTTCCCCTTATCGCTTAAAAGAAAATAACTTACCATTTTTCACTTTTCCATTCTTAACCGAAAATTGTGTACAAGTTTTAAATTTTGATCTCTGAATTTATATCCTATTCCTTAAATAGTCAAAGTTTGCTATATATTTCCACACTATTGGATAGTTAAGGTCTATTCAAATCTTTATAAACTTAATTGACTTTTTCATGATTAAAAATAAATACTTTTTAAATACATATACGACCGCTATGGGGTTATAAAAAAACGATTGAACTTTATCTTATAGTGATTTAAGTTATTCTTTTTGAAAAATTAGTTCACCCAAAACAAGGCAAGTTGCCATAGTAGACGTAAGGCACTTCTGCGAATTAGGTCGAAAGTTTAGGGGGTCATCCTAAATTAGGAACTGTGCAGCGACGTGCTAGTTCACATATGTTCAAAATGTTAGTGCAGTCGAGGGAACAGTGAGCAGCGAAGGAGTTCCGAAACCGGCAGCTCGAGTAAAGAATCTATTAGAGTAAAAGGCTCTTTGGCATCTAGGAATCTCCACAGTGACTGGATTGGACAGAGCTTATTGTCGGGCTTGTCGAGTGCACTTACATCGAAGGAGTATCATACCAGCAAGTTCATCAAAGCACAGCCCATTGAACTACTTGTAAAACAAACAGAATGATGCAACATTGCGTCGATGGGACCGGGGCTAGGGCTTAGACAATAGTGAGGGACTTATTAAATTAGTGACTTTTTTGGACCTTGTCTAAGAGGGAAGGCCTGGTGCATGGTGCACCAGTCCAGATGTGATAACATAACTCCATGCATGTGCGTATGGTTGCCTTGTAGAGGTATATGATACTATCAGGTGTGATAAGTTTTCTAGCACGGTAGAGGGAGCTCATCTGCTTTGCAGCAGCCTTGGAAATGTCTTCTATGTATTTGTTCCAATTAATCTTACCTGTGAATGTTAGAGCGAGGAGTTTGAACGTTTGATTCTCAGAGAGTGTCTTATGTACCGCTTCCTCCAGCTTTCGTGATGTCACTAGTTCGGCCGTTCCGGGGTTCGGTGGGTCACCCGGTACTGCTTAGAAAAAGTTGCCTCCCTGACGAGAGTCGCAAATGTCGAAAGGCCTGGTCCAATCATCACTCACTCCAACGTTATGTTTGTTTAGATCGCAACTTGGAATTGCTGTGAAATGAAGGGTCATTTCACACAGAAGAGTTTAATAACAGGAATTGAGTTTGTAACGAGGTGGTCTGTTGTAGTCTTCTTAAAAGAATATTTATTTTTAAAAAAATACACTCGTTTGTATACTAAGCAAGGCAGCTCGGTAATATTAGAGTTCAACTCTGTGCGTTTTAGTTGGACCAACGGACTCTAATTATTCTAGGCGACTTGATCATTTGATAGCAAAAATCTGAAAGTTCTAGACGAGAAAAGACTACACACGGACTGATGTGATGTTTTCGGTGAGAGTGGACAGAGGCGAACCTCTTCGTCCGGTTCTCTCGCCAACGGACTCACTAACTGATGTAAGCTGTTCTTTCTTCCCTTTCATCGGGAGCCTCCCGTCCAACCGCTGATCGTGTTTTCTTTTATATCGATCTGAAAAATAGTTACGACCGTCCTCGTCTTTATTTGCAAAGGACGCGTAACTAAAGACATGTCTTAATTCTATATTGACACTTGAGAAGTTATTCATTTATTTCTCCGGAAGCGATTCTGTCAAACAGTTGCCCGACTTTTTCTTTGTCCGGATCCGAACAACAATTACGGCCGTCATCGGTTTTATCTACATCGAGAAGGGCCACTTAAAAAAACACATGGCTTAATTAACTATTTACACTTGAGAAGTAATGTATTTCTCTCTCTGGGAGTCATAAAAGGCGTCCTGTCAAACAGCTGAACGAATTTTCTATTTGTCCGGATCCGAAAAATAATTACGGCCGTCCTCAGCCTTATCTACATCGAGAAGCGTTTCTAAAGCGTCAATAAAGGAGACATGAGATTTTATTACCCAGCGGTCCACAACTTTTGTTAAAGACAACTCAGCGGCAGTCCTCGTATCGTCGAGTGAGGTTTACAGTTTCCTTCTCTCCATTCATACCAGTGCTGTATTTAGATCTTCGACGCTGTATTAGTATATTAGGCTCCAACTTCCATGGGGCCGTTCGATTGTGTCACATTATAAGCCATGACAATCGACGGTTGAAGAGTTTTCTTGTAGTTGTAATAGTGTACAAAATTGCTTTCTCAAACGCGTGTATGGATGAACATTGTAGAGATGTTACTTTCGAGCTTAATTATAAAATTTAAAATTATAATTAAGGATATCAAAATTTTTATAATTTACTGAATTATAATATGAAAGCTCTGGTAATTATTACCTAACGCATATTTAGCTTTATTCCATTGAAGTATTTAATATATACTAAATGTTTCATGAAATCTAATTTGTTAAAAAGTAAATGTTCTGTGAATTTATCTCCTGAGAATATTCCGATTTTTTAGCTTCTGTAACTGAATTCTTTAAATATGTATGTATATATATATATATATATATATATATATATATATGTATATATATATATATGTATATATATATACATATATAAGTATATATATAGGTATATATATATATAGGTATATATATATAGGTATATATATATGTATATATATATATATAGGTATATATGTATATATTAAGGTATATATATATATATATAGGTATATATATAGGTATACATATACTTATATATATATATATATATATATATATATATATATATAGGTATATATATATAGGTATATATATATATAGGGATATATATATAGGGATATATATATATATATATATATATATATATAGAGAGAGAGAGAGAGAGATCATGTTTGATATATATAAATTGCTAAATAAGTAATTGACGAGTAAGTTATCTCCTCTGACGGTGTGTGATAACAAATAAAAACCAGTCACATATTATCCCCGACTTAAAGCTATATATATATACATATATATATATATATATACATATATATATATATAAGGATATATATATATATATAGGTATATATATAGGTATATATATATATAGGTATACAGATACTTATATATATATATATATATATATATATATATATATATATAGGTATATATATATATAGGGATATATATATAGGGATATATATATATATATATATATATATATATATATATATATATAGAGAGAGAGAGAGAGAGAGAGAGAGAGAGAGAAAGAGAGAGAGAGAGAAAAAGAGATATCATGTTTGATATATATATAAATTGCTAAATAAGTAATTGACGAGTAAGTTATCTCCTCTGACGGTGTGTGATTACAAATAAAAACCAGTCACATATTATCCCCGACTAAAAGCTATCTTTTTCTTACGTACGGTTGAATTGTATTTAAGTGAGAAAAACATTGCCTTCAGTAATTTGGATATTTCAGCGTCAACGGTAATTCAAACCCACAAATGTTCTAGAACTTCCTAAGCGATCAGGTACCATCTATGTCTACAAACATGTATCCATGTATTATTTCTTCGATCAAACATAGGTACACATATTATAAATGGCGACAACTGATCCAGCGTTTATCTTTGTTAATCACGCGTACGATATGTGCATACTATTGAGCTGTGATACATTTATAGTACTTAATTAAATGAATTGTTTTACAAACAATGTAGTACTATTTTGATCATGAGCACGCAAAGTGTTACTTTTCATTCGGCTGTTGCTCATATTAAATGAATAATGATATTATTGTGTCCACATTTGTATCGTATTATTTAAATGTTTAATTACATTGTATTTTTATATTCATCTGGTAGTATTGAAGTAAATCTATTAATCCATATCTCTATATATGTTATAGAACATTTATTTTTAGATTGTTGAAATAGCTTCTTATGTTATTGAACAACTAGCGTCAGTCACACTCTTTCATTTTACTTTAGATAACCCATTTGTGTTTATGTTTCTATTTACTCACGTAGTGTAACATTTACAACATTGCAAAGGAAGCTTGATACCTTCTCGTAGTTGCCACATTATTGATGTGATACACAAATACGTTTTGTTATTTGAAATAACGTTAACATGGTTCTTAGTATAAAAATGTTTCTATTGCCTGAACCATATTCCTATTTATTACTGAATATGGAAATTCACCAACGATATAGACTTTTTTTAATCCCACTTATATACAATGTAATCTACTGCTGTTATCGCCATAATTGTGCAATTAATTCAGCTATCAACTGACGATTTAAATTTTGCATCTTTGTGAGATATTATAGGAGTTCTCAGAACAGCCATAATGGCGTGTATACTTCGGACAAAACCCTTCCCGCAGATACATACCTTCATGCCTTTCATAGACTTGAAATCATCTTATCATGATGGTATATAATCTAATATACACTTTATAATTCAGTAGTCTTCAAAATAATAACGTATTACACATACTCAGTAACTGTACTAAATGTTATATCGATAAAATTTAATTTAGATTATAATAGTCAAATACTTACCTGGCACGCTCTGGCACGCTAGGAAGTAAGTGTAGTATCTGTTCCGATGGATACTGCACCCTATAGACGGGTGTCGTCTTGTCCTTCGGGGCTTGATTCCACCTGTCTGTGGGGTTGTCCTGTGCAGTTCTAGGAGGTTCACCCTTCCAGGCTTCGCCTCCCCGCTTTGGGGAGGAGTAAGTTTATTGCGTACTGCCTGAGGCGCCCCTACCGGGGAATGCCGACGGGGCTGCCCAAGCAATTTTTAATGGCCAGAGTGCTCACTTTCTCGGGCGCTGGCTTTTCAAACCCCACTTACTCGACCCAAGCTGTGGTCACATCTTACTTGTGGGAGTAAGATAAAACTGGCCTTGTGCCTAACTCCTGCAGAGGAGTAAATAAATATAATAGTCAAATAAAGAAATGTGTTATTCGATGAGGTTATTTCCATTAAGTGATGGATTTTCTTTATGCTGTAATCTTTACAAAATATGGAATTAATGGTTGACACAGCCTCCGTTGCAAACACGTTCACTTTGATGTTTTATTGTAGCCATATATAGATGCCAGTGTGTAAAAGTAGGGTTAACATCGACATTTTCTACGTAAGGTTTCCATTAAGAAGGAAAGTGGAAACGTCTATTATCCGTTAATGTTTACAATGAGAACTACGTTGAAAGATATCATGTCACACACAGTAAGTTGCTAGTGATACGTGGGAATAAAGTGATTAGATCTCAACTCGAACTTTCAGGACACGGGATTTGTGCGATCGGTTTCATAACATCGCTCCTATTCCACTATGGTGAATTCTGCGGATATTTCGATGTATACCATACACTTGAGACGTAAAATAAAATCCCTGACAGCTTTGTTAAAGCTGGTTTATATTTTACTGGCAAATAAGTTTTACGAATACTGTTATTAAGAAGTAGAACAAGTAAAATACAACGAATAATAGAAGAGGGAATGATTTGCTACAGAGTGTCATCTACAAAAATATATTCCAATCTGAGGAACCGCCCCGGGTCCGCTGCTTGTATCAGAGATTCCAACGGCAATCATATTTAACATATTAGTATAAGATATTCGCCTTACCGTTTCATTTTATTTTAACGTGAATAATTATACTGAGGTGGTTATCTTCAAGGGGTTTGTAAATTGGGTATTTCTCTTGTGTATGAGCCCCATGTAACGCCTCTAGTATAATATTACCATGCATATCTTGACTATGAATACATTCTTTTATTTGAGTTGCAATTATTTTAGAAACTTTTATATTATTGATGCAATACGGAAGTTTACCTTCTATAGTAGTCACATGAGTAAGCCATTAAGTCCCGGGTCTTGACAATTATTTGAAGACAGTTATTCAATCTTCATACACAAACAAGGCCTTAATCAGAAGATCAAAATCCAAGTCTTGTATGCTCATTTTACTAGCAGCAAGTATGTTGCACGCCGATGTAATAACTTTAAGATTGGCTTTACTATTTATCGAATTATTTAACAATTACACATGCGCTATTAGAAACGACAACTAGATTAACTTGATGCCGTGTAATGACTGCACGCAGAAGGCAATTTGGCTATTATCCATTCCAGTAAATTCTGACGTTTGCAAGATTTGACCTGTGCTATTTAAAATCAGTGATCAGAACACGAATACATCAGATGCCGCAATATCAAAAGATTAAAGGGACGCCAACACAGTTATGTTTACGTCGCCCGGAAATAATCTAGTCAATTCATTAACTTATAACAGCGCACTTACTAAGTAATTAGACCACATAAAGTCAATGGTAAAACGGTATTTGACTTTCGTACAATGCTAAAAGTGTAGTAGTTATTATGGTAATAAATCATATGATATATATCAATGTTAATACAGATTATATATTATTAACACACGAAGTTAGATTTTTCAGATGTTTTGTAAAATTTGCAACAGTTGCTTCATTCTAATAACTGTAATTTGTAAACTATTAATCCGATTGGGCTCAACCCTTGACAGGTACTATTTGAAGGTTAGTACTTTATGAAAAAACTTATATGGATGTTATTTAAATCTTTTTATTAGTGGCGCCATCTACATGTCAGTCCCAGGATTTACCGAGTGATGTGTTAATTTTTTTATATCGCAGATGATTAATGTGACCGGCTCATTGCCCCCCCCCTTGTTATGAAAACTACTCTTTTACCATCCATTTATTTTGTGTAAGAATTGCACACAGTTGTCTTTAGAATGAAGTTAACAAAGCAGAACTAATGTACCCTCAAGAAAACCTGTTGGAGAAGATAATCAATAAATAAAAGATTATGCTGTATGTGTCATTGCTGGGTGTAATATTGTACAACAGTTTAAATTACCTGTGCAGCAAACATTGAATATATTCTACAGTAAAATAATGGTTCCAAATAATTACGATTACATTGGAGCAAATGCACTTTAAAGCTAGGAGCAGCGGCTGGTGCAAATGCCATGAATTAATGGAGAATTTATGATAAAGTGCACATATCGAAACGTTGACATATGTTATGGGAAACAGGATCGATGGAAGATCAATGCCATGTGATAACTCTTATGATGCAGCCGTCTATCTCCCCCCCCCCCACGCGCCAATATTACACGTTGTGCTGGGAGGCTGCGGTACAGCGTTATCCTCACAACGTCAGATATAGCTACGTTATATCGACAACAATTTTTAATAAGCTTATATGTTTTTTTTTGTCGTGAACGCTTCTTATGTTGACATAGAAATTTAATGACATGCGTGATAAAATAAAATGTCATTTCATAGCAGAATACACTTAAATAGAATGTCGAAATTTAAAGATCAGTGTTTATTCGTTTTTTATACACATTATTCACGTTTTTGTACAGAAATTATTTAGTTTCAAAAAGACAAACATACTAAAATATATCCTGCAAGAATATTTGTTTTTTTATGCTGTTTATAATTTACCTAATTCTTGATTCCATCGTCATTATTTTTTTCAAAACAAAAATATGGATAACTGATCAAACAAAATACAAAGAAATAATAACAACTACTGTAAAAATTGACGAAACTATCATCGCTGATCATTTAAAAAAATAAAACGGCTATGTGCTATACTAAAATTGATGTTAGTACTATGTCAGATCTTTTTAGAAATTTTCGCCTATAAAGACACACAATATATAAAGTATCTCTATTTACACGTGATCAACTCAATACTCATAACTTATTGCACCAATAAAAAAATAATAACATTTTTGATTTACTTAAATGAAAATGTGTGGTCATTAAGTATCTCTAATCGTAATATTAAAATTGTACTAGACATTTTGTAAAAAAAACAACTTCTTGTAATTTACGTCTATACTTTCCCACTAATGTTTGATGTAAAAATGATTTTCACGATCATCGCCAGAAAAAAGCAAATTAATTTAAAAGCAATTTCAGGGTTTCTTATTGCTTCCCAAACTCTCAACATTTTGACAGTTCTGCTTTTCTTGTGAGGCCAAATATTTTCCAGCAATTGAGCCGTTTAGTAATTTTTAAGTTTCTCGCGTTGCACAAACTACTATCCAACCAGTAAGCTATCTAGCAATTTATTGATTTCTACGGCTTCACAATATACCATCTAATAATTGGCACATGTAGTAATTTATTGTTTTATTACAGGTTCACATTTTCTCCATTGCTTGTTTTTATGGAGATATTGCCTCAGATTTTAGTGTGTTAATATTAGCTTTTATTTTTTACTGCATTTTCAAAGTTAATTCCTTATTTTTACATTGATTTTCATAGAGTTAACTACGTCGGTATTTATATGTTTACTCTGTTTGAGCTGATGTGTTATCGGGCGTTTTCACCTTTATTGTTCAATGCCAATGTATCTCGTATTTATCTATTTTTTAATTAGTTGTGTCCGTTAATATTGACTACACTTGGAAAACATGAACGACGATAACAACATTAACCTTTAACGGTGACGTCAGACGAGAAGTCCGTTACAAGTGACGTTTGACCGATTCTCAAACAGAAATTATTGGGTTAAGTACGTAACTGAAAAATAGCTTGGATGCGGTAATTGATTGTAAACTGTGAATGGAAGTGTGTGAAGTTTCACAAGTTTTCGGACTATGTCATCAGCGACTGTTCACCTTGATTAGACAATCGAGTGAAAAACAAATCTGATCGTCATTTCAGGAATCGTCGTTGCCGGCTCTACACGACGCTTTAACGATACGAATGTATTGGGCCGATATTCTTAGATTTATAGACTGGTACTTAGAATGAAATAAACGACTATGTTTAGTGTGAGATGAATGTTCTTATAAACCGTTGCTTTTAAAGTTTTCATCATCCTTTGGTGCTATTTTTAATCAACTATTCCGAAATAAAATCAACAAACGTAGTTGATTGAAATAAAACTTGGGATATGAGTGGACATTTTAAAACTACCTATTTACAAGGTTGTATCAATATCCGGAGACTAATTAAAATACATCCGTTTCTAATGTCTGCCAATTATTTAGTATCATCTTGCATACTTTTAGTAATACAATCTCCACCATAAACATCATTTTAATTGTGTTCGTCTAACGTCTCGCTACTCTCTTTTCTTTTCCAAAGTAAAAAAGTTGTACTGGCGAAAGGTGTTAGTTCTATCATCACTATACACAATTCAATAAATGGTTCACTTTTTAATTTAATATTTTCGAATTATTTGTATCATTTTCACTTTACATAATATATATATTTCTCATCAATTAATTTATATATACATATATATATTCATATATATACATATATATATATATATATATATATATATATATATATATAGCTATACATATATATATATACATATATATATATATATATATATATATATATATATATATATATATATATATATATTAAAAATGTGAAATGTTTCCCCATCTATCTTGCTAATAGTAACATCAGAACAGCTTAGGCTTATCCAATTCTATGACACGGAATTATATTTTGTAATTCTGTATATATATATATATATATATATATATATATATATATATATATAGTATACCACAAATACTCACAACCCCGTTTGGTCTACTTAATATGCATAGTTGTATTATAAACACTTTCTAATGATTAAATAATTCTTTATATACAATTTAATCTTTGCATTTTTCTTATATATACGCATTTTTTTGGTCGACAGAACAGATGCTACACTTTGATCTACGCAAAAACTAAATAATCATACGATTACATTTTTATTGGTAGGCATTTTTAAAAGGAATGCAAAAAAGATTTAATCTAATATCTATTAATGATGGTGTGAGTAGTGTAGTATCGTGTCTTTTGTCGTATTGTTGTATCGTCCTGCTAGGAATGGCCTTCTCCTTTTTAAGGGGTGGGGATTATCCTTACTAGTATAACATTCTCATTTGCGTGAAGACAGAAATGCAGTATATGGTTTGTTGTCATGAGAGCATCTTCCCTGTGAAAATCTTCTATTTAAGCTTTTGTGCGATTAAAATCGAAATGTGTTCACCCTGCATACAAATCGTTGTCTATTTACCTAATATACAAAAAGAGTTAATGGACAAAACTAAAAAAATGTATGTAGTTTATAAATCGCACTTTCGTAAATTTCCTTTCATTGTTATACTCATGAAACAGGACCGGCGGGACAGTTATAAAAGTGGGGGGCTCTGCTAAAAATGGGGGGCGGCGGGTTAAACACATGCATATATAACTTCATTATTGATGACCGTAAAGTGGGGAGGGCAAGTCAAAAAGTGGGTGGGCTTGAGTCCCCCCCCACTGTCCCCCGGTGCCGCCGTCCATGTGGAAGGTGGATTCCTGCATAAAAGTAAGATTTCTGCTTTATTTATTATTTCATTAAGAACATGATGTTTTTTATTTGTAGAACTTTTTCTTTTTAATTTCATACATTTCACTACACGATCGAATGAATCTCAAAGGATTCTTTGAATATTTAAAAATAATCATAAAATCTTTTCTCTTCACTCATAAAGTACG
>OY744521.1:12584120-12589120 GCA_963556195.1 Sepiola atlantica | reverse complement strand
TACTTTTATCGATTCAATTATTTGTTTGTTTGTATTCAGATGGTTCTCATTTATCCCTCTTCTCAAACAGATGTTCAGATGTGAGTTGTTCTTTTACAAATTAATTTTGCTTGGAAGGTTTGTCTCATCAGCTATAATAATAGATTTTGCTGGGCCATTGGAAGGCTTCTACTATTTAATTATAGTCGACAGCTACTCAAAATGGCCAGAAGTTGTAAGATGTAAAAACCCAACAACGGATGTCACGATATGCGCGTTGCATGAACTGTTTGCCCGATTCGGAGTGGTGGACATTGTTGTATCGGACAACGGTACACAATTTACTTCACGAGAGTTCAAAGAATTTTGTGAAGACTTTCAAATTAAACATATCACCACTCCGACTTACCATCCGAGGTCAAACGGACAGGCAGAAAAAATTGTTGATATCTTGAAGAGAGCGTTGAAAAAATCGACGGGCACGCCGAGAGAAAAGGCACTCCAGCAGTTCCTTCAAGTGTATAGAATTACATCCCAAGAGAACACACCAGCCAAGGTTACACCGGCGGAAGTAATGTTTGGAAGAAAAATAAAGTCGGTATTCGACAAACTTTTACCAAAACAGGTGAAACCGACCAACATTACGACACCAAAGAAGTTTTACGAGGATGGAAAGAAGGTGTTCTTCCAGGAACATCATGGAAACAAAACCGTGTGGGAAGTGGGAAAGGTACAAAAAAGATTGGGGCGGATGGTGTACAGTGTAGAGGGTCCTAGAGGCACCTGTAAAAAACACATTAACCAAATGCGTCGTCGCATGTCGGACGACCCAGGAGAAGGCCCATCGGATCAGAGTGAGACCATCATGGAGGATCTATACGACGCCTTTGAGCTGCCAACACCAAAAAACGCCTCCGGAACAGAGACGTTCACCAGGAAAACGTAAATTACCCGGGAGTTTCGAGGTGAATCCTAGGAAAAGGATATACCTTGAGATTCCGGGGGGAATGAGTTTCGGAAGAGGGGTGTTGTGGGTGACCTACCTACTCTTTAATAATAACTAAATGGTAGCAACCGGCTACCATAAATACCGGTTTTGCCGGGAGAACATTTGGAGGCACATTTAGGCACTAGCACTGCCAACACTGACTTATGTATACTTTCTCTGTTCAATACAATTCATTATTATTATCTCTAAACCTGTTGTTCTTTTATTTCATTGTTGGTACCCCTAAACGGGTCCACAACAATTACTTAGACGGAAGTTTCCATTCTTTCTTTTACTAGGCATGTGTTGTTTGACTCTATTGCCTAATCCAAACGTCCTTCTACCCACGTAGTTTGGCACTGCAACTATATTTAAAATAATAAATTACGTTAAAATCTTGGAGACGATCCATATCCGAGTTAAAATTATAGAATTTACAAATCTATATACAAATGAAGTTTTCGAAAATTGTTAGTACCTAGCTTGGATGTCACCATACACACATCGCATGTTCACGCATGTTTTAGATGATGATTGAAGGCAATATATTGCAAATAAATGAAGAAGAATAAGACAATTGGTAAAAAAGACATAGAATAGTGTCAATAATAGACATAGAAAGAGAACGAACGATGAGTAAACAGATGAGGGAATGAGAGATACTATTATTGAATCACATTCTGACATTATGAAAAGGTTTGAATTTGTAATCTTCGTACAATCATGGTTATCTACCAATATCAAAGTTAAGAAATAATATATTTAATGAACTATATATATATATAACAAGTATTGATCAAGCGGATCACAGATGGTGTAGTTTATATTTGTACAAGTGCAGTGTTTCAATTGTAGATTTTAAAAACCCACCGTTTGAAATTTATACATTTATCTTGAGAAAAAATAAAATAATTGATATAGTAAAAGTTTAACAATTCACTTTCTTATTTAATAATTAGAGAAAGTTTCTGGTTTTATTAACGAATGTAACAGGGCTGGTATATTCTATTTAACTTATATTTACTATTCAAATTCCGTGTTCACCGTAACTAGGAAATTGTAGATTTTAAGAAACCAACGTTTGTAATATCACAATAACACAATTAATATTATTAAAGTTTAAAAGTTCAGTGTCTTATATAATAATTAGAGAAAGGTGCTGGTTTTATTTACGAATATTACAGTGTTTTAATATTGTATTAAATCCATATTTAATATTCAAACTCCGTGTTAACAATAACTAGAAAAAATAAAAAATGAAAAGAATAGTTTGAATTGATGTATGTTTTGCTGTTCGTGCATTGCGCATCGTTTTGTAAATGTCTGCAGTAGGAACAACGAATCTTTGACTTTGCTGATGGTGGGAAGAAATCGTTAGAATTATTTGAATACCTTTTATGCATTGTCCAATTTCTCTCGTAATTTCCGGCTAAGATATTTCCAGACAACTTAATCAAATCTTCTAAGTTTATTTTTGTTTTAGCGATACGCAATTTTATATATCGTGTCTTAAACACATACATACCGATACAACACCAACAGCGATACACAGAGTCTAACGCAGACATACACAACCACATTTCATATGCACCCATGTCAATATAGTACTATCCGACTAGATATACAAACACATAACAATACTACAAGCAATATGCAAATACATATACACACATTCGAACACAGATGTCCCCAAACACTTATACATACGCATAGCGACAACGAGCAATCCACATTGACAAATTAATGCAGTTCAACACTTAAATACTTTGACACATACACACATATAGATAAAAACAACAGCGATATGCAAAAAAACGCACACGCAGCAAAACACACACATAGATATATATCTTTATAAATATATATATAAATATATATATATATAGATATAGATATATAACTATATATATAACTCTATATATATATAACTATATATATATATATATAACTATATATATATATATATATATATATATATATATATATATATATATTGACATGTTAATACGCACTTGCACATAGCAAGACAGCCCGCACACACCGAGAACCATACACACGTACCTGAACACACCATCGTCTAACAACATCAAAATTAGACACATATAACATATACCTATAGACATACTAACACTCACCAAATTAATATCTAATAACGATACTTACTTGGACAGAAATAACAACACATGCATACCTATACACGGAGAATGCCACGGTTAACGAAACGGACTGCGTGTGTCGGGTTCGAATCTAATTTGTTTCACAGAAACACTTTCATCAAAAACAACACCTGAAGTTAAATAAATTAACTACACATAGTATTGTAGTCTCCCGATCACGAATTGTCGAGCTATATCGACAGAAATAATTTGTTTCAAATCGATAATGCATTATTGAGTATTCGACGGAGTTCCCTAACCAGAAAAGTAATGACTGTGCATGCGGAAAGTGTTCCTCACCACCCATTGGAGTCGATTCTTCAACTAGACTACTTTCTTTACCAAGATTACAAAAGTCTAAAAATACAACTGTTTAAATAACTTGTGGAAAATTTAGAAAATTATACTTCGCCAGTGTTTTCATCGAAATTCATATCAAATAATTACATCTGTAATTTAATTGTTCATATATAAATTATTATAATTGTTTTTGATGACCTTTTTATTGCCTTTTTATTTAGAGTGGGGAATATGTTTTCAAATTTGTTTCAGACATCAAAGATTGTCCTACTTACTATTTGCTCACTTGCCTCCTCCTAAAAATGTTTAATGGTTTCGCTCGGTACCTTTTTTACTCACTATTTTTTTGTGACGAGATGGAAATACATACATTTCTCTATATACATTACTATTCAAATAAATACACATCGGGCCTTATTATAAAATCGGAGATTGCTGGTTAGAGAAGTTTATACTTTCCCAACGCGATCTATTTCTAAATTAATTTTTTGCTAAATTAAATATATATATATATATATATATATATATATATATATATATATATATTGTAATAAAATATTAAAGTGTTTGTATACATACAGACGATTTTGTTTCGAGTTTTCTACCCTCATCACTGCTGGTTGTCGGATGTCGCATGGGCTCGAAGGCAGTTCGTAGATTCGGCCTAGAATCACGAGTCTAACGCTTATGCCCACATTGCCGCGAAACATAACCACACACAGTAATTGAAATTGATGTACACTTACTCAAGAAAGGAGGGACAAGCGTTATATATATATATATATATATATATATATATATATATATATATATATGTAATACTGACATAGGGCATATAATTACCGGTAATCTAGCGATAGTTAAAAATTCTAAATTAAGAAAACTCTTAAGTAAAGGCCCAAACTATAGAGAACCTAAATGTTTAAATTATACGAAATGTGTTAAGGAAATAAATAAAGCGTTAGATAATTTCACTGCATCCATGTCTAAAAACATAAACTATTACACTCTACATTTGACGCATGGAAAAATAATGTACTTAGATTCGTAAATAAAAAAGTAGAACGTTTAAAAGAATTTAAACACCCTAAAAGAACGAATCCCCTCCTTAGAAATCCACAAATAACGACGGAGCTTGAAATGCTTCAAAATAGGTTTGTAATAGTTCCTATTGATAAGGCGACAAATAACATAGCTTTTATCTGTAAAAAGTATTATATACAACGCTTATTGCTAGAAGTAGGAATAATAGGTGAAGTTTCAGATACTTATAAATTAAGTAATAATAAAAGCGATAACATTATTATAAACAATACTGTTATTTGTGAAAAATTAGGATTAAAATTAGAAGAAAAATACAAAAAACTTCCATCTATGTATTGGATACCTAAAATGCATAAAACACCAGTTGGCGCCCGTTTCATTGTTGCCTCAAAAATGTGCATCACTAAACCCATAAGTAAGGCTGTGTCTAAAATCTTCAAATTAATTATAAACCAAATAAATAATTTCCATAAAAAAAGTAAATTCTATAGTAATATTTTGGGTGGTAAATAATTCCGATCTAGTAAAAGAAA
>OY744521.1:12521620-12579120 GCA_963556195.1 Sepiola atlantica | reverse complement strand
TTTTGCCCACCCTATATGTTGTCGATGTTCGCATCTTTCATTCATAAAACAACTCAATGGTTTCTCAGTATTGCTTGAGATTTTTCATTGACTCATGCATTTGCGTATCCTATTGAGTAACTGCTTACAAAGGCTAAATGCCATTTGAGGATAAGGGTTGATGCGATTTTTAGTTTGATAATGAAACTTTACTGTGAGAGTATTGCAATCGATGAAGTAAATTGCAAAAACTTGATAACTTAAGAATAGGGATCGACATGTATCTGATGTTATATTCTGCAGGGAGCAGTCACTCCTTAACCTATTGCACAGATGGTAGGAAGCTCTGTTCATAGACAGTCCATCCGGTTTTTGGATACACAAATGAAGAAAGGAAAGCTTTTTTGCAGGAAGGTAAAAGGCGAGTTCTTGCTGTTTTAAGAATGAAACAGAATTTGGAGCTCATTAGACAACCGACCATGGAAATCACAAATACAACTAATATTCAAAAAAGGTTTTCTGCTCAATGTTGTATACATCTGACTGTAAACAGATTAATTCGTTTTCATGGTATATTACAAGTATTTTTTATTAAATTCTGAATTAAGACTTTTTGTTATTAGTTGTTATTCTTCAAGTATTTAATATCTTGATATGGGTATTAATGCTCTTACCAACGTATGTTTTGTAATTGAATTGCTTGTAAATTTATTTGCTTGTTCGTGCATCGTTAGTAAGCAAATGAGCTGTAAACGATAGAGACTACTTAAAACATACATATGAATACACTTCCGGTTAAACATGAGAATACACTTCCGGTTAAACATGAGAATACACTTCCGGTTAAACGAGAATACACTTCCGGTTAAACATGAGAATACACTTCCGGTTAAACATGAGAATGCACGTCCGGTTAAACATGAGAATAAGCGGATTTTTTTAGATGAGGGTTTATACTTCGTAGAATTTGGTATATTCGGACTCCTGTTCTCATCTCGTGTGTTTGTATGACAACATTACACCCGATGTAAACTCTTACCTTCTTCAGGTGTACTTTGTCGAATTCGGGAATCATTCTGTCGAACTCGTCCAGATTCCCGAGTGTAACAAGTTGCACTTGAAGTAGGTCAGAGATTACATCGCCCGAAACGTTGTGATAAAAACACCCAAGATGAGAACAGTAGCCCGAATATACATAATTCTACGAATGAGAATACCCGTCCGGTTAAACATAAGGTTGATATTAATGTCCGTGTATTATGTATAATTTAACCCGAACCAGCGGATGAAGTTTTATGCCATATCCGGGACAGTTATAGTAAAAGAGAGCTTGAAGGCTTGATAAAGTTTGGAAACACACGAAAGGGATGAAAGATAGAAAAAATTGTGAAATTTCGGTGAATGTGTGCGAACAGCCGGTCCACGACTCTTCGAGCCAGTTTAATTTGATGCCCGGGCCATGATAGGTAGTTACAATTTTTCGCAATAGCATTACAATGTAATGCAATGCAAAAGATCCGATTAGATTTTAACTCGGTTTACCGATTCTATAGTTCATATTAGTATACGTGGCACGACTCATGTCCGTTTCCTATAAAGAGGACGATATATTTTTTACTTGCAAAGTTAAAAGTAAAAAAAAGCAGCAGTGGTTTAAAGTTCTCGTGACTTCTTACGAGGCATGAGATAAAAGTAGCATAAAAAGGTTTAAGAAGAAACTTCCAGCTTAAACAGCATGGGACGCGCACGCAACTTTTCTCGTGTAACTTTATAATTAAGCACCATACGCGCCTGTATGCAGCATCTGTGTGCTAGTGCATTAACGCGAATTTTACATCCTTAGATGTTGTTTTCTTAGGAAAAACCTTCAATCCAGTTCGTTTTAAATACACACGAGAACGATGGGGATTTCTTTTTTGATCACAGAAACTTTTATCATACACAGCTGCGCTTAAGATCTTCACAAATTGCGGTCTGTATAACTAATTCTTCCAACTCCAATCTAAATAAACTACCCCTCACAAATACTTCTAAAAATGCTGAATTACTCATTTACAATGTGCTAATGATATCTAGTCGAACAACGGAGGTTAAACGAGCTTTTCTCGTTAAAACAACATACAAAACAATTAATATAAATTATTTAATGTAACATTTTAATTTGTTTTTTAAATATATTAGGATAATTATCATCAGTGAAATAAGCAAAATACGATTATATCTTGAATTAATTTCTGATTTAAAAAAATAATCTTTATTAATAAAAATATTGGCCATCACTGTTGCTGTAAAATACAAAGACTAAAAAAATTCTTAAAGAAAATGTTAACACTATTCCATATTTTTAAAAGGAAATTACTAAAATAAATAAAAAAAACAGATATTTAAGAATATTCACATCAGCTGAAAATAAATCACCTGTTCATAAACATGCATTAACAATTTTGCGACAAATGGTTCAAATATTAAAAATATAGACGAGCAGTTTTTTTTTTTTGGAGTAGAAAATTGTATGAATGGTAATGTCACAATTTACTTGCCCCCACAAGGGTAGAGTAAGAAACAAAGTCAGTTTTAAATGTAGGGTAAATCCAACTACTCCAAAAAAGAATCCTTGATTGGGACAAAAGTAAAATTGTCTCAGTCTAAAGGAATTCCTTTTCATTGGCCAAGGACAAACAAAAATGTAGTGTAGTATACTACATTTTGTCCTTGAGAAAAATGTACTAGAAAAATGTCAATGGTAAGTACCTTTTACAATATTATCATTAAAAATGATACAAAGCGTGTTAATCTGTTTTTCGAATGTAAAATGAACATGCTAAATGCATTAGTAAGTTAATTAGTTTAATAATATTTCTTTAATCAAATAATTTTGTACAATTTCCATGTTTGTTTTCATTTCTATTTCTCACTATATTTTAATATTCTTTAATATTTTATGTTTTTTAATCTTCTAATCAAGTTTAATTTATTTATTTTACTAGTTTTATATTAAAGGTCAAACGTTTTCTATCATTGTGATAGCCTTCTAATTTTGTATTTATTTTTTGTATTTGCTTCGATAAATTGATTTTTACGGCAAAAAAGTAAATTTTAAAACACGAAGCCCTCATTTTTATTTATCAAACATTTTTTCGATTATACAAATTATGAACATTATTTTTAATTTTTAAAATGTTTCCCTCTCTTTCCCCATTGCATCTCTCTCCTCATCTTTATATTATTCAATCTTTCAATTAGATATGCCATTGGTTTAAACTACCGTCACAAAATGCTAATTTTCTTTCAGAAGTAGCCAATAGCTACTATTCAACCTTCATGGCATCGTCCATTTTCAAGTTAATAGATGTGACTTTCTTGATAATAATCATTTGTTTTTATCCGCCTTTCAAACCTCTTTTTTCTATTCCCTTTTGATTATCCTCCTTTTTACCGCTTTGTCTCTTTTTATTTCTCTTTTCCTTATTCTCCGCTCTCATTTTTTACAGTTCATGTTTTGATTATTCACAGCTCTCTAGCCGTTTGCCCTTTATTTATGCCAGTCACCTTTTGAGACAGTATCCGATATCACAATGACAAACTAACAAAGTATTAAGCAAGCCCATTCAACACAGTTTCATTAGTATAATTTTATTTATCTTCCTCCCACAGCGGAAAGATGTGGCACAAGGTCGGTAAAGTGGGATTTGAAAAGCCAGCGCCCGAAAATATGAGCACACTGGCCTACAAAAAATTCCTGGACAGGCCCGTCGGCATTCCCCGGTATGAGCGCCTCAAGCAGTGAGCAATAAAGTTACACCTCCCCAAAGAGGGGATGCACATCCTGGGAGGGTGGACCTCCTAGAACTGCACAGGACAAACTCACAAACCGACGGAATCAAGACCCGTAGGCCAAGACGACACCGGGCTATGGGGTGTAGAATTTATCGGAACAGATACTACATTGTGATCCCAGCCAAAAGGCCAAGTAGTTTCAGTATAATAATAATAATAATATATATATATATATATATATAGTCTCGGAAGTTTCTCAACCATTAAAACAATATTAAAAAAAAACAAAAAAAACAAACTTATAGTCCCAAGTCTTTCAGTGGAAAATCACTCATGTAAGTCAATTTATTTTTTACAGTTATTATATTAGTTTATTTCTAACACTATTTTAAGGGATCATCAGTTGTTTACCATGAAAAATTGTTTCGGGAATTTATATATATATATAGAACAGTTTTTTTCATTATATTCCAATAACCATGGTTTGTTTTATTACTTTTATTTTTATTTTTATTTTTTTTACATTTCCTAAAAATTCCAAATTACTGTGAGATATATTTAACGGTCCGTTTCATTTGTTTTGTGCCAAACAACATTTGTATGTAAATATCGTCTCTGCAACACTACAAAATCATCAGAAAAAGTTCACAAATAATAAGAGTCCTTAGATTAGAGTGTCTTGAAAAACACCCACATCATACATCATTGTCATTTTAAGGTGAAAATAAACAAAAAAAAAACAAACAAAAATTTTAGAGCAAACACTCACATGTGTCCGATCAAATTAAAAAACTGTTCTATATTTTGCTCTGTTATCAATAATTGACAAATATTGAGCTGAATCTTCAAAGGAGACTACAAAGTAAAAGGATCTGATGATATATGATAATACATATATTGTCTTTAATAATTAATTATATATATATATATATATATTTATATATATATATATATGTATATAAGTATGTATGTTTGCATATCTAACATGTTCATATCCATTTATTTATTCTTGAAAACTATTCATAGCTTTGCGACTATTTGAAAATACTGTATGACGCATTACTGCGACGCATCATCACTAAGACAACAATTAAGGAAGCTAAAATACTGTTAAAACCATTAAAGGATAAAATAATTTACGTTTCACGTAGATGATAATGCATGCTATCTCCTCGTCAATTTATTTATCTACCGGTTGTACTTGGAAGATCTGTAACCACTGGCAAATACACACAGGCTTACCTACACAGATTACGCTTGCTTCAGATAAATCGGAGAACTAATTCGCTACGACAAATCATCTTAAATCTATGATTTAGATTTCGAGTCAATACGAACAAGAATCATCAATCCTATTTTGAAAGAAACAGAATCGCATTCGAGATATTCGCCGTGAGCACTAGATGCATAGGATTAGCATATATTCTAATAATGCACCGTACTGCGTAGGCGATGTTCATCAGTGATTTAAATATCGCAAGCGCATTTAGAGTTGACAGAAGAAAGATTAATCACGCCCCGCTACGTTATCCGGTGGATAAAATATCATCTGTTATATAAAACGCAAATGCGAACAGGTAACGATGGTTAAGTCATCGAATGAATTTACCTATAAACAATGAGGTTCAATGCATCATTTTACCTCTCAGAAAATGGGGGATTTTATTCTTAAATCTACAAGTCTAATTGATTATCTTTCTCTGTTGTTTGTCCTCTTTTTATGAGGATTCTCCTGTCTATATATACGCGGAATTGAGATTTATTTCTCGATCGAACTAAAAAGAAAATTGTATTCGACAAAATTAAGAAATAAGAATTAAAATGTAGCCGAATTTTGGTCCCTGCGAAAAGAGTATGATGTTAAAAACCATCAGGACTTCTGAAGATCTCAGAAATACGACACTGACGCATAGTTAAAACTTATTGACATACATCGAAGACCTTGAATTGTATAATCCTGTAATCATTACAAGACAACAATTAAAATACAATGAAAAACATAACTTTTTGCGTTATTTGAAACAGCCACTTATCTGTGTAGTACTTTCACAAATAGTAAACAAGAAAAATAAAAGTAGAAATCTGTTTTAAAATATAATGGCACATTTAAGTGTATATAGTGAATAAAAATATTAAAACAAAACTTTAAATGTAACATAGATAACAGAATATAGTCAGTTGTCTTCAAATCCAGACTACATTTCTACCTGGTATGTCATATATAAGATTCTTTAGAAGCCTGACCATGCTGGAACTTATCTGAATTTTCGGACTTCAAAGACATATATTGTGCAACTACCGAGCCAGGAACATCGCATTAAGCTTAGTGTATATATATATATATATATATATATATATATATATATATATATATATATATATATATATATATACAAATGAATATTAATTATTTATTACCTACACACAGCGATGTTTCATGCTTACGCAATCTTCAGTGCAGGAAGCTAATTCCCTACAGTCGTCGGGCGCGAAATCCGATCACAAATCGCCAATGATTCGCAGTCAAGAGGGTTACCAGTTGGCAACCAGAAATTACAAAGTCGGCGAGTATTCACATTAAGTGGCGAAGAGTGATCAGCAACAACTCGTGTTGGATATCACAATATATATATATATATATATATATATATATATATATATATATATGTATATATATATATGTATATATATATGTATATATATGGATATATATGCACATATATATGTATATATATATGTATATATGTTTATATATATATGTATAGATTCATATATATAATTGTATGTATGTATACATATATATGTATATATATGTATATATAGATGTATATATATGTATATATATATATATATGTATATATATATATATGTATGTATATGTATATATATGCATATATATATTCATATATATAATTATATATATATATATATATATATATATATATATATATATATATATATATATATAAGGTGAGTCAATGAAAAATAGTTAGACCTGTAAATGGAAACAGATCAATATCTTCAGTTGTTCAGAACAAGGAGTCTTTAGTAAATAAAAATATTTATTCTTCATCTCTTTCAATTGCATTCCTTAAGCACGGCTGTTCAAAGATTAAAATCTTATCATGAGAGCAGGTAGATATTGATAAGTTGACAGATAGAAACAGTGAATATTAAAAATTTGGAAAAATTCTTTTAAAAAAAGTTTTTTTAAAAGGTTTTAAAAGTTCAAACGGGTGTGTTTCAATGCAAATGAAAATCACTAAATACGGAGATCCAAGTTGTATGGGGTTCAAATGTAATTGGTAAATCCAAACGAATCTGCATGAAAATCCAACGGCGAAGATTCCACCCACGTCCTTTGTCCGTAGAGGGGATCAGACGAAATTAACCATATTAAGAAAACGCATTTCTTCCTGTTTTCAAGTAAACAACTCCAAAGGAAAAAAGCAACGAACCAAAACTCAATGAAAAATGGTAATCCGAATTGTTGTAAAGTGTGAAACTTACTTGGAATTGTGGGATATGTAAAGGAAGGTAAGAGAAAAAAAAAAGTGGAAATAGCAAAGGAGGTGGGGGAGGGGGTTAGGGACCGCAAAGAAAGAAGAAAAAAGGAGTTAAAGACAAAAAACAAAAAACAGAAAAGAAAAAGAAAACACAGAAGAAAAGGAGAGAAAAAAAGAAAAGAGTAAGGAAAAAAGCAAGAGAGAATGAGAAGGGGGGAGGCGCCAATCCTATGAGTGGGGAATGGGGTTAATGATGTTTAGGCAAAAGAGGGAAGAAAAATAAAATCTAGGGTGGTCAAATTAAGAAATGTTATTATTTCTGGTCAGTACTGGGAAATTGAATTCCCGTGGGGTTTAAAGTTTAGATTAAATTCAGATAAGCTTCGCAGGTTATAACTTGAGGTAGATTTTGCTAAGATCATTAGACTTATTGGCGGGGCAAAACGGAAAATGGCTGTGAAGATGGTTAGATAAAGAAATAAAAGACTTTGGTGGGGAGATGGGGTGGATTATAAGAGATGAAGAAAGGAACTGTTTTCCCCGTAATGGCTTTTAAAAGTCCTAAGGATTCAATAGATATCTATTTAGAACAGACATTGTTCTGAAAGGTTTTGAACTAATAGTCATTCTATAAATAAATTGACAGTGAAGGTTGTCAAAATATGGAAAAGAGAGGAAGGATGTTTTAGCAGATACAAAGTATATTAATAAAATTAAATAGTGAATAAGCAATAGAAAGTGAGAAATAGAAAAATAAAATAAAGGATGGAATAATAGGATGGGGAAAATAAAATATAATTTTAAAATGGGGATAAATAGGTATATAGATATATAGCTGCACTGCTGCCTTCAACCGCTCGGGGCAGTACTCCACTTCTCCCCCTGCCAATGAGCATCCCATACAATCGGGCATGAAATGTACACAGGCACATGCGCGCAGCCACGTGAACATAATCACATATACATACAAATGCACATGTTAAATCCACACATGTATACATAAATACCCGGATATACATATACACATACATACATATACACCCGCATCCACAAAACCAAAAGCATCTCAATATCCTCGCACATATTCACATCAGGCATACATGCCTACAGAAATCCGTAGCACTAATATATACAATCGAGATTTCTGGCGACTATATACATATACACATGCAAACATGCATATCCGCAGTACTAATACATGTACTCAAGATATCAGGCAAGCTCATAATATTATAAGAGATGGCAAATCAGCACCAAGATCAAAGACAACCGCAACGCAGTCATCGGGCAGCAATGCAGTTCAGCAATAGATTAGTGAGTATTAAGGGATAGGTTAAATGTTCAAACTAGAGAAATTGGAATTAGTAAAGGGGCTACCCATGATAGATAAATAGTGAATAAGAGAATTGGGTGTATGGGGAAGGAAAGTACGGTTAATTATTGCTAGGTGGGGGGGGGGGGCAAAAAAGTTGGAGTATTTGAATTTGCGTTTGTGTCTGCAATCAGAGATCAACTCGTTTTTAGAATTAATAGTGTTTAAGGATTTATTAGCCGTGGCTATTGTGTAAGTTTCCATAATGCAGAGGCTGCAATGTGGAGAGCCTGGAGTGTATTATCTAGATTTTTTCAAAATGGACCAATGCAATGAGTAGGGTGTATTACTGATTTTTAGGTTTCCGACTAATTTAGAGAGCGAAGTGCTAGAGTTGTCGTTATTTAATTTAAATTATTGTATATGGTTTGAGATTCTTATCTTAATTGGGAAGGTGCTCAAACCTATGTAAGTGTAAATTTTGTGGGGGGCGGAATTTACATTTGAGTGATTAAGGATATTGGTCCCTGCTTGTAAGGATGAATCTGCAACTGTATTAAGTTGGGGTGTTAGGGGAGGACCAAGAGCAATCGGGGTGTTTATGCTGTTTGGGTCGATTTCAGAATTACTTGTTGAGCGTGAGGGGTAAGAGCTAAGTTTGTTATTGTTAGTACTATGGGTTGGCTGATCATCGGGGCAGGAAGCAGCACGCAGTGGTTGCAGGTGTGTCACGACGGGGTTTGATGTAGAGCCAGAGCTCTGTCAGAATTCTCTAATGGTACACGCGTATATAACATCACTATGAATGCAGTCACCATTTAGGTGGCAGTCTCTGGGTCTACGACAATTACATTTATTTTGGGGAGAAGAGGGGGAGTTTGTTGGGCAGTTTTTATTTTTTTTATTATTGGAGTAAATTATACTTTGCGCTATGTTGGGCATAGTGGAGTAGGATATCTTAATAGAGTTTTTATTTAGTATTGTGCTATATTTATGGGGGTACCTAAAGCATTTGTCTAAGATTTTAAAGAATTCTTTTGGGATGTTGTTTTTTACATTGCAGTTGAAAGGTGGGTTAAACCAGATATTATTTTTCTTCTTGACTGTTTATCTCCTTCAGATATATATATATATATATATATATATATATATATATATATATATATATATATATTGCCGCCGAATTCACCATTAAAACGTTAATTTACGCTCCCATTTCTAGACAACGCGTTTTGTGCACGTTTGTACTCGCTCCGACTACTTAGTTAACTACGATTAACATTGCAGGTTGGGCAATTCTACAGTCATTAGAATACCATAATTCCCTTGGCTGTCAAATTAATCAGGGATTGCTCTCTTTTATAAAATATCTTTAGCATTTGATAATGTTGTGTAATCGTAACTAGGTTCATAGTTGAATGAGTTATTGTTGTCAAATGCGGTTACGCTTTTATTTTAGATTTATACATTGTGCGTTCTTCTCAGGATCTTATAATTTTTACCCTTGATAAAAATGGTTATATAATCTTGAAGCCCACTTAAATAATTTCTCTATTTGAATTGACCAAATATAGAGAGTCAATTACGTTGTGTTAGATCCAGCAGAATTTGAACTCTGCATGCCGTGTCATGATTAACTGCCTGTATTAACTTAACCACAGTAATTGCACCCTTACTTCCAGTTTTATAAGCCTTGATTTGTATTTAGATTTATGTGAAGAGTTATAAGGAGATGCAAGATTACACGTGTGCGTGCATGGCGGAGATAATTCGATTAAGTCAGTATTTACTTTTCCGAGAAGCACGTTCGAACTGCTCTGTTATTGTGATTGAATTTTGGTTTCGGGGAACATCGTATTATTTCATAAACATTAATCGATTTAGGAACGGTTTCTTCCTTCTGCTGAATTTCGCGGTTTCCTACCGTCTGCAGACGTAACACGCAGAGCCGCTTTCTATTCGCTTTGATGATGATGAATGGGATATTCTTTTCTTTATTTAGATATTTCGCTTGTAAATAGTGCATGCGTTTCGGTTTGTGTCGGACTTGCAGACTGCGGATACGCCGATCTATCAGCCTGTGGCGATGTTTGGACGGGAAAAAGGCGGAGATGATTATAAATATACATACAGAAAGAGATAATAATGAGAAAGAAAAAAGAGAAGAGATATGAAAACAAAGCAGGGATGCGTTCATTTAATCTACACGTTTTAAAATGAAACATTGGCGTGACAGACATAGATGAAAGAGAGTTCAAATGAAAAAGCTACAGACCTACAGCAGTACTATTGCAAACTTAAGCCTGACAAACAAACGAAAGTGCGATTTTCGAAATAATTGTCATAGACAACACACATGTTATTCCAAACTTGCATGACAGAGGGATAATAAAACTATGCCAAACTTAAATTAGTCAGACAAACAAAATTGGTATAGCAAACATAAGCGTGACATACAAACGAAAATACTATTGAAAACTTTACAGAGACAGGTAAAGAAAATGATTATATAAATTGAATCGTGACAAACAAACAGAAAAGTTATAAGAAACTAAAGCGTGGCACACGAACTAAAATGCGATTTAAAATAAAACTGTGACAGACAAATATAATGTCTTACACTTAAACGTGACAATAAGGGTGACGGACATAGGCTATGCTAGGAGTGAACTAACGAATTTTAAATATTTAAAAACCGACGTCTGACAGAATGAACGATGGACAAACGATTGCGTATTACTTGGAAAGTGATGAAGAATGAAACGAAATACGGAAGGAAAGATGTGACCTGGATATCACCACGATAGAAATTAATCGGGACTCACTGGCGGACATCAGCCCTCTTATTGATTGGATATGTTGAAAGGCCAACAGTTCCAGATTGCTTGAGAAAAAATAATATTCTGTCTTTACATATACAGAAATAGTAAAAATCAAGTTGAAGGTAATAAATAGGAGATATGATTTAGGATCGCATTACAAAACTTCTCGCATATATATATATATATATATATATATATATATATATATATATATATTAAATTCCCGAAACAGTTTTTCATGGTAAAAAACTGATGATTCCTTAAAATAGTGTTAGAAACAAACTAATATAATAACTGTAAAAATTAAATTGACTTACATGAGTGATTTTCCACTGAAAGATTTGGGACTATAAGTTTTTTTTTAAATATAGTTTTAATGGTTGAGGAACTTCCGAGACTATATATATATATATATATATATATATATATATATATATATATATATAATACTATATTAATTAAATGAGTTCAGATATATTGATGACATGAACTTAAAACCGATACTTTTTAAAGTGCTCAATGAGAGCTTTTATTAGTAAAAAAACAAACTTTAAACTCACATATATATATATATATATATACATATATATAATATATATATATATATATATATATATATATATATATATATATATATATATATATATATATATATATATATATATAAGTTATGAGGTTGAAAAAGACTAGATATACATTCGGATTGAACACATTATAAGTTATTTCGACCATAACTAGGTCTCCTCGGATGTGTTTCTAACCACAATTCAAACCTAAATGGAACAAATTTAACACCTTTATACATCTGACAATAATTTTAAAACAAAGTAAAAATAAAGAATAAAATAAAAATTAAAAATTAAAAATAAAAATAAAAATAATTTCAACGATATTCTATTTACTGATTGGTCTCTATAATATAGAAGGGATGGGAAGGGGTGATTATGTTGATTAATAAATTCGGGTGGTGGCATTAACGGAGTATAAAAATATGTAAAATCAAAGTACAAAACTAAATTAGGTTTCCTATTTTTACAAGAAGTCAATCCTCGATTTAAAAGGTGGATATAACTGATCATGATTAAAACCTAAATGTGTTCGTTTAAAAGAATAAGAATTTTAATTTGGATTAAATTTCCGATTGCGAATGTTATACACTTAAACATTACATTTATTACGTTTTTAAAAATTAAAATACGGAAATTACGATTAAAATAGGTACTACAATTGCACACGATTAAAAAATGTTTTATTATATGACGATAAATTAAAAGTATGGCGATGTTGATATAAGTTTTATTATTGAAAAATTGCACACCAGTAAAAAATGTTTTATTATATGACGATAAATTAAAAGTATGATGAAGTTAATATCGGTTTTATTTACAAAAAAAATGATTACAGGTTAGTTATTTTAAACTTGTGCCGGTGTCTACATTTTGCCAATAATTCGCTCCTTTTTTTAAGATATTGTTGTCTGCATATTTTAGGATTCTAATTTTTTCTTCCAGAACTCCCAGGTATTATAGCATCTATTTCCGTAACTCCAAGGTTTTATAGTACCTATTTCCTGAACTACCGAGTTTTATAATATCTGTTTTCGGAAACCCCAGGTGATATAGTATAGGTTTCTTGAACTCCCAGTTTTAAATAGTATCTTTATCCGGAACTCCCAGGTTTCAGAGTATATGTTTCCAGAACGCCCAAGTATTATAGTATCTATTTCCGGAACTCTCAGGTTTTATAGTACCTATTTCCGAAACTCCCAGGTTACATAGTATGTATTCCCAGCCCTACCAGCATTTATAGTATTAGTTTCCAAAACTCTCAGGTTTCACTGTATCTGTTTTCGAAACTCCTAGGTTTTATAGTATCTGTTTCGGAACTCCCAGCTTTTATAGTATCTATTTCCAGAACTCCCAGATTTTATAGTATCTTTTTCCGGAACTCGCAAGTTTATAGTATCGCATTCCGGAACTCCTAGATTTTATAGTATATTTTTTCCGGAACAACCAAGTGTTATGGTATCTATTTGCGGAACCCCCAACTGTTATAGTATCTATTTCCGAAAGTACCAGGTGTTATAATATCTGTTTCCGGAAGACTAAGGTGGTTATAGAATCAATATCCTGAACTCCCAGGTTTTAATAGTATCTTTATCCAGACATCCCAGGTTTTATAGTATATATTTCCAGCACTACCCGGTTTTATAGTATTAGTTTCCAGAACTTGCCGGTTTTACCGTATCCGATTCCGAAACTCACAGGTTTTATAGTATATGTTTCTAGAACTCCCAGGTGTTATGTTATGTCTTTTCAGAACTCCCAAGTGTATAGTATATGTTTCCGGATCTCCCAGGTTTTATAGTATCTATTTCCAGAACTCCCAAATGTTATAGTATCTATTTCGGGAACTACCATGTTTTATAACACCTGTTTCCGGAACTACCAGGTTTTACAGTATCTGTTTCCGGAAGTCCCATATTTGATAGAATCTGTTTGTAGAATTCCAATGTTTTATATTAGCTATTTGACAAACTTCCAACTTTTATAGTATCTGTTTACGGAACTCCCAGGTTTATAGTATTTATTTCCGGAACTCCCAGGTTTTATCGTATCTGTTGACGGAACTACCAGGTATTACAGGATCTATTTCCGTAAGTCCAAGGTTTTATAGTATTCATTTAATGAATTCCTAGGTTTTATAGTATCTATTTCCGAAACTCCCAGGTTTTATAGTATCTTTTTCCAGAACTCCCATGTGTTATAGTATATGTTTCCGAAACTCCCAGGTTTACAGTATCTGTTCCGGAACTATCAGGTATTATGGTATATATTTGCGGAACTACCAGGTTTTATAATATCTGTTTGCTAAACTCCCAGGTGTTATAGTATATGTTTCTTGAACTCCCAGGTTTAAATAGTATCTTTATCCAAAACTCCCAGGTTTTAGAGTATATGTTTCCGGAACTCCCAAGTATCATAGCATCTATTTTGGAACTCTCAGGTTTTATAGTATCTATTTCCGGAACTCCGAGGTTTCATAGTATCTATTTCCGAAACTCCCATGTTTTATAGTATTTATTCCCAGAACTACCAGGTTTGATAGTACTTGTTTCCAGAACTCCCAGGTTTTATTGTATCTGTTTTCGGAACTTTTAGGTATTATAGTATCTGTTTCTGGAACTCCCAAGTTTTATAGTATTTTTTTCCAGAACTCCCTGCTTATATAGTATATGTTGTCGTAACTTCCAGGTTTGTAATATCTATTTTCGGAACTACCAGGTTTATAGTATCTGTTTCCGAACTTCTCAGATGTTATAGTATTAGTTTTTGGAACTCCCAGGTTTTATAGTATCTGTTTCCGGAACTCCCAGGTTTCATTGTATATGTTTCCGGAATTCCCATGTTTTATAGTATCTGCTTCCGGAACTCTTAGGTTTTATAGTATCTGTTTCCGGAACGCCTAGGTTTTTATAGTATCTATTTCCGGAACTACCATGTTTTATGATATCTTTTTCCGGAACTCCCAGGTATTATAGTATGTATTTCCGGAACTCTTAGGTTTATAGTACCCATTTTCGGAACTCCCAGGTAGTAGTAGTATCTCAATATGGATCTCCCAGATTTTATAGTATATGTTTCCAGCACTACCCATTTCATAGTATTAGTTTCCAAAATTTCTAGGTTTTACCGTATCCGTTTCCGAAACTCCCAGGTTTTATAATATCTGTTTCCGGAACTTTCACGTTTCATAGTATCTATTTGCAGAACTCCCAGGTTGGATAGTATTTGTTCCCTGAACTCCCACATTTATAGTATCCATTTCCGACATTCCCATGTTTTAATGGTATATTAATCCGGAACTCCCAGGTTTTATAGTACATGTTTCTAGCAGAACCAGGTTTTATAGTATCTGTTTCCGGAACTCCCAGGTTTTATATTATCTCTTTCTGGAACTCCCAGCTTTATAGTATCTGTTTCCGGAACTCCCAGGTTTTATAGCATCTGTTTCCGGAACCCACAAGTTTTATAGTATCTACTTCCAGATCTTCCTAGTTTTATAGTATCTATTTCCGGAACTACCAGGTTTTATAATATCTGTTTCTGGAACTCACAGGTTTTATAGTATTCATTTCCCGAACTCCTAGGTTTTATCGTATGTTTCCGGAACTCCCACGTTTTACCGTATCTTTTTCCGGAACTCCCAGGTTTTACCGTATCTAGTTCTAGAACTTCCAGATTTTATAGTATCTTTTTCCGGAACTCCCAGGTTTTATAGTATCTTTTTCGGAACTCAAAGGTGTTATAGTAACTATTTGCGGAACTCCTCAGTTTTATATTATCTATTTCCGGAACTACCAGGTTTTATAATATCGGTTTCCGGAACTACCAGGTTTTATAGTCTCTGTTTCCGGAACTCCCTGGTTTTATAGTTTATCTTTCCAGAACTCTCAGGTTTATAGTATTCATTTCCGGAACTCCACGGTGTTAATAGTATCTTAATCTGGACTTCCCAGGTTTTATAGTATCTGTTTCCAGCACTACCCGGTTTTATAGTATCTGTTTCCGGAACTCCCAGGTTTATAGTATCTGTTTTTGGAACCCCCATGTTAGCGACTTTAATACAAGAAGTAATTATGTTTTTAAAAAAATAATGCTTTAGCAAGCTGAATGTATTTGTTTTAAAATGAATAACAAAAATGATCACGTTGTTATGACACCCACATACACCTACCTTGTAATTTAAATTTTTAGCAATCATCATTTTTTCAACTTTATATACATATTCAATTTCATTTTTTTTACGATTATATTAATCTATTGAATCTGTAAAATATCTGTAAAATACTAGTAGAATCCAAAAAAATTAGAATTTAGATATAAATTTAACGGGTAATCGTCAACTTGTTTTTAGTCACCTTTCAAAACCATGCTACCTACCGATCGTAATAAGGTAATTGCATAACTTTTACAATATCCGTAAATTGATCTATTTCGGCAATTTCCCGTGTGTCAATGCTTATATGTACGACCAATATAGATGTGAATTCAATAATATGGAACGGTTTCATATTTGTACATAATCTATAGATATTCCACAAGGTATTATATATCTACACGTACGGCAGGTTAGCTATGAACCGACTCTGTAAGGTCGAGCACCTGATATTTATCGGCATGAAATGGTTGCCTCTCAAAAACCATGCGGAGCGGAATGACTTCATTACCTAAATGCTACGACTGTTATGTGAGAATGGACAACTACTCAATTGCAACGAATCCTAAATTGTCATGTCAAGAGCTGTCAGAACGGAAACGTTTGGTTCTCCAAAAGCCGAGACAAATTAAAATATGGACAATTGGATCAAATGTGGAAATCGCCAATATTGAATAAACGCCGAGAGTATTACCAGAATGTATATTCTTAAGTCCATTTAATATATCTATTCAACGAGAAACGAGAAAATATGATGTCCATCTTAGGCGGAACAGAAGAACTAAAATGTTATTTGAAACATAAGCCTCAATTACTAACAAGAATTATAGTTTACATTGTCTCATAAAATACCTGTGAAAATATACTTAAACTTTAACGCAGCGAAATGCTATTTTAAGCTTAAGCATAAGAAACCGACGTAATTTATATTTAATACCCAAGCGTGACAGACCAACAAAGCTGATGTGTAAAATATTAGTACTAGATACCACAGGAAATGCTATCTAAAACTCATTCATCATAGACAAGTGTAAGGTTATTTCAAAATTAAGTTAAATATAATAATGCATAAGTGTAATTTCAAAGTTTACCAGGAATTAGGCACAAAGTCACTTAAATATATGATTGCCCTCATTAAATACTAGCGGGGCTACCCGGCGTTGCTCGGGGTCATAAAAACATTTAATTGAAGAAAAGTCGTGTGTGTAACATCTTTATATTGAAACCTTTATTTCTCTCCCTCTCTCTATAGCCGTCACTTTATCTTTCTACTTTTCTCTTTCCTGGTCGCCCCATTTCACCGCTACTTTCTAATTTTGTCTTTTGCGAAAGCTGTTTCTCCCCACCATTTCATCCTACGTTTCCCAGGGCAATTGTATGACATATTTATATAAAGAGTACCACCTCTGCGCCTTCTATATAGGTACTTATCTCCGCCCCGGTGTTCATACTATATACGAATCTAGCTTTACCCCGGTGCGCATACTATATACGTACCTATCGCCGCCCCAGTGCACATAATATATACATACCTATCGCAACCCCGGTGCAGATACTATAAAAGTACCTATCGTCGCCTGGGTGCAGATACTATATAAGTACCTATCGTCTTAATTGTGCGAGACCACCAGGATAAATACAGACCGACACAAAGTTAATATCACACGTAAATGTGACGAACAAAGCAAAACACTATTACAAGACGGATGAAATTGCAATTAAAAAATTTAAATGGGACAGACCAAATGAAAATAGAAAATGTTATTTCATATTTAATCATAACAGTCAAGGGAAAATACATTTCACAACGTTAGCATCACATACCAATACAATTCTATGTAAAACTTCAATTTGACAAACCAAATAAATTGCTATTTCGAACCTAAGTGTAATACCCCAACGAAAAGGTTTTTGTTTCAAACTTAAGCGTGCCATACCAAAAAGTGAGGGGCGATATACTAAGGCTAATGTAGTTAGTGTGTATGTATTTCTGTCATTAAACTAGATTTCATAGTTTATGACATCACACACCTTTGATTATATAGATTCATCTAAATATTATGTTTCAATTATTTAAAACTTAAGCGAACGTGTGATCGATGGACAGAAGAACAATACATCTCATAAGTGCCCATTAAATATGAGCTACCAATGCTAAACAGCTGTTAACAAATACAGTTTTATTTATTAATTTTTGTTTGCATTTCTATTTGTATTCGATCAACTGGTTAAAAATTATTGTTTTGTGTGTGTTTTTTTAAAGGAAAATCATTTTTGTGTGTCTTTGGTGGGCTTTTTTGACATTGTCGTTTTAAATCAGTCTGGTTAGAGTCGGGTTAGTGTAAAATATATACTCGTCTATCTCAACTGTATGCCTGATTGTGTAACAAATTGTCTCCGCAGACCGCCCGTAAAAATGCTCCCGATGTTCTGGCTTCAATTAATTTTAATTTGTCGTCTGCCAACAGCCAACTGATTTATTAATCGCTTCGGCATCTCTTTTGAATTTACGTAACATGTCCGAATACTGCCACGATAAGTTCTCTGAAACTGGTCTATATTCGATATTAGTACCCAAATTTTAACCAATATGTGTGTATTGATAATACTTTTAGTAGCATTGGTTTTTCAATTGATAAAGACGTCAGTAAAGACTCTGTGGATGGCAGAGAATAAGCTCAACAATTCAATACAATTCATACTACAATTATGTCATGCTTCACGAGTTAGGAAAAGTTTCCAAACTTGGACTCTAGGTTCCTCACGATTTGGCCGACGCTCAACAAAACCACAAATTGACTGTTTGCACATCTTTGGTTTCCAGGAATCATCGAGAACCATTTTCGCAAAGGATTGTTACTGGAGATGAAAGATGGGTTCTTTACAAGAATACGCAACCCAAAATACAATGGTTAGCCTACAACAAAAGGCCACAGCCTGTTCCAAAACAAAGACTACACCCACAGGGGGCAATGCTTTTTTTATAGTAGGACATGAAGAGACTGATTAATTATGAGTTACTGGAGCCTAATCAAACAATCACAGCAATACTATATTGTTCGCAGCTGGATGATCTAAGAATTGCTCTATCAAAAAACGACCAGCATGACTCAATAGGAAGGGTGTAGTGCTTCAGCATTATAAAGTGAAACCCCACAATACAACACTCACTTAAGAAAAAGTCATGAGTTTCAATTGGAAAGTGTTGCCTCCTCCGCCTTATTCAGCTGACATTGCTTTATCCGACTACCATCTTTTCCAGTCGTTGCAGCCTCACTTAAACAATACAATGAAAATGACGACCAACTCAGAAATGACTTAAATCAGATACATTTCTTGAAGAAGGCATCAACAAGCTAGTCGATCGTTGGACAGAAGTCATAGAAAATTATGCAAATTATTGTAAAAGTTTCAAATGCTCTAATGGGAATGTTTAAGATGAAATAAATATGTAGGACAGAACGACATTACTTTCTTTCCAACCTGATAAATCAAGTATCAAAAATATGATTTATACAGCATTTGATATACATATATATATATATATAGATATATAGTTAAATATATATATATATATATATATATATATATATATATATATATTGGTAACATTATGAAAACATTGTAAAAAATAACAAAGTCCGTAAGCTTAATGATACCTTATTTTATTTTTTGAAATTTTCTGATAGACTTTTTAAAAAAAAAGTATATTTGAAATGACGAACTCTGTTTTTAACAATGTTTGCATTAATGAGAAAAATATGCCTAAACACACACAATATATATATATATATATATATATATATATATATATATATATATATATATATATATATAAAGTATGGTCTAAACCATGCATTAACCTCAATAGATATTAAACGTTGAAAAGGTACTGATATATTATGCCAGAGCAATTATAAATTGAGATATTTTCCGACAAATACAAATTTTGTCTTAAGCTAAATTGATATTTATTAAAAAAAATATAAGCTGTCTCTTCATAGCTATACAATCAGTTAATAAGTAATAAAAGAAATTCTGAATCTTGTAGACAAATGAATCTTCAGATTTACATAAAATACAAATTACTGTTAAATATTTCCTCTAAAAGTAGACATGTTTTCTCTTCGATACACACGGACAATAATCTTCATGGTCCAATATTGTTTATTTTTATTTTTATTATTTTTTGTAAATCTATTTATAATGCTATGATTATATGGCTGTGATAACTAGAACAATTCTGCTTGATACATACATTGTTTTTTCATATATATATATATATATATATATATATATATATATATATATATATATATATATATAACTATATATAAATATATATATATATTTATATGTATATATATATGTATATATATATATATAAATATACATTGTTTTTTAATATATATATATATATATATATATATATATATATATATATATATTTATATGTATATATATATATATATATATATATATATATGTACATATATAGATAGGGTATTAGTATTAGTTAGTATACGAAATATTTATGTGATGTGATTATAAAATTAATATAAAATCAATAAATATCTTAAGAATAACATTCGAAGCTTTTTCACCGACTTGTAGAGCAACGGATAAAAGTGCTAAGTATAATAAATTCTTAGTGACAGTATTTTGATGGTTGAAGATTCAATCGTCACTACGTTCGATACAAAGAGATGCCATCCTGATTAACTATGATTTCTACGCCCTCATGGCTGCCGGAACGATGGAGAGCAAACCCTTTGGATAGAATAACAGGTTGGCTGTGAAATTCGTACAGATTCCCGAGTTCGACATAAAACTTTCCGAGGTCAACAAGACGCACTGAAAAAATCAGAAGTTACATCGGCCAGAAAATTGTGAAAATAAAATCCAATATGAGAACAGTATTCCGAATTATCTAAATAAAATAATTTAAACAGTTATAGATAATATACTTTCGAATAGAAAGTTTACTGGAGTTGCTAGTTAAATGTTGTATTTTCGACAAATATCAGGAATGGCAAAAAGGTCTTATAATTGCTTTAAGAAAGAAAATATAATTCTGTGGTCGTAGATTTTAGAGTAACTGTGTACAAATGTTTATTCGATAGACATATAAGTTGATCTAGACTAGGTTCGTGTTGTTTGTTCGACAGATAGTAAAGTCTACAGTAACTTAATTGAAATGTCACGGTCTCCTAGTTACGCTAGACAAGACTGTTTGTGATGACTCAACAATGCCTTCTTTTCAGACCAATTCCATTTTGTTAGTAGCTTAACGCCAAACTTGGCGTTTCACAAATTCGCTTTTCCTTTTTTTTCTGTTTAATTATCCTTCTGGAATGACGCCATTGATACTGTGTTATTTCCCGTCTCACTCCATCGACTTGGAGTTTGATTATTTCTTTTTTTCATTCCTCTCCATGTCCATCTCATTCACGTTCTCCTTGCCCTTCTTTTAGGCTTTCCGAATGCCCGTACTTTCATTCTCGAGATGTACAGTCTGAATCCGAAATCAATATTTGGACCTTTTTCGTTTCACAAACTATACACGTTGATAAAGTTTTTCATGTCTTTTTATTGCAAGATCTTTTCTCAAAAAACATAATGAAATGTTTTTATTTTCATCGTATTTTCTAAGTCATGAATATGTAATATGATCCTAGTTTACCCTTGTTTTCACAATTTTTGTTCTCATGCAATAGTATTTCTATTTCTATAGTATGTTATAAAAGTTTATAAAGTGCACACATTAATTGTTTTAATTTGCACATAACACACACACATATATATATATATATATATATATATATATCCTCTGATGATAAGATTTCGATCTTTGAAAAGCCTTGGCTTAAGGAAAGAATAATAAACACTAGTTTATTACTGAATACACCTTGCATTGAACAATTGAAATTTGAAATAAATCTGGACAATCGTCTCATATTTATCACTCTTTTTCTTCTATCTCTCTCTCTCTCTCTCTCTCTCTCTATATATATATATATATATATATATTCTCATTGTATTAATGTTTATCGAAAATCCCGAATATATATTAACATCTATCTATTCTCATTATAAGCCACCGTTGAGAAATTTATCAAAGAAGGGAAACCGTTCAGAACTTGGAACATTATATTTGTATAAGTAAGTTCGTACAAGTATTTACAAGAGGGTTAGATTTGACCAAATATTGGTTTATTGGTGGCTTTTCAATTGTTAAACCACTAACGCAGATTGTATCATATATATTTTATATTCAGTATTGCCTCTTCTGTCTGTGTCACAATTTAAAAAATGAACTCATAAAACTATATTGGGAGATTAATTTACCTTCGTTAGAATTGAAGATTTATAAAATATATTAAACGAGAATACCAGCATATCATATTCCTTGTCTGCTTCTAGTTTTATCTGTTCAACTCCAAATAAATATTTATTTGCTTTCTGGTAACGCATAGTACTTGTTGTAAAAACTTTTCTTTTATCTTCTTCTTCTTCTTCTTCTTCTTCTTCTTCTTCTTCTTCTTCTTCTTCTTCTTTTTTATATATACGTAGATACGATTTTCCTCCTGTACCTTCTCGGTGAATAGGAAAATAACCATATGCATCACAGGCTACTAAACTGACCACTATATTACACTTATTCACTCGAGCGTGTTTTAGTAAATTTGTTGTTATTTTTTTCCAGCTAACAATAAATATTACATTTGGCCCACAATCTACGATTCTTCGACAAACCAACTCCATATACGTGGTAGCAAAAAGTGTTCTCCCAAACAATTCTGTACTGTCACTCCACTCATCGACACCAGGAACTAATAAAAACAGTTTAATTTTCACAAAACAGTCCGTTCTTATTTATTATTTGCCTGGTATTAATTTACTACATGATATAAAGAAATACGCAAAGATTTAATGACCGCTCCCGTTCACTCCGATGATTTTCCGCGAATATCAGATTACGTTATTTCTAATTATACCTATGACTTCTATATTTATATTCATTCCGGAATTAAGCGAATAAAATTAACGAACACAGTTCCAGCAACATTTATTCATTCAGCATGGCGGCTACAATTTCTTGATCGAATCGACTTTCTATTTAATTCAATAAGCGCCAAGATACTGGTAGACCCCGATACATTTACATTTTCAAAATCATACACCTTTAACACGCATGTTATAGAAAACTCCATTTATTTCATAAACTACAAATGACCTAAACCGTGCCATTGTTGAACTTTACATTTGGTAAGCAGAAGCTAAATCTTAATATAACACGCATGCCAATAAGCAAGCTTAGCTTAATTTTCCTATTTTCACATTTATTTTAAACTCCAAACCGTGGCGAAGTCGTTAAAAAGGGAGGTTTTATTATCGCCAGTTTTAGCGTTCGACCCCATTCTACTCTACCATTACTTTTTTTTTAATTTAAAACATTCGTCAACACGGTAGAGGGGGAGGGAAGAACAATAGGCCGTTTTTTATCTGACGTTATACAATAGGTAATACTTTCTCCCGTGCAACGCCGGGCGACGGGTTCGGCTAGTATATAATAAAGTCAACACATATTCTATTTTAAATATCACTGTAGATAAAGCTGTAGAATAACAGTAGACTTGCGTAAAGAACCGAAAAGACTACATGATTGATCGAAATACTATCAATGAACCAATCATATAATTATTATTAACATTTAGAATTATTTTCGTGCTTCCATTTGGTGTATCCACATGTTCATATGAAGTTCGTTATTTAAAAAAATGTGAACTAAATAATAATTGATGTAATTACTGAAAAGACCGCCATTAAAATTATTTAAGTACTTTTGATTCCACGTTAAATAATCGTCACTAAGAAATAAAACTCATGCTGTAAACGTGCTCTGTGTGCGTTACTTGCACAGGTCGTGGTCGTCCGCTTTGTGTGTCGATCAAAAGTTGTTGCTAGATTCCGACGCCGGTCTCAGTGATTGCTGTGTGGTCTTAGTCCATGCTACAACAGAAGAATTATCTTTCTTACTAAAACCACAACGCCAGCTAAAAACACGTAACAAAGGTTCAGTTTTTGATGTTAAATAAGTACTCGTTTTTGAACAACAAATTTGCAAATGAAACATCACCATGATCAAATCAAAACACATGTATTAGGCCCAAGCATCCATCTCACTCTAAGAGACACACATAACCAACTATGTGACTCGCAGATGTCTCTTTCAGATCTGCTGGATTATAAGTATTTTCGACCGGAATGCTAGATATCCAGTCATTTTCCCAGTCACCCTCAGATGATCACCGAAACTGACTACATCCGCCTCTCCGTTTGGTCCTCTCCCATACTACCACGACGAAACTGATAGCGTAAGACAATTGCTAGTCTTTTTTCACGAACACTAAAAAATCTCATTCCCAGGGCTTACATATCTGATCAGCCATTTAATTTTGAAGTAATTGAATTAGACATAAACACCACGGGAAACATATTATCTATACTGACATTATTTTTCTGAAGCTTCATCTCTCAAAAGTAATCTACGTTAGGGAGACGCTTAATTTTTAAAGATAAATCCAATTCTGTGTGGCAATATCCAGAATCAGAGATATTTTCAATTTCCTGTGTGGCGTCTTTTTCTCCTAGCCACACATATCTCATATGAAGTAAGTGTGTTAGTCGTATGCACAGTAAACATGCAATCCACTAAATATGTTGTCTCGTGCATGTTTACAAGACCATAAATATAACAAGACTGGCAATCGGAAAGTACAAACTATATTAGTAATAACAATAAGTATACTGATATTAATATAGAACTAGTGATCTATATGATGATGACGATTAGCCTGTCATTGTTATAAAATTTAAATTAGTAATATGAATCCGAACGTTGGTCGCGTTTTAAATTCAAAGCTGAGTTTGTTTTGACAGTTTATTGTTTATGAAAAAGCTGATATTTTTAACGGTCAATTATTCAAATCAGTAGGTAATTGTAATTTGTTATTTAGAAAGATTGTGTAAATAAACACACCTTTTTATACAGTAAAGACATCAAGCAAAGAGGGTAAGGGTTAAAATTAAGGTTAGGTTCAGAGTAAAAGTTAGAGTTAGTGTAAGGCTTGGGGTTAGGGTTAAGGTTAGGGTTACGGATTAGGTTTAGGTTTAGGTTTAGGGTTAGGGTTAGGGTTTCGGCTTGGGTTTGAGTTTGGGTTAGGGTTAGGGTTAAGGTTAGGGTAAAGGTAAGGGTTAGGGTTAAGGTTAGGGTAAAGGTAAGGGTTAGGGTTAGGGTAAAGGTTAGGGTTAGGGTTAGGGTAAGGGTTAGGGTTAGTGTTACGGTTAGGGTTAGGGTTTAGGGTTGGGTAAGGGTTATGGTTACCAGATACTGAGACTGAGTTATCGAGGAGATCCTGTGATTTTCCATCCAGCTGGTGTGCCTTGGCAACGAACCCATTGTGCAATAGGGCAGGTCGATTTCCCACTTTTTTTAGAAAATCAACGCTGCTGTGGTGGCGAAAGCTGGGGTTTGGTGTTGTGAGAACTGATACCAAAAATTAGATTCCTAACTTTAAAACTTAACTGAGCATTTAGTTTTAAAGATCGGGTACGAAAATGTTCAGAAATACCTAATTTCCGCAGGATTTTGCTGACAAATTGACTTCAAAATTTTACTATTTCACTAATAAATCCAGATAAAATTGATATTTTTTGTTAGATACAATGAATAGAAAATATATTCAAACCAGAATTCTAAGTATGAATCACCACTAGTAAAATATGTCATTTTTTAACTGTATTCAATAAATGAGAACTGTAGAAATTGTACATAATTACAAAAACGGCTAATCACTTTTACATTTTTGGTCATAATTACTTTTAAAAATATATAAATAAAAGTGTATTATACAATAATACTACTGGAAACAGATTATAGGAACAAATGTTTTAAATTTGAATTGTTCATTGAACAATGTGCTAAAACCTACTGCACCATATAAAATTATGGGTAAGCTTGCAGTGTAGTCCTCAGGCCATAACTTCTAAATAAAAAAATAAAACAACGCTTACCTTATATAAAAACGCATCAGAATGAAATTCTCTACAAACCTGCATAGTTTAAGCATGTGAAAACCGAATTTAATTTTATACATTTTTGTCTTTCACCTGAAGTGTAAACGATTGTGAAAATACTACCATATTGGATTGAGACTGTCACGAAATGTTGCGCCATGTTCTTGTTTTAACTGCTGACTCTTTTCTAACTACGATAAATAATAATTAGTTTTGATACCGTTAATTTCGCTTTTTAAAGTATGCGATTCGATATATTTATTTAAATTTGTTTTGCATTGAAGTTATTTTTGTTTTAGCTTATGTAATTTTTGTTGTGAGGACAATACTGTAAGTTTACCAAATTATGTTATAATAGAACTAAATTGTTCCCTGTAGTTTCCCTTCGAAGTAAATGAAGGTCTTATTTGGTGACACAATGTTTTGGTTATAATGTGCTTGTGCCTTGCTTCTTGCCGCTGGTCACCACTTAAATCATTCATTACCTCTGCAGTAAGATATAAATTATACAGAGGACCACTAATACTATGAAATGCTACCTGGGGCAAATCCTGGTAATTAGTTCCACAAAGTTTCCCTAAAGGACCAGTGAAAGTGGTAGGGATTCTTGTAGTTCCATCAATTAATTTAAAGATGGCTCTAAATGGCAGTTCATTTTGATGAAGTGAACAGCCAATGGTATGTAACTTTCTTTTAAGTTTTTTCTCCAAAGCTGTAACCATCCCGGTTTCACAACCAGTGTTTGTACTGGTATTGTCCACCAGAATTGCCTTAATAGTATTTACACTGTTGTACTCTTCTAGAACAGCAGCAACATCCTCTGCTAGAAGAACACCAGTTGCACCAATGTTGGGTATCACTCTATGAGCGAGATATTTACTTGCAGTTCCTATCTCTCTGGTAAATGTTAAGTGGCGCTCTGGTCCCTTGCTTTTCTTAATCATTTTTTCACCATTTTCCCCTGTAACTTCCTTGTAATACAAAGTGTCCTTATCAACTCTGCAATCAACTCCAATGCATATAAGATGTTCATATTCCTGGACATGTTTTTGATGGCTGGTTACTTTCACTCTTGCCTTTTCTCTATCTATTTTTGATTTATCTATAATAATGTCTTTTAAATCAATGGTTGAATGAAGAAGGCCCATGTGTTGTAAGTCTAATAGAAAGGCATTAACAAGGCAAGCCCCAAGGTTAGAAGATATATCACCTCTAATCAGTTCCATAGAATATCTCGGGACTTTTAAAAGACTGTAAGGTCCCTTGGACTGTCTCCCTGACTCAAAACTGTCATCGGTTGTTTCTTCACTGGAAGATGTCTGTGAAAAGATTTCTGATGTAGAGGAAGCAACATGTGAAGAATCTTGTTGCTGTCTTTCAATTTGCCTGTCTAATCTATCTGCTTCAGCTGAATCTTTTTTGTATTTTTTGACAGCATTTTTGTCAATAGGTCACAGTTGGAAACTGCCTTTTGGTCCTGTTTTCTCTCTCTGATCTTTTAAATATTCTCTCTCTTCAATGGGAACCTGAAATGTCAAAATGTTTATGTGTTTAATAACATATCTAGCATACATGACAAATATTAAGGAAAATATCACAATATTATTTACTAGAAAAAGAAAGATTATCAGAAGTTAATTCATATTTTCCAATTAATTTCAATATTGAAAATTGGGACATAAATTAGTTCAATTTAAAAAATTCAAACAACCATAGAATTAATATTACCTTCTTGTTAGGAGGACAAGTGCAGACGATATTCCTTGTTTGGCAATTTTCTGTATTGCACTTTACAGCAAAGTCATCACATCTTAAGACAGGCAGTTTGCAGCAACATGAAGAAATATCAAATAATGTATCCAGCTGTTCCTTAATTATTTTCACTTTGGGTGCAGTAAGAGTTTTCCTGTTAATCAGTTTGGCCCTCTTGAAGCAAAATACATTCACCCTCTGCCCTATATAATATTCCCTTAACAAAGGCAATTGTGGGTTCACTGCTTGTCAAATATTGATTATTTCCTTTGCAATCAATTTGGAAATATCATTATTTGAAAAGTGGGGATAGGTATTTTCAAGGAATAACTAAACTGGATAACTTGTCGTAAAGTTGGGGGTTCCGTTTTATCCAACGGACAAGGTGGACCAGCAAATCTTTTGGAACTCTTACTGCAGGTTAAAACAAAACGTCCTTTTACAGACATTTTTATCTGAAAAAAAAAAAGAAAATAAATAGATAAGTCTAAAACAGTTTGATTTAAATCTTCTAGTTTCATATTTTAAAAAATGGCTGACAATTATGGTAAGGAGTTTTGGTTAGCTTTAGTGATAGTCTGTTGGAGTTCGGGTTAGCCTGCATCTAAAAGTGTGGCTTAAAATGACAGGACTATTTAAACAGACTCAATACTGTTTGAGTTATGATAAAATCCTTATTTTTTTACCCAATAATTTAGATTTTAGAGTGGGGGATCACTTTCCCAAATACATTTAATGTAAAATGATCACACAATTCATGACAACTACACTAAAAATAAAAATACTCTAAAATCTAAAATATTGCGTTAAAAAAAAAACGGATTACTCTAGCGACATAATTAGTAATTTTACACAGAAAAAAATGGTCCGTAAAATAGAAAAATAAATGATGGGTAATAACTTTAAATGCACCAAAAATTAGTTTTTTCTAATACAAAACTGAAACATTATGGTATTTTAATACAAACTTCATTGATAAAATTTAATTTGAAACACGAAAAAAAAAATAGAACGAAAATAAATTACTTACCTAAAAATGGAAATCTTTCTTCGACGGAGAAAAACAAACGCGTTTGAAACGCCAGATACACTTAAAATATAAAATTATGTAGATTAAACAAGCTTTCTTTCTTTCTATGTCAAATAATTAAGTTTCTTACATAAAAATACAAAATTACTAATTATTTTTACAATTAAAATCCAACAGTGGTCAATATTTCATACATTCGATATACAATAACAAAGCAGACATTTAAAACGGTGAAAATTTAAATAATACCCCCAAAAGAAAGTTCCAGCGTCACTATTAATAAAAACATTATATTTATTTTATTTAATCATTAAAATGGAGGCATTTTTCGGTTTAATGGTGTTTTATTGATAATTAAAATTAGTCTAATTTGTTTTCTACTGAAAAATCACAAATCCTGAATTCCACGAGAAACAAAAAAATGAAGCAATCTTTTATCGGTCACTTACGTAAATAGTAAAATACTGTGTTTACTAAACACTGTATATTTAATCTCAATTTTGCCTTTACAACTGAATATTTTTTATTATTTATGATCCTTATTTATTTTTATTTGATTTATTGAGAATAATGTAAATAATTTAGTTGACAAAATCTTTATTAAATGATATTTACACATGTTTATTTCTCCAACGGTATGGAATGTTTTTACGGCGGGAAATACTTCACTGATCACCGAAAACACATGCGAAAACGCTAATTTCCAACCTTTAAAGTCGTTTCCTCACTTAACGGTAACGATTTGGGAAAAAAATATTTTGTATCGTTATTTACCATGCCAAACCCCAACTATCATTGGCATCGCATCATCACGATTCCAAAATCGACCTGCCCTATTGTGCAAGAGTGTAAGAGTAATATATTCTCGCCCAAAAATATTAGTTTAGAAAATGAGATGTTATATACTTTTTACATTCTTGTTTTACTTCAGCATTTTTTTTCGTTTACATTTCTTAAAAGTTGAAACGCTTACTTTGAAAAACATACAAATAATAATCATACACCTTGGAATTTCTTTCATTAATTTTGCCAATTTATATTTCTCATCCTCATTTTTCTATTCAAAAGGTTTCGGATGATGTCATCGCCTACGGTTTTCACAATCGCTTAGAAGGTTCCCGATTTCGAAAAGGTTGCAGCTAGAGAAGGTCGGAGATTGCTCTGGCTAAAACATTGTAAATATAAAGCACATATGAAAATACTAGTCTCAATATTTTAAATAATCAGAACGAAAAGAGAAAAATAATTATCTTTGTGATCCTTTTCTAATTTTTATTTACATTTTTGAGGAAATGAACTTTTAACTGTCCCACTTATTTAAAAAAAACACGCTCAAGTTAACCCAAAATATACCTAAACCGATACGATTCTTTTATAATGAATCTTCTTTATTTGGATTTCTCATCTAGATTTATATTTTGAAAACGTTTCGGATGAGGTCACCGCTTACCTTCCTTACGAAATCTCAAAAGATGCACTCAACAAAAAATGCGTTCCATCGTTCCATGAACACAATAACCTTCTAAATTAAACAATACAAAACAACAAACAAATTACTTTCTTTAACGATGGCTTATTTTATTTGACTGAAATTGATTCTTAGCGTTTCCACTAAATTTTTAAGCAGTAAAGCTATTCGTTTACTCAAACGCGACCTTAGAATCTAAGTTGACAATAACCCTGCCCCCCCCGTAAGTAAGGTGGAATACTCCTAACCTAATAACTTTTTATAGCCTCGTAATTTAGGTTAATTATAAATAATAACTTGTAAATAAATAGATGAACTATCAACCGAAACGTTTAACAGATTTATTAAAACTGAACAAAAAATGAATTAATGAGTTAATTGGCGGCTGGTCGCGATTGATATATTCACCGTCTGACGCCGTAGTTTTTGTTTTGTTTCTCTCCGCGCATACGCCTCTTTTCCCAAGGGCGATAACTCTTAACTCTCGAAATGGTTCAAGGAAGGTAATTCCGTTTTCGTTAGGTGTCCTAACATCTCCCCGTTTTAGTCTTTTACTGTGTCGAGCGCACCTGGGGTCTACTTGGAAGTGCTTTACTCTAGTGCGACGGCGCATTGGCCAACTCCTCTGAGGTCTTTGATAATTCTCATTTGTATTTGTCTGCATGAGAGGTGATGGAGATGGCAGTTCAAATGTGTCCATTAACAAATCAAACGGAATGGTTCTTCTGTTGCCCACTAAGTTGTCTACAGAGTATCTGAGACGCAACTGGTGCGTGTGCGGTGCCCAGTATTGACTCCCGACTTGAACATTATACAAGAATTGTCCATTTATTTTGCAGATGATGCCTGGTACCCAGTTTGGCCGGCCAGGTCTGTAATTCCGAGCAAACACTGGTGTGCCAACTGAAAAAGCTTTTGTTTTGTTAAGGCTTGGTTGTTGCCTTTGTGGCTGGGGACGTAAAGCGTCTAGTGTGGTACGGAGTTTTCGTCCCATGAGTTCCTTTGCTGGTGATAGACCATTCTTCACAGCCCCATTTGGTGTTATTCTATATGAAAGGAGGAAAGCATGTAGTATCTCCTCTGTTGTTCCCACCCTCTTGCTTTTAGTAGCGCCCTTTTGAATGTGTTTACAAATATTTCGCCTGTCCATTGGATTGAGGATGATACGGTCGCGACCGAACGTGTGTTATGCAACACAATTTTCAGAATAGTTGGAATGACTCAGACGTAAATTGTGATCCGTTGTCTGAGACTAAAGTCTCGGGTAAGCCGTGTTGACTAAATAGCCGCCTAAGTACTGTTATTGTAGACTGAGTGTCAGTCTGTTGCATTGGAAAACTGTCTGGCCATTTGGAATGGGCATCCACAACCACCAGAAAACTAAGGCCATTGATAGGGCCAGCAAAGTCTACGTGTATTCTGGACCATGGTCGTTCTGGGTATGTCCATCGAGAATCAACAACCTGAGGTGGATTCTTCTGCGCATCCATACACTGGATACAACGTTTAACAGTATGCTCAAAGTCTGTGTCTATGTTAGGCCAATAGACCACGCTGCGGGCTAGTGATTTCATTCGGTTAATGCCTGGATGGCCCGAATGTAGTTGCTTAAGGACTGCTTGTCTGAGTTTAGTGAGAATAGCAATACGATCTGCAAACATCAAACAACCATCAATGACAAAAAGAGAGCCATTGCGCTGTTCGAACTGTTGGAGGTCTCCCGTGAGGTTAGGAGGCCATGTATTTTGAAGAAATCCGCACACTTTTTGTATGGTTGGATCTTGTTATGATTCTCGCTTTATATCTTTCCTTGTCACTGAAATTGTCCGGATAGAATTTGTGAGCGTGCGTTGAAAATCGTCCTTGATGTTGATGGCAGCGATGACAATGTCGTCATCTGGAACTGATTGTGCACTAATGAGTCATGACAAGGCATCAGCTTGGCCGAATTCTGTTGTCCGGCGGTACTGTATAGCGAAATCTTACCCCAGAAGAATGATTGCCCAACGCTGTAATCGGCTGGCTGAATATACTGGAATACCCTTTTTTGAGCCAAATATTGACAGTAGTGGCTTATTGTCTGTCAAAAGTGTAAAGTGACGCCCGAACAACATCTTATGGATTTTTTTCACAGCAACAATCAGTGCCAGTGCTTCTTCTTCCACTTGACTGTAATTGCGTTCAGCGGGTGTCAGGGATCTGGCTGCATGCGTGATAGCTTTCTCAGTTCCATCTGTGAATATATGCGAGATTACGGCTCCAACGCCATGATTTGATGCATCTGCTGCTACCACAATTTTCTTATTTGGATCAAAATGTGTGAGCAGTAGGTCCGAGTTAATGAGTGCTTTGATTTTGTCAAATGATTATTGACAGTCCTCTGTCCAGGACCATTTTGTCAACAATTTGTTGAGCGGTGATTTGATTTGATGGAGTGAAGGCAAGAAACTACCGTAGTAGCTCACCAGTCCCAGAAATGCGCGTAGACCGCTAACGTCCGATGGGGTTGACATGTGTTGAATGGCTGCCACATTAGCAGGATCTAGACGACGACCCTGACGATCAAACATAAATCGCAAGTTTTTTATGGAAGGTAAATAAAAATGGCAATTTTCAGGTCGGAGATGGAGACCAACGTCTTGGATGCGGGTTAGGAGCTTGCTGATCCGTTTTGTCAACTCCTGGTTGGATTGCCCAACAAAAATGATGTCATCCAAGTATGCAGCTGTACCTTCCATGCCAGTGAGCATTGTGCCCATAATCTGTTGAAATATGGCAGAGGCGGTTTTACCCCAAAAGTTAAACCAGTGATTTGGAATAATCCACGGTCTGTGTTATTAGTAAGCAGCTCCCTGGAGGTTTCTGCCACTTCGACTTGCAAATAAGCCTTTGCGAGGTCCAATTTTGCAAAGCATGGGCTACCATTAAGTACGGTGAAGAGATCATCGGAGATTGGCAATGGGCATTGATGATCTTCATTTTCTCAAGTCGTTTTAGTGCCTGATCCACCAGTGACAATGCAGCTTATGGCACTGGGCGTTTGTGTCGAAAAACAGGATTAGAAAATGGTTTAAGGAACAGTGTGGCCTCTGCCTGAGCGCAACGTTCACATTTGTTTGTGAAGACTAGAGAAAATTGTTTCATGATGTATTTGGTCTGGTCGATAATGCTGCTCTGAGGTGAGGATCTGGACACAACCTCATATATCTAGTTGAGTGGAATGTCAGGAAGACCTAGTAACTCGATAAAATCAAGTCCCAACAAATTATGGCATGAGTTTGCTATGTATACGGTACCTGACACCGTTTTTTCTTTCATTTTGATGGTAGCGGGTAATTGACCCGTGATGTGAACACAATCTCCAGAAGCACTTAGTGCTACCTGACTTGTTGGTGTCAATGACGGCTGGCCTATGGATTCCCATACTTTTTGTGATATAATCGTTATATCTGATGCTGTATCGATTTGCAGTTGAATAGGATGGCCATTCAATTGTACTGCAACATTTTTCGTTTAAATTTTTTGTGTGGGAGAAAAGTTGCTATCAAACTGTTTGTTTTTGTTCTGTGTTGATGTCGTTGCCTGTTGTGTGTGTGAGGTTTGCCTATTATGGGTTGGTTTTCGTCCTGGACGGGTGCAAAATCCCTGTTTATGTCCGAGTCGACTGCAGCTGCGACAGTGATGTGTTTTGTAGGTGCAGTTTCGAACAAAATGCAAGTTGCCACAATTCCAATAAGCTGTTGGGGGCGGGATAGATTTTGAAGTCGGTGAGGTGGGCTGACGTTGTTTTTGGACTTTGTTTATGATGGATGCTGATGCTTGTTGTACAAGATCATGTTTTAGATTCACTAGACGTTGGCATTCCACGGCAACTTGTTGCAATGTTATGTCTGGATTTTGTTCTGTTTTTGACAAAATCCGTGTGCGAATATCTGCCTCCTCCGCCGATCTCAAACCACACACAAAAATCAAACATTTGATTTGAGCGTCTGTGATGGTAGAGATTTTAAAACGTTCACATTCTTTGTTTACAAGACCTGCATACGTTGAAAAATCGGTCGAGGAAGATTTCGTTATGCTAAGGCAATTGCACCGCATATTGAATAATGAAATATGCTCACCGGAAATCTGACTGAGGGTTTCCACTATGTTGTGGAAACTGTAGTCACGAGAATGCTTTGGTAACATGTAATTTGAATACCAATCATGTTCCGACGTCCCAAGTTTCCGTAGCAGAAGTCTTAGCTTCCAGTCGTCAGCTTGATCCTTGAAATCCACTCGGAAAATGTTCTCGAAACGTGCAAACCATGTATTGAACGTCGAATGTGCTATTGGGTCGTAACGAAATCCGTTATTGGCTGCGAAACTGAATCTGTAACCGTCCTAAGATTTGTTTCTGAAATCGACGATGTAGGCGTAGAAAAATCTCTCTGAAAATAACTCCATCAAACGTAATTCTTGTTGCAGCAATTGTATTGTATCTTCCATTTTTTTTCTGTTTTTGAAAAATGTAAATTTATCTCATCCTCCGTCGCCAACTTTTATAACCTCGTAATTTAGGTTAATTATAAATAATAACTTGTAAATAAATGGATGAACTATCAATAGAAACGTTTAACAGATTTATTAAACTGAACACAGAATGAATTAATGAGTTTATTAGTTGCTGGACGCGATTGATATATACACCGTCTGACGCCGTAGTCTTTGTTTTGTTTCTCTCCAAACATATGACCCTTTTCCCTAGGGCGATAACTCTTAACTTCCGAAATGGTTCAAGGGAGGTAATTCCGTTTTCGTTAGGTGTCCTAATATACTTTCTTTAACGATGGCTTATTTTATTTGACTGAAATTGATTCTTAGCGTTTCCACTAAATTTTTAAGCAGGAAAGCTATTTGTTTACTCAAACGCGACCGTAGAATCTAAGTTGACAATAACCCTGTCCCCTGTAAGTAAGGTGGAATACTCCCAACACTTCTTTCAATATACATCGTGGGTCTTCGTTCTAACCTAATTACTATCAGCAGGCAATAATTCAATAGTTCAATGTAAGGGCCTAGAATTGTGAGGTTTATCTACTTTCCCAGCAATACTGAATCACGGCTCAGCTACTTTAATATTTAACTGAGTCAATATACTATATGTAGTGGCTCTGACAGTAAAATAATATTCACAGATTTTCGATGTTATGGGTCTCTGAAACATTATTTTCAGGTCAACCCTAACTAAAAGTAATAGAAGCTACTAGTGTTATGGTTAGGTTAGGGTTAGATAATATCACTGAATTCGATAGTCAATAACGAGAAACTTAATACAGCAAAAATTAAACTGGAATTCTACTTTAAAGGTCAACATTTAGTATAAACTACCCTAATATGTTAAATACTATAATATATATATATATATATATATATATATATATATATATATATATGTGTGTGTGTGTGTGTGTTTGTAAGCAATCCTCGGAATATTATTTACAATGAAAACATATAAGATAGTTATAATGACCAGTATTCATACTATATTCTTAAAACTATCTATTCTAGGTGTTCGTTTCCGATAGAAAACATTAGCTATTATAAAGATTAGAAACATTATTGCATGAAGCCAGTTTCATCATTCGCCCTAGGAAATATTGATATGAATGAATTGCACTGTTTTTTTTTCTTTTTCTGCTTTCATTCACACTAAACATGCAAGACGTAGGGATTAATTTGAGTACGAGCCGCACATACAGTGTATATTCAATGGGGAGTTTTGCAGCGATATGTTTGTTCACATTACATTTAACAGTCAGCATGTTAGTACATGCAAGGAAACAGCTAGCAGAAAGATAATTCCAACGGCTAACAGTTCGAAGAAAGAATTATATTAGTAGAATTCTTACTAGGATTTCTTAAGGATGTCTTTCCTTTGGTTTTTCTTCTTCTCTTTTCTAACCTAATATATGGAACTCATTTGTTAAATTGGTAACTTTTCCTTATCTACCTTTTTTAAATTAATGTCTCGCTTCCACTTTCTGCTCTACTTTTTTCTCTATTTCTTTTGCTTTCTACTCCACTCTTTCTCATTTCCCCGTTTTCCATTCCTCTCCTATTTTCTTTACATTGAATAACATAGGCAGATCTGTTTTCTTTTGCATAATTATAAGACACCAGTCATAAACCCCAAATAGTGATAGATACGCGTAAATAAAGAACGCATTCCACTCTTATTTAAATATTATTTTAATTATATCGATATCTGTCACAGAGAATGACTCCATACACGTCTGGTCGTGCAAGTTATATGTCCAATTGGGAAATGTTACACGCAAACATCCAATGCATTGGATAATTCCATATTCGTATGGAACAGCGACATTAATGTATAACATTAACTTAGACAGATAGTTTACATAGACATGTTAAGTTTTGTCTCAATATCATGCTAATTCGAGTTTATCAAGTTTAATAAATGATTTAGACTGAAAAACCTAAGTGGCTTATCATATATTGAAAAATCACATCGTGAATCATTACTGAGGAAGTAGTTAAAATAACGTGGAAATATAAAAAGTTAACATATTATATATATTGTTGTATCGTTTTCATATATCGGCTTTTTCCATTCAACTCGACTTTTTATTAAACATGTTCCTCATGTATATACATATATATAAATATATATATATATATATATATATATATATATATATATATATATATATATATATATATATATATAGAGAGAGAGAGAGAGAGAGAGAGAGAGAGAGAGAGAGATATGGAGAAACGGAGTAATATTAGTTAAAATAAAGACAGAACACAAACGCATCATTAAAGTTTGATCTAGATACTTCGGTTGAAGGATTCCAACCATATTCATTTGTTGATATGGCTTTATTAAAAATAAAACTCAACATTTATACAATGAGAAAAGAAAAGACGAATCATGCTGAGTATAGTAGATGTGTGAGAGTGGGAAAGCTAGAGGATAAAGAGAGTAGGACATATGTAGGACGAGGCGGAAAAGAAGGGGTGGGAAGAGTGGTTAGTAAACAGAGGGGTGAGCATTATCAGGTTGTGGTAGTAGAATAAGAAAAAAATGAGCAAATGTGGCAGCACGTGGGAAAAAATAGAGATTAGAATAAACAGGACACACGTGGTGAAATAAAATTTTAAAAAAATAGAACTAAATTCTGGACTCAAAATCCAAATAAAAATAAATGTATTAATAATATAATGAGAATCGAACCATATGGCGATACAAGGATATAAGAGGGGACAAGAAGAAGAGTGGACACAGTGTCTGCGATATGTGTTTTCTGAAGAATGGTGATGTCCACATTAAGTCTCCTGAGATCGTCGTCTATGACAGCTGTTTAATAAAGTCGCAGATGTCCTGATAGTTTTCAATAAGAGCGATCATCACTGCCTGGACGTTCCAACATCCCAGTTTCAAAACTGGTTTCCTTTATTAGTTTGTTTTTGTATCTGGTCCGACGTTTACAATTTTCGTGTCCGATGTCTCCTAATCCCCAAGCACTTAAAGAGATCCGCGAATTTCTCAACTCGTCGTGAATAACAAGTGGAACTGCACTCTGCTCAAAAGGATCAATGGCTTTAAACCGGTTAATTTACTTTCATCGTTTTTTATCCGCACCACTAGCTAAGCTTGGTTATTCTTTCTATGTTGCAGCCTGCGGTTTTGTTGGTTGAGTGCTGTTTGATGCTAGCTAGAGTGGTGTGATACGGAAGAAAGGTGTCTTCCAATGTAACCCACAACCTTTTTTCACGTTACTGATGGATCCAAAGGAACAGCAAAGGTGTTACCGTTTGGCATCAACAGAATCTGTTAGAATGAAGTTGTATGCAAAGCCGAAATATTGTTTGTCGAAAATGAAATGAATTAATTGCTAAGCTTGATGATCTTTTCTATGTTGTAGTCTGTGGTTTTGTTGGTTGAGTGTTGTTGGATGCTAGCTAGAGCGGTGTGATACGGAAGACAGGATTTTGCCTATGTAATCCAGACCCTTTTTTCACGTTCCTGTTACTGTTTGGCATCAACGCAATCACAGGAGCTAGAATGAAGTTGTATGCAAAACCGAAATGTTATTTGTCGGAAATTAAATGAATTAAGTGTCATTCACTTGACCACGAAATAGATTTGTTTAATAGTTAGTTTATTATTAGAATACAATTCAATTTGTTTTAACTGATTTGAATCTATGAGATTTTCGTAACATTTAATTGACACCATCGACGTAAAGTTTAACAACGTACCATACTCCTCATCAATGAGATTATCATTGTAGATAAAACATGTTTTTGTGAAGAATTCACTTTTATTTTCATCGAAAAGAAAGTGTTAACATCTCTGATATATATAATAAATGATTTGTACTTTTCACCATATATTTTCGCAAGATGCCCTTCAATACAGCGTCTTACTTGGTAAGAGGCGCCAGGCTAGGAACTCTGTAAATAGAAAAAGAAAGATGAATTTAGATTTTTCTCATATAATTCATTAATAGGATAATATGAATGGACATATATTAATCTTACTAAGTAAAATTGACGATATATCTTATCTATATGATGAAGTTTATTGAAAGAAGACGTGGCTATTTTGATGTATGTGGTTTAAAAATAGATACGTAAACATAAGTAGGTATTTCTATAAATTGATTGATGATTTACAGAATTAAAGTACACTGAGGGTAGGTAGACAACGGTAAGTATATACATATCTATATACGTGCATTTGTGTTTGGATGTTTGTGTATATAAAAATATTTGTAATACTGTCCGTACTATTTTGAGAAATACCAGACTGTATAATGGTGGGCGTATTTGTACAAGAGCTTCCTGAACGTCTGCTTAACCCTGTTGCGGTCATCATCCTAGATAGATTATCCGACTTTAAAATAGCTGTTTGCTAGAGATCGAGCGTTGATGAAAGACAATGTTGAGTTGAGGAACCAGTTGCGGCTGCTACAGAGCCTGCCTGGACCACAACCACCTCTTGTCATTGGTCGACCTGATTATAAGTGTAATAAATACAATAGTCCTAATCATTTTGCGAGAGACGGTGTACAGAGCAGGCAGACTACCACGTCACAGTTCAGTACCGGTAGTGGAAAACATCGGTGACACATTCTAAGATACCGATGCAAGTAGTAGTGGTTCCACGTAAGAGTGTGAGGAGAGACCGGACCTTCTTTAGTTAAGCTGCCTTATTTCACTAAATCATGGTAGTCTGCCGCTTTCGTCAGCGATAGAGAAATAAATATCCCATTATGGAGGTGTACTTGGTTGAAACGACCAGCTCCGCCCCTTTTCACGTTTGTGATCATACAATAATGTGTAGTATTTACTTTAAAAAAAAAACTCCCTTAAAAATTGTAGACTTTTATGGTTGGGACTGCTCGACATATGGGCAGAACAAATATACAGAGGTGGGGGTCAACTGACATTCAATAAATGACGGATAAATAGCAGTGAGTCGATTTGCAGATAGGGGCGATAAGATCAGAAATAAAGTGATGGTGCTGGACATCTGTTTGAAAGTTAGATTGCATCTGAAATCTTTTCATTTTCTTACGATTATTTAACTATTTTATATATAATACTAATAGATAAGACCACTACCTTAGACTAAAATTGATAATTTAAACAAATAACTTTTTATGACGTTATTATTTTATTGTCTTCACGATCTGATGATGCTGTGAGAATTCAGAACCTACATAAAATCAATTTTTGTCAGCAGAAAGTTTGTTAAGTGATACATTTATTGGGATAAACGTGTTTCTATTACCTTATTTCTTAGATATTTTGTATAATACGTTTGCCATAAATGTACACCCGCAAACCCTCAAAACATGAAGGTTACATAAACAACGTTTTAATTAGTGCTGAGAATACGATCCAGTCATAGTATTGAGTATTTGCATGAAAATATCGTTTTTTATTATATTTCCTCTCACATATAAACTCACAAGAACAACTCTCCACAATTCAGTGCTGTTTTCTACATATGATTTATATGTATTTTGTACAAACCTAACCTAACTCGAATCTTAATTTTAACCCTAACCGTAACGCAGTGAATGCCTAGACAATATATACACAAGTAGACTACGAGTGCTTGCTTTCGCATCGCATGATAAAAAGGCTAACTGTTTTTGCAAAACTTATGTTTCCATTAGTGCCGACACTCTTCTACAAACAATCTTTATTTATTCAGAAGCAATTCTATCATTTTATTCTCAGTTCCGGACAGTTCACTAAGCTAAATCATTCAACAGCTGACATCAAATTGTTAAAAAATGCGATTTGATATCCGTTGGCTATTGATGGACAATTAATTAAGTCACCGTTCGAAATGACGAAGGATTCGAATATAGATAGGCTTAAGTAACATTTGTTAATTTACAAAAGAACATCAGTAATATACTGGATCGTAAAGTCGTACTTTTGTGTCATGGTTTAAAGACGACATAGTCCGCATTTAATTTGCATTTCATTTTTTGACGATCGGGCGATCTCATTTAATAATAGTAACGAAAGCACAGGAGTAGTATTACACAGATCATCTGTGTAGCAAGACCCTGAAAATTCTCAAGCTTATATTCTCCAACTTTCTAAAATAGTATTCACATACATAACTCTTTTGACCCTAAATGGGTTTAGTTTCAGATGTTTTAGATATTAAAAATGAATGTGCTTTGCTTAAATGTTCCAACTAACCCTTCACGGCAGCTTCCAACTCACAATATGCAGTGATAATATTAATGTGAATAGCACCCACAAAATTACTAAGAAAAAATTAATTTTTTCACTATTTTAATACTTTTTTAATTCTAAGTTTTATTTATCTATGAAAAAATCAACATTATTAACCAACAATATTTACTTTAAGAACAACAATTACATTTATTTATCATGAACAATCGTTTTCAATCAAATGCTGTAAATATGGCATAGCTATTTTAACTAAATAAGTTATCAGATTTCAATACGTTCTTTCGATTCTGCTGAAATATTAATGCTTCAATTTACACGAGGTTCTAAAAATGTACCCGTGATTCTAAATAGACTTCTGTTTTTTTTTCACTGTATCTCCTTCCATCTTTCTCTTTTTATATATATAATGCGATATCTTAATGTCAGGCTGATCTTTCAGTTTCTTCGGTGTGTCTTTGATAGCTTCTCGTTTGTCACATTCGAATGCTTCATCGGACCTCGTTGTTGGGGTGGTGCCAACCAGCTTTACTGCTTACCTTGTCTGAAGACAATGTATGATTGATGCCAGAGAGTATAAGTTGCTTCTAATATTGGCACTTTGCAATGCATTTTTGAAGTCATTTTTTCTTCGATTCTTACTGCGTAAACGGTAAGAAAAATTATGTGTCTAACCCATAAGAACGTTAATTGCTTTAAGAATTTTAAACTATTGAAAGTTGATAATATACATTTCTATGAATGTAAATTAGACATGTGCAATTGAAAATAAACATGAGTAATACATAACGTTTTAGAAATCATCAGACTCGCCAAAGAAACCAAACACAAACAGCTCTTTCGATGAAATCAGAATTAATGTACCGAAAAAATGCTAAGTTAAAGGAAATATTATAATAATAATAACTATTATGAGTTTTTTCCAATAAAAATCTAAGAAATATATCATGCTCGTTTGTACACATGTGCTTTAATTTCGTAAAGTAAAATAATACTCTCGGCTGTTGTGGAATATTTAAGAGACGCATCTAAATTTTACTTATTGTAATTAGCTTGTGTGGATACGTCCGCTAGTTATCAAAAATGCTAGGCTGCGATGTCCGCTTAAGCTATTTGCAAGCTTAGCCACAAATAAGAGATGTGATACTGCGAAACAGTCAGTTTAAAGAAAATAATTGAAATAGAACAGTAAATGTTTCATACTGAGAAATTCTGTGAAATTCTGCCCATGTTATTGTTAATCACATTTACGAACCTTTCTGCAAATCAACCAGATTTGGTACAAATAAACTTCATAACAATCAAATTCAGACAAGTCAGGAACGGCGATGAGTTGTAGATGACGAAACAACTGTCTGGATGACTATATATTTTATTTCTACTAACATTAGTTTGATGTTCTATCAATACCTTCGGTTTCACGGAAACACTAGAAACTCAATTTAAGCTGCAGGACTAAAGATACCGAACGTAACTGATTCTTCAGTCGATGTTATAATAGTGATATATATATATATATATATATATATATATATATATATATATATATATATATATATATATATATATATATATATATATATATATAATAAATGTATATATATATATATGTATATATGAAATATTTTTATAAATATATATATTTAATTTTAAAACATTTGTAGACAAAGAAAATAACCAAGGGGAAAAAAGAAGGGGTATTATAATGGAATCATCTAACTCTATAAAATAGATGTTCTGTAAAATAGCAAATACTCACTTTGAAAGGAACACCACAGGTAAGGAGAAACTATATTTTAAAACTTTCGAAAAACAAATCTGGAGGCAAAACTAAATCAAATATTTGTAAACTTTTTAAATTAAAAAAATAATGATTAAATAGGGAGATGGTGTCTGATCAACACTACTGGGATGCCATGATAAAGAAATACTGTTTTGTTTTTAAAATCCCGAAACAGTTTTCCTGGTAAACAACTGACGATCCCTTATATAAAAAAAACATATATAAAATATATTTATATTAGAGTAAATTCTTGGAAGTAAACTAAAATATTGATTGCAGTAGATTGATTGACTTACTAGACTAAAATCTTTCAACGAAAATTTTTTGTTTTTTTGTTTTCAGTTTTGAAGGTTAAAAGAACTTCCGAGACTATATATATATATATATATATATATATATATATATATATATATATATTTATTATATATATATATATATATATATACATATTGTGAGACTTCCTCAGGATGAGGAAAAATGCAGAAAAACATAATCATACAATTATCAATTAGATCTGGCCGAAGGCGGCAAGACTCAAGCCAAGCTGTTAATTAGAACAAACAAATCTGATAATTATATTATTATTTTTCTGCATTTTTCTTTATTCTGAAAAAGTCTCACAATAAAGACGAAACACTGAAAACATGATATAGTTTAGGCCATATATACCCTTCGGCAGCTATTTTAGCGCGTGCAAAGAGAAATCCTTATCCATTACTAAACACATAACAACAAGACAACGTTTTGTTCGTTTGTATGCATGAGAAACTGGTGAGAAATGCTTATCAGTTAATTAACACATAACAAAAATAAAAAGTTTTGTTTACTTGTATGCATAAACAACTGGTAAAATCATTATCCATTACTAAACACATAACAAAAACATGAAGTTTTGTTCGTTTGTATGCAGAAATAACTGGGAACAAATCCTTATGAATAACTAAACACATAACAAAAAAGATAAAGTGTTGTTCGTTTGTAAGAAGAAGAAACAAATCCTTATCCATTACTAAACATATAACAAAAAGATAAAGTTGTGTTCGTTTGTATACATAAGAAACTGGTAAAACATCCTTATCTATTACTTAACACATAACGAAAAGATAAAGGCTTGTTCGTCTGTATGGATGAAAACTGGTAAACAATCCTTATCACTTAAGTAATGGATAAGGATTTGTTTAACCACGTAACCAAAATATAAAGTTTTGTTCGTTTGTAGTCATAAAAAACTGGTCACAAATCCTTATCCATTACTAAACACATAACAAAAAATAAAATCCTGTTCGCTGGTATGCATAAACAACTAGTAAACCATCTTTATCCATTACTAAACACATACCAAAATGATAGAGTTTTGTTCGCTTGTATTCATATAAACTAGACACACATCCTTATCGACTAAAAAACACATACCAACAAAATAAAGTTTTGTTCGCTTTTATGCATAAAAATCTAAGAACAAATGCTTATCCGTTACTAAACACATAACAAAATAATTAAGTTTTGTTCGCTTGTATGCATAAACAACTGGTAAAACACAATTATCAATTACTTAACACATAAAAACATGAAGTTTTGTTCGTTTGTATGTAGAAAAAACTGGAAACACCCCCTTATCCATTACTAAACACATGACGAATTGATAAAGGTTTGTTCGCTTGTATGCATTAACAACTGGTCGAAAAATCATTATCCATTACTAAACACATGACAAAAACATGAAGTTTTCTTCGTTTGTATTATGAAAAAAATGGAAACAAATCCTTATCCATTACTAAACATATAACAAAAAGATAAAGTTTTGTTCGCTTGTATACATAAGAAACTGGTAAACAATCCTGATGCATTACTAAACACATGATAAAATGAAAAAGTTGTGTTCGCTTGTATACATAAGAAACTGGCCCAAACTTCTTATCAATTACTAAACACATAACAAAAAGATCATTTTTTGTTCGCTTGTATGCATAAGAAACTTGTAAAACATCCTTATCCATTACTAAACGATTAACAAAAGGATAATTTTTTGTTCGCTTTTATACATAACAAACTTTAAAAAAATCCTTATCCATTACTAAACGTATAGCAAAAAGAAAATTTTTTGTTCGCTTGTATGCATAATAAACTCGTAAAAAATCCTCATCCATTACTAAACGCATAACAATAAGATCAATTTTTGTTCACTTGTATGCATAAAAATCTAATAAAATTCCTTATCCATTACAAAACACATAACAAAAAAATGAATTTTAGTTCGCTTGTATGCATAAGAAACTGGTTATATATCCTTATCAATTACTAAACACAAAACAAAAAAAACAGTTTTGTTTACTTGTATGCATAAAAATCTAATGAAAAATCTTTAATCATTACAAAACACATAAAAAAAATGTATTGGCTTGTATGAATGAGAAACTAGTACACAATCCTGATCCATTACTAAACACATGACAAAAAGATAACGTTTTGTTCGCTTGGAAGCATAAGAAACTAGGAAAAAATCGTTATGCATTAGTAAACACATAACAAAAAGATAACGTTTTGTTCGCTTGTATGCACAAGAAAATGGTAAAATATCATTATCTATTACTAAACACATAACAAAAAGATGATTTTTGGTTCGTTTGTATGCATGAAAATCTGATAAAAATTTATTATCCATAAGAAACACATCAAAAACAGATAAAGTTATGTTCGCTTGTATGCATAACAACTGGTAAAAATCCTTATCCATTACTGAACGCATAACAAAAACCTTTTTCTCGTTTGTATTCATAAGAAACTGAAAACAAATCTTTATCTATTACTAAACACATAAAAGGTAAAGTTTTGTTCGCTTGTATGCATAAGAAACTGGTCCAAACTTTTTATCCATTACTAAACACATGAAACAGATTTTTTACTCGCTTGTATGAATGAGAAACTGGTAAAAAATCCTTATTCATTACTAAACGCATAACAAAAATATCAATAGTTGTTCATTTTATGCAAAACAATCTAAGAAAAATCCTTATCCATTACGAAACGCATAATAAAAAAAAATTGTGTTCGCTTGTATGCATAAGAAACTGGTAAAAATATATTTATCCATTACTAAAGACATAACAAAAAGATAAAGTTTTGTTCGTTTGAATTGCACAATAACCTTGTAAATAATCCGTATCCATTACTAAACACATGAACAAAAGATGATGTTTTGTTCACTTGTATGCATAAGAAAATGATAAAACATCATTACACATTACTAAACACATAACAAAAAGATGATGTTTTGTTCACTTGTATGCATAAAAATCTGACAAAAATGCTACTTCATTACTAAACACATAACGAAAAGATAAAGTGTGGTTCGCTTGTATGCATAAGAAACTTGTAAAAAATCCTTATCCATTAGTAAATGAATAACAAAAAGATAAAGTTTTGTTCGCTTGTTTCACAAGAAATAGGTAAAAAAAAAACATTATTTATTACTAAACGCATGACAAAAAAGATACATTTTTATTCGCTTGTATGCATAAGAAACTGGTAAAAAATCCTTATCCATTACTGAACGCATAACAAAAAAATACATTTGTGTTAACTTGTATGCATGACTATCTAATAAAAAATCCTTATCCATCACAAAACACATAACAACAATTTTTTTTTGTTCGCTGCAAGCATAAGAAACTGGTCAAAAATCGTTACGCATTACTAAACACATACCAAAAACATAACGTTTTGTTCGTTTGTATGCATAACAATCCCATGAAAAATCCGTATCCATTACTAAACACATAACAAACAGATAACGTTTTGTTCGCTCGTATTCATAAGAAAATGGCAAAACATTATTACCCATTGCTAGACACATAACAAAAAGATGATGTTTTGTTCACTTGTATGCATAGAAATCTAATACAAAATGCTCATCCATTACTAAACACATCACAAAAAGATACAGTTTTGTTCGCTTGTATGCATAAACAACTGGTAAAACATCCTTTTCCATTACTAAACACATACCAAAACGATAAAGTTTTTTTCGCTTGTATGCATAAGACAATAGTAAAAAATCTTTATCCATTACTTAACACATAACGAAAAGATGATGTTGGTTCGCTTGTAAGCATAAGAAACTGGTGAAACATCCTTTTCCATTACTAAACACATAACAAACAGATAAAGTTTTGTTCGAGTGTCTGCATAAGAAACTGGTAAACTATCCTTATCCATTACAAAACACATGACAAACTGATGAAGTTTTTTCGTTTGTATGCATAAGAAACTGATCTAAACTCTTATCCATAACTAAACGCATAACAAAAAGATCGGTTTTTGTTCATTTCATGCATGAAAATCTAAGAAAATCCTTATCCATTACAAAACACATGACAAATAAATAAATTTGTGTACGCTTGTATGCATAAGAAACTGGTAAAACGAACTTTAGTCATTACTAAACATATCACAAAAAGATGATGTTTTGTTCACTTGTATGCATACAAATCTAATAAAAAATGCTTAACTATTACTAAACACATACCAAAAACATCAAGTTTTGTTCGTTTGTATGCATCAGAAACTAGACACAAATCCTTATCTAAACACATAAAAAATGATGAAGTTTTGTTCGTTTGTATTCATGAGAAACGAGTCCGAAATCCTTATTCATTACTAAACACATAACAAATAGATGAAGTTTTGTTCCGTTGTGTGCATACAAATCTGATAAACAATCCTTATCCATTACAAAACACATGACAAACAAATATTTTTTTCTGTTTGTATTTATGAGAAACTGGTAAAAAATCCTTATCTATTACTAAACACATAACAAAAAGATAAAGTTTTGTTCGCTTGTATGCATTAGAAACTGGTAAAACATCCTTTTTCATCACTAAACACATGACAAAATGATAAAGATTTGTTCGCTTGTATGCATAAGAAACTGGTCAAAAATCCTTATCCATTACTAAACACATAGCAAAAATATGAAATTTTGTTTATTAGCATGCATAAGAAACTGGTAAAACATCCTTATCCATTACTAAACACATAACACAAAGATGAAGTCTCGTTCGTTTGTATGCAAGAGAAACTGGTAAAACATCCATATCTATTACTAAACACAGCGGTGAACTCATACGATGGTGCTTTGTCATTCTCACAGCAAATAACCGAATAACTATTTTTTATGTGTGTGTGATTGTTGCATTTCGTATTTTTTAGTTTCAATTTTATTTTTATTTTGTTATATCTTTATATATAGTTATATAGTAATAAATACACGCAGACACACGCACCCACATATATATTGTATACATATATATATATATATATATATATATATATATATGTATATATGTACATATATAAACGTGTGTATGTATATAGATATGTGTATATAATTGTATGCGTTTTAGCAAAGTAACTTGTAATGTGAAATACACCACCTGTTTCTAGTGACTATATGGTAACTAATATAAAAATATAAGTTATCTATCCATGTACAACATTGTTTATATAGTTTTTTATATTATTATTTTACGTATGTATTTTTATTCTATTTCATCATCATTATTATTATTATTATTATTATTATTATCTTATTATTATTATTATTATAATTATTATTATTATTATTATTATTATTATTATTATTATTATTATCATCATTATTATTATTATCATTATTATAATGTCATAACAGTGTAATTTTGGTATTTATGTGCAGAAATGTGAAACGAAAATGGCGTAAATCTGAAGGCGTTGAAACCCCGTTGACATACGAATAAACATGCGGAGAACGATGAATAAAAAGCGATTGGTGAATTGCAAATTAATGCTTAGAAAAAAAATTATCGGAAAGATTTTTTCAATTTAAAAAAAAAAAGTTTTTAGCAAATTTGCAAGCGATACATTCTTATTTTAGTCACGTAAATTATTTAGAGTGAAATACTAAATCGCCATTGCTTCCAAACAACTTATGTTTACTAAACCATTATACTCGGGTGTCTATAAATAATTCATATATCTGTTTTTTTTTTCTTATATATTTGATAGTTTACGTAAGATCCAATTTGTGCAATCTCCCCTTTCCATATTTCATCTAATTACTGTGTATTTTCTCTTGGATGATTCTGAAGCTTTGGTGTTTTGTTCAACCTCACACGCTGCTTATTTGGAATCTGTGCTGATGAAAAGACAACTATCAATAAATACCTTTCGTTCCAGGAACGATCATACTCTGTTGTTGATGTTGAATTCTTTAGAACAAACATGAGTTAATATGTCATAAATCTATTCATTTCGAAATATAGAAAGGATTGCGCTTATTTTGTTACCTACGTTATATTTGAATACATAATTATCTACATCTGTCTTTATTTTTACTTATATCTTCATGGTTGTGTTAAATTATTTGGCTCTTTATTTATATTTCATATCTTGCATTCGACTTCATGTTTCGTACATAACATCAAGATGCATTTCAAAGAACTTCTTTTTTGTAGAACCCATTCATACAACATTGCTTACCTGATGGTGTTGACATGGTCAATCAAAACGTAATCCCAGTAAAAAAACTAGTCCTACATTTTTCTTATAAACCATCAAATTTCATTAAGTCCATTAATTATTTCCGATTCTGCTCATAATATCATAATTTGACTGTAATAATTTCCTAAACTATCATACGCGAATGGCTTTTATCATTAATATTTGGTGACACAGTAAAACTACCAACACTTTCGTGGTCGCATATTTTGATAGTATATATGGAGGGTGAACATATACTATACTACATCCAACATATTATCAAGTAATGCTAGGGGGACTATATCTTGAGGAATGAACATATACTAAACTACTAAATGGAGGAGATGATGCATGGGTAGATCGACCTCATGACAACAGAACATATAATATACTAACCGAAAATACGGAAGTAATACTGAGGAAGATGGTATCAGGACCACGACATATGCTACCCCCTGTAAAAAACGAAACGTAATATTGGGAAGGATGTTATTATGACAACATACAATATACTACATTACCTACCGCCTAAAGGATGAGGTGAAGCCCGAGAGAAGATGATAATAGAGCAAAAGCAACCATACCCGTCTCAAGCATTGAAGATAATACTTAAGTCTTAAATAGTAGAATGAACTGCATTGAGCATTGAGTGATAGTAATAGTAGTGTTACTGCTCTAGAAAGAGAAATACCAAATCTCTATTAGCAATTGATATGAGGATGAAGCTTAAACAATGTGACATTAAATACATCATGTTTATACTTACGTGTGTATAACGCATAATGAGTTAACCTCTTTTAGTTTCCTTTCTGTTGCTTGTTCAAAAGAAAGCAATATTATGTTTGTTTTTTCCATTCTTTATTTCTGCATTACAAAACTACAACGCCACTCACCTACCGCTAATTCAATGTCTCTACTCGAAGTAAACGGGATGTTTATGGCGCGATCATTTCCGAGAAATAATTATTTTTTAGAATTATGTCGGAAGTGTGAGATCTGGTCACGATGTAAGGAAATACGTTGTTTTTCTTATACATTCCTTTTCCATTGTTTCAGAATTCTTGTTTTGTTAAAAATATCAAAGAAGTAAAAGCAATCCTTAACAATTAAGACAATGTTTTTTGATACATATACAAGAAAAGCGCTCGGAGATGTTATTCTTGTGCATAAACATACGGAATAGATAACATTGTGAGAGTCATTCATAAAAATGCTTACCTACAAGTAACGGAGTATCAGAACGAATTTAATATGTCAAATAGTAGTCGATGCATATTTGCTAAAAATGAAAAAGCCATGGATAACTTTCTATTCTACAGTTTAAATGGTTCCAAATTATTTTCAAATTTGGAAAGGTCATGAAATAATTCATTTTCTTTTCAACTAGTAAATAAATATAAATTTGGCTGAATTACTTTCAAAGTAACGTCAATGTATTTCGGTTAGTTTATTATTTAATTAAATTATGTCTTCTTCTTCTCCTTTCGTGTGAATCAGATGATGCTGGTGTTGGCATTAGTTCCCCCCTATGTTTTACTAGTTAGAAATATGTCTGGAAAGACATCGGATACTTACGGGAAGGACCACGAGAAGGTTGCAAATATCCCTGAGTAAAATTAGTATTGTGGAACCGACTGGATTCGAACTTGGAACACCCATGTCTTAAGTCCGTGTCGTTATCCACTTAACCACCGTCACCCTCCCAAAATCATCTTTTGAAATATTATCATAAAAGTGCCCATTTTACTCAATTACACTATGTTTTTTTAGATATCACTAACAATTTGATTAATTGTCAATAAAACAATAGTATTCTATAAGTCGGTTGAACAGAAATAAGAAACACATACACAGACACACGAAGACTGATTACATAATAAAATATAGAAATTTAGAAATGATATATAATTTCATTATCCCAATCTTTAAACCTGTTCATTTTATCTATAGCAAACTTCACCCGTCACTAGGTCTGTAGACTTTTGGGACAGTCGGTTTCAAATATTATTAGGATCGTTACATGTGCAAATCGAATAATTAAACAATGTAATATAGATATTTAAAAAATGATGTGTAATTTCATTATCCCAATCATTAGATCTGTTCACTCTATCTATAGCAAACTTTACCCGTCACTAGGTCTGCAGATTGTCAAGACAGCCGGTTTTAAATACGATTTGGATCGTTACATGTGCAATTTGAATGATTACACAATTTAATATAGAGATTCACAAATGACATGTCATTTCATTATCATACACTCTAGATTTGTGTATCATATCTATAGCAAGCTTCACTCGTCACAAGGTCTGTTTAACTTCAAGAATGTTGGTTTGTGATAGTATTTGGATTGCTACATGTGCTAATTGAATGCACATACCTGTAGTATATCGGTATTGCATGTTATCGAAAATATATTTGAGTAAAATATGAATTCAACTATTATAGTTAGGTGTCTAACATTCATAATTTTATTCCAAAAACGAATCTAATATATAACATTTAGACGATTCTTTTCCCTCTGCATTTCTAAATAGTAGGAAAATAACCATATGCATCACAGACTACTAAACTCACCACTATTTTACGCTTACACACTCGAGTGGGTTTTAGTAAGTTTCTTATTCTTTTTCTCCAGATAACACTAAAAATTACTTTTGGTCTACCATATCCCACTCCCATGAAAAAATACTCCATAGAGGTGGTAGCAAACACTTTTCTACCCTAACACTTTAGTACTGGCGCTTTCTCCATCGACACCGAAAACATATCAACAATGTCTACTTTTAAAAAAGTGTCCGTTATTATTTACTATTTTTCTGTTATTAATCTACTGCATGATACAAAAAATTACTCACACATTTAATTAACGTTCCCGCTAATTCCGCTTATTTTTAAAAATATCGGATTACGTTATTTCTAACTATTAGATATACATTTAAACTCATTCCGTTTTTTGGAGAATGCAATTAACGAACATATTTCCTTGCAGTGTTTTCTGTAATAACCATGGCGGCTACAATTCAGCGCCCCGTCGTCCGAACTAAGTCAATATACGTCAAGCTACTTAACGGAGTAACATAAAGTTAACTTTTATTTATCCTACATCTTTCGCATGCATAATATCCCCAAACTGGAAAAATATCGATTTCTTCGGATGGCAATTACACAAAACGGGTGACTGCTGGCCCCTACATTAAGTTGCCTCCTGTCGGATCGTAATATAAAACGCATTCCATCTACACGCTGCGTTGAAGTGACATATTTTCGAATAAAGTTTATACTCGCTTCTGTGACCCAGAAAAGTTTAGGGTCGATTGACACAATTTATGTTTTAAATATTGTTCAACTTTAGCGTACGATGTACGGGGAAGGGATCACTATGAGCCTGATTTTTTCATTTCAACGTTAATATTTTGTAATTTTAAAAGAAAACAGCTATTGTGAATATACTCATTTCTCTTTGTACGTTTCATTTGTTCTTGTTCCTTTTTTCTTTCCACACAAAAATTGAATTTCAATACAAAGATAACATGTGGAATTTGGATTTAATAGATCTATGTAGGCCTCTATAATTTTAAAAGTGCCTATTATTATAGATAGAGCAGGTGTTTGGAAAATACCTGTAGATTGGAATATGCAGGAAGACTCCTACAACCTCGTCTCTTTCATTCCTTCATTCCATCCTTCTTTCACATTTCAACAATTCAAGAACCGACAATTATTCTAAATATTAAAATTGTCCGATGTGACCTATTTGCGTTATTTCGGATGTTGACACATTTTAATCAATTCTTTTATATTTATCCCGGACAACGCTGGGGCACGGGTCCAGTTAGTTTATTATTTTTTTATTTCTAAGACCACTATTTACGTCTCCGTTCATATAGTGATCTTTCTGTATGGCAGATCTGATTACAACACAATTTTCAACAATTCTTTAAAACCGTAATAATATGATATACGGGCTGTGTTAGTTAGGTAGTAACATGAACTGTCAACTAGAAAGTAAGTTAATGTGTTCAAGGGACATAACGTGCAACATGAAGTTGAGAGTAAAACATATCAAATAAGCTAGTCGAATGTAGCCTCTCTCTCTCATAATACAACTTTTGGGAATATAGAAATACAAAATATATAGATCAATCAATACAGATGGGGTTAAATATAAGCATACAGTTTGATCAGCAGACAACAGGGTTGACTAACAAACATAAACCAATAAAGCTACTAAACAATGCTTCTATTTTTACTGTGGAAATACAAACGCTAAATATGGCAGTTTATCTCGTCAAGGAATTATCTGAAAAACAGTTTTTTTCCTATTTACAGAGTCGTTATCTTTCCCAACTGTTCTAGAATAAATGTGGATTAGACCAGACATACATCTTCACTGTAATGGACGAATATCATCATTTAGTTAAACCTAATATTAGTGTGTGCTGTTCTCATTAATTAATCTTTCAAGTGTTACAAACATGAAGAAAGAACACGTTTTCTAAACCAGTAATTATTCTACACTACGGTTTATACATAAAAAATATATCACGATTACAACTACTACTGCTACGATGTATCTACCAGTATATTGCTAGTAGATGTCGCCGTTCCATTTATATGGTACTATCAGATGACACAGATCCTGATTCTACAGAGTTATTCATATATAAGTTTTTAAATATTTGTATTCAATATAAATTGTCAGCTCGTATTTTTATTCGGAAATATTTATCTAAATTCCTTTCGTCTATGAGTTTGAGAAACCATAAAGTATCCGTTCCATATATTTAAAACTAATTGAATTCACACACCCACGAATATTACATGTTATTGTCCAGATAAACGACGAGGCAACGTCTGTTTTTGGACAGATATCAAATGCTAGAATAAATGGGAACGGGAGAGCCGGTGTGATACATACATTTCGAACATAAATATAGGTTAGGCACATATACTTATGTATGTAAACCTTCAATAAACTCGAATGCAGATTCGAGATTGGCGAGAAAATTAAAGCTAATCAATCATTCAGTTTGATATTATTCTGCACAGAGCCAAATAATAGCGGGAGACACAGGAACGTTGTGGAAGGTTGCGTGAAATGTTGTAATGGCGTGTGGGCTTAGGCGAGTGAATATAGTAATTATGGAATTTGATTTCAGGGTTATTGATCACGGCCGTCTTCTTGATTATAATAAATGAAGATGAGGGCGTATTTTCGACCGCGGAAAAGAGCGACTGGGAATTGTCAGTGTCGACACAAAGGTAAAAAAGTCATCGGGTTAGACTGGTAACCCTCAACTCGTTGAATGAGTTGTAGACAAACACGGTCATCTGGAAATAACTCGCGATCTTGGAAATGAATTATGACGAACTGATTAAATACATTAGGCTGACAGTATTTGAGAGGAAAATATTAGAATTACAAACGAACATCAACCATCTTATTTACAAAAAGTTGAATATTAAAGTGTTAAACGTATTTTATTTCATATATTATTTACATGACTTACCTTAGATCAACGGTGTGAAAGATTAGTGCAACAGATACCAATAACTATTACTTAGCTGAGTCGTGTTTAAATCTATTTAAGTTATTTCTACGCTCATGCTATTCAAAATGTATGAACACACTACACCTAAGTTAAAATTACGATGTTTTTCAATAACCCGAGTAGTATTGTGTTTCGGCATTTGATAACCCCAGCAGATTTAAAATGATGTAAAACATGAAGAGATTCAATTTCTAACCTCGCTTTAACAAACACTAGCTCTCTCCTTTATCGTATCGACCATAACTAACTGGTGCTTTATTTTTACTGAACAAATTATATCGATTTATCATCAACGTGATGTTGTACATGTTACAACAGTTTCAGCCTGATGCATTAAATCAGGAATAATACCAAACGATACATTTTCTTCTGAATATATCCTTACACTCTATATATAAAGTTAGGTATATATATATATATGTATATATATATATATATATGTATGTATATATATATATATATATATATATATATATATATATATATATATATATATATATATATATATATATATATATATATATATATATATATATATAGCATAATATAAAATGAAATAATAAAATAAGGTGCGAATAAATTTTATTATAATTCAAAATTCAGGCAAAGTAACTCAAAGTCCTTAACTCATGAGTTTTCAAAGATAATTCTTCTCCTCAGTGGATCATTACCGCAGTGACGTTACTGCAGGTGATTAAATTACACTTTGAAAATATAAAAAAGATATATACAAAAATACATAAAATACATAACACATCAGATATATCAAGCCAAAAACATACTTATTTGTTAAAGTTATAAAATCCATCCACGTCATACAAATTAAAACATAGTCAATGAAAGATGTCCAAGAGGTTGACTGAATATTGAGTGAGGACTTTGAGTTACTTTGTCTGAATTTTGATTCGCACCTTATTTTATTATTTCATGTTATATTATGCTATTAATGCTCTATCCAGTATATTGAGCTTCAGGCTTTATCCGCATGTTTTACTAATTAACAGATTTTAATTGCCTCTTATATCTTTTGTTGGATTTACTTCATATATATATATATATATATATATATATAATTAGGCAGCATTTTTTTCCTTTATATACGTTTGATTGAACAGGAGTGCTAGCTTATGCTCAATCATTTTCTGATCCAATTATTCCAGTCGTCGAACGACATACACTAATTAACAATAATTTTCCTAACTAGGTAGTTGATCAGTAAATAAAATACGCCCTAACAACAACAATATTATTAATAATAATAATATTAACTTCTTCTATTGTGAACAAATGCACTCCAACTATAAAGTCGATGAAAAAATAATAAAACAATATCATACACAAACATAGATCCCCCGTAGATAACAACTTTAAAATTAGATTTATTATTTATTACAAGAAGTCTAAAACCATCAACATATTAATAACAAATAACCCGGCTGACAATGGCTTACTTAAAACTAGTAATGCCAGATACGTGTTTAAGTGCCCTATCAGAGAATGTGTCTCTGCAAATAATACGTATATTGGCATGACTAGGACTTGTATATCGCGCCGACTAAAGTGCCACCTCCTCTTCCCTCAGAGCTCCATTAACAAACTATTCATGAAACATAACATCCCCGAAAACGATTTTAGGAGTATTTTAACTTTTTTGTGTTACCAGTTAAAATACTCCTAAAATCGCCTATACTTGCGGTGTCATATTGTAGTATTCGCCTGCCCATAATGGAAGCGTTGTTCATTCGCATAAATAAACCTATCGTCAACAATTATCGTTATGAGGCGAAGGTATGTTTAAATGTTGCTGAAATGTTTAAAAGAATGTCATCTTGGTGAATTCATCCGCCTGAAGACGACCGATGTCGGTCGAAAACGTTCGCCAAAAATATGGGGTTTTCTTACACACCATAGATAACAACACAAAATCAGTCGTTCGACGACTAGAAACACGGATCAGAAAATAAATAAACAAAAGCAAGCACTCCCGTTCAATCAAACGTATATATATATATATATATATATATATATATATATATATATATATATATATATATATATATATATATATATATATATTAGCTTGGTTTATTATCTATGTACGTATACGTTTCAACCTTTATAATCGGGAATCATCAGCATAGAGATATGACTATTCACTACCGGTCATGCGACTCACATCCTGACACCCAGAACCACTCGGCCAATGCTGAATAGAGAATAATCAGTGATAATTTAAACACTTAATCTGGCGGCTTGTTTTATGATTGGGATATAATCTCTAGATACAAATGATAAGTGATAGAGTATTGCTATTGTTGTAATTTGAAAAAAAACTGATAAAATACACATATTTTTCTGTTAATATTTTATTTGCAAGTACATGTTATGAACAATACATTTTACTTAATATGTAGATTTTTAATAAATATATAAAAATTAAAGCATAAAAATGAAAAAATCATAGCGT
>OY744521.1:12429120-12516620 GCA_963556195.1 Sepiola atlantica | reverse complement strand
TCGGGGGCTTGTCGTCCAATGTTTTCTTTCTCAAAATAAGCTCTAATTACTGTAGTTTGTGGTGAACGGTTTTTCCCAACTCGTATGAAATCGACCACCTATTCTTTATCTTGAAAGAATCTATTATATCGCCTATCAATTATTTCACGAAAACAAATTCTGAGTTCACTCAAAAAGATGTAAGCTTGACAAAGGAGGAGAATAATTTTTGTATTTAAAAAATACAATTCGACGATTCTATTGTCTTTGACTCTGTTGAACTTTGCCAACACATACTTCGAAATGTGTAAATTTTAAAGCAAACAAATGCGTTTTTGAAGAGTTAGATTCAAGTAATCAAACTTGAATTCACCGTTATTATAGTTAAAGGAAGAGTCATGAATCGTAAAGAGGTAATAATGATAAAGACTCATGACGGTCTTCATCAAGAAAACGAATTCATGATAAATATCAGTTATTATTTATATGGTTGGATGTCTATCATAATGATATATTTCAATTCAGAGCATGAGAATGAATCTATTTGTTTAAGCTGAGAAACATCCTTTACATTGCAACTAAATTATAAGCAATTCATCGTAACTCTTTATATGTATACTAGGCATGCAATGTGTATACTAGACATGCAATATGTATACTAGACATGCAAGTTTACCGTTGCGTCACACCCACTAGCACTATTTTTCTGCTTCGCTTCATCCAATTCATAGACTGTTACATTTTTCTTGCATGAATAAACATAATAACTCTCTTTACTTCTAAATTACCCTCATTATTATTTGTACTCGCTAGGAGTTCTCACACAGGTCATCAGTGATTGCTCACCGACAACCGGTGGTTTCTTCTGGAGTCTGAGTGACAACAAGTCTCCCCAGATTTCCAGTATGCTCAACCTCTTTTTGATAGCCACAGCAAATAACCTTGCAGTATCGCCACAGCCGTTTACCACTGATTTGTCGCTGGTAAGGACCATTGGTCTTCTCTGAGATTTGGCTGACAATAAGCCTCTACAAGGTTCCAGCACTCTCTGCACTTTCAGTGGAGGTCTGGTTTGTGCTCCCCCCCTCGGTCTTCTCATCCTCTTTGAACTTATTATTATTATTATTATTATTATTATTATTATTATTATTATTATTATTATTATTATTATTATTATTATTATTTGTACTCGTTCAAAGTTCTCACACAAATCGTCATCAGTGATTGCTCACTAATAATCACCTTTTTTGTTCTCTGGAGGGTGAGGTACGGCAAACCTCTCCATATTTCCAGTACTCTTCACCTCTTTCGATAACTATTACAAATGACTTTGCATTATCACAACACGCGCTTACACTCGATTACCCCTTTGCAACGACATTTTATCGTCTTTTGGATTTAGATGGCAATAAGCCTCACCAAGGTATTAATCCACTTCGCACACTAACCCTAACTCTAACACTAAACCCTACGCCGCATAGGCGTCAAGGGCAAACCTTGTAAAGAAAGCTTACTTTATGGAGGCATACACCCTCCTTATTTCTTCACTCAGTTGTTCGTACGCCGCAAAGGTACCACTTGTCAAACGCATAGGGATTATGCATGTTATTTTTTTTACAGAGCAGAGCCAATACACACACTCAGCCTTCTGAATGCATTCAATAATGAATTTGCTTGGGTCAAAACTTCTAAATTCCGGTGTACGCTTCAGATCAATCTTGTCTCCCAACATGTCGCCGAGATAGTTTATAAAAAAAAGCAACGCACAAACAAACCAAATAAATCTGAGGCGATTGTCTTACAACTACACGTCATTTTTGCCGCTTTCCAGTTCATTCTGATTTCATTTTCAAATTTATTTTTTATAAATTCACCTGGACGCTATGCACATTTCATGGACCTTGTTGCACATACTGTTTTTGTTATTTATGTCCGGTGGATCGCTCAGTCTATTATTATAAGAGAGGCTCAATTACAACTTTCCCAATGTGTTCGATTATGTAGAAAAAAATCAGAGGTAACAAAAAGTGAAGCTTGTTTAAGAGCGAGGTTGCGAAAAAGATACTTCCTTCGCGACCCTCTCTTTAGGTATAATAACTACTGTAGTGTCGTGACAACTTGACGAGTAACGCTCTTCAGTAGCGATGAAAGGTTTATATAACAATTGCACGCCATCCCCTACTGATATAAATTCTCTGCGACAACCGTCCTTCGTCTTAGATGTTGAAAGCAACAGCCACACTCTGGTAGGTCACTGCTCCTCCTATTTCCCCAATTACTTTTTCGTTAATGTTTGTTTGCATGTTTAAATGTCGTTTTTTGATGTGCCTATTTACGATCCTTGTTCTATTGTGTTAAAAATAATTAAATTAACTTTAAAATCTCTGATTATTCACGTGTATCACGTGTAAGCACTTTTAAAGAATTTTATAATTTTATAACGCTTGGGTTACTCTTTTATTTACAACCCAACAAATACTGAAAGTAATGGACTAAAACTTAAGGCATGATTTGTTCATAATATTCGTCTGGGATTTTAGTTGCTCAAATATCTAAACCGAGACGATAGTTAGCGTTCAAAACCCAACATCCGGCTTACGTCCTTCTGAGCTGAGTTGGTAACAGTTGTACTGCTGTGTATCCTGAAATGCGACTTTTAATATTTTCTGAATAATTTTTCTCTTACTTCTCTACTAGGCAATATGTCTATGCCCGGGAGACGCCGGATAAATGAAATGTAAAAGATAATTGTATTTGTCACTTCGTTATCGACACACTTTTGTGACGCATATGTACCTAATAACCTTCTGAACTCCATAATACCGAAACGAAATCAGAAATACAATTTCCTCAAAATCATATGCATATCTGTCCTCGCATATTTATATGACAACGTCTTTTATCGAACAGATTGTCGGTATATAGGTTTTTCAATCAATGTTTCTTTAAAATACATGGGTAGTCTTTCCCACGTATAAATAGTCCAGTAAACTGGAATTATCAACCTTGGGTAGTCATGAGTGAAACGTCATGGTTAGGGTTAGGGTTGTCAACCTCAGGTAGTGATGAGTAAAATGTAAGGGTTAAGGTTAGGGTTATCAACCTCGGGTAGTCATGAGTAAAACGTTAGGGTTAAGGTTAGGGTTAGCAACCTCGGGTAGTCATGAGTAAAACGTTAGGGTTAGGGTTAGCAACCTCGGGTAGTCATGAGTAAAACGTAAGAGTTAGGGTTAGGGTTGTCAACCTCGGGTAGTCATGAGTAAAACGTTAGGATTAAGGTTAGCAACCTCGGGTAGTCATGAGTAAAACGAAAGAGTTAGGGTTAGGGCTGTCAACCTCGGGTAGTCATGAGTAAAACGTTAGGGATAGGGTTAGGGTTAGCAACCTCGGGTAGTCATGAGTAAAACGTTAGGGATAGGGTTAGGGTTAGTAACCTCGGGTAGTCATGAGTAAAACGTAAGAGTTAGGGTTAGGGTTATCAACCTCGGGTAGTCATGAGTAAAACGTTAGGGTTAGGGTTAGCAACCTCAGGTAGTCATGAGTAAAACGTTAGGGTTAGGGTTAGGGTTAGGGTTGTCAACCTCGGGTAGTCATGAGTAAAACGTTAGGGATAGGGTTAGGGTTAGCAACCTCGGGTAGTCATGAGTTAAAACGTTAGGGTTAGGGTTAGGGTTAGCAACCTCGGGTAGTCATGAGTAAATCGTTAGGGTTAGGGTTAGGGTTAGCAACCTCGGGTAGTCATGAGTAAAACGTAAGGGTTAGGGTTAGGGTTAGCAACCTCGGGGAATCATAAGTAAAACGTTAGGGTTAGGGTTAGCTAACTCGCTTTGTCATGAGAAAAACGTTAGGGTTAGCAACCTCGGGTAGTCATGAGTTAAAACGTTCGGGTTAGGGTTAGGGTTGTCAACCTCAGGTAGTCATGAGTAAAACGTTAGGGATAGGGTTAGGGTTAGCAACCTCGGGTAGTCATGAGTAAAACGTTCGGGTTAGGGTTAAGGTTGTCAATCTCGGGTAGTCATGAGTAAAACGTTAGGGTTAGTGTTAGCAACTTCGGGTTGTCATGAGTAAAACGTTAGGGTTAGGGTTAGGGTTAGCAACCTCGGGTAGTCATGAGTAAAATGTTAGGGTTAAGGTTAGGGTTATCAACCTCGGATATTCATGAGTAAAACCTTAGGGATAGGGTTAGCAACCTCGGGTAGTCATGAGTAAAACGTTAGGGTTAAGGTTAGGGTTATCAACCTCGGGTAGTCATGAGTAAAACGTTAGGGTTAGGGTTATCAACCTCGGGTAGTTATTAGTAAAACGTTAGGGATAGGGTTAGGGTTAGCAACCTCAGGTAGTCATGAGTAAAACGTTAGGGATAGGGTTAGGGTTATCAACATCGGGTAGTCATGAGTAAAACGTTAATTTATGCACGAATGCATTGCCACAAACACTTTCTTTTAAGCCGTTATACATTCATTTTTTGTCCACCACACTTCCAACCGTATAAACTATTCAAGCTCATTGCGACTGTTCACTGGATGAAAAAATACATTTAGTGGGGAGGTCAAATTTGGAAATTAAGAGAAGTGTCGAGTCCCCTGCTGCTTGAAGCATATGTACGGTTTATAATTAAAAACAAAAACAACGACGGTTACAATCCTGTAAACCCCCCCCCAAAAAAAAACAATTAACTAAATTTGCCGAGTTGATTTTGATTAAATGATCTTACAGTTAGGCTTGGAAGGATTCAATAATTTTTTGATTATCTAAATCCATTAGATGTTGTTTGGTCTGTCACGTATCATTCTAAAATAGCAGTATGGTCTGTCACGCATAATTAATTAACCGCATGGATCTAATAGACGGCTTTCATTAATGGATCCATTCTTGCTTTCATTCTCAAATTGAAATCCATTATTGTAATCAGTCATCTTCAGTATCGGTTCGTCTCCGATAAAACCAATCCCAGTTTAGAAGCAAACTTTTGTTGCTTTAAGTTTGGGTTGGGCTTTCACTAAAATTTGATTAATTTTCTAACCATTATTATTGTTAATTTAGATTTTGTTTGTACATCGTGTGATCTCCGTTACGGTTCAAGACTTAAAAAAAACTACGTTGGCCCCCACGGGTAATTATGTTAATAGAGACTGACATTTAACAAAGAGGCGATCGAGTTATCTAATTTACGCAGATTATTCGATTAAAAATGTTTTTGGTTCGAAGGTTTACTGATAACACAATGCAATACCACCGTAACCTGATCAATAATATTATAATCTTTGTGGAAAATATCATAATCACCAAAACTATATATATATATATATATATATATATATAAGAAGGAATAGGTAAAATAAATACCTTTTGAAGCATAAAGATGTGATATCAATTTTTTTATAAAAAAAAAAAAAATAAATCGAAACCGATTTTTTTTTCCTTTTTTTTTATAAACTAGCATTTTTTTTTTTGTTAGTTTAAAGTGATACAGATATTTCGCCAAAATCTTGGCATCATCGGTGTGTAATATATCCTGATGTCGTCGGATTTGTATTTTTTTTTCTTACCGGCTTTGTTGTTACAGCCGGGCCAAATGGGTTAGCTGTTGTTTCCCACTAGCAAATATCAGAACGTGAATGCGGCACATGATTTGTATAAGTGTTTTAAGGTTCATATTTTAAAAAAAAAAGCATCTATTGTTAAATTTAAGAAGGAATAGGTAAAATAAATACCTTTTGAAGCATAAAGATGCGATATCAATTTTTTTTATAAAAAAGAAAAATAATAAATCGAAACCGATTTTTTTTTCTTTTTTATTATAAACTAGCATTTTTTTTGTTAGTTTAAAGTGATACAGATATTTCGCCAAAATCTTGAAAAAAAATTGATATCGCATCTTTATGCTTCAAAAGGTATTTATTTTACCTATTCCTTCTTAAATTTAACAATAGATGCTTTTTTTAAAAAAAATATGAACCTTAAAACACTATATATATATATATATATATATATATATATATATATATATATATACATATATGCATATATATATATATACATATATGCATATATATATATATATATATATATCAACTTGGATTATAATGCTTTCTACACAAGCCTCTTTCCACACTTTTTTAGATGGCCACTATATTTTTCGGACTTTAATTTAATTTCGCCGTCTCACGTGTACGGTGAAACTCGGCATAATAAAAACAACATTACAATCATTTAGCTAAAAATATATAAGTTGTGTAATCCCAAAACTTATTTAACTCCAAATAATTTAAGTGACTGAAATAGGAATTAAGCTAAAATAAGAAAAAAGAGAAAAAAACAGCATGGTTGGGTTTTTTAATTAGTTATTTATTGGGGGGATGTTTATAACAGGATATAGTAAGTAGTGAAAGAAACCTTTAAATAAAAAAAATATTTCAATTTAAACAGCACATTCAATTTTATTGGTTTGCATTTTAAGTGAAAATTGTTTTAATTTCAGACGATGTATATTTATGATTTTTCAGGAAAAAAATGTTCAGCACTTACAGAGAAATTGATTCCAGAGAGAACGATGTTAGGACAACAGAACCGATACTACACTACCCTCCCCATTAAAACAATCCGATAAATGCAGATTTTTTTTCATCTAATGGATTTTAAATTGACATGTTAACAAAAGCATTATTTTATTGTTTCTTGCCCTTCTGGCTACGACCAAAATGTAGTATATGTTCTTCACATCTCAACGATATTTTACGGAAGTTTAATGTCAATTATATCACGTGATAATTATAAACGTTTTTATCCTTTTTTTAAATTAAATTAATTAAAAATATGTTACCAATAATTTAAAATAATAATACTATAGATAATAATATTGCGTGTATCAAAAAAATGTGGCTCTACAAATTAGAAATGTATATTAGAGAATATTAATTTATTAAACAAAAATAATAAATATGTAAATGAGCAATATCGAGATTTGTTTAGGAGATTTGGAGATTACTATAAATATTTATTTATCATAAGAAATAAATAAGCCTAGTCAATTATGATGTTTATATAGTAAAAATAGACGAAAACAACCTACGCATTTATTCATTTAGATATACAGGGTGGGCCAAAATAAGGGTCCTATCTTTAAATTTGAATAACTTGAATTTGAATAACTTCCACAAAATAAAAGTTAAACTCACCAAACTTTATGTGTGTGTAGACTGACCCTTCCGAGATTTTTTGAAATAAACAAAACAAATTTTAGCCGAAAAACACTTATTAAAACTTACAAAAACTAAAGTATTGTTTTTTACACTGTTTTGAGTTTTTTAAGCAAAAATAATGTTTTCTAAATGAGGGTACGTTCCTTAGGGCTAATACGGCTCATGCTTGCTTCGGAAGGGGTCCTTTACTTATTCTAAAAAAAAAAATTTAAAAAATCAATAAATAAAAAAGTTATGAATTTTTAAAAATAGGACCCTTATTTTTGCCCACCCTGTATAAAATTATATAAAGTTAGCACAAAATTTCACCAATGAAATCCTTTATAACTTTCACACCTTTTCTGTATTTAAACTATATTAAATACAAATAAACATCAGTCGATACATGACCTGGCCACCAAGTTTCAGTATGAATTCTTCTATAGCAGTTGTTGTATATTGGTGTAATGGCATGTTACAAATGGGAACATCTGCTTGCAAGCACACCTGGATATGACGTTGAATTTCTCAATCATTTTGACACCCTCCTTACTTTGATTTGGCTGTGATGGCTCCCTGTACTTTAGGAATCTAAAGTGTCTGAAGCTACCCCATCTTGGTAGAATTACGGTTAATTCGTTACATCACCCCCTTGTCTTTATTCTGTTGCAGAAAACACTTAACAACCAGCAAGTAGCGCTCAGTATTACTCACATCAGAGCTTCATATTCAGCACGTATCAATGAACAGCAAGAAAGCAAACATATATTAAACATATATGACTGAAAATTAATGAACAATTAAAGCGTAGACTAAAGTATCAAATAAGCTTAGATTGTAGAAGAGATGTTGGATTTTATTAAAAATTCAACGAGTCCTATAATTGGGGGCGTAGTGTAATACAACAACGAAAATATCTGAACATACTTGCTATAGACATTTTGGTACTTGTTTAGATATTGACCCTAATTTCCGTGACTGCCCGGCAGCAGCAAGCCGACAGCTAACGGAAGCGTCCGAGACCTGCCGAAATAGAAAACGAGGCTGGCAGACGATAGCGATTTGAAGGAGAGACGCTTGGCACTTGTAGAAAATGAATTTCGAAGTGCTGTGTCGTACAATTGCCTCTCCGGAGCAGTGCATTAACTTTTGCCATGTTGCGGCGGCGGCCGACTTTGCCGGCTAGTACCGCGAAAGAATGTGACGGAGAAATATGCCTGGAGATGCCCCACCGAGGAATGCCGGGCTTGGATTTCGTTGCGATCGGGGACGTTTTTTTTTTTTCGCGGTCAAAACTAGAAATTGCAACAATTTTGAAGATGATATACCTGTGGTCCCAGGATATGCTCCGCCTCCTTCCACATCCTCGGCGACGACCCCATCCTCCTCTTCTGCCTGTATTTCGCTAAGCCCACTCCCCTTCAAAAACGAAAAACAATCCCTTACCCCTCCGCGAAAAGAATGTAATGAAGGAAACAAATGCCTAATGCAAAAAAAAAAAAACCCCAAACAAGCTAAAATAATGAAAAAAAAACAATGCGTAATTGCAAAAGAAAGAAATGGTTTTAAAAAGTTACAAAACAAAAACAGTTTCTATTATTTTCGCGTTTTAAAGTTAAAAAAAAACAGTTTATTTTAGTTAAAAAAAAATGGTTTAAAAAAAGTTAGCGTTTCTACAAAAGTTCTTACAAAAATGGTTAAAAAATAATAATAAAAAAAAAGTTTATTTATTTCAGCTATGGGTTTGTTCATTTATTTCCTTTTTTGTATAAAAAATATATGCATTTCTTTTTTCGTATATTCATCGTCTTACATTGTTGTCGTCTGCCGACTCGGCAGGTCTCGGACGCTTCCGTTAGCTGTCGGCTTGCTGCTGCCGGGCAGTCACGGAAATAAGGGTCAATATCTAAACAAGTACCGACATTTTAAACGACCCTCACTTTTCTTCTATAATGTCAAGTTTTTTCTCTACGCACGCTTCTTTAAAATGCACTTCCTCATTTAATACTCCGATAAGCTGATAGTTGTTATTATTGTTCTATCTTGTTATTAGGAATCATAGACATCGAGTAAAATGTATACTAATTTGCTAAATACATATAACGGCTCATTATTGTTAGGGAACAAGTTTTATACAATTTGTTCCTCAGTGAAAGTATTTTTTCTTAGCAGGCATTACATTTGAAGAAAACCCATTAACGAAACAATACTTATTTTATTCATTGCATTTAATTTGTGTAAACATTTGTTAAAATAATTAAATATTTATTAGATATTGTATCGTTATGGTTCCTCGAACAAACTGCGACAAAAAAAAAATATTTTAGACTTTACTCTGTTAATATAACGTAAAATGATCGTCCACTTCCTGACCAGAAAGCGCTATTGATCACACAGTTTCTAACCACATAGCATAGAACAGAACGGGTAACAATTTTAAGTTATTTCCAAAATTGGCGCCATTTTTTGAAATACAAAGAAAATGTTACTCGTTCTGTTCTATGCTATGTTGTCAAAACTGGAGGCTGACAATTCTCTTGCCCAACTTACTCACTTTCACAACTTAGAAGACTAATTGAAATGTTGAGTTTAATGATTATAATAATATGAGCAATAATATATATATATATATATATATATATATATATATATATATATATATATATATAAAATAGAGACAGGAATAGTCGGCACACTTCCGGTAATATGGGCACAACGAATGATTAGAAATATGAAAAGACATAATACGTACAGGTTATTGATAAAGATTTAGAGAGACGATTTTTGCACTGAAGATAACCACACAACGAAATAAATAAATGTATAGAAGCATTTTGCAAATATCTTGATGTTAGCCGAAACGATTGCCTGCGAAATAAAAAATAATTTGTAAAAAATGACGTGAATCTGTCCAATGTTATATTGATGTGCTATTGAACTACATAAAAATACCGACTATAGCATAGCTCTAGCTTTAAACTATTGAGCTATTATAAGTACTTTATGTTACAAAATAAAATACACTCTCCCCCCACACACACACACATATATATATATATATATATATATATATATATATGTGTGTGTGTATGTATATATGAAATGATTTTTAAAGAATAAAACATTCATGTACTATTTGCCAAAAACACCATTAAATTTCTAATGAATTCAAGGCGCACTTCGACCGACTCTGTTCAAGGGAATCATTTGTATTTAAAAATATACATTATTTAAAACCATAGTTTCAATAATATTATGTACTGGAAAATCAATTGTGTTTCGATGGGTACTCCTCTTGGTCCGATGAATATTTTTGTTGGATTTTATGAACGAGTATTGTTTGCTAAGTTGTGTATGTCCTGTTGTTACGTCTGGTATGTTGACGTCACTTTCTCTTCTTTTCAGTCACGTGACGCGGTCATATTTTTTCCCCAACATTTAATTACCCTCTATTCGTCATTAGAATGGAAGACGAAAATGATAATATGTTGTCATTCCTTGATTTTCTCGTTGAGCGTACTTTTTTTTTCATTACTAGTATATATAGGAAACCTACGCTCACGGAAATGTACATTATTTATGATTCGTTTACCTCTAAATTAGAAAGATCTCATTAAAACCTTTACCCATCGTGCATTGCTGATTTGTTCTGACTGTAAATTGACGTTAGAACCTTAGAACACTCACCGAAATATCCCTTGCTAATAGATATCTCGAACCTGCCGTCTCACAGATTATCCGACTTAAAGTCGAGCACTTTAATAAAGAAAAGTCTTTTGTCCATCTTAGGTGTCCAATAGATTGAAAGCTTTCATTGTTAGCAAACCATTAGCCAACCATTAGCTGATAAGATTTCTTCTTCCGTGCCACACTGTTTAAATGCCGTTAATATGTGCATTATTTTTTTAACTCGTTCAGCTATTAATTATTTTCACAAGTATATCTTGCCTACAGCTGAGAAAAAGTATAATTATTTGTCATGTTCAATGTAACTGCGATACTGACTATGTCGATTACACTATCTAGCGATTGGAAGTTAGAATCGCACAACATGTGCCTCGTTACGTTCGTCGACATGAGAACCTCCCATAATCCGGCCGTTTTACGGCACACAAGTTCCCCATAGGAGACCATTTACTCAACCAAAAAGTTGCAGTTATAAAAATTAAGACCACAACTTATCTATCCTACACATGACACGGCATACTCTTCACTTAGATATCCTTTTTTCAACGAACTTCGCCTTGCAGACCGAGAGAATTGAAACACACACTACAAAGTTTCGATGATTATTTGGTTTCTGTGAGGTGATATTCAATTGTATCGTAAAGTGATCCATCGTGATAAAGTAAAGCTCCATACGTTGAGTAGAGCAATCAATTTTAAAGAAGAAAAGATGAAGATACAATTGCATAAAATTACATAAAATTACATAAAATTGATACACATTTTATTACATCGAAAGTCCAGATGCAAGGAGTTACACTAATCCTTATACCATGGTTTTTCAAAGATAAAACTCTTCTCGTCAGAGGATAACATTCGGTAATGTGGTATTTATAATACATAAATTGTGTAACTCCTTGCATCTGAACTTTCGATGTAATAAAATTTGTATCAATTTTATGTAATTTTATACAATTTTTCATCTTCATCTTTTCTTCTTTAAAAATATATATATATATATATATATATATATACATACATACATACATACATAGAAATACACATTCCTAAAGTGTCGCATTATTATTTTTTTTTTTCGGGGTCACTTTATTCCAAGATAAGAAAGGCCATACTATACCTATTTGTTCTTTCTTTTCTCTTGTTCCTCCTGCCACCTGTCGAAATACTTATTCGCATACCATTTTATGGTTTCAAGTAATGCATATTATTTTAAATACTACTGACTCCTTTGAAAAGAGTCGGTCGAAAGGTACCTTAGGTTCATTAACAGTTTAATTGTGTGTTTAGTATATAGCACATCATTTTTTCTCTAAAATCCCTTTAATTTAAAAGATTATATTATACTAGGCACGAACATATCTCTTATATATATATATATATATATATATATATATATATATATATATATATATATATATATATATATATATATATATATATATATATATATATATATATGAATATATTGCATTCAGTTTTCTTATTTAAACGTATACGCTACGCAGATTTTAATTTGAAGTGCAACCTTTGTTTTGTCTGTAACATTTACTTCTGCAGCAACGACTCCGATGTTTACGTAAAAAATGTCAACTGCTGAGAAAGGCTCTATAATATATATATATATATATACATATATATATATATATATATATATATATATATATTATACGTTATCTCTAATTGCAGATTGCTGTTTCATAAATGCCGTAAAATAAACAACACCGCCCAACACCATACACACACAGACACACCGAGTTTTGGACGGAGATTAAAACTAATGTATTATTCTTTAAGATCTTTGTCTATAATTTTCATTCACATTTTGATATAAATTCATTACATGCTTTTCGTTCTAGAAAATGTGTAAACTTAAAGGCTTAACCTTAACGGAACTTAAGAAGAGGATTTTAGTTAGGTAATATTGTCACTTTGGTGTCTAATTACTATAAATCAATTTTAATGGTTCTCTAAAATGTTTGAATTTTAAATGGTAGGTTGTGGTCATACTAAGTCTACTCAAATTAACTTTAAATTCAACAAAAAAACTGATATTTTGGAATTCTACACTGATTTCTTATCTAATAATTATTTTCGAAATGTCATAACAATTAAAATTAAATATTGTACCTTCATGCCTAGGACAAACGTAACGTTATATCAAATATATATATATATATATATATATATATATATATATATATATATATATATATATATATATATATGTATATACATATATATATATATATATATATATATATATATATATATATATATTTATGGGAAAATGAAAAAGGAAAACCAAAAAATGGACTACCCCCTAACATCGAATACTTTAGATACATAGATGATATTTTAATTTTCCATCCCCACAGACATACAAATCAATAATGTTAAAGATAAAGTCAACACAGTAGAACCCTCCATAAAATTCACCCATGAGACTGACATAAATGGCTCCATTCCCTTCCTAGATACTCTTATAATTAAGTCAAACAACAAACTAGAATTTAAGGTACACCGCAAAAACACTCACAAAAATGACTACATACATTTCTACTCCCACCACCATAGCAAGATCAAAACAGGTATAATTATAGGCTTCTTCCTACGCGCCCTTAGAATGTGTAGCCCCCAACACATAGATGAAGAAATAAAGTACATTTTTAATTCCCTAAAAACATTGCAATACCCCACACATTTTATATTAAATGCCAAGAAAAAAGCCTTCCAAATATTCTCCAGAAACACCACAAAAAAAAATCAAACTCCTAACACCTCTCTCATAGACAGACCCATTCTCCTACCCACGCATTCCAATAACACATCCATATGCAACACGCTTAACAAACTAGGCATTCCAACAGTACAAACCACATCCTTATCCATAAAACAAACAATAAACACATCTAGACACTTCCAAAAAACACCCACATCCCATGCCGGCTTATATACTGTCCCTTGCAATGACTGCCATCAATTTTACGTGGGAGAAACACAACGTGAATTAAAGAAACGATTAAATGAACACAAAAGGGACATAAAAAACAACAACCCTCTCAGTGCACTTTTCTCCTATGCACTAGAACATGGTACTGCGTTCAAATTTGAACAAGCCAAAATCACTAAATACATCCACAACAAATCTCGGCGAAGATTATTGGAAACTGCCCTCATCACCGCCTCCACCACTATCAAGCAACGAAATGGTTTCTTTAACCTATCACCCTTAATAAGCAAGATCATCCTCACAGAACAAAGACTCTTGCCTGATCACAGATAACATTTATTTTCTTCTCTAACCTTTATGACACTATTCCACTTACTCACACCCTTCCTTTATCTCCTTGAATATTCACTTTCTCCTTACTCTTTCTGTTTTTTCCCTCACATTTGTAATACTGCAGTCCAACTAAACTTTCTCATGTTCCAAATATTTCAAATATTCCATACCCACCCGTTCAATTACCGCTCTCCTCCACCCCTCCACTCCCTCGCTCATTGATATCATTTTCCAAATATTTCAAATATTTCATACCCTATCACAACAAATCCTCCCTCTCCCCCTCACCTATTCCCCCTCTCAACTATTTCTCCCATACCCTCACTTTTCAATAACCCCTGCTTAAATTCCCTCATTTTCTCAAAACGCTCTCTAAGACCATAACTTTCGCCCATCCACCAAAATCACAGCCCCCCCTCTTTCTCTACCCATCCTCCTTTCCCTGCATACATCCCCCACACACAACCATTCCAACTTACTTTTTCCCTTCAACCTTAACCGCAGCCATCTGGGCAAACACCTCCGTCCTCCCTCTCCTCCACTCCCTCTCTGCCATCCACTTTACCCCTGCTCATCCCCCACCTCTTTCTCTTACCACCAGCCACAGTAGTCCTTGCTCACCCCATCTTTCCATTTCTTCCCCACTCATTTTCTTCAACATTCATTTTTATTCTCCAACAAGTACGGACGTCCACCCAGTAGTGGCCATTATTTTATTTTATTTTTCCTCCCAATATGTCTACCCTACATGTATCTGTACTTGCATGACATTTTTTCTCTATATTATCATCCTGATGAAGTCTTATAAATAAAGACGAAACGTTGATGTACACATAAAAAACATTAATTTTTTGGTTTTCCTTATTCATTTTTCCATCACGCCGGATTACCTTCATCCTTCTCTTCCCATATATATATATATATATATATATATATATATATATATATATATATACATCTGTGTGTGTGTGTAAAATGAAATTGGATTTATACATACCGGTAAAAAGAGACTAATATCATAAACTTTATTCACTTTACTTTCTAGCTAGGATTCACTGGATAATTAGCCTTACTGGTCTCATGACTGCTTCTGGAAACGGATATGCTCATTTTAAACCTTTAGAATATTGCCTCATTTACGCACAAATATCTAGTTAAACGTAAGCACCGAACACTTATATTAGCTATGAGTAAGCATCGCATACAATACAATATTTACAATTATGTATTGATGTAATATAAACCCGAAAGCGATTAATTTACAAAAAAAACAATATAACAAAAAAAAAAACTAAATAAAATGAAACACCCAAAAACAACTCATGAAATCAATCCAACGCAAGGTGTTGTGAGGTTGTAAATTTACCTAGTCAGTTTATGCCAACATGTTTTTTTTCTTTTTTAGCATGTACGTATCGGCGACTATTTTTTCGCCGGGTTGAATTTTATGATTGTTGTATTTCTGTATTAATTCTTGTTGCTGTATAAATTCAATGCAAGTGTTTAAAGACATGTTTACTATTTGTAGATGTTGTATTATTTTATTCCCGTGTGCCCCATTGCTCATACCTTCAATTACTCTTTGTTGAATTAAACCTTCTTCTATAGCCTGTTCTTTTTGCTTACGTTTTAAACTCAAAATATTTACTTGAATTTCGTAGACGGTGTAGATATTTGATGATTGGGTCGCTAATTTCTTGTTTCAGTGACATACACTTCGTTTTTTCTGCAACGCCTAACTTTTTCTTAGGTCTCATATTTCTTGTTATGATCTGACTTATTCTTTCCGAAAGTCAGGTCTTCAAGGTTCATGGGATATATCATAGTTGATACTTTCATAATGGCCTCGTTTCTAGCTGTAGTAAAAAATAAATCTGTTTTGTTTCTTCTCCCGTTGCCTTGTTGTCTTTTAACTTTTTAGTCCTTGCACTCGCAGCGAAGCATCTTATTCATATGCCCACGAGAAACAATTGGGATCATATCGGCGATGCCATGGTTGTCAAGTTGTAAATTTACCTAGGCAGTTGCTAGTGTACTTTCACCGCTAGTTATACTTAAGGAGAGACTTGCATAGTAATTTATTTTTACTTATGCTAAATATGCAAATAACTTAGCCCGTATCACCACACACAGTAAACGTAATAAAAAAATAAACAAAGTTAAAGCTAATGAAACGAGATAAACCATGTTAAACATATATGAAACACAAACTAAACTGAAATTAAACTAAGCAAAACATTACATAATCAAATCAAACCCAATGAAGAGGTTAACGAAAGGAAAATGCATTTTGATGCGTCCATGTTATCTTCAGGTTTAACGAATAAATTATTGATACAAATTGTAGCGAAATGAACTGACTGGCGACCGACATAGCATCTTATATAGACATTCGCGAACAGGTCTAAAAATATTGTTTTAAATATAATTGTGACAGGCCAGGAGGTGACCGTGGTGAAGTGCTTATCGATTTGGACTGATTATTTGTCACGTCTAAATCATATTGGTTCCGTACCACTATATTAACACTGTTTGTTTTCGGGGACTTAGAAACAACATCAACGACGTAGAAACGTTTCTTCTGGCAAGCACCTTGGATATCTTAGATCTAATGACCGTTCTTCTTAGCAACATGACACAATACTGGTGTACCCCAGGGATCTATCCTTAGACTTTTACTGTTCTTGATTTCATAAACGACCTCCTTGATGTCATTGGGTCAGAGATATGTATATTTTCTGACACCACCACGCTCTACTCTCGTCATGTGGGCAAAACAGATACGCACACACCCGAGGCAATCGCTGAATCCTCGGAATATGACCTCCAGCTGTAGTGAAATTGGGTTAAATGAATGATAATCTTTAATGCCGCAACGACAAAGCTCCTTTCCTTCAATAAACTAGACATCTCTTGAACCACCGATTGCCATGGCAAATAACCCCCTACATGAGAGTTACCCACCAAAACTCTTCAGCCTTAAATCTACAGGCCACATGAATTGGAACAAATACATTGAATACATTATCAAGGCTGCTATATAAGTATGGGCTTTCTATACCGTGGTAGTAAACCCCTCACACCTGACAGTATATTATATATCTACAAAGCCACTATCCGCCAGTGCATGGAGTATTGTTGTCACATCTGAGCTGGTGGATCATCCACTAGTCTCTCCCCATTAGATAATGCCCCCAAAAGAGTCGCCAACTTAATAGGTCCCTCACTATCAACCAAGAACCAGCCTCTGTCCCATTGCCGCAATGTTGCATCCTTGTGCCTGTTTTACAAGTACTAGAATTGATTGTGCACCGATGAACTGGCTGCTCTAGTGCCCCGACAATCAGCTAAATCCCCTCCATTCACTATAGCAGTGCCAATATGCCGGAGAGCCTTCTACTCTAATAGCTTCTGTGCTCGGTCATCCGGCCTCTGGAACTCCCTCCCTGCTTTTTTCTCCCGATTGTACCGACTTGCAGAGGTTTAACACTAATGTAAACATACATCTCGCTGCACAGCTCCCAACTTAGGATGACCCCAACAACTTACACCCTAATTCTCAGTAGCCCCTTACGTCTACAGTAGCAGACCGCCTTGTTTGGAGTCAACTATATTTTAAAAAAAGCAAGAAAAATAAATAAGTCTTAATTGTAAGTACGTGACCCTAGAACATACCTTGTGACACGAATATGAACAACGAAATTGAGCCAGCCAAAGGTCGTAGAATCTTGTTTCATTCGTAAACAAAGTACAGATTGACGAAATTATAGTGCAATTTTTTTTATTTACTAGAGCGACAGACAGACAAATAACAATGCGTTTTCAAGTTTAAGCGTGGCATACATGCCGACGAACAGAGTTTTTCTGCCGATAAACTAAAAATGAAGTCTCGATTCTGTCGAACAATATTTGTATCAGATTTGAATTTTTCTACCATACACAGTTTAAACATATTTTATTTTTATAACATGAGTTTTGCTTTGCCTATGTTTATAGTTCATATAATAGTGTTAAAAGTGAATAATTAATGTCGCCATTCGTTGTTCATGCTTATCTATGAGTTCAAGTAACTTTACAATAACTATAAAAGTCATCCAATATTCCATAAACGCAATATACTTTGGGGCTAACAAAAATGGAATCGCTATATTTGAAAATCAATAAATCAATGATGATAACGACCTTTTATGTCTGACTCTACGTCGAGACATCAAACACCGAGTTACAATAAAAAATGAACATCGATTTTTTTTGTTGATGCATTAAAGTTGGTAGGAATAGTTTTTGTTCTTGTCCGGTTTTAAATCATCATTTTTATTTCTTTGCTAACCTTTTCAAAAGAACAAAGGATCGAACCCTTAATACGTTGTTGATATTTACATTCCGGGCGCCGTCTTTTGCGACATTGCTAGGGCATGCAGTTCATTTTGTTGACGAATATATTGATGATTCTAGTTTTCAATGTCAAAAGTGCACAAAGATTATAACATCTTTTTTTAAAATTGTTGTGTTTTCGAGGTTGTTTTTATGCATTGAACCGAAGCACGGACATTTTAACGTCATTTCATCTGTCTTGTTTTGTTATTTCAAAGATTCGAACGTCACGTCTTTTTATGACATTTAAGCAGTTTCGAATGTTTGCGCATCGATAACACAGATATAGACATAAGGAAAATCGGTAAAACGAAATACCTTCAAAAAGTCTCGAGAGTTAGTGTGTATAAACATGGCCACCGAGAGTTGACAAGGCCAAGCTACTTACTTCCTGCCCCCCTCTGACGTCACTGCATTCCGTGTCAAAACAAGGACCGTAGTAATAACAATAAGAAGGCATTTCAACTTCTCCATTCACTAAATAATCCATCAAAATTCAGGAAATCAACCAACTTTAATGAAATTTTCAGGATTTATTAAGTGATGATCACGGAATATAATAAATCCATTACTTTATTATAAAGTTTGGTGCAAATGTATTATTTCTTGTAAACAAAAAACACATTTACTAAAGTTATTCAAAATATCAAAACATGTTGACCATACGATATTGTAAATATTTAAAACAAAGCATTAGAAAACTTTAAAAATTGCATGTAAAAAAAGAAAAAAGAACACGATTCGATTCATCTTGAAACTGATCTTTATTCAATTGACCATACGATATTGTAAATATTTAAAACAAAGCATTAGAAAACTTTAAAAATTGCATGTAAAAAAAGAAAAAAGAACACGATTCGATTCATCTTGAAACTGATCTTTATTCAATTGACCATACGATATTGTAAATATTTAAAACAAAGCATTAGAAAACTTTAAAAATTGCATGTAAAAATAGAAAAGAAAAGAACACGATTCGATTCATCTTGAAACTGATCTTTATTCAATATACATTTAAAGAAAATAATAATTCACGATCAAATACTGCAAAAAACTGAATTATGAATTACCATTATTTAAACTTCAAACCCAATCAACCGTAAGTAATTCAGACTTTGAAATTTGTTTAAAAATTATACAAAAAAAAAAGTTCAATGTTAACTGTCTGTTTAATAATAGAATCAAAATTCAGGAAATCAACCAATCTTAAAATAATTTCGCGCTTTTTAAAATTTCATTCTATAATTCAGAAAGTTAAAATGCCTACTGCATATGTTTGGATTTCCAAAAAAGAAATAATTACTGCAAATATGGATACACGTAATAATGTTTACACCGACTAAATATAGTGTAGTAAGTTTGAATGTTTTTTTAATTATATAAAAAAATCAAGTCTGAATTACTTATTCATTATTTGATAAAAAAGTAGTGTTTTATTTTTGTTATTACTTTTTTTCGATGTCTTAAGTGTAGAATAGTTTATCTTTTCTCTGTACTTTTGTAGATTAAATAAATGAAACAATAACATCATATTTAATCAAAATTTTCACAAAAAATATTAATTAAACAATGCTTTATTCAATGATAATATCGTTAATTCTTCGAGTTATACTGATTTTATTAACAAGAGCGTAGGGGAATTTTCCGTAATATATACGAAATAGTTTAAAACAAAAAAATATTTTAAACATATACAGATCTTATTTTCATTAAAAAAAAAATCATGGATTTTTTTTATAAATATAAACATATACGTTTAGTAAAGGTGTATTTTGTTTTTAAAAAAATAATACATTTTCACTAAGATTTAAAAAAAATGTTCCACTGTATCTCCTGTGCTTGTTTATTAATAAATATTGAAAATTTAATTAAAATTGGTTGATTTAGTGAATTTTTAAGTGAAGGGAGGGTCAAAATGTTTTTACATTTTGGGGATCGGGCTTTGATTTTGTACGTACATATCTCTTAATAGCAAGATAGGAGTTGATTATTCGATTATTAAACAAACAGTTAACATTGAACTTTTTTTTTGTATAATTTTTAAACAAATTTCAAAGTCTGAATTACTTACGGTTGATTGGGTTAGAAGTTTAAATAATGGTAATTCCTTATTCAGTTTTTTGCAGTATTTGATCGTGAGCTATTATTTTCTTTAAATTTATATTGAATAAAGATCAGTTTCAAGATGAATCGAATCGTGTTCTTTTCTTTTCTATTTTTACATGCAATTTTTAAAGTTTTCTAATGCTTTGTTTTAAATATTTACAATATCGTATGGTCAATTGAATAAAGATCAGTTTCAAGATGAATCGAATCGTGTTCTTTTTTCTTTTTTTACATGCAATTTTTAAAGTTTTCTAATGCTTTGTTTTAAATATTTACAATATCGTATGGTCAACATGTTTAGATATTTTGAATAACTTTAGTAAAGGTGTTTTTTGTTTACAAGAAATAATACATTTGCACCAAACTTTATAATGAAGTAATGGATTTATTATATTCCGTGATCATTACTTAATAAATCCTGAAAATTTCATTAAAGTTGGTTGATTTCCTGAATTTTGATGGATTATTTAGTGAATGGAGAAGTCGAAATGACTTCTTATTGTTATTACTACGGTCCTTGTTTTGACACGGAATGCAGTGACGTCATTTTCTAGCCAACCGGCCTGTAGTAACTCTCGGTGACCACGGTATAAACCAAGAACAATAAATTAATAGAAAAGGTAGGGATTTAAACAGAGTTATAGTTATAAGTATTAAAAATAGAAATGTGCCTATTAATTTGTGTAACGTTGTGTTTCATGGGTGAAAATGGAACCTCCTAAAAATCGATTTCTGCGGATAAGAATACAAATATTTATAAGATCCCTTGTCTTCTTCTTCTTCCCTGCTAATCAGATAGTGCTGGTGTTGGCATTAGCTTCCCCGATGTTTTTCTAGTTAGAAAATCTTTCTGGAAAGACATCCGGTACATACGGGAAAGTTACCAACATCACTAAGTGAAAGTAGAACTGTGCAATCGACTGGATTCGAACTTGGAACAGCCAGGTGTTCAGTCCCTGACGATAAAACTTTCACAGCAAGAACATTTTTGTTTATGGAAACCGTTCCAGACATGCCATGAAGGCACTTGATGTAAGGAGCTAAACACATACTTCAAGATAAACAAGTACCCGACGATAAGTGTTAGATAGATAGATTCCCACCCAGAAAACTGCGATTCTTATCCTTTTGTAGGAAACATAGTCTATGAATTGTGATGAATAATTGACAAAGTAAGTGAAGCAAAAGTTAGGAGGCTGCCGAAAGTCAACCCAAGTCCTACTCTTCTAGAGTGCATTATACGTTCCTTTTTTCCTCAGTGTGTCTAACATTGCATAAACAGAGTTGCCTTCCAAGAATTTCTTCTCTGTGGAATACGTTATCACTGGGTAGCTTCCCTGTGGACTAGAACATGGTCGTCTTGATATCCAATGTCAACAAATACTTATCCTAATCTCTCTTCATAAATAATCCCATTTTGTTCATTCCATTCCTTATTTGCAATCTCTACATATATTTGCTTTTATACTCAAGTGGCTTTTATACTTTATAAATTTTGACAAACTAGAGAACATTATCAGTACAGAAATTTAAACAGATGTAAGCCAAATACTTCAATAGATTGTGCTCCGATGAACTGGCTACTCTGTTGATCATCGACGTAAATTCACTAGACTAACTCGACAATCAGCTAAATCCTAATCCATTCACTGTGGAGGTCCCAAGATGCCGAAGAGCCTTCTACTTCAATAGCTTCTTTCCTCGTGCTGCTTGGCTCTGGAACTCCTTTCCTGCTCCCTGTTGCCCTGAAGTACCGATATGCTGAGATTTAAAACTAATATAAACATACATCTCGCTACACTGCTCTCAACTTGGGGTGGCACCAACACACACACACACAAATTCTCAGTAACCCCTTACGACTACAGTGACGACATGCCTTGTTTGGGGTGAAATATGTTAAAACAAATATATATTATTGTAATAATAGCATCAAAATGATCGTGTTTTCAATTTATTCCTCAGCTTGAGGAATAGTAGATCTCTTAGAATAAATGGTGACGCCTCTTTCTGGAAATACAAATTAACCATAGAAAAAAAAACTAACAATAAAGTGATTATCTCTGCATAATTATATAAAATAGGATTTGTAAGGTCTACCTCCTGAATCATGGTGACACGATTACAACAGAAACTGTTTGTGAACAAATGTACAACATAACCTCGACACTTCAAGGTATCTATCTGGAAGGAATCACCATCAAATGTCTAACCCTGCTGCACAACAATAGTAGATCACATCATTTATATATTGCTATTCGTAAGATTACCAGTTCTGTCTTGATAATATGTTTCTTTCGAAGTAGGTATTAGACATCCCGACGTAAATATATTAATTTTAACATTTTTTATTCCGATAAATGAACTTGAGCTTCAATGAAAGTTTAAAAGGCGATATTATTGTTATTCCAATATAAAGATTTTAAATGGGAAAATACATCGCGGTGACACAGACGCTTTAACAATTTTACCATATCAGACGTGTATTTGTCTGTAACTGAGTACGTCACAAATCGCAAAAAAGGCTGTAATTATACATGTTATTTAATCTAAACGATACGGAATTATATTTTATTCATAATATTTATACAATTACCTATGAAGTCAGACTTATGTATATGTTCAAACACACCGAAATAATGTATACACATGTTGTATTACATCAGATTTTATTTTTATTTTCATAATATAAGCAACATTTCTGTGAATAAATTTGAAGGATATTCAACATTTGCGCCAGCAAATATGTATATATTTCTGCAAAAAGTAAATTAATGTTCTTTGTATAATTATTTTAGTAGTAAATCTTATTGCATTAGGAAAGAAAAAGATCATTTAATATATATATATATATATATATATATATATCTTACTATTTCATGAATCCACATTTTATAAGGAATATAATTTTTCATGTATCTATTTTCACTATTTACTTCAACAGTGCTCGGTACGTAAGTGGAGCTAAGTAGTAAGTTATGAACATGTATTCATGGCAATTAAGCTACATAGAGGCTCCCGCGTTTCATCTTCGGATGGAATCTTCTGGCTTTTAGCCTGAAGATTCCATCCGGGGATGACACTCTGGAGCCTCTGTGTAGCTGAATTGCCATAAATATATTTTCATAACTCACTATATATATATATATATGCACTTGGAGCTGACATTCTAGGCTACACTGAATACCTCCAAGCTGTTGTATATATAGCGTTATTTTTGACAAACATTGAACGGGTATTTACTGTTGAAGAATTAATTACAACGTGTTTTGCTTTAAGTTTTACCTTTTATCACTTCTGTTCTTTTTACTATGTTAATTTCCTTAAGCTTTCCTAAAGGGTACACTATATTCCAGTTCACCATCTCACTCCAACATACTTGTTCTTTTTACGTTTCCTCTAATGCTTTGACGTTCATAAAATAAAGTATTTGCTCGATTAAATGCACCTTTAACGTATATACGGTGACAGAGACTACACGTATCCCTTTTGCAGGCTTAATATGGCGGACAATGGTCAGAAAGTGTAATTTGGGAACTAGATAAGACAAGAATGACTTACCTAGTCAAAATGTCAAAAATAAGATATGTGATAACTAATAAAATAAAGGAGTTTGCTCAATCAGAAAAACGCGTGAGCTCTATTATTTATTTCTAGATTTTTAATTTCATAGTTGTATTCAGAGAAGCGATTATTTGGACCAAGTAATTATGTAAAGCCTATACATGTAGCCATGCTTCATAAGAACAGCCACCAGCTTTTCATCTCTATTTTACACTGAGACAGAGTAATGGCATGTCGTTAGTATAATAATATAATTATTTATATATGCCTTCACATCTTATTATTAATAGAAAGGAAGTGGATAACGGCACGGACTGGGGACCTGGGTGTTCAGGTTCGAATCCAGTCGGTTCCACAGTACCATTTAACGTACGAATGTTGGCAAACCGCTCGTGGTCCTTCCCGTAAGTACTCGATTTCTTTACAGAAAGATTTCTTATTATAAAAACATCGGGGAAACTAATGCCAATACCGGAATCATCTGATTCACACGAAAGACGAAGAACGGAAAAGAAGAATGCGTAGACATAACAACCTTAACCAAAAGAAATAATCCAATCATTTTTTCACTTTACGTTTTACGCATAACACATTAGCTCAATCACCGACCAAAACCGATTAATAATGTCAAAAAGAACACTTTTCATATACAATGTGTGAGTAATTATATTTATATTTATAATACTAACATTGTGAAACAAAATGTTTTGCTTGCTGGTTTGTAAATTTAATATTATAGATTATTGTAGAAACGCGAATGAGACGAGACATTGTGTGAAGAGAGGGATACAAAAGAATATTAGGAGGGGAATAAAGGAAGTTGTAGCAAAAAATGTAGTCAAAAGGTTTCCCGGCCTAGTATCTGTTCCGACGGATACTGCACCCCATAGACAGTTATTGTCTTGGCCTTCGGGGCTTGATTTATGCCGGTCTATGAGTCTGTCCTGTGCAGTTCTAGGAGGTTCACCCTCCCATGCTTTGCCTCCCCTCTTTGGGGAGGAGTAAGTTTATTGCTTACTGCTTGAGGCGCCCCTACTGGGGAATGCTGACGGTGCTGTCCAGGCATTTTTTGGTAGGCCAGAGTGCTCACCTTCTCGGATGCTGGCTTTTTAAATCCTACTTTCCGGACCTTGTGTCACATCTTATTTTGTGGGAGGAAGATAAATAGAGGTAGTACATTAATATATGAGGTAAATAATGGGTCAATCCATGAACGGTAATTTCTGTTTTTATTGGATATTGAAATATATGTTTATTAAGAATTAGTAGCGTTCCTTAAACTCCAACCATTCTTCACCGTTGTAGGAACAGTGTCATGGCTACCTGACCTACAGACATAGTGTTAAAATCCAGAAGTTAATATAATATACCTTAGTCCTCTTGTCGTCACTGTCTCTGCATGTTGCTAGCATCTCTTTACATAGCCTCACTATACTAAAACTATGGTTTTGTTTGCTTTGTGTTTCCCACAGCATATGAACTATAGTCATTTACTGCCGAAACACATACTTATTATAAACAATGAAATAAATATGAATAATTGAAAACTAGTAATTATTTTATCTATAAATGGGGGTTATGAGTTCATACCTGCAGTAGAACATGATAATTGAACACTAAAATATACTCGAATTCATTTAAACCGGATATATCCGATTTCCTAGTATGCAACCATTTCACTTGGACCAAACGTTTTAAAATGGTTATGTATAGTTGCTTTCAATGAAATACACACATCTTGTTATACTAGTTCCCTATAGCTTATCTGTATCTTCAAATTTCTCCTCTTGACTATACTGCCTCGAAAACAAAAGAAAATGACCCGGTGTTCTTTTTTACTGAGATATATAAACATACGAACGAACAAACTTTACATTAGCCGGTTAGTAATGCATACTTACGTACAAAACGTAGCCAGTCAAAAAGTATATGATTTCGTATTTGACGATTAAAGGGGAAAAAAAGGAAAACAGAGAAAAAAAGGAAAACGAAGAAAATAAAGAAAACGAAGAAAAAAAGAAAACGGTGGAAAAAAAAAGGAAAAAAAAGAAACGGGGAAAAAATTCAAAAAATAAAATAATAAATAAATCGAATATTTTGTAAAGTGTGTATCGATTTAATTGTAAAGCCGATTTGTTTCATTGAATTATCTTTTCGAAAATGTACATATTTTATCAGACATTAAAAGATAAAAAAATGAGGGTCGATAAAAAATAAAATAGAATGAAACTAAGGACTCCCGGGTAACGCCAGATAGATACAGCGAGCATTGAATATACTTAGCCAACATTTTAAGTTTTAGCTACTTATATACTCTGCTTTTCTTCTTAATTATTGTTGTATATTTCGCATATAGATAGATGCAATTATGTGATTTGCCAGTGAAGTAATTCTGTAGATTTCTGTATACGCATTTACTTTATTAATCAATGGAAAATGTTCGAATGTTTACATCTGCACGAAATCCGTCAGGTTAGGGTTGTTTAGTGTCATTTCAGCTATAAGAAGTTCTCGTCTTGATGCGTCACCAATCCAGGAAGAATTTCAATATGTCAGTCAGTCTTACTGATAACATTGCTTTATTATCGTCAAACGTACAAACTGAATAGAAACATCTTATTTTAGCTGTTTAAAAAAATATATTAATACCACATTTTAATTGACCAACAAAGAGAAGTCCGACTTCCTGCATCCATTGGTCTTGCGACATCATCATTTTTCGAGTTCTTTTCCTTGCCTATAAATGCAAACAGTGTCTGTCGACTTTGATTTAAGGCCTCCCAGCTTATAGCAGAAGTTCCTAGCAGCCAAAACGTGACCAGCCAAGGACTGCCTTCTGTCATATCCGGAGAAAATAAAACAATGAATTGTTTCCTAAGTGCTGGGATTTGTTACATGCATTTCTTAGAAAATAATTAATGACTGAGATTTTTTATATGCATTTCTTAGAAAATAATTAATGACTTAATTATGATGTCACAAACCGGAGTCAGCACTTATCATAATGAATGACCAAGGGTTGTCATATATAATTGTTGTATATGACGATTCGTACCATCCGTTGGTTGCACACACGCATAAACCCAGGTATGTATATATATATATATATATATATATATATATATATATATGATAAATGCGAAACATATTTTAAAATTTATCCTTACGATGTGTATTTCAAAACACGCTTATTTAATTCAATTATACATTTAACTATTTTCAAATACATAATATATAGTCAATATAACAATGCGTCAAAACACTCATCCCGATGCTTCATTAGCATAATGATTTTAAAGACACCATCTAATAAATTAATATCTTGAACAATTCATTTCTGTTTTCGTTTTACAGTTTTCTTATATATATTCAAAAGTTTTGTTAATATTAATGTTATAATTATTACTAGTAGTAATGTTAATTTCAACGATTTTATGAAAAAAACATTTAACGTTTGAAATGATAATTTTTAAATTCGAATAACTTCCGGTCATATTGTAAGCATGCGTGTGTTTACACGAATCAACAACTTAGATTATCTGGAATAATGTATTTAAAAAAAGTACACTCAACATTAAACGCAATAACAAACACATTTTTTTACAGTTATATACTTTATAGTTAAAACTAAATTTGTTTATTTTTCGACGACGACAACAACGACTACGACGACTATTAAATATGATTATACTTGCTATAATAAAGAAAACAAACACTTCCCCACCCTGCTCATCTTTTTAAATGATAAAAAAATGGATTCATATTTTTTAAACTTTGTTATTTTCTGTCTTCTAAATGAATAAATGCGAACGTGTTTTTCCATTTATCCAAACTATTTACATCAACACACCAATTAATTGGGGATGGGTAAACAATGTTTTACTCAGAGACTTCTATAATTTTAACAACAGACTTTAATTTTTTTTTTTTTTTTACATGATTCACCCCAAACAAGGCAGGACACCACTGTAAACGTAAAGGGCTACTGAGAAAAAGGAAAAGGGGAGAAGGATTAGTGGTTCAGCTTAAATTGGGATCTGAGCAGCGAGATGTCTGTTTACATTAGTTTTAAATTTCTGCATGTCAGTACTGTCGGGGAAACAGGGGGCAGGGAGGGAGTTCCAGAGGCCAGCAGCACGAGAAAAGAAGCTATTTGAGTAGAATGCTCTCCGGCATCTGGGGACCTCCACAGTGAATGAATGAGATTTAGTAGAATGTCGAGTTAGTCTAGTGAATTTACGTCGAGGGGGCACCAGAGTAGCCAACTCATCGGAGCATAATCCATTGAAGTATTTGTAAAACAAACACAAGGATGCCACATTGCGGCGATGGGACAGATTTGTAGATTTACACCCTAAGTGAACTTTAAACAGTGCGATTTTACTTTTTAGCGTCATTCTAACGTATTAACACAGTTAACTAATATATATATAAAACACTAACCCTAAGTCCGAGTTAAACCACACGTAATTGCCTAAAGTAGTCGGCGCGTGTACCCACAAAATAGTTCACATAATTTATCTCCAATAGCAAAATAAAGTTAACTGCCATAAAATCCCTACGAAGGGCCCGAATGTAGAGGATCATTTCAAGTTTAATTTATATGCGACACTGACGCCAAACTCTACATTCTAAAATATCTTTGTGTTGTTTTCTACTGCCGCCAGGAGTTTCTGAGTATCCACACGTAATCGCCTAAAAAAAGTAGAATCGTATTTTGGGGGTAGGGTAGCTGAGGGTGTTAATCTACACTAATACCAACACTTTTAATATTTTATTTATTTATAGATGAAAAATAAGGTATTTCATTATTTAGATAATTTTAAAGAAGCTATTTAAATAATTCTCACGCGAAAAAATAACATCACTAACATAAATTGCTTTAAACTAAAATAAAAAAGGGACGTACAGTTAAAAATATAAGATTTAAAAAATAAAATCGTCGCACTTAGGGTTCGTGTTACAAATATATCAGTTAACTATACCCTGCAATTTATTGCTGCCGGGGGTGAGGCATGTTTTGCTAGTATATATATATATGTATATATATATATATATATATATATATATATATATATATATATATATTTTATTTATATAAATATCTCGAATATAAAGGACTTTTATACATAAAAAAATAAATAAAAATATTTTAGACCAAATAAATAGCTATATTTATTATTGAGCACCGTCATATAAGAACAGTAAAACACTCAATTGAATTTTCTCCGGTAGACGTAACCTTATATATATATATATATATATATATATATATATATATATATATATATATATATATATATATATATATATATATATATATATATATATATATATATATATATATATATATATACACATATATATATATATTATGAACTTACAAAATGATATAACAATTAAAAATGAAACATCAACAGGGGTAAAGAGTGTATTTCTAGGAATGCCTGATTATAACCGAAGATCATTAGAGAATAACCTATCTAAATAAGTTGAGTTAATAAAATACAACAACTGTATTTAGTCTTATTGTAACCTCGTTAACCTCAGCTGACGGTAAAATATATTAAGGCTGTGTATATATATATATATATATATATATATATATATATATATATATATATATATATATATATATATATATATATATATATATATATATATATATATATATATGGGAAAAAAGAAACAATGTTTCAGACAATATGTAAAAATAAAAATGGAATAAAGAATAAGCAATTCAACGACTAACAAAAATAAACTCAAAAACTCATCTTGTAAAGTTCAACCGAGATATTTCGGCCGTAGATACGACCATTTTCGATCAGTTAATAAACTTTATTTCAAAACGGAAAAGTGTTCAAATTTATACAGAGAATGCGATTGGAAGAAAATGTCACGTGCAGAGAACAACAACACTGGGGGAAAATGGAATGCGAGGAATGTTATGAAAATAGAAAGAAAAAGAAGATGAAGAAGAGGAAGAAGAAGAAAGAGATACCAATCAAACAGTATCTTTAGAACGTCAGTAGAAGAAGACGAAACGAAGAAGAAGAGAAAGCGATAGCAAACGTGAGAAAGGGTAAATCGACATGTCGTTGTCGAAAACTATTGAAGAAGAAAAAAAAAGAGAGAGAGAGAAAAAAAATCAGTGCTTAGATATCGCCTGCTGATTGAATTCGGGCTGAGAACGTCAAAAGTCAACAGGATTAGTAGTAATTGGAGCAGTGAACGTCGAGGGACGAAACAAGGGAAGAGGAGGAGGCAGGGGAGGAGGGGAAGGGGAAAAAGAGAGACAAGGGTTAAACGTTAGCCAGAGTCGTATTCATTTAGATTCATCTCGTATAAAATCGATCTAGCCGAAGGAAAAGCAATATTATAGAAACCTTGTCTTTGGGCAATGGTGTTCTTATGACATAGGATCAGACAGGATTCTGTGAGACGTCGAAGTTTGGTGTCATGAATATGTTTGATAGGGATTGCCTTATGGGTATTGAAGTGGTGGCCGGAAGAGATCATATGAGTGCATAGTGCATTTGAGGTATCGCCGTTTTTTATGGCACGATTATGTTCATATATTCGTTTCTTTAACGGACGTTGTGTCTCGCCGAAATATATTTTTCCACAGTCGGCGCAGGGAATAGTATAAATTCCAGCTGTAGTGGGTGATGAAAGGACTTTATTTTTGTTTTTATGCATTTGTAAAATGTTTTTGATGGTGAGTGAGGTAGCTTGGATAATTCTAAAACTATGTTGTGAAAGCGAAGAAAAGAGATGTGTGTTACGAGAGTTAGTGGGAAGGAAAACATTCCTTAATATGGATTGTGTTGTATTAGGAGATGTATTAGTATTTTTTTATCTTTTTTAGATGTATTTGAAACGCTTTCTTTTTAGCGGAAAGAATGGCGTGTTTGGGATATTTTAAAGTAGTGAGAGGGGATTCTATTTTATTATATTCCTGAGAGAGATGTTCAGGGCTGCAAATACGCAGAGCCCTGAGATAAAAACCGATTATCATGCTATTTTTTATATAGTTATTATGATGTGAATAATAATGTAAGTAATCATTTTTGTTGGTTGGCTTGCGATGGACTTGAAATGAAAGGCTGTTATTGTTTTTGAGGATGAGAATGTCAAGGAAAGCTAAAGAATTGTTTTGTTCACTTTCGAAAGTGAACTTAATGGAAGGTTCGACTTTGTTGAGTGCTCGTGCTAATGTTTCTATTTTATGACTATCAGGTAGAAAGATAAAAATATCGTCAATATATCTGAAATAGGTAGCATTTTTAGGGATACGGTAAGAAAACGGACCGATTTCGAGGAATTCTAAAAACAGACACGCTAATACGGGACTAAGGGGGTTCCCCATAGGTAAGCCGAATTTCTGTCTATAATAGTCATTGTTGTATTTAAAGAAAGTAAGAGAAGTTATGTTCCTAATGATATCTATAATGCTTTTTATTGGGAGAGAACGAGAGAAATTTATTTTGTTTAAGTGTTTGGAAAGTAGGTTGATGCATTTTTTTACGGGTATATTTGTGTATAAGGAAGTAATATCAAGGCTGTGCATAGTATGATTATGTAAAGTAATATCTTGTAGTTTTTTTAGGAGATGACCTGAATTCGTTATGTGTGCGTTACTGATAGTGCCTAGTAGTGGTGATAGAATTTTTGCCAATGATTTAGCGATATTGTGGGAGACACTTCCAATACTGGAAATGATAGGACGTAGGCGCATATTATGTTTGTGGGTTTTAGGAAGACCGTAAAGTGTTGGTATGGTAGAGTGGTATGAAATAAGGGAAGTCCATTCTTTGGCTTGATTAGTAGACATTTTGAAGAATTTGATAACTGTTTCATTGTTTTTGTTGATGATTTTGAGGTCGGTGGATTCGTATGTTGACCTATCATTGAGTATATCCATGATTTTGTCGTGGTAATCACTTCTATTGAGGATAACAACGTCACCTGTTTTATCAGCTGGGTATATAACGATGTTTGGTATGGCGGCTAAATTACGTAATGCTGTGATGTATCTTTTGGGAAGGGTTCTTTCCTGAGGTGTGGTAGAGGCAGCGAAAGAGATACCTTGTAGAAATCCTTTGGTTAGGTCATTATCGGAATTTCTATAGTTGAGGAGTGTGCTTTGTGTAATATAGTTGTTTTGAATCTTTGAATCTTGGTATCTCTTTCTTCTTCTTCCTCTTCTTCATCTTCTTTTTCTTTCTCTTTTCATAACATTCCTCGCATTCCTTTTTCTCCCCGTGTTGTTGTTCTCTGCACGTGACATTTTCTTCCAATCGCATTCTCTGTATAAATTTGAAAACTTTTCCGTTTTGAAATAAAGTTTATTAACTGATCGAAAATGGTCGTATCTACGGCCGAAATATCTCGGTGAAACTTTACAAGATGAGTTTTTGAGTTTATTTTTGTTAGTTGTTGAATTGCTTATTCTTTATTCCATTTTTATTTTTACATATATATATATATATATATATATATATATATATATATACATTTGATCATGTTTCCAGGATTAATAGTTTTATTTAGTCGTATTATTGAAGGCTTTGCTACTTTATTGATTTTAGTGTCCGAGAGTTCTACACCATCATGTGTTTAATCTTAAGCCTATTCAACATTTTAACTAAACAATGTGAATTGAAGTTAAAGAATGTCTGTATATTAGTGTGTAGAAAATGTTCCTGGTACATATGCGTTATCTGCTATTTGCATGCACCAAGTCCGGCTTACGTGATAACCTCTACACTTGTATTTCTACACTGCTATTTACAAATATTGAGTGATTGTTATATAACGATGCATGAGGATAACCGATAATAATAATATAGACGTCATCTAATGTTTACAAGTGTCAAAATAAAGAAACCTTCAAATGTATAACGGACGAGAGATTAACAATATTTTTGTGAACATTCGAGAATAGGTGGTGAGAGTTTAATCAAGACAAATGTACCATCATTTAAAAATAATTGTTCCAAATGAACAGATTCCTCACCTTAAAAACCAATACACTATATTTAGAAATCACAGTATTTTGAAAGTATATATTCATTTGGTGATATTATTGAGAATCATTTAATTTTTCGTTAAAACCTGTTTGATTCTGTTGTTAGCAGAATAGATTGTACGATAATGTATTTTGGAGATAACATATATATAATATATTATATTCTTTAATATACGAATAATACTTTTGATGGTTAAAGGGGGACTAAAAGTGCTAGTGCTAGTGCTGGTGATACCACGTGACGGAGAACACGTACGTTGTGGATAGTTCTCACCCTGGTTTGTATTACATTGTGCATTGCTTCACTCAGAATAACATGCAACAATGTCTTATCCGTGAAAGTTACTATTTGAACTTTGCTATAACACCGCACAGACAACCGTTCGAGTAGACGCCGTTATAATAGTGCTCAAATTCTTTTAGAATTTAGCTTGTATGGTCAGGTCTTCGATGACCAAAAAAGTCTGGGAGACTGAAGAGAAACGTCAATATAAAGCAGCACTTCAAACCATTTAGAGTATCCAATAATCTTGACATGTTACAGTATAGTATGGGTTGGTACACTGTTTAAAGACAAAAGTGTAAATAAAGGTTGCACCACTTTTGATCCACCATTGTATTAGACTGAAAATCGCATAGACGAAGTTCATATACACAATACTAAATTGTTTCTGTTATTAGAATAACCTATCCTGGAAAACATCAGCAGTTTTATCAATATCAGAATAACTAATTTAATTAATTAAATTTAGTGTAATGATACTTAATTAAAATAACATTAATTAAAGTGTTTTTGACATAATCGATCAATTTTCTATCTGTATGTAAAACATTCCAACGAAGACCAAAGGACCAGCCATGAATGCGCCGCCGCAATTGCTCAGATAAACCGCTATATAAATTGATTTAACTGAAATAGATGCTGCACACAAAATGCATCTTTTAATATTGTCTTAAAATACTTCAGAGGGTTATTGAAAAGGCTAAAGAGTCAAATGCCTAATCATTTAACTCTAGAATACCAGATCAGTGAATTGGCTCCTGTGAGTTTGGGATAATACTACACAAGATTCTGAACAGATGCCACGCTTCTGTAGACACCACCATAGATAAACTAGAGGTGATATCCTCATCATCTAATTGAGCCAAAGTTTCGCACAGAAGTTTGGATCAAATTCCGACCTTTGCGATCCGGGACACTTACTCCTGGAATTCTATTTCATTACCGGGAAAACTGTAATTATACTGCGAATGACTGACCATGATGTTGCCAAACTGATGAAGAACTTTGATCCCAACAAGGCAACTGGCTCCGACAAAATGCCAGCCATACTACTAAAGAAACTGCAACGCAAAATAGCTCCAATCCTTATAAATATGTTCAATCATTTCTTAAAAGAGAAATGGTTTGCATCCTTCTATAATACTTTATTGGTCAGTCCAGCATCTAAAATACTAGAGAGTGGTCCTCTGCATCCGAGTACAGACAGATCAGTCTTCTATGCGTCATGAGTAAGGTACTTGGATCTCTAATAAATGAAGTAAGTGTGAACCACCTTAATTTTCTAACTGATAAACAATAAGTATGTCCCCTTGCAAAATCTACAGCTGACGCTCTAGTTGTCATTTCGCACAGGGACAGTAACTCTATATCCAATGGCTTCCTTCCTAGGGCAATGGCTTTTGACATATCGAAGGCATTCTACCGCTCCAAAAGGTACCTTTCCTCTGACGCAATCATCTCACTTTATAAGAGCCAGATACATCCTAGGATAGAGTATTGGACAAGTGCCGCTTGGAGCACACTCCTGTTTGACAGGGTACAACATTGACTTCGCAGTCAAGAAAGAGATGATCCCTTCTTTTCCCTACAGTTTCTTGAAAACAGAAGAGATATTGATAGTATCTTGCTACGTTAACCTGGAATCCGTAGTACCCCAATTTAAAAAAGTTAACAGCAGGAACACTTCTAGCATCAACCACAGCAAAAACCTTCCTTTCTCTCTCTTCTTACCAAACAGAAAACGATGCTTCAATGAACAAAGTTTGTTTCTTAAAATATCACATCTGTGAAACAAGGTCCATCGAGTTTGCTTTCCAACTGCCTACGACGTTGTTGTTTTCAAGTTATATGTAGGCAGATACTTATTGTCGAACTAATGATCTATTTACCTTTATCCTCGAAGGACCCTCGTTCCTTGATGAGTGGTAACTCATCAGTAACATATAAGAAAGTTATGTGTTTGTATAGATTTATATATGTATATGTGGGAAAACTCTATAACTAAACGACTAAAAATTATAAATTTTGGAACAAGCTGCTAAGTGTAAAGGTTGGTAAAGTAAGTTGAAATTGTTGCTGAATTTATAGATGTTCCCCTAAGTAATCTATTCTAGATTTCTAAATATATAGCGTTTTAATGAAATTCATATCATATGTATGAAGTTCTCCTACGAGGACAATGTAAGTAATCCTGAATTTATACGTTACCTCTATATGCTCTATATCTTCGTGAGGCACCCTGTAAGTGGCCCATGAGAACAGAACCCCCTTAAAATTTCAAATACGTATATTCGATATTTTCTCATGAGTGTTATTTTAAACGTCGATTTAACAAATGTCGGAACTCTTTAGTGGGGAAAGAATTAAACTGCAAAACTCGTATGTGCGGTTTCAATTTTACTCTCGGATTGTTTACAATAGAATTAGATGAAATCAAAAATATACTTTTATCTTTTATATAATCAAATGTAAGGGAAGATTTTCGATATATTTAGTACGTAACGCATATCTGTCATATCGTCCTTATGCCGCGTTTTCTCTGTCTCTGTTTATTGCTATCTCTCCCCCCTCTCTCTCTCTCTCTCTCTCTCTCTCTATATATATATATATATATATATATATATATAAATATATATATATATATATATATATATATATATATATATATATATATATATATATATATATATATATATATATATATATTATATCAGGTTGGAAAGAAAGTAATGTCGTTTGTGTCCAACACATTTATTTCATCTAAAACATTCACATTAGGGCATTTTTAATCTTTACAATAATTTGCCTCATTTTCTAGTACTTATGTCCAACGATCAACTAGCTTCTAGAAGCTTTCTTTAAAAAAAATCTCTGATTTTTGAAAGAACAACAAATTTAGGTAATTTTTTAGTTGAACGTCATTTTCATAAATTTAATTGTTTAAGTGATGCTGCAACGACCAGAAAAAGATGGTAGTCTGATAGGAGCATTATCAGGTGATTAAGGCGGATGAGGAAAACTTCCTAATTGAAACTTATGCCATTTTCCTGAATGAGTTTTGCTGTGTGAGCTTTCGCATTATCGTGCCGAAGCACTACCCCCTTCCTATTGAGTAATGCTGGTCGTTTTTTTTTTTGATAGAGCAGTTCTTTGATTATTCAGCTGAGAACAATATTTTACTGCTGTAATTGTCTGATTAGGCTCTCGTAACTTATAATGAATCAGTCTTATAATGTCCTACCAAAAGAGAGCATAACCGTCTTTGTGTGTAGTCCTTTGTTTTGGAACAAGCTGTGAACTTTACTTTCGGCTTAACCATTTTCTTGTGCATTGGGTATTCTTGTAAAGAAACCATTTTTCATCTCCACCCACAACTCTTTGCAAAAAAATTTCTTGATTATTCCTGGAAAGCAAATATGTGCAAATAGCCAGTCTTTGATTTCGTTGAGCATCGGTCAAATCGTGGAAAACCCAGAGTCTAAGTGTTGTAGCTTTTCCTAACTTGTGAAGGCATGCCACAATTGTGGTATGGGTTGTATTGAATTGTTGAACTAATTATCTGCTGGTGACGTGTGGATTGGCATTCACAGCGTCTTTCCTGGCGTCTTTATCAATTAATTTTGGCCTTCCCGAACGCCGCCGATCTACAAGACACTCTTGCAAACAACTCAGACATTTTCGATCATTCAGAACATTTATCCCATAGACAGTTCCAATATTCCTTGTAGCTTCTGCAGCTGAGTTTCCGTTTTTGAATTCATAGAGCATGCAATGTCTCAGATGCTCCTCACTAATATCCATTTTTACGGCTGAGACAGATACACTTAATATTTTCTGACTTATTACTATATCGGAAAGGCAGAACAAGATATAAAGACACCAATTCACCAAAAAAATAGAACTGTGTAGAACTTAGGAGGCTGAAAAGTAATCAAGTAAAAAATACGACGTTACTTTCTTTCCAACTTGATACATTAAATAAAGTCATTTACCCTTACATCATTATATACAAATAACCAAACACGTCATATGCTAATCTGTCAACTCACAACTTACAGTACTTCCTAATGCGTATTTTCAGAACACATACCTACATTTTGTCTCAGTGATGTCTGGTTATTCATAATATAGTTAATCACTTTTCAGAATGCAGGAAGATATTAACGAACACCTTACATAGTATTCACAATTGAGTTTAAGCCTGACATCGTAAACTTTTATACTAAAATTAAACAACACATATTTTACTAAGTTTAAACGACTGTTTTTAGACTCAAAAACACTAAAGATCGATTGCTATTGTGTATCCACTCATTTAATTTTACTAAAACTACATAGCAAATCAATTTCTAGCTTTCAACGACTGTTTTTGACAAAAGAAAACAGAAAATAGTTTACAAACGTTTAACTACTGTTTTATTTTTTACTAAAATAGACTATCACTAACTACGTTGTATCGACTGTATGCTCTTTACTAAAATAATACTATTGTTTAATAAAACGAAACAGACGATCGCTTACTAATGTATCGACTGTTACTCTTAACTAAAACAAAATAGGAAATCGCTTACGAAGCTTTATCGACTCCTTACTTTGTACTATAAAAACACAGAAACTCACTTACTAAGTTTTATCGAGTGTTATATTTTTACAATAATAAAACACGAAATAGTTTACTAACTTTATACGACTGTATTTTTTAAACAAAACAGATAATCACTTATTAAATTTTAGCGACATTTTACTATAACAAAACAGGAAATAGCTTACTAACTTTTCACGACTGTTTCTGTTTTTCACAACAACACAACATATACTCTCTTACTTTCTTGACTGTTTTATTTTAACAAAAGCATGAGGGAAAATGGTTTATTAACTTTTAATGCCTGTTTCCTACTATTGAATAATGTTATCTATAACATCCTTCAAAGATGAAGAGGACATTAATACATCGCAGAAACTATTTCGTATTCTACCATACAATATTAACAATACTGTAGAAACTATTTTAGCTTGTTTTGCTTTAAAAATAAATTAAAACACCTAAATAAACAGAGTAGGGTGGCGCTTTATTTTTGATACTTTTGAAGGAAAATTGACATATTTAAAAATTAATACTCATAGCAAGCATGTATATTCGTTGAGTAAATGTGCAATGCGTATATGATGAGTCTATTATTTTGTTGTCCTCGAAAATATCGTCACATTGTGAAAAAATATGATGGGTTCTACCAAACGGTATGAGAATTGGTAAGATTCTTATAGCAAAATGAGTCACCATTGCGTATCTTCAATAATTTCATTTCCCCAAACAAAGGTAATAAGCAGTTCCAACATGCAACATAACATCAATAAGGTATTGGAGAGCTTCTTTTATTTATAGTTACCACTACTCTCACAATACATTAACAGAAAAAGTACTCTAAGTAATGCCAAATACTGAAAAACATATAATATCATAAATACAAGCTATATAAAGCAACATGTATTTTCACATTGACACTTCTTTCTATTATTCGATTTTCCATTGCATATAGCGTACAAATGTCATAAACACACTCTCTTGAGTACAACTATTCTTGCCAACAAAGAGCCTAAATCGTACAATCCGTACGCCCACTAATAAATATTGTTTGTTGTTTTCCAAGCCAAAGTTCCTTTCTTCACAAGTGGGAATTGAAACTACTTTATCATGAAAAAATCAGCAGGTCAACCAATAGCACTTCACACATCTGGTAACCCAAGGAAGCATAGGAAGAAAGTTTAAGTTGGGATAACATATGATAAATCTGTGAGTTGACACATTATGCCATACTGAGCCATTATGCCTCATTACACCTACAAATGGAGAAGCAACTTTTGTTATTTGTCATGCAGTGAAAAAACATACACTTTTTTAGATTTGGTAAACGTCATAGAATTACTGTAGGTATATCTGATTAAGCCTGCGCTACAAATTTAATAAAGTTAAGCGGATTTTCTCCTGTTCAACTTGCCACTATAGGTCAGTACAGAATAATAGTTCGTGTGTAATTCTTTTCAACATTTCACTAACACAACAAAATAGAAACTACGAAACGATCATACGGGTAAGAATAGGTTGGTTTTCCAACGTAAACAGGAATCGTACCTTTTCAATTGTTTATTCAATTTTCTTTTCCCAGTTTTTGTTATTTTTCTCATCGGATAAAATTATGTAAATAAAGTTCAGTTGATTTGTATATAGCAACATTACCGTTGCAGGTTATGAACTTTTTAGACACTCATTTTTCTTCTTTTTGACAACTGTATATTCGAACAAACAGACAAAATTCTTTTTAAGGATAACACACGTGAAACATGACCCCGGAAAATAATTAGAATCGTTAGCTCTGAAAGTAAGAAGTAAAATAGCAGGACAAGTAATGCACAGTCTTAAGTGGCGCTTCGGTGATACTAAAAGTCGAGCTTCGGAGTCATGATAGGTATCTACAGGGACACTGGTTAATACTGCTTGACAACCATGGTATTTGTGAGAAAAAGAATACTTTTAATATGTAACATCGACTAAACATGACGGAAAATTCTGTGGATGTGCTTTAAATATTGTAGGGTATAGGCTCGCGCCGGATCGTTCAATCTTCACATTCTCTCTCCACCCCAACACGCAGTAGAAACGCACAGCAGCCGATATACCTTAATTGCTCACAACAGAAAATAACAAAATGCAATTCCTTCCAACATGAACAAAATGCAACAGAAAACAATAAGGGCATTTTGCGTAATAATTCGATAACAAAGAATAAGAAAAACTCGTCTTCTCTTGCCCTTAGTGTGTGCGCGTGTTTGTATGACTTTAAACGCACACTTTCTGTTTTTTGTTAATTTCTTCGTTCTCCTTCCATGCCTTCTTACCTCCTCTTCTCAAAGAATCAACAGCTCGTTAAATCACGTATCAGTGTGTCCATATGCGCTTCTCTGTCTGTCCATCCCCATATGTTTCCTCATATCTCCCCACGCACGTGTCTGTCTGCAACAATAGTTTTTCTCTAGCCATTGTGTGGGCGTTCGTATTTCATGTTTTTCTTTTGTCTTTGTTCACGTGTGCGTCAAACGTGCATCTTCTTATCGTAAATGTGATCAGTTTGGTTTTAATATTTCTGCTATATTTTTCATATAATTTAGCCAGCAACAACAACTGAATTGCACTCACATTCAATTTCTTTCTCCATCTCACACATTCAAATGTTTCTGTTTTGTTCTTTTCTATTTTCTGTTTTCCTTTCTGTATATTTCCTTTCTTTTCTTTCTATCCATTTTTATTTAATTTTTCGATGTTTGATCTTCGTATTTTTTATTGTTCTTTTTTATAATAGAAAACAAGGAGAAATCTACTCGCATTCCTTACCTTCTCTTCTCCAATCTTTGCTCGGTTCAATAATCGTTGTTTGAACCATCGTTTTTGCGGCACATCTACCCATTTCCCGACGACTTTTTCGTTGAAATAGTTTGGTCAATGTAGCACCACATCGTAATTGTAAGATTACGCCTTACCTTTGGCTATATCACCCGATATAGGCCCATGCCCTATTCATTGTAAACCAGAGTGTTGGCTGATAACCCAACCACCGTGTGTAACTTGTCTGTTTATAAATACTACGTGGTCATTTCACCGTGTGGTATAAGCTTTTATTTAAAAAAAACAGAAACCCTCGTACGAGTTAGAAACAGAGATTCATAGAGAGATAAACAAACAGATTAATAAACAAGCACGCCGCCTGCCTCGTTACAGGTAAGCGGCGACGTTTCGTGTGAACTTACTTTAGTTGTCAGGAAGAAAAAGACTAGACACCCTATGCAAAAACTCACATGATTTCCGCAACTTCCGCTTTTGTGAACCACCTCTCTAGACGCGCATCCGGGAATACCATTGACTATCCAACATATATATGAATTAAGACTCTCTTTATTACAATACACACACACACACACACATGTATATATATATATATATATATATATATATATATATATACATGGGAAAAATTTAAAGAGAGAACGTAGGACTTTTCAAGATGTATCTAAACGTTTCTCATGACAGTTTGCATGACAGATTTAAGCGACCGGGCATACCATTTAATATCTAACATATGTATAAATAGTGAATGTATTTATTACAATATATATATATATATATATATATATATATATATATATATATATTGTATATATATACATATATATATATATATACATTATATCTATATATTATATATATGTTATATATATGCATTATAAATATATATACATGCGAAAAGTTAAAAGAGGAAACATAAGACGCTCAAAGATGCATCTATACGTTTCGCGTGACACTTACAAGAGCTCTAAGCGACCAGCGATAATAGCTTTAAGAAAACATTTACATTTACTCTTCATTCTATTAACCAAGTTACACAATTGTGTTACAAAAGGGTGGAGGAGTCATTATATTGGATTAATAATTGTATACATAATTGTAGGTCACATAAGAGTACCCAAAGGAGTATAACTCACGTTTGCTGCTTATTGCAATATCTTGAGAGAATATTTAGTATTTTGGCTAGATTACATAAATCTTGCTCTACTTAGGGATTTTTCATGCCTGACAATGGTTTTCACTCTGCCTATGTCATTAAAGTATTCTTAGCATCTGTTGGCATCTAAGGAACACAGTTAATGCCCCTATAATTTACATTCTATAGAAAACCTTTTTTTTCTCTAACCAGACCAAGATATGTATTCCCTTTCCGTATGTAAAGGAGCTATACTACAGCAAGTGCAGTATAACCAACCTCTATTAAAAGATTGACTGATTACATCAATGCAAGAGTTTTCGCAGATATAAAGGTACATGGTGGTTATGTACTTATTCAGTATTTTCATTTATAGGCCTTAATTTTGGTTGTTTTAATTTAAAAGCTATTACTATTAGTCAGTAAACATTCAGTTATTTCAACCTATATTTTCCAGGAGTATATGCTTATTTTTAACGGAGTTTTAGATTATCTCTGACACAATTTCCGAAATTCAGTCATGGGAAATTGAGATTATGTATTAAATCTATTAATAAAAAGATATTTCTCTCATTTGCCCCTTTTCTCTGTTTCTGTCTCTGTTTCTGTCTCTGACTCTCTCTCTATCTCTCTACGCTCTTTCTCTCTGTCTGTCTCTCTGTCTGTCTCTCTCTCTCTTCCCCCTCTCTCTCTCTCTCTCTCTCTCTCTCTCTATATATATATATATATATATATATATAAGCGGTAACACATAAGATACTGATATATTTTGTTTCAGCCAAACATGGTGATCTTCTATATTTCTTTTATGTTTTGCAATATGTTGACTTTTTCATTTCAAATATAATTCACCCATTCAATTATAAATGCCCTCCGTTTAATGTGGCCTACCCATGGGATCGAACATGAGCCTAAATATGTCCGATAACTATGATATGGAACGACAAAACTTCATGAATGTTTGCCAGAATAATGTTTGCCAAATAAAAAATGTTTAAATGTATTTCCTTGCATCAATGCTTCAATAAGCCCTAAAAAGTGAAGTACAGTCAGTCTTACTACTCAAATAATGAAAACTCTTTGTACTGGCTGACCATTAAATGATGTGGTTCAAGAAATAAACCTGTTATATATATATATATATATATATATATATATATATATATATATATATATATATATATATTACTATTTCATGTATCCACATAAGATGTTATAAGAAGATACAATTTGTGATGTGTAAGTTTTCAGTATTTACTTCAACAGTGCTCGATAAGTAAGTAGAGTCAGGTAGTAACTTATGAAAATATACTTATGTCAATCAAGCTACACAGAAAGCATTTTAGCCTAGAACGCGGGAGATTCTCTGTAGCTTAATTGACATAAATATATTTTCATAATTTACTATATATATATATATATATATATATATATATGTATAATATCTATTCGATTTATTTACAAATATTTGCATTGTTTAACTTCGTCTGTATCCGATTTCATATATAAACTTATCCATGCTTATAAATTTAGCCAGACTAATTTAAATAAATGCCCACGTTCCATCGCGATCCCCACACATAGTAAGGCTTTTAAAACTATCCCGTTGCGATCAGGAGGACTCGGGAATATTCGCCATCTTCGCCACTATTAGATTTCGACAATGATAAAAAAAAGAAGACAAAATGCCTGTGCAACAGTGAGAAATGCATATAATGCCGAAATTATTTCATTAAAAAAAATTAAATGTTTTATTTATTAACGATATCTTGCATCGTTTAATCTGGTCGGTATCTGATTTCATATTTAAACTCGCCGATGCTTATAAATTTAGCACGACTCATATTAATAATACCCACGTGCCAGCCTGATCGCTACACATACTCGGAGTTTTAAAACGATCCGATTACCATCAAGAGCACTCGAGGAATGTTCGGCTACGCCACCAATAAATGTTAACAATAAAGAAAAAATTGTCTGTGCCACACTGAGGACGGCATGTTATGCCGAAAGTATCTGATTTAATAACCAAATGTTTCATTTATTTTTAAAACTTTGCATCGTTTAATCTGGTTTTTATCCGATTTCATATTTTTATTTACCGATGTTATAAATGTAGCCCGACTTATTTGAATATATATATATATATATATATATATATATATATATATATATATATATATATATATATATATATATATATATATATACGTATATATGAAAGAGTATATATGAAATCAAAGTTTCAGATAAAATGTAAAATTGGTTATGGAAATGTGGACATACTAGTAAAATACTAGTAGATATAAGAAACAAACGCAGGATTCGACCATATTCATTTCGTTATGTTGCTTTACTGAAAACAAAACTCAACATATTCATACGATTTTAAAGGAAATAATCTGTTTCTCCCTCCATCCTGTAATTATTATTCCGACATTGTATAAAAATGTTGAGTTTTTATTTAAATTAAGCCAAAACACCAAACGAAAATGGCCGAACCTTTCTAACTGAAATATACTGGTCAGGCTCTAATGCAAGTGTGTCCTGACAAATACAATTCTCAATTGTTTCCTATGAAATTCCTCCACGGATAATCTGACAAGACGTGAAATATGAATCTGCTACATCCTATCACTTCGTCAAATAATCTGGATTGAATAAAACTAAAAATAGTTGCAAATGTCCTTATCTGATTATCATAGAGCGAGCGATATTTACGTCTCATTAAAAGATGTGTTTTCTAGAGGAAAAAGAGTGAGACTAATTTAATGTGATGTTTTTTTTAGATATTCTTGACTAATCTTGGAAACAAGAGTATTTTCATCAACATCTATACATCGATATTATAGGTCGATATCAGCTAAACTACACGAAAACACATATTGAATAGACTTTAATTAACGTTTTTGTTTAAGTCGATATGCATACATATGTAAACATTCCTATTAACTTTATTAGACTTACTTATTTTATGACACAGTTCTGCATTCTCCAAAATCTTCAATGCGATTGAGGTGCTAGTATACACCTAGAAAACTCTATTTAAAAAATTTGGAATTATTATTCACACGAGTCATAACAATCGAGTTTAGAGATAAGATCACATAAACCTGGTTACACACCGTTTTATAAACACCGCAAAGTTGATCTAAGAAAAGGTCCAAGGGTATCATCTCCAAGGTTAGCATTGTCAAAAGTGACAATATGTCGGCCCAAAATAGTCTGAATGCGCGAGGGAGTTTTAGTCACACAATACGAAGCCGTGTTATTGATAAGGCTCGTCCAGCCCCTTGGGACGGGCCAGGATAGCCAGTGACCAATGTGATTGCGCCCTGGTCGAGACAAGCAGATGTCGTGCGGGCGATGCTCAGTGACATTTCCTGAGTATAAAAATGCAGCACAAAGGCGAATTTAACAGACGATTGTGAAGTGATTACGATAGTCAGAGAGAAGCTGAAATTATTCGCTGTGCCCTATGCTCCCAACGTCCGTGTTGAGCGGCCGTGCTTTACTAACATCCAGTGGGATAAGACGTTTTCGTGTCGATCGTTCACTTAAGTTGAAGAAACCTCACAGTTATTATCCAGGAGGAAATACACTCCTTCCCTGTATTTATGAAAATACTCAACGTTAGTTTTTCGCGGACCAGGAGGGTGAGTGTCACAATTTTATAACAATTATGTGTTTATATATATCTTTGGTTATTAGACTTAATTTTTGCTCAAATAGGTGACGCATCCTCATATGGCAGGTTATTCACACCTACTCTACTCTTCATCTAAAAACCCACATGCTCGGCTAGATATTGTTCACTAGTAATTCGGACACTAATGCACTGCTATGGTAATGCAGTTTAGTTACGCATTGTGATTACCAATTGTTTAAACCCTGAGGAATGTAGATTTACCCAGGATTTGGAATTATTCATTCTAATCCGAAGTGTAAAAACTGCAATGTTCTCATCAATTGTTTTAAATTCAATCTTATCCGGATATAACATGAAGTAGAACCTGCCGATATGTACATAAATCTACAATAATGACTCCCTACTATAACCTTTATTAAAATAACTGCATAAAACTTTACAAAATGCATAGGGGTTATTTGTTATACTTTTATGTAGCCAATCAAAGCAGATTTCCACTAAGACATAAAAACCTGTGATTAAGGGCCATATTTTTATGGGACATCATAACAAGTGAGTTTAGCAGGTGTTTGTTTACAATACATTCACATTTCTGTACAGTCAGGGAATTCGAAGGACGAATTGTCCGCAGAAAGAAGCTATTCGATATGAATGTCTACCTGAATCTCGGGCTCTCCAACGCGAAGAGGTTGCGATTTGCTGCTAGTCGGTTTTGTTGGTAGGATTAACGTTAAGGGACTACAAGTGTAGTGAGTTCATCGTATCACATTCCGTTGAAGTGCATTAGACAAGCACAAGGATGAAACATTGCTAAGCTTGGAAGAGTTCAGGACTTATTAGGTTGGATAATCTTTTTTTACTCAGTCTAAGAGGACGTGAATAGTTATTGGGGTACTAGCCCTGATGTGGCAACAATACTTAATGCACGTGTGAATGCTGGCTTAAACGACATATAGGATACTGGCAGGAATAATATTATATAATATTAGCCCAGTAAAGGGAAACATCATAAAACAGAGAAGCAAAGAAAAAACAGTATTGTCGACGACTGTCTCATATTTTATGTGAAGAGAACATAAATTACAGCAAGGTGCGCTGAAGTTTTATTGCATTTTATTGATTTTTATCTGGGACCTTTTTTCCGGGCGTGGATAGTAATTTTTTATTACATCACATTACAGACTACTCTGTCAGCTGAGTATCGGTTGCTTTTCTTTGTCGAGTTTTCGCTGTCTTAATAAAAGAAATACGTGTCTCCAAAAGTTGGTGTTAATTCACAGATACACGTGCAATCTCCACCTTCTGAAAGTCAAGATTACCATGATAGGCTGCTGATCTTTAATCTGTGTCTGTGTCTACATTTTGCTATTCACTCACCCCTTTTATTAAACATATTTTATACTCATAATTTACTTCCATCGTTTTCTATTCTATACATTAGTTACATCTATGTTTGAACTAGTGATATTGGAATTGCATGAGATTGACCTGGAAACCACCGGCGTAGGTTCTCTTCGTTTAAACAAACACTAGTCTTGGGCCAATTCAGTTTCTACCGCTCTCTATATAAGAATGATTGTCCATCAAAATATACCCATTGTTTCTAACTCTCCGCGTATATGCTAATGTCGACTCAAGAGTTCATATTTTTTCTCACGATGGATAGTCGCTTTGTATACGATGCACTCAACATTGCAGTTCGAAAGTTTTTTAATCGTTTGTGTTTGTATCTTTCAACGGCGTGTTAAATAGATTTTGATCATGTATGTTGATTATCCTGTTCTCCAGTATAGCCCACTCTAGAAACACTGATCACCTAAATGATTAATATCATACTAAAAAACGTATCAAAGCTGATGAGCCGTTGCTCAAAATGACGAGATAGTACAAGCAGGCTGATTTTTATTTCATCAGAGATCACATCAGAGACGCCTCATGCAGTGAAACCTTTTCTCTCTCTTCCTATCAGTGCGCAAATAAGTTAACCGAATAGGTCACATCCGGCATTGAACCACAGGTCCTCATGCGAAAATTCTACAGCCGGCACTACTCTAAACAAGGTTTATCTCGAAATGTGCAGCTGCAATTGTTCAGAGGCAGTAAGTATTCCAACAATTCGCCCGCCATATGTAAAATCTAAACTGACAACAATTTATAGTCAAGAACATATTGTAAGATTGTGAAAGGTTAAACAAAGAGAATGTATATAGAGGTTACTAGTAAGGCATTCAGTCGCAGAAACTAGTTGTTCCTTATTTCTGGAAATTTTTTAATTGTTTGATAAACAATGCCCAATCAGAAATTCACTTGCTATTCAACCGCAATGATGTCGTTTACACAGAAACTGCCATGAAATAACTTCTTGCTCGGCGTCTCACTTTTGACTCGGCAAACACTCCCTCCTAAGTTTCCCATTGCGGACTAAAGCCACACCTTATGATCTGGTCATCAGCCCATCTCATGTCCAGAACATCATGAACAAATATTTACTCTTCCAAAGCGTATGGGTCGTATCTTATACCAGTAATAGTTATAAAAAATGTTCTACTGAACTTGCCTTTGTCTTCTCCAAAGTCTACAACGAATACCTTGCTGAATGTTGTTTCGCTGATAGCTGGATAATTGCCTCTATTGTACCAGTCTTCAAAAATTTTGGAATTAAAAGAAACCCTCCGAATTATCGTCTCATAAATATACTTCTGCTCTTCGCTAACATTTTTAAATTCTTAATTACTCTTGCGATACTCCGGCACCTCGTTAATTAATGAATCCTTAGAAAATGACCTCCAGTCTGTAATGGATTTTGGTCATAAATGGATGGTAACATTTAATGCTTCTAAGACAAGGCTCTTCTCTTTCAACAATTACAGGAAACCTTTTCAACCATAGATTACCATAGAAATAACACCCTACTTTCGAGTCCTACGTTCATATTCCTCAACATATCATAAACAGGTAACATGAATTGGAACAAATACATAAAATACATTTACCGTGATAGAAAACTTCTCACATTTCACATTTTGATATATATCTATAAACCCACCATCCGCTCATGCGTATTGTTGTCACATCTGGGCTGGTGAACAATCCACTTGTCTCTCCTTCTTAGACAACGCCCAAAATAGAGTTGCTATTCTGATTGTCCCCTTTCTATCCACCAAGCTTCAAGCCTTGCCTCATCCCGCAATATTGCTTTGTCTGTGCTTGTTTGCCAAGTACTGAAATGGAATGTACCCCGATGAACTTGCTGCACTGGTGCTCCCTCGAGGTAAATACAATCGACGAACCCGAGAATCATCTAAATCCGTTTCATTTAATATGAAGACACTCACATGCCAGATAGCTTTCTACTATAATAGCTTTTTTTCGTGCTGCCGTGCTTCTGTGCTTTGGAACTCCTTTTTTTTTGCTCTCTGTTTCCCCGACTGTACCGACATGCAGAACTGTACAACTAATGTGAGCAAGCATCTCCCTGCACAACTCTCAATTTAGGATGACTCCCCCAAAACTTTCACTCTAATTCTCAGTAGCCTCTTACATCTACAGTGCAAACTGGCCTTTTTGGGCGACGGTGAACTATGGTAACAAAATTAACTGCTGTCATATTGAATATCTTGTGCAGATTGGTGTCTCTATTGAACTGTTTTTTATAAGTTTAAGACCTAATAAAAGATGTTACCGATGTTTATGTTAATTAGCTGTCAGTATGACGGGTTGACAATATTATTTTGCGGCCTCTATTTTTTGACTTGTTTTAGTTTTATTCCGCTATGTATTTAGGCTTTTTTTATATATGTATTTATTAGTGTTGTTGGCTGAGAGAATGTTTATCTTAGTGTTTATAATTATTTGTATTGGTTGTATCATGGATTAAGAGAGGTTGGAGTTAATATTGATGTAAGTGTCTATCTCTTTTTGTTAAATGGCTTTTATTTAGTATTTGTTAGATTTAGTGTTATGTTTAAGTAATTGACTGCTTTGCATTTGTAGGCTATGTCTATTGTAAGTCCAAATTATCTAAAAGCTCCACTTTCTTTTTGTCGATGCATCGAAAAAAAGAACTGATTGTGATCTACTATTCTACATTGTGTGTATGGTATGTCAATGTAAGTATGCGATCTGTGCGAACTTAGGTGGCATTTGCTAGTTAACAACAACATTAATAACATCTTCTTAACACTTATAGACTAGCACTTGAATGGAGACAACTATCTGCGTAAGATATTCAATAGAAACACAATGGAAATAAGCTACCAATGCACCAAGAACATGGGCCACGATAATAAACATTCACCATCAAATAATATTAAACACGCCGGTGACAGATACAAACACAAGAAATAGAAAATATAACTGCCAAGTAAATATATATATATATATATATATATATATATATACATATATATATATATTGGAAAACATTTTTAAATAACGCGAAGTGCTTTTTCTTTGATTATTTTTTTATTTTTTCAATTTTCCGAATAGCCCATTAAGTATTTCGGTTACATTGGTGTACGTACGTTTAGTAGTTTTCTTGTTCCAATTCTGCATGAAACTAATTTGATCGAAATACTAAATAGACTATTACCTAGATGTAAATATGATGCATTAATACACATAATATATATATATATATATATATATATATATATATGTGTGTGTGTGTGTGTGTGTGTGTGTATATATATATATATATGCACATATCACTAGTAACAAGACATATTGTAAATACATGTATGAGAAATGCACTTATTTATCTCGACAGAAATAGCGGCGATCGGTAGACATATGTGAGATATGAATAAAACACCCACACAACCTGTAACGCCTGGTGACAATATTTATTTTTCTAATCGATACTATCAAACATATGCTTTACATAATTTAGAGTACACATCTAATTAATGCATATTTAAAATCTGGTGATCAATCCTAAACATTTTCAACGTGATCCATAAAATGTCATATTTGATTGCTTAAGCATGTCGCACTCTTTCAAGTTATATATTTGTTTAACCATGACAGATTCTTGCTCACCCGTTGTCTATTTCAGTTACAGCAACAGTGTTTCATTATCAGTCGGCGCCATATAAACACTCACAGACATAAAAAATGATAGCGCTGTCGTCACTGTTTCAAGACGATCTCTAAGATTGAATGCCTGCAATATCAATATGAGTTGAAGTATATTGTAGAGAGCAGTCGGAAATTTATTTTCTGATATAAAAAGAGTGCAACCAAATAGTAAAATAATAAAGCAATTAAACACACATTAAGTTTATTAATTTCATAAAAAACACGAGAATAATAGAATGACAACGAATACATTCATCTAATAGTATATTTTCGTTCTATTTAATACGCACTAGCAAACATCGAGAAGGTCTGCAAAAAAAGCTATAATTTAAGTGACACAAAACCAGGCAGCCTTAATTCCAGTGGTTATATTTTTTAAAGCTGGGATTTGGTATTTATTGTTTTATTGTTGTTACTTTTTAGTATGGGTATTAAGAACTTCGAACCAATGTGACATGTATTAGAATAAATGAATCTTACAAGAAGTAGAATAGTACATTAAGTATCCATACGTAACAACACATCAAAATACACGGATATCACCTTGTATAATTCGTAACGTAGAATAATAAAAGTCCGGGGAACAAAACATCGGAACCATAGCATACATATAAGTCTCGACGTTGACAGGGACAACGCTGCTTATAACGAGACATTCCCATCCGTAAATTTAAGGCAACATAATTGCACTTTTATTAATAATAAAATAAATTAAGTTTTTAGATTAATAGCAATTTATTTTCATTTAGAACTAAGCGAAATTTATATCAGATACGAGATGAAATGTGTGTTTATATTAAAGATAACGACTAATGATATATAAGAACTACACAATGTGTTTGGGTTATCTCTCCGTCTCTCTCTATCCTCTCTCTCTCTCTTTCTCTCTCTCTCTCTCTGTCTCTGTTTTTCTCTCTTAATTGCTGCCTCTAATCTCTATATCCGTCTTAGGCTCTGCCCCTTTATATCTCTATATCAGTCTTCATCTAGGTTATCGTTTTCCTGCTTCATCGCCGCTTAGATCCTCCTCTCCATCCCCGTGTATGTCTCTTTTACTACTTAGGTCTTACCATCTATTTAGGTTTATCAGTTTCTTACACACACACACACACACACACATACATACACACACACACTCTCTCTCTCTCTCTCTCTATCTATCTATGTATCTATCTATCTTCATCCAGTCCATCTCCGTATCTCTCGTATATCATGGCCCCTCTCTGTATGTATCTGTCGCTCTCTTTCGGTCATCATACAATGTAATGCTATCACTAAAATCTTCTAACATGTAACCCACTTTCAGTCATTATATTCGGTTTAGTTTTAACTATTATACCATTGAGTTCGAAATAAGTTTGGTGTACTAAAATAGACATGCTATACAGACTTATACCATAAGCTGTGGTTGAGATGAGAGAATGTTTTCACATTGAAACGTTGGCAAATTATATAAAATAAATATAATAATTAAATAGTTTACATTTCGCTTTTGAACAAACTGATTTCAACTGAAAATGAAACCTTATGATTTTTGTCAAAATTGCTAAAAATTTTACACTAACGTCTTGAGAACCTACTGTTAAAACTAAAATTATTTCCACCACTAATCATGAAAAAATTAAAAGTGGCAAGGGTATTATATATGTTCTTACGTAGACACATTAACAGTAAAATGTGAATGATTTCATTCCGTGTAAGAAAATCTTGTTTATTTGTAATGATAATTGTATACACAAATGTTATGTTTAGAAATGGTTGTTTTCTACATTCATGACGAATTATACACTAAGCATAATTCAGTTCTACTTTAATTGTAATTTTAACTAGGGTACTCTTTCTTGTTTGTTTAGAAAGAATTAAAATAGAATAGTATGTCAAAGGTTATCTTCTCTTAGTCTAGTTGTTCTCTGAGATCTTTATGTTGGATAATGGCTCTATCAGAATGGACGTATCTGTTGAAAATCGTTGGTTTGACTTGTGCAAATTAACGCGGGGTGGACCCGACAGTCGAGTGCAGAATAAGGCCTGTTCTCACAGTCAAAAATAACAGACGTGACAAGTTCACTGTGTGACGAGATTCCAGATAATGGGTCAATGTGCACATGCGAGAAGCTATGTGACGTCACGGACCCTTGCGTGGGAAATAGAGGGATCCGTGACGTCACTCGTTCTTCGTGAGAGCGAGTTTAGCGTCTGGGTTTTGGAGGCGAACCGATGATACGTGATTGTTACTATGTAAACTACAACAAATAAATACAGGCAAAATATATCCTTTCCCCCGCTCCATGAATGATTAAGTAAATAAGTGTTAAGTAACTACGGTAAAGTAGTAATTTGCTCTCTCTCTCTCTCGACGTAGTGATTCACTCCCAACTGATTAAATAACAAACGCTTGTAATAAAAAGAATTGAAAGTAAAAAGATTGTTGTCTGGGGAGTCGGTCAGGAAGCTTTTGTTGAAAACAACGGACGGCGTAGTTCTCGGCAGGAAAGAAAGAAGAAATAATTAATCCACTAGACGGCATCGAGACGGCGACCCTGTACACGGCGAGGGAGAAATCTAAAGGTATGCTAATAATATATGAACTATGTGATTTATGATGTTTTTAAAATGACGAGTGTTAAACGCGTACTACCGCGGTCCATGCAGGAGTAACCATCCAACAAACACATTTTTGGTAGCTGTGACCGGGACTTTCTTAAAATAAAATAAAAAAAGAACAATTTTGAACTTTGGTTCACATAGTGTAGAACGCACGGGCGTGGTCGGCGAAGACAGAGAGAGAACTACAAACAGTAAGTAAAAAGTTGTTGTTTTGTTTGAGATATAAAGGCGCGATGTGCCGTAAAAGTAAGGACAGGTAACAGATAAACACACGCACACACAAAATCAAATATAAAAAAGAAAGTAATAACACATACAAAAAAAAGTGAATGAATAATAATAATGATGATGATAATAATAATTCGTGGCACACGCACACATGAATTTAGAACTAAAACAATGTACTATTGCACACACGAAGTTTTAACTTCGTAGAAAGAAAAAAAGAGACGGTGACGAATTGACACACCTACACACAAGCATAACATTTTCTGTCCATGTTTTAAAAAATGCATTCAGTTGGTGGAAGAATTGATTTCTTGTCTTGGTTGTTGATACTCAAGTCCATCTTACTATTTTAGCAGAGAGTAGGTGATATGTATTCACATTTTCCAAAGGGTTTTAAAAAATTAATGCAAATTTTCTGACGTAATTGAGAAAGGGAACGCTCATCCCTTACGTTGGTAACCACTACATTATTGTGTTTGAAATTTAAAAAAATGTGATATGAGGTGGAAATACATTTTTAATATATCGCATATTAGATCAATTTAAATATTGATAAAAAGAAAAATAATGTTTCCGATAGACAACAATTCCTCTTTGATAAGGAAAATGTCGGCATATGCAATGGAGGTTAATGAGACTTGATAATTACTTTATTTTGCAGATTATATGCGAAAAGTAATTAAAGAAAAACCTCTGCATTATGAAAATATTCAATAAAGATTTAAATGCGTAATCTTTTAATAGAACGATCGATACTAGTCCTTTGATGTGTTAAGGTTTATATAACGTTGCTAAAATACGACGATAGAAAATGCTTTCTTTATGCCACGCACAAAGGAAAATACATAATTCAGAATAATTCTGCTTCATTCTATTTGGCCGAGATTAGAATAAACAATACCTGTGCACAACTATATTTTTGATAAAGGTCATATCATTAAGGAATTGTTATTTATTAAAGATTAAAATTAAAATCTGGTGGGCTTGTTAATTTAGCTTTATAGTCGAGTATTATTTTCTGATTTTATCGATGGGGAATGAAAAGAAATCATATTCTTTATTGTGACTACGCTTTAATGTTTAACCTACATTGCAGAACAACGGAAGTGATCTTAGTAGGGGTAATGGCGCCGCGGACGAACGGCACGGGCCTGGCAATTTCGAATCCAGTCGGTTACAGTGAATTTCTGTCATTTATTGATTTAGGCAAACATGATGCTACTCACGTAAGTACTTAATTCTAGAATTAATTGGGTTAACTGTTCTGGTCTTCAGAGATCCAGAAAGTAGACACGAACTCGGGATTAAGTTAAAGAAAGTATACATACACTATATAAAGATATTGGCTGAACGTCCGTCTTACTGCTAGTGTTAGACTGAGGTAGTCCGGAGAACACCGAGAGACATGTTCTCCCGGTATTAATCGTCACGGGAAGAGTTCCTGTAGTATGTAATGTAGATACCATAATACCTCCTCCCAAGCATGACCGCCGCAGGAGGCTTAGTATCGTATCCTTTTTCCATTAGTTACGATATGATCCGGAAAAACGGATCCTTTAAATCACCAAAAGCCACTTCCCCACTCTCCTCCATGAAAGTTAACATAATTATTCTACCTCCATACTCATATGTCAGATTAAGGCTAAGAAGACCTTCCGTTGAGAGGGAAATGGAAAACATCTTGGTTCTTGACAGGGAAAGTCGTATGCATTGCCAGTGAAGTCCAGTGTGAAACAACAAAAAAAAGCTTAGTGACCTTAAAAATCTAATTAAAAGCGCGTCATTTTCTCCAAGCCAGAAGGCTACTGACAGTCTTTCGCACTCGAGCGTTGACATTCGGAGTTTGTTAGAAGAAGCAATCCCATTCGTTTAATATGCCATCACCGCTTCATATAATAACACTGTACAACAAATTTCAGAAGAAAAAAATTATTACTGGAGATGTGTAAAGTGATTTAGACTAGTTTGGGTACCCTGATTTCAAAAATCATAACCGTTTTGCTGTATCACGTCATGATTTTGAGTTTCAGAAATACTCCCATTGCCTAGAAGTCAGGGTTTCAATGAAATTTACAAACATTAATTTATTCATTTATTTGATCATAAATGCTTCAAAATTATAGAAATTACAGAAAAACTCTACTAGAATGTAATTAAAAATGCTTTAAACATTTGGCTTTGCGTTTATGCTGCTCTGTGTCAGTTTTACGATGCAGGAACCAGCAGATTCGCCCATCATGCTCGGGTTGTGCCGCGCTTGGTAACGCGTCTCTATGAGTGAAATCTCTTGGTGGAATCGCTCGCCGTGCCCGTCCGAGACAGCTCCAAAGTTGTCAGGGAAGAAGTTCAGGTGCTGGTGTAGGAAATGGATCTTCAGGGACATCCTGGAGCCAAGTTTCCTGAAGGACTCCAGCAGCTGCTACACTATTTCTTCATAGTTGTCCGCGCGTTCGTTCCCCAAGAAGTTGTCCGTCACAGCTTTGAAGCTCCTCCACGCTGCCAGCTCTTTGGGGTTTAGAGTTGTCGGAAAAGTTTCGTCCTTCATTACCTCTCGGATTTGCGGTCCAACAGCGACACCAGCCTTGATATTAGCCTCCGACATGGTGTTGCCAAACTTCTCCTACAGGTATAAAAACCCACGCCATTCAGATCTATTGCCCGTACAAAATTCTTTATCAAGCCGAGCTTTATGTGGAGTGGTGGAAGGAAAATCTTGGCTGGGTCGACAAGGGCGACATGCTTGTATCGACCAGGTACGTGCTCCGTCCGCTCTTTCCAATCAATCTTCGTCCAGTGATTCTTGTCGTCTCTGCTATCCCAGAGACAAAGGAAGCGCATGTATTTCGTGTAGCCTGACTGCAGCCCTAACAACAGCGCCACCACATTCAAGTCTCCGCAGATTTGCCAGTTGAAGTCATTGTACTTGATGGAATCAAGCAGCTGTCGCATAGTCTCATAGGCCTCTTTTATGCTGAACGCGTGAGCCAGTGGGACCGATGGTTTCTTGTTGCCATTGTGGAGCAGAACAGCCTTCAAGCTGTTCTTCCCCGAGTGGATGAAGAGGCGCCAGTCTGCAGGATCGTGATCACACCCAAGTTCTTTCAACAGACCGTCAATGTCATCGTGTCTTCTATCTCAAAGAACTGAGCCATGTCGCTGTGACGTGCTCTGAACAAGGACATCTTGGTGTTAGGTTCAAGTAGATTCCACGGCTGCAGCCTTGATCCAAGCAGCTCTGCCTTCGCCTTTGTCAGCGAGAGATCTCGTACAAGATCATTTAACTCTCCCTGGTTCAGAAGGTGTGGCTCTTGTTCTTGAGTGTCGGGTTCAAAAGGTTCATCACCATCTTCTTCGCCACTGCTTACAGTTATGTTCGGATCAGATGGACATGTTGGAACGGGGTTCTCGTCATCATGAGGCACAGGTTTACGAGCAGAGACGCAGTCAGCGTACTTGATGTGGCCTAGTTTGTCTAGCGTTCTTATATCGTCTGTCAGTGCTTCCATTCCCGTCGGATACGCTTCGATATTGGCAGCGTGCTTTATTCAATTTCTTCTGGTTTGGTAAGGCTTCTATGGTCCGTCTATTGTGTATGCAATGCGTTGCGATTCGTCAGAACACACTAAGGTTATTTTACCGAGATCGAATGTGTACATCTGAGCAAGGAAACAGGGGATTCTGGACGGAAGACGCTACGAAAGCCTTTCTTGCTTAAAAAAGCGTGTACTTGTATCAAGAGGAGGCACCCCGATTGCCACAAGGCGAGTCTTTCTTTCATCGCGAGGATAGTCGGGCTCTCAGATTATTTTCTGTGTACAAGACGGCCTCTCTGACATCCAACTCTAAATACACGCAAAGGAGTGACAATTGATCCAAAATTATTTCCTGATCAAGCAGAACATTTTTATCGGAGAAAGTTGTTTTTATTACGCTCGACATACATATGCACAAAGTGTGTGTTTATATATATATATATATATATATATATATATATATATATATATATATATATATATATAATTTATTTAGACACTGTATATTACATATTTCAGCAATATACAACGGTTTCATCCAAAAGGGCAGATTTAGACATATTTAGTAAATCTCCGTGCCCAATCTACTAAAGACTTACTAAAGACGTCTAAATATGCCCTTTTGGATGAAAACGCAGTACATTGCTGAAATATGTAATATATAGTATCTAAATAAATTATATTAGCTCTCTTATATGATCAAGCACTTTATTTTATTTCTTTTCATATACAACCTGACACTCTCTCTCTCTCTCTCTCTCTCTCTCTCTCTCTATATATATATATATATATATATATATATATATATATATATATATATATATATATATATCGATGCATATATAGACACACTCATACAGATTATATCATATATTCATTTACATTTTATTTTCAGCATTGGATTTTTATATCAATTATTTTTTCTAGTGATCATTTATTTTTTGCAAGCGCAGAGGAATGCTTTTACCTAATATATATATATATATATATATATATATATATATATATATGTATATATATATACATATACATATATATATATATATATGTGTGTGTGGGGGGTGTCGTATGAATTGATTAATACTTATATTTATTTTAATTTTTCTTTATTGCTTACATATCTATTTGCTACAGTATGAACTATAATGCTATGTTCTACACATTTAGTGTTTATTAATTACTAGTAATAATTAGTTTGCCGTCTTATTCGATCAACTACGTATTAAGCATATACACTTATTTTTACATTTAAGTAATTTACAAACTATCGTAATTAACTATACAAATTGAAATAAACTTATTAATAATTTTCACTTCTCTATACAGGTTATGTTTAACAAAAGCACCTCTCATTATGAATAGTTTCTCATTATTTATTAATTGTTCATTTATTATTTATGTTTCTTTCAAAGCAATCTTAATCCACATATTTTTAATTACTATTATACGAAAATATAAGCTATTTTTATGAGCATATTAAAGCTGAGATATTGCTTACTTCATGTGCTTTTTATTATTGTTTAATGTTTATAAATTACTAGCAGGGCTATCCCGCGTTGCCCGGTTCTCTTTTTCCCCTGTTCGCCTCATTTCACCGCCCCCAACTACTCGTTGCCACCTTGTCCCTGTTGCCTTTGGCAAAAGCTGTCTATTCACCATCACTCCTCTTCCGTTGTCGAGGGCAAAAGTATGACATATTTCTATTAAAAGTACTGCCTCTGTCTGCAAACTTCAATATACGTACCTATCTCCGCCCCGGTGCGCATGCTATATACATACCTATAGCCGCCCCGATGCACATACTATATGCGTACATTTCGCCCCAACGGAGCACATACAATGTACGTGCATATCGCCGCCCCAGTGCGCATACTATATACGTACCTATCGCCACCCGGGGCGAATACTATATACGTACCTCTCTCTGCCACCGGTGTACATACTATATATGTACCTACCTCCACCCAGGTTCGCATACATAAGAAATCATGTTAATGCTCCTCTGTAGTATCAAAGAACCAAAATTATGTTCGTTTATGTTGTGTCACTATCATAAAAAATACCTCATATTTATGCTTCCCTGTTGTATCAAAGAATAAAAATCAAGTTCATTCATGTAGCGTCACTATGATGAAAAAGAACTCTTATTAATGCGCTACTGTCATATCAAAGAACCCATATGGTGCCTTTGTGCCCCGGTTCATGAAGAAGAAGAAGAAGAAGAAGAAAAAGAAGAAGTAGTAAACGTATTTAATAGAGGCGCAATGCTGCACAAGCCCCCTTAAAACGTATTCCATAGGCACGATATACTGCTGAAGCCTCCGGTCACATATTTTTGAAAGTTAGAAGCAGAACAGATACTACATCACCTCCACACCTCTAAAAAAAGAGGAGGTAACGCCGACCTTCGTAAAAATATTTATTTTTTGTAAGAAAAAAAAAACTTACCCCCTTCAAATATGTTTTACCCTTACTCACCAAAAGAAATATTTTTAGTTAAAATTTTTTTTTTAAATTAAAAAAAAATTGCCCCCTCCAAATTGTTTTTTACTCTCCCGCACCCACAAAATATTTTACTTGAGAAAACAAAAAAATAATTCGACTCTCCCCCCGCCAATTTTTATTTACTCTTCCCAACACAAAATAAATATTTTTAGTCAAAAAGAAATAAATCCCTCTCCACCCACCCCCAAAATGTTTATTTTCTCTCCCCCACCAAAAGTAATATTTTCAGTTAAAAAAATTAAACCAACCATTTTTTTTTCACTTTCTCCCATCCAAAGAAATATTTTAGGTTTAAAAAGAAAAAGCACCGTAATTTTCATATGTACCCTATACTGCAGAAGCACAGATATTTCATATGCACCCTATACTGCAGAAGCACTGGTATTCCTATGTAGCCTGTACTGCAGAAGCACCGGTATTCCCTATGTACCGTATACAGCAGAAGCACATTTATTTCTTATGTAACCCATACTGCAGAAGAACCGATATTTCCTATGCACCCATTATTATATTTATGAGGTGAGTACTAAAAAGTGCGTTAATATTAAAGTTATTATGATAAAAACGCATATAAAAGACTTTGATTTATTGGCTTACAAAATCACTTTTGTCGCGCAGACAAAGGTGATTTCATGTAAGCCAATAAATCAAAACCTTTTATATGATTCGTCAAAAGACATTGACCTCTTTTCAATTTGCGTCAGTATTCGTTTTTCTTTTCAAATTTGTATTCTTAATAATTATGGATTTTTCGTAAAACATCTGCAGTTGTGACTGTTTTTGCGAATTCAGTTCTCTTGTTTTCGTTTTACTGTCACATTTTTACATCGCATATCCTATACAATAAACTATATTCCGCTTCACTGTTAGAACATACACACAACAAAAAAAACTTATTTTGTTAACAGAGAAGGGAGATAGTTTTAATAGTAGCATATCTTACTTCTTATAAAATTATGATTTATTTATCTTCTCTCTACATCTTTCTCTCCTTCTCTCCCTCTCTCGCTCTCCCTCTCGCGGTCTCTCACTCATCCTTTCCCGTACTCCCTATATATTTTGGTAGTAATGTGAATTTTGAAGAATTCACTGTAAATGAGGAAAATAAATGACGTCATTTTTATGAACGAAATAGCAAGCTATTCGTTGATAAGGGTGATCGAAGAGATCGTTGCATCTGTAATAGAGCGTGATGTTAAAACCGTTGATTAGCAACGCTGTAATTAAGTTATGAGAGCGTAATATCTTTCCACTCAATCCCTTGCAGGAATGACTTGAAGAAGTATCTATATGCAATACCATTTACAGTAATCACGAGCAACAAACTATTCATGCCACTGTTAAATGTTACTCGTAAACACAAAGCCCCAACTTAAATAACAATGACTTTGTCTTACTACACGGTGTTGATTCGACTGTAACATATAAAACTGATCGGTACAATCCATCAGATGCGCAAACACTAAATTGAACAGAGTTACAGTAAACAGGAAAGAGAATTGGTGACTTGAGTCGATAGCGAATATTATATTAACAATTTTATCTTCAATAATGAGCCTCACAATATATAACTGTTTATTTAGTATTTTGACATTTCTCTGACGTGAATGAATTTTTTAAACAATATAAATCAATGTATAGTAATCCACAGAGTGCTATTTCGCTGTCTTCCGAACACTGATCACTATTACTCACAGCAGTCAGACACTCTATCCTATTACCTAACCAGTTTGCAATTGTTTGTGGAAAAATATATTGATTAAAAGTTTGTTTTTTTAATGTATTTGTTCACATTTTTACGATATTGATATTCGAGAGTATTCGATTCGTTTTATGGAAGAATATCGCTTTAGGCTTACGTGGAAGCCATTATTTTCTCCAGATATGTGTGAAATATGTTGATTAGTCGATTAATCTTTATTGAAAGGGTTTCAATATTAAAATTACTATTAACATTAATTATCCTTAACATACTATTCAAGATTCTTTTAAACATCTAAATAATTTCAACTGGTGTTTATTGTAATATTGTTAATTTGGGTGGGGAACTTAAAATCGAAACATATAGGAAATACATTTGGCGACCATTTCGATTAAATCAATGTATATGATTTTGTAATTAAAATACATTCGGAAAATATTAGTAACAATTATATATTATCTCTAAGTAATAATCATTTTGAGCAATTGAAGCAGTGGATGTTTTTGATAAACCCTAAACATCTTTTTTAAAACTAGTTGATTAACATTTACTAATTTTCGTTAGAACTTAATTACTTTCTACTAAGCTGTTAATAAATGCATGTGAAGAGAATGATCATTTTACGTTACTGCAATAATAAAAGTCACGTGTCATTTAACATGATGTTTTTATTTGAGCAGTGTGTTTAGAACATATATGGCATAACTTAGGAATTACTTTGTTTGTATTTTAATGCTTAGATGTCTTGTAATTTTATTCAAATACAGCCATTTGTTAGAGGGTGAACTTCCTATAAGAATGTTCACATTCTAAGTTGACTATCTTTACAACTCAACCATGTCTAATCTCATATTTGCTTTAGGCTAGTTAAATGCATTAATTTCGATGTGGTTTACTGTTTCGTCGCTTTCTCCACATGGTGTACTTTTCCAATGTTCTAACCATTCCGCATTGATGATATGTTGTTGTTTCCCCTATATATTTATTTAGTAGTACCTAGTCATTTCAGGATATTTCCTCTATTTACGTTTTGGTAAAACTGGGGTTAATAATAGCAAATATTTAGCTGGAATTTGTTTCTGTATCTGCATATTTTGAATCTTAATTGATTTGTTGGATAATGCCTCTGTGAGACCGGACGCATGTTGAGTGGACGTATGTGTGGGGGTCGTTTGGTTTGGCTTGTGCGATTTAGTGTGGGTGGACCCGTACAGTCGAGTGCAAAATAAAACTAGTGCTCAGAGTTTGAGCTCACAAACGTTGACAGGTCACCAATTAGATGAGATCTTTATGGTTGGGGGATCGAGGGAGTCAGCCTGAGACGAATACACCTGTGCATAGGAGTTCTGTGTCGTAACCGGCTCTTGTGTGGGAAACTGAGTTTTTCGGAAGCAAGCTGAACAGACATAGTTCTCCATGTAGTCAACAAATGAAAAGGGAAATTTAATTCCCTAAAGGAATACAGGCGTGATGAGATTCCTTCCTACCCCCTCCTCGAATGGCTAAGGACTTAATGGACGATAGATACTTGACGCCTAAATAAAAGTAATCACATTTAGAAGTGAGAGTATGCCTTGTTTTTCGCTGTGTATGAGAATCTTTGTTAAAGCCCAATACAACGATGATGATACTGGACATGCTGTGTGTGGCGATGATGGCGGCGATGTTCAACAGCAGTCTCGAACCGAGGAGAGACGACATCGACACAAAACTCCTCCACGACGAAGAAGAAAAGGTACGAGTAATTAAAAGGTATGTAACAAACTGTCTAGTATTACGTGCTTTAGTTCTTCATGTTTCTTCGACAATCTTACTGCTTATTTGTCAATCATATATCCACACTTCCACTGTTTTTAATGTTATTTTAATTTCATTCACAGTTTTAGCCCCTATCTTCAGCTTTTGACTTTGTAATATATATTCGATAATTCTTCTACTCAGTTTTCTGACGAGATGCGCTTTTCGTGTTTAGTCATGTAATTACAGATTAGGGCAAAACATATATAAGTTTCTCTTGTTTGGAATAGTCGATGTCTATGTTAAAATATGTTGGAGTAGTCCGTGCACATCCTGCGATTAAGTGTTTACGTTTCTTATAGATAGCAGTTTCATTTTATCCTCGTTTATAATTTTCGTGATTTGTTTAATTTCTGCTGTGCTCTTTCCTGTGATGTATATATTATCTGTCTCAGCTGTTACTACGGTTTAAATATGTATATTGTCAAACTTCCACTATTTTCCACTGAGAGGAATTAATTAATTAATTGTTTTACTTACTTTTTTACCAATTGTTATTAGTTCTAGTTTTATCTCTAAGAACAATCCCTCTTAAGGATGAAGCTGGTTTGGTCTTACATCCTCTGTTCTGTTATTTGGATGCCAGAAAATATGTTCCATAAGTCGATCTTTTGGTTCAAGCAGCCTTTTATGTAGAGTTTTCTTTAGAACAGCATTTTATAACTGTGTGTCCCATTTCTTCTGCATTTTTCATAGTGTAATGATCATTACTACTTACCTGCATTTTGTCTGTGATATTCTGTTGGCTGTTATTTAAAGGAACACTGCTATTAATATATTTATTATTATAATTATAAGTATTATATTGATAAATATAGATAAAAAAGATTAATAGACAGATTAATAGATTGATAGACAAATATATATATATATATATAGAGAGAGAGAGAGAGAGAAAGAGAGAGAGAGAGCGAGAGAAGGAGAGAGAGATAGAGAGATAGATAGATAGATAGATAGATAGATGGATAGATAGATAAAATGCTCTTTGATCAGTCGAGTATTATTATCTGACTCTAATACTCTTTTTTTATCATATTTAGTGAAATCAAACATTTTCCTTTTTAGAGTGTTTTCATTGTTTAGTTGGGAACTCGTTTATCGAATGATAATACACCACAACACTCGATAAAACACTAGCAAGACATTTAAATACATTGACTTATGCAGACGGACGACGAAACACAATACTCAGATGGAACTAGTGTGCGATGTCAGGTTATAGGAACAGACATAAGTTTACAAACAGTTTAATAATGACTGACATTTTGACTAATATCTATGAGTCTGAAAAAATGGATACATTTGAAAAGGTCCCTGCGTGATGAGAATTTTACAGTATAGCAGGTAATATGCAAACCCGTACCTCAACTTGCTAATGACTATAAGCAAGCAGAAATTAAAGAAATTCGAACGTACTGCTGCGATTAACAAAATATATTATCATTTTTATTTTCCTTTCTCCTAGACTAGTTGTCTGACCAGGATGTGGAAGTTTTCTCTTACCTCATAAATAATAAATAGTTAGTGAAGGATAAATGTATTCATACGACAGGCACGTAAATTCTGAAAAAAACGACGGGTACTCCTTTTTTAGACGGGTTATGTTAGCAAGGTTTGAAGGGTTAGCATACTTTACAATATTTCTACGAAAGATGGTAAACATCGACTAATAACTTGTTCAAGAATATCAGAAAAATAAGAATACACATTCATAAAATTACGGACGACTTTCTAGCCAGAATTATAGGTCGTGAAACGACAAGATAAGTTGATGCGAATGACCATATTATACATATATATATATATATATATATATATATATATATATATATATATAAATTGTGTGGATTTAGGCAGAATATTTGCAGTATTATTATATGACACAGAGTGTTTTTTCTTTATAAGACTTTTAAAAAAAAAAAAATGTTCTGAATGGTCCATTTAGTGTTTCTTTCAACTTGCTGTATGTAAGTTCCATGTGTTTTTTGTTTCATTTGTTTTTCTTTTTACGAGTACTTTTGATTTGAATGGTTAATTTTGTTAATTTTGGTTTCTTAAAGAAATATGTATTTACTGTTGAGTTTTTAAGTTGTAAATTACTGGCCGTTATAATGATAAAGAAAATTATATTACCAATATTTCACAGTGAAAAATATTCCCACATGGAAATTAGATTTTATACTTATTAATATGCTTTACTAAAATAAAATTATTAATTATAGATAATTATATTTACTTACTGGTTATTTCTTGTAATATATTTATTCTTTAAATTCACAGAATAAGATACCCAATTCAATCGCTCCGATTAAAATTTCATTATATCAAATCAATGAAGGAGATACTCAATATTTATTTATCCAAGTTTTTAATACTCTGTAAGAAAATAAAATTATCTATTGATAATTTAAAATAATTAAAGTAATTAAAGGTAAACAGAAAAGTTAAATTATAAAACAAACAACACCTGTTTTCTTATTTTAAATAAGACAATCGTCTAATGATTCATTTAATCTTTCTTAAATGTTTATTTTCCTCCTTCCCAGCAAACAACTAGCTAATATTTTCACTTCTTATTTTTTTGTTATCGGATGGTTAAAAAAAATCTAAACATACTTTTTATGATTTTTTACTGAAAGTTTAATGTTAGTGTTTTATCTATATTCCATATTCATGATCATACCTTAAACAGTAAAAGTGTTATTTTCTATTAAAACACTATATCCCCTTGACACCGTCGAAATCTGCGTTTCCACTGTAAAAATACATTACTAATTATATTGAGATGTTGAAAAGAGAATTCATACTATTAAGATTATTCTACCCCGAGAAAATGTTACTTCAAAGTCAATTCAAGATTAGATCACCATTAAACCTATATCAGACCCAGGTATTCTTTTCCATGTTTCATGATGTCTTATTAATTTATTATTAATGAGATTATTATATAACTATAAGGTTTAACTTAGATGATGGAAAACTTAAAATTGTATCTTTAATATAGCTGAAGATCACTAATTAAAATTCTTTAAAGATTAGTTTTACAAATTTGTTTACAAAAATGTATTTATTTACATAAAATACTCCCAACTGATGCGGAAAGATAAACAATCTCCTTTTAGTCAAATTTTATCTATCTGATTAATATATATATAGTTATTTATTGCTTCTATGGTTAGGAAGTAATTTTAATTAAACGTATTATATTAATTATAAATGTTAAATTTTGTACATTGCCGGAATTATTACACGTTATTCATGTATTAGCAAAAAAGCTGAAATTAGAATATATATTTGTTCAATACTTCCTTCTCCATAATTCCCAGAATGTAAAGCAAGTTGAATAAATACTCTTTGATATTATATGTAACAAACGAGTGTGGGAACAATTAAAACACTTACTTAACAAAATATATATAGTTTCCGAACTAAATCAATAGCTTTCATATTAAAAAATAAAGGCTTTATGTGCTCTGATAAAATTGTTCTATTAATACAACCACCTCTTATTAATAAAGGAATTAACAAAGATACATAATACATATTTCGATGTAAGCAGTTTTGTACTATAGTTTGCCTTATGTTCCCCCTATACGTCATTATATTGTATGATTCTAGTGTGTATTAGTTACATTTTTTTCTTTTATTAGATATGCATTTATTCGCCCAACCTAATATTGACGACTTCAACTGAAAATGAAAATGAATTTTCTACTAAATCAAGTACCAAATATATTCAGTTAGTGTTCTGGATGATTTCTCAGAATTTGTATGACGCTTCGTATTAAAATTACTCATATATGAAAATAAAGATATCAGAACAACAGAATAAAATGTGTGTCGTGCACGTTTAACGTTATATCAAGATAAACAAAAATGCAAAAACAGATGAAAAGTATAGTTTTGGATTGATTGTTGCTTTCGTATTTCGAATACCCTATAATATATATATATATTTATATATATATATATATATATATATATATATATATATATAATTCCCGAACAAGTTTTTCATGGTAAACAACTGATGTTCCTTTAAATAATTCTTAAAACTAGCGTCAATTCTTGGAAGTAAACTAAGATAATGACTGCAAAAAGTAAATAGACTTACAAAAGAGCGATTTTCCACGGACTTGGGACTTACATGTTGGTTTTTATATATAGATTTAATGGTGGAGAAATATATATATATATATATATATATATATATATATATATATACACTGACGCTTGCAATTTGGAATATGTTATTATCTCATAACGAGCATATACTTAAATATATATATATCTCTTCATAAGTAACCATATATATATATATATATATATATATATATATATATATATATATATATATATTATATATATATATTATATGGACTTTAAAATAGCCTAGACTAATTAAAGTGTGTTTCAGTTCTTCTTGCACCACGTTCGTAATGAAAACAATTCGTCTAAAAGAGTCAGCAACAGAAATTACTAACAATCAACTTTTAAAACAAGTGGCGATGGCAGAGAGTGAGGTGTAAAGATAAGTCACTTTTTAAACTCTAAATTTGTCACTTACAAGTCCCCCACTCTATTGACCGGCTATAAACCACACACAACAGGGCGAGCAGATCGACGCACACTGCACAAATGCATAAATGTGTATATTCCAAAACTACGCAATAATTATATATTTTGTTGATAAAATGAACTTAAACCAATAATTATTAAAAGTGTTTAATAAAAAGCAGAGCTGTATAAATAAAATGCATACAAATTCTATATATTTTTTATGGAAATCGATCCATACAAAGCATGAACCCACTTAATGTAAGAAGCGTGCAAGAACCAACATTGTTATCTCAAAAACAGAAGCTGCTTATCTTGCAAATACCTACGTTATAGATGAAATGAAAACAGGCAACAGGAAAAGAGTTACACAAGTCTGCGGTTCTTGAAAATAAGCTAATAGAATAGGAAGATGTATTACAATCCGGTATTAAAACATCTAATTGATGGATACGACTGGACCAATGAGTAAAACGAGCTAAAACAAAAAAAAGGGGAATATATCACATACTTCTCAATACTAGTATTTATAGAAATGACTGAGACAAGCTACACCGCGTCTGTAAGATAATGGGTGCAGAGACGAGGAACAGGTAGAGCATATGAAATTACAGATACATGGGACAGAGATTCACCAGCCCAAATATGACAACGGTATTCAATACATAATCTGATTGTAGATTTGTAGAGATAAAGAATAGCCTCGTGTGTGTGAAAATGTTTGCAGCTATAGAAAGAACCGATTGTACGAGAAGCAGAAAATGCAATGGATCTAATGTATGACTTCTAAGAAAGACTTGATGAAAGATAAAGACCTAGAAGTTACAGAGTCGAGTTTTCCTCAAAAGTTTAGCCATACATGAGAATCTCACGAGGAAAACGGGCACGTCTACACCTGAAATACAGGAGCTGAGTCTTAACTGGATTACACGAAACAAGCCATTTCGTACGCCAATCACAACCGAAGTCAGGCCAACGTCAAGATCAGCTGAATATTTCGACGGATTCGAGGGAGATGGGCGAAACGCAACTCCAGAATAGTGAGTGATTTACTCAGCATATAGGTTTTTTTTTAACAATATTCTGTGGATTATTGTTTATATAAAATAAAAACAGTGTTGAGCCTATAATAAAGCTCTGAGGAACACCAGCATTGATAGGAAAAGAGAATGAACATACACTGTCCAAAGTTACTCACAAGCTTCGATCAAAAGGAAAAGACTTAATAATTTAAAAAAAACTCTCTACCAGTTCCATAACCCTGAAGTTTGTTTTAGAAATCAGAATGTCACACTTTGTCAACGCATTCGGAATGTAAAGCACATCATATATATATATATATATATATATATATATATATATATATATATATATATAGATAGATAGATAGATAGATAGATAGATACATATATATATATATATATATATATATATATATATATATATATATACTTAGGCAGCATCTTCTCTTTCAGGCAAGTATTGTTGAATATAAAAGACAACTCATGTCTAGATATCCTTTGGTAAATTATTTTAATAGTCCGAATCAGGAGCTTAGTTTCAGAGGGGAATTGGCTGATAAATGTTAATTATAGTTTTGGATAAGACACACCTTGTTTATGAGTTGAACTGTCCTTCGTGAGACTGTGCTTCCGACAATTAAGAAACAAACATATACATAGGTTTGACTACCACGACCTTGTCGAGAATATTTACGATGCATTTGTCTGATACAAGCGGCATAGCCCAACACTTAACTAACGACCATTCCTGACCCCGACTCGAATCCAAAAAACTCTTAGTACAAAATACCAAAATCTTAGAATATAGTACCAACAAACAACAACTGCATGTATTAGAAGCCCTATATATAAAAAGGAAAACATACCCTAATTAAAAGAATTATCTTAAATATCAGTAATAATATACTAAAATGTCTATATTTCTAACTATAGTTTCGTACGTATTACATAATTTCAGCCAAATTCTTCTATAATACTAACACATGGTCTGTACCTGATTACCCTCATTCCCCTGAAGATATCGCTCCTTATTATAGAGCAGAGAATACATATACATAGGGAACAAACATAAAATTTCGGATTTATACAATTGCACCCAAAAATGGTGGATGAAGTAATTTAATTATTATAGACGCAGAATATGAACTAAACATGCACAAGTTTAATTGGAACATATTATTTTGAAGAGAAACCATTTTAACTCTAAGATAATCCGTGTTTCAAATGCCAAACGAATCATTCATGTTATCTAGAGTGTCATTGGACACATAGTGAGTAAATATGAACACATGATCAAGTTTAAATTCTTCGAAGGACGACATTGACAAAAACTTCTAAACGTCATTGAATAATCGATCAGTATTGATCGCTCAACTAGATTTGTTTTGAAATGCCAATTTACCGGTGAGAACATGCTCGTTTACTTTGGAGAAGAATGTGTTTCAGTAGTGAAAAACACTGAACCCAAAATTCATCCGAGAAGGGGTTATGCACCAGTGAATTTTCTACGCTTAATCGAATATACATTTTATTTATAGCTGGGGCATTACACGCCATTGACTACAAGAGTTACCAGACCATAACCAAATAAGCTGAGCACTTCTATCAATCATAATTAAGTGCAATCGATATTCTTATTTGCTCGTACGAACTGAGTTAGTTTGAACCGAAACCCTTATCTGTTTCTCTAAAACGCACCTAAAAATCATTCTGCTATTTTGTTTGTAAGTCGATTGTTGAGTTTAACGACATGTTACCCGCTGTTGGGTGATTTTCATGCCGAAACTGTGTATGAGTTTTATATACGATCAGAATAATGTAATTTGTATCCATATACTTCCATAGACAAGTAGTCTATAAACAATAGTTTCTATACAATCCAGAGATTTGGGTCCTAACAGGTACGACCACTTCTTGTCAGAGCAAAGCTGGGAGCAATCTGAATTAAATGTTTACTTTACACACCTTAAAGGGATCAACTTGGAGACAAAGTACTAGTGCAATTAAAGGTAATTTCAAGGACATTAAAGTTCTGAAACATTTTGTCGTGCCAGGTCATGAAATTTACACGCAGTTAAAAAATTAAAATAAAACCTCCCAAATATTTTTGAATATATTCTTGTAAACAGCTTAATAATAAATCGATATCTGAACGGTCCACGTATTGTTGGTATCCGGAAATTCATATTGGATCTAGGAGTTGACACATATTATGATTGAGTTGAAGAATCCAATTGACGTATATCTACGATATTAATTCATTAATTATAAAAAGTTTCATGCATGCATAATTTATAAGGAACTATACTACTATTTTTCAGTATCTAGGCGAACACGGCACCATCGAGTAATCACAGGCAAAGGTTGACTCCCAAGAACTAACTTTATGTCACTGTCTAATCTGAACCTCACGGAGCTTCTCAAGACTAATGATAGTAACCTATTTTCGAGTTTTGTACATGTCTTTTTGAATGAATACAATCATATACATAAGGCTCTATTTTATATGGACATCATTTTATAAGCCCGGTTGGAATTCCTTGGATTACTATGATGTAGATATTCACTTTACCTTGATTACTATATATATATATATATATATATATATATATATATATATATATATATAATATTTACATGTTTACATGTGCGATGCAGGATACACCTATACAGCGGTCATTCTTGTATTTTAATCTTACTCTCTAATATCATGTGATACAAGTGAAGTGTTACACAGTAGTACGTGTTATATAAACGTCGAGTGACGATCGGTTACAATTGGAATTTTTAGCTATGCAGGCTGCGTTTTCAGTTTTTTTGTGAACCCAAAAGTATGTATGTAAGTTCAACTACATCGATATTATTTAAAATTAAATCAAACGTATGTTCATCGTATGTGATTGAAAACTACGACCATTACCACTAAATCACACTATATACATACGAGCATGGATACCCGGCCAAACCATGATTGAACAAAGAGCTATGTATATATTACACCAAGTCTCCTACACCATCTTACTTTTTAATTCTTATCTTTATGATATTCAATCTTGAGGTTAAGGTCTACTTGTTATCAATTTAGTGAATGATGGTGTAATTCAAGAGGCATTAATTGAAATAATTATCGCTAAATGCTTCGCATTTATCAAAAATCATTCGATCTTTGTGTACTTCTGCTACACCATTAAACCCCATATAACCATTTGCATTCTTTATAATTTATATATTTGTAAGTTATAATTCGAATCAAATAAAGTAAACACTAAGAGTTCATTTATTTGGATATCCGGCACGAACGCCAACCTCAGAATATTATCCGATGAAATGAAATACAAAATATATTATCCAGATATTCTTTGTAATTTACAGTTAGAAATACAATAAAATCAATGATTGCACCTTCTCTGAACAATATTAAATATTCTTATGGTTATGGGGTTTATTTAAAAATAGGATAGATTTATAGACAAAGACATAAACAAACAGGCGAGAAATAGAACTATTATGACAATTATGAAAATACATAACCAAAATGAAAAAACAAAATGGAAAAAAAAACGAAAATTGTTTATATTTTCATAGACGTTTCTTCTTTATCGTAAGTTTAAACCCAATTTAAAAGAATGTTACCATTAATCAAACAAATATTTTCGCCACAGTTACATCATCATCATCATCATCATCATCATCATCATCATCATCATCATCATCATCATCATGGTTTCTTTTTACACCTATGGTAGAGAACAACCTCCGTGTTACTTTCCACCTAGTTTTTTTACAGCGAGTTTGCCATAGTCAATGCACAGCGGAAGTACATATATATATATATATATATATATATATATATATATATATAATCCAGCTAAAACATCCACAGGGTAGTAATCCAAGGAATTTCAACCGGATTTATAAAAAAGTGGTCAATATCAAATAGAGCTTTTATATATGACTATTTTTATTTACAGAGACATGTACAAAATCTGCGACACTGGCATGTCGATGTTATCGATCTACAGCTATTATAAACAATGTTGTTTCCATGGGGTCAGTCCTGGGACAAACGTTGGCGAACATTTTTGTGGGTTTCTATGAGAAAGAACTACTATCAGGACCCATGACACCGTTAGTCTACTTTAGATATGTAGTCGACACATTTTGCCTATTTAATAATGAAACAGAGGCAAATACATTCTTCTCCTTACTGAATAATATCCATCCCGCATTAAGGTATACATATGAAGGTGAGTGCAATTCCTCCCTAGCTTTCCCGGATTTTTTGGTGACGAAAACTCCATCCTGTTACCATACATCAATATATCGTAAACCTACGTTTACAGGATTATATACTCGTTGGGACTCATTCTGCCCGGGCAAACGAAAATTAGATCTAATTTGGACCCTAACACACAGAGCTCATATGATTTGTTCAAAATCAAAATTGGAGGAAGAAATACAAATAATTATTGATACTTTGTCCAATAATGGCTACCCTCTAGATGTGATTAGGTCAGTCATCAATAGTAAAGTGGCCAATTTTTCAGAGGAAAAAACTAGTACGGCGGCTAAATGTCCAATTTATATTCGTTTGCCTTGGTTAAGTACAGTAAGTTCGCCGAACAAATCAGTTCAGCGGTGGAAAATTGTTATTTTTCATCTAATATGTGAGTTGTGTTCTGTACAAACCTCTGTTAGCATCCTCTCGAAAAGACGTCCTGCCCCCCACCATACACATAACGTGATTTATCATTTTAAATGTAACTGCAGTGCCAATTACGTGGGCCAGACGACGTTGAGATTAGACAACATAGTACAGCAACACATCCCCAGTAAAATCAGGAATGCAACCTTCCGGTCACGGGACGTTCTAAGAAATACATACGGTTCTTCGATAACTGACCATCTGATAAATAACCTGTCGTGCGCAACGAACTTCAGCACAGATTCATTTACATCTTAAGCTGTGCTCACTCATCTTATCATTTGAAAATCTTGGAGACTATCCACGTTCGCCTCAAGAGGCTTTCCCTCTGCAAACAGAAGGAGTGTCTCTTGGGGTTGAGTGTGATTAGTCTCTAAGACACAACCTCCATTTCATATAACATCACGCTTATTTTATTCTGAATTCGAACTTTTTCCCCTTCATAACATAACGCTTATTTCATTTTAAATATAAAAGGTGTTAATTATATCCTACATTCTCACCCATATTTAAAATCCCACGATATCAGTCTTGTAAAGTGTGGGCGAAACTAGTCGACTGGCAATTTTTTTTCATCCCCATAATCTTTTGATTATCAAAAATTCAACACGTCTTCCCTTCATTATTGCAGTAATATATATATATATATATATATATATATATATATATATATATATATATATATATATGTGTGTGTGTGTGTGTGTGTGTGTGTGTGTGTGTGTGTGTGTGTATTTATATATCTAAACAAACGATGTGCTTGGTGTTCACGTTTCCTTCTAAATCTATTTTTTATAAAACAAACGTACATATTTCCTTCATTTTAGTTTATGTTTTGTTTTAATAAGCTAGACACCAGTCATGCCTACTTTGAACGTTGTGTCAATAAAATTCAATGTATATACCGTCGTTATTTACTGTTTGTTCATATAAAACATATATATTACCTTTTTTTGTTTTATTTTTATTTTTAAATTACAGGCAGACATGTTAAACTTGACTTTAGCGTTGTTTAAATCATCAGTTACATAACAAAAACGTAAATATATTTAAACCAAATGTGAGTTGCTATTGACTATTGTCAGACCCTCATGTATAATGGAAAGGGTGAATATAATAGGCGCAGCGTAGCTGTACAGTCACTGATGAAACATGAAATACACTTGTATGCGCTCTTCGGACTTTGATTTCAGTACGATCAGACGTGGTAAACATAGCTACTGACAAGTCACCACCACCTCCATCCGAACTGAGTAGTGTTTGTGCATACATACTATATTGACAATACATATTCCGGTTCATGCTCTATGTTTATCTGAATTGAGTTTAATACTAAAAATAATATCGGAACAATAACTTGTTTATTGTTCTTGTTACAACCCCAAAAGGTCTATTCAAATGCGTAGTGATAGAAACAATGTTGACCTTTTATTTATGCGCACCCTACTATACACCATAGTGGTTGCTTTACCTACAATGTTAAATGATTTAGAAACACATACATTTACTTGTTCAAATATATTTCATCGTTGTGTAATGTTACTGTTTGAATTAAGACATTTAGGAGAATTAATTGTTCAATAATAAAGCCGTCCTGTGTGTGAGCATGAACCATATCATTGGTAGAAAAGTTCCACCAATGCACATACAAATTGCAGGTTGTCGTAATAAAATGTTTTTATACTTACTAAAGAGAATAGATTACATTTATGTCATTGGATATTTGCTTAAACTCATCATTACCATATACATTCACATGCAGCTGCTTACAATTCCGCGATCCGTTCCACATTGGTATTTATTCTTTATTAAGTACGGTCTAAACCCTTACTCTTGTTATAACACTAACAACATCAAACCTAACCTAACCCTAACGGTCGCATATGTTGACCAGTCTTACAAAAGTAGTTCAACAGCGTGTGCGCGCACTTCGCATGACTGGCGAGTCTATTATATTTTGCAAAGCTTTTTTGTCCAATTAATAGCAGGGGTATTCTCCAACATATCACATCAGTCTAATATTGATTGATTTGTCGCTCTGATTTTTACGAGTATTTCCGGATAACAGAAAGTGGTATCGATTCTAAATATTTTAATAAACTATAATTATAAAAAGCTACTTCATGAATGTTTGAATTCACATACTGTTGTGGACCTAGGTAAGGCCGAATGAATGACACAGGAACACATGGTTTTAATGAACAAAGGTATATATTATATAATAGAAAGAAAGAGATACAAGGAGATGGTGCTCGCAACCGCCATTGCCGGTTTGCCGGGGAAGAAGAGAACAAGTGTCACGTGCTTCCCGTATTTATAAGGTGGACGAGTCCATTAGTTCTCCGTAGGTAGGTACGGCACCATAACACATACGCTACTTGTCTGATACTCTGATAGATATTTTGAGCGTTTTTGATTTTTCTGAAATATTAAAGAAGCTTGTATCATAAACATATTAACCTCAGTCTTTTTCGTGTGAGATACCTGGCCGGCGACTAATATCCCCCTATATTTTTAAATAACAGCACCAACACTGAGTCAATCTACACTATCGTATTCATCGTTAATCTTTTCATACTATAAAACACATTTTCTATCTTTGATTCCACACTGTATTTCTATTAGTTTATCGAATGTATTATTTCTGTTTAGTCACTTTATTTTCCATAAGATTTTTAATCTTAGTGTTTCCTTCAACATTTATCGTGTTTGAGTCTTAATTACAACGATTGCAGATGAAAAATAATATTCAGCATGGCTACGTTTTCATCATATACTTCGTATTAAATCATTTCTTTACTGCTATTTGTCGAAAGCAGCCAATCAAAATGAAATTATCTTCCTATAAATAGGAAATCAAATGTAATGTTGCTAAGACGTTTCGTTATCTTCGTAATAACAACATTAATACTTAAGCATAGAAGGGGGAGTCGGTGCCAAAAACGGGTTAATTGCGATAACAACGAAGAACACACTTTCAGACATTTATAAAGATTTAACACAAATGGAATATCCTTGATAAACAGCACTCTGCCACTGAAGCTATGCCCATGTAGGTAATAGCTTTAATTCCTATATAATTTTATTGCTAGCTACCATATTGCAGAATGGTTATTCGGTGTAGTGTTTAGATAGTATTATTATTATTTTTATTATTATTATTATTATCATTATTGTTATAATTAATGTTATTAGATATGCAAATTACCATATCATACAGTAGTCTAAAAGGTATCATATTATTATTATTATTTACTCACTAGGAGTTATCACACTGGTCATCGTCAGTGGTCACCCACTGCCGACAACCTGTGGTATTCCCTGGAGTCTGAGTGACAACAAGTCTCCTCAGGCCTCCAGTATGCTCCACCTCTTTTCGTTCATCACCGCTGATGACCTTGCGGTAATCGCAACAGCCACCTACCAACGATTTCCCGCTGATAAGGGCCATTGGTCCCCTCTGGGGCCCGAGTGGCAACAAGCCTTCCCAAGGTCCCAGAGCTGTCCGCGCTCTTCCAGTGGAGGTCTGGTTTTGCGCTTTCCCTCCTCGACCCTCTGTCCATAATTTTCGTGGCGTCAGCCTATGCTTGCGCCTCTCTCGTGCGGTTGTATTTTCCCCGGTTCTGTTGTTTTGTGCTTCCATGTGTTTGTTCTCCATTCGTTGCTTATGTGGGTTGGTTTCCGCATTCGAGGACATTTCTCAGGATTGTAGCTGTTTTGATCATTACTGTCCTTTGTATGGTCTCAGTTATCCCTTTGATTCCTATTACTCCTAGTCTTTTCTCCATGTTTTTGGGGACTGTTCCTAGTGCTCCTATGATTATTGGTGTTATACTGACTTTCTTCATGTTCCATATTCCTTTCAATTCTCTGGCAAGTTCAGTATATTTGCTTCTCTTTTCCGTCTCTTTGATCTTCACTCTGTGGTCTGCTAGAACGGCAAAATCCACGATTTTGCAGGATTTTTCTTTCTTGTTGATTATTATCATATCCGGTCTCCTTGCTGTTATGGGTTTGTCTGTTTGTACATTCATATCCCATATGATTTTGTGTTTTTCGTTTTCTAGTACAGTTTCTGGTTTGTGTTTGTACCGTTTTCTTGCATATTCGAAATTCAGTTGTTTGCACATTTCCCGGTGTACTTCTTTCCCCATGCTGTCATGTCTGTTCTTGTATTCCCTTTGTGCTAGCTTGCTGCATTCACTTATTATATGATTTATCGTTTCGTCTCTTTGTCCACACAATCGGCATTTGCTGTTTTCCTGGGTTTTATCTATCTTTGCTTTAATAAAGTTTGTCCTAATCGCATTGTTCTGTGCAGCCGTCAGCAGAGATTCCGTTTCTCTGTTCAAGTGTCCTTTTCTTAGCCATGCCCAGCTGTTTTCATTGGCTTCATCGCTTGTGAGTCTTATAAAGCGTCCATGTAGTTGTTTTTCTTCCCACTTTTCCTTTCTTGTCTTTTTGTTTCTGGGTTCAGTGCTTCCGGGGTTGTTTGTTGGGCTGGTGTCTCTTGCTGTGGTGATCAGTCTTTCCGTGTTCTGGGTTACATATTTCTCCAGCTCTTTTTTGGTGTCTTCCACACAGTCTTCTATACTTACCAGTCCTCTACCTCCTTCATTTCTTTTCACGTAGAGTCTGTCCGTGTCGTCTTTTGGGTGCAGTGCATTGTGCATAGTCATTAGTTTTCTAGTTCTTTGGTCAAGGTGCCTGAGTTCTTCTTTGGTCCAGCCTATGAATGGTCCAGAGTATCTTATTAGTGATACAGCCCATGTGTTTATCCCTTTTACTAGGTTTCTGCTATATAGTTTAGTTTCTAAGAGTTTCCTTGTTCTTCGTAGTCTTTTCCAATCTTCTCTTTCATTTCTGTATATTTGATTGTGTCTGCTTCCAGAACTGATTATTATTATTATTATTATTATTATTATTATTATTATTATTATTATTATTATTATTATTATTATTATTATTATTATTATTATTATTATTATTATTATTATTATTATTATTATTTATTTATTTATTTATTTATTTATTCATGGATATATTAGTGAACTTTTAAGCTGAATTATTTCGACACTTGATTATTGGGGAAATGGTAGTTTAATCAGTACCATTGGAGAGCCATGACTATTATAACTGTCCTGTTTTTAAATCTCTGAAACAGTTACATGGTAAACAGCTGATGATCCCCGTTTTAATATTAGACGCATAAGGTCTCCTGTTTTTGTCTAATGTTAGATACTTAACCCCCCTTCTTTTTTATTTTATTTACTTATTATTTTTATTTATTTATGAATTTTCCAACGAATGTTAAGTATGCAATATCTTGGATTTAGTAAATTTCTCTGGGAATTTAAACTGCATTTTAATTTTTTTTTGTTAAAAGGACTCAAAGCTTCTTTAGACTATACATATATATATATATATATATATATATATATATATATATATATATATATGTGTGTGTGTGTGTGTGTGTGTGTATAATTCTTTTGTACGGAGAAATAAGTACAACACTAGTACTATCGGTTTCAAGCTCAGAAGGAATTAGCCATCCGTCTCTCTTCAGCTTATGTTGTCACCTGTTTCAGAAATGTGACGCAACGTGTCATATATCTACATATACATATACATACATATATATATATATATATATATATAAATATATATATATATATATATATATATATATATATATATATATATATATATATATATATGTGTGTCTGCGCGCGTTGTGTGTTGGGAGGGTGGCTTGATGTAGTGGGTAAAGGCGAAGAATAGTTGTTTTGGCATGCCTAATTCAAGTTGTATCTCGTTCACTGCATTACTTTCGGTACAGGAGATACTTTTACAAACGGCATGCTTGTCTTTTGAGAATAGAAGACTTACGACATATATATATATATATATATATATATATATATATATATATATATATAATTTTATTTATGTGTTTATGAAGATATAATACACGATATATAATATTTCCGCGGAGAAAAAAATCTATGAAAAATAAGTAAACAGAGGAAGAAATAACATTCAAACGAGATTTAGTTTGTAATAACTATTGATCGATAACATCGACATGCTGATGTAGCGGACTTTTGTAGATGGCTTTATAAATAGAAATAATCATGCATCTATATGTCAAAAACAGAAATGAAAAATAATTTTAAAACAGGGAGACATAAAAATAAAGCGAGAAATGTGACCGATTTAATTAAGATCATCTAATATCTTCAGAAGAGTTGATCTGAAAGAAACCGGTAAAACCCTTAAACCCGGCATAACAATAACCCCACTTCTTTGTCTTCCCTGACAATTTCTCATCCCCATCTAAACTTAATAACTTAGACGTTTAACATATGTTATAAATAGATTAACCTTTCAACCTTTTAACTCTTCTCCAAAGCTTACACACGCTTGTATTTCAATTGTTTTAGATTTTACCATGTGACCTACCAGTTTTTATTTGTTTTTTTTATTTTTGCTTTTTTCTCTCTCCTTCTTTCCCTATATGAACAGCTGAGTAAAGGATCAGCTTTTATTTCCCGCTGATGAAATCTTAGTTTCTAATAAGTATTGATCGATAACATCGACATGCAAGTGTAGCGGTTTTATGTACATGTCCGTATGAATAAAAGTAATTATATAAAAGGTTCTGTTACATTTTTTGCACTAGTTTATAAGTCCGGTTGAAATTTACCCTGTGGGTGTCTACTTCATCTGGATTACTATATATATATATAAGTATATATATATATATATATATATATATGTGTGTGTGTGTGTGTTATTCAGTTATGAATACAGAAACACACGCACGTATATATATATATATATATATATATATATATATATATATATATATATATATATATATATATATATATTGTGTGTATTTAGGCAGCATTTTTTCATTAAGGCATGTTTTATTAAAGACGACAGAAATCTTCTGTTTAGTGATTCCTTTTTTTATTTTTTCCATTCGTCGAATGATCTTTTTGACGTGTAGATGGAATGAATTGACCCCAAAAACTAATGTAGTTTATAAATTTAAATGCCCTTTAGGAGGATGTACCTCCCAAAATAATAATTGCTACATTGGTTTTACAACAACCACTCTATCCCGCCGCCTCACTATGCACCTCGCAAACACTAGTTCAATATACAAACACCTACAAACGCACAAATGCCCTACATCTGAGTTGAGACAGATATTAGTAATGAACACAAAAATAATACATTCCGAAACTAATTTAAAAAAATTAAAAATACTTGAAGCCGTATACATAAAAACGCAGCAACCTAAAATCAATAACATTTCATACGAGACAAGTAAAACTATTTTAAAATGATTAGTCTAGTTTAGTGATATCAACCGGTGTAGCCTAATTCAATTAAAAAAATAGGGACATCTTATTAAAATTACTTACTGCCTATCTCCCCCATTTTCCTTCTCCATAATTATTAGACGAGACAAAATTAAATCAGCCATTATTTTAAATTAAAAATAAGAAGAATAATAAATAAAATTAATAAATAAACGAAGAACTGTTTCAATTGTCACATTTTAAAATGTAGACGTCCGTATTTTACGCTAACGGTTTGCCGGCGTATTTTTTAAGAAATTCCATTCTTTCACTCGCTTTTTATTCATTTTTGCCATAAAAGACCTGAAGATGATTCCGGACAGAATCGAAAACGTTAGTCAAACACATGGATCCTTCATCAATTCATTCCATCTACACGTCAAAAAGATCATTCGACGCATGGAAAAAATAAAAAAAGTAATCACTAAACAGAAGATTTCTGTCGTCTTTAATAAAACATGCCTTAATATATATATATATATATATATATATATATATATATATATATATATATATTGTATACATACATATAAACATACATGCTTACATCTCTCTCTCTCTCTCTCTATATATATATATATAAATATATATATATATTTAAGCATGTATATTTATGTATATACAATATATATATATACATATATATATATATGTATATGTGTGTTTCTGTTTGTCTGTGTGTCTCTGTATTCATGTCTCCATAACCCACGTGCATACTGTTTCATGAATGTGTAAAAGAACAGAACAATTGTTTTAGTTAAAAATACTTGATCAAAAAAAATAAAGAAATTGATTTTTGTTCAGTTTAAATTGTCTTCATGAGGTGTTAATTTTCATTATATTCCGACCGATAGTAAACGATATTTAATGCTCATCCTTGCACTAGTGTCATCCATCTTTTTTTTTTTATCTGATTAGATTAGCTATTCGTTGTCCATACATATTTCCATGTTTTATTCAGTGCACATAATGTATATTTGTTATTAGCTGAAAACACATGAAAACATGGCGTTTTTTTCCGAATCGAATCATTTGGAGCTGAGCCGCTTTAGAAGCAAACATAGGTAAAATGTCTATTTCCTTTTCCTGCGATTTTATTTTATTCTTGTGTACATATAACTTTTAATTACAGCAAGCTCTTAAGTATTACTCCAATGATCATAACCGTTATACAAGTAAAATGAATCACTTCGTTTATTGAAAACATTCATTGTCACTTTTTGTGCTTGTAACCCATACAACATTGTGCTTACTCTTAGTGAAACTATGCGAGGTCAATATAAGTGTCACAAAATCATTGAATTTGATGGTCAAGTTCCAGCGAAAATATTATTTGTGAATTCTACAAAATAACAAATATCATCTCCGCGAGAATATTTTTTAAAATATTTTCATCAGCGTTGATTTGTTATGTACTGTTATAATTTTTAGTCTGACGTTGATTGCATGCATATTACAAGTATGAAGTAATAAGATAGAATTAACCACCAAGCACCTTGTAAAATTCGTAGTGGCTATCTGAAAAAAAATATTTTACACATCAGAGTCTGTTATTACTGTACATCCTATAAGAAATCACAATTTTAAATTGACGGTGATTAATTTTCGATAATAAATATATCCCCTCGTTTTTATCATTGGAACATTTTTATATTAAATTTAAGAAATTGCGTTTCCATAAGCAGAAAGTGTAAACGCTGGGACTTAATGTAATTTCATTGTAATCTTTATAATTTACTCCATAGTTGTGTATTTCTTTAACTTACTGTTTGCCTTTTTAGATATATAAATTGGGCCATTGTGTTTAATTGTTCCGCTAGTCTTTTTAATATTATTCTCTCTACTGTATACATTATTTCATATTTATCTCGCTTCAGATTATGAATATTTGCCCTCACTCTTACCATTTCAAGCATTAATGTACAGATGAAGTGTGTACAATGACAATCAAGATAACACACAAGGTTTTTAGAATTTTAGTAGTAAATAAAGATGTATGAATAACATGTGTTTTCTGTCTGGTGATTTTTTGTGTATTCGCAAGGACTTGTACTTGTGGACACATTGAGTTCATACCGTCAATTTCTGATGTAATATTTCTAAGATAGTTTGACTTACACTGAAACACATAACAAAAAAATCATCAACTTTTTTATGTTTAATTTATGAAACTACTCTCGATATCTTGTGTATCATTTTAGAAACTAAATACTTGGTATCAATACCACTGGTTTTATAATAGATGGTGACTGCACACCGCTTCACCCTTTCTTTATAAAATGGGTGTTATTGAATCATTCGGTATACATTATTATCGGTGTAGTAAGTGATAAATAGTCAGATATTATTGAGCCATTACAAACACGATTACTTGTTCGATTTTTTGAACGGCTTTCATATATATGTAACATAACTTATACTGTAATATTTCTTTTAATTTCATATTCTCAAACGCTTTATCGGATTTTCGGGGCCAGTTATTGTTTTACGTTCCTACATAGCAAATTTAGCTATCTTTATTACACTTTTACCACCATTCATACCGACGCCTAATAACCCAAGGTTTTAACCGTACTGATAAATACAATATTCGCCTTATACCAGGATGACAACTTAAATAACGCTTGTAGATAACCTCTCGGGGGCGGTTCTTTTTTGTCAAAGGCCATACATGATACTGAGGTTTAGCTGCCTATCTGATTTACTGATGAAATATTTCATGAAACTCGTGTCAGATAATCAACACGTTGTGTTCAGATTTCATCAAGGTTATGTCTACAGACAACGCATACTCACCAATCAAACTCGTTAGGTCACTGAGTCGTCGTCGAAATAAAATCTCACTTACCGTCTTGGTACGCGCCCTGCCTTTTCCAGTATCAGATATATACATTTATGGATGAAAGTAGAATCAGTGAATATGCGGTACTTAATTGCTACCCTCATCCCTGTAATAGTCACATCTTTCAACACATCATCAAACTCTGCTAAGTTGCTATACTGCTTATCTATCTTTTATTTTACAGTTAGCTTGCAACATCTATAGCAACCCGATCGTGCGTAAGTGATACATTAAAAATGAGGTGTCTCACATTAATCATAGGTCGAGCTCAGGACACACCGCTTGCTTAGACGCGGTCATTTTAATGCACACCTTCGATGACTTTCTTCAACAGTCTGCTTAAGAGAACATCGTTCATTTCGTTAATCGAACTTGTCGTGATTGTCGCTGCTCTGGTCTTTATTAACCCTAACACCATTCCAGACCACTTTCTTACTAAGAAGTTCCCTATTAATGTTCTATATAAAGTGAACACGCATTAATTCGGGTGAAAACGCAATACATAACTAGAAATTCGATTCAGCCATTCAATTTAAGAATGTTGATACATATATAATATATACATATATAATATATACATATATAATATATAACTCTAATTTTTATAAGAATGCCATTATCGCTGGTCGCAATATCTCTCTCTCTCTCTGTATATATATATATATATATATATATATATATATACGTATATATATATATATATGTATGTATATAATAATAATATTTATTAATAAATATTAATTATTTATTATCTACAGATATCGATGTTCCATGCTTACGCATCTTCAGTACAAGAAGTGATAATGGTTTTCTAATAAAAACTAGAGTTACTCATCATTCTGTTAAGCAATTTCGACAATAGTTTTACGGAAATTCCAGCACATTTTGCTACTATTCAATAGTTTATACACTTATTTACGTTTTTCTCTCATTTCAGATTAGCTAAAAGTATTAGCTTGTTTACTTCTTAACACGAATGGGATGTAATAATTCGAAAACTGAAAGAGAAAAAGAAAATATAATAAAGTAAACAGCTAAACGCACACTTTTAGTGTAATTGCCATTAATCGCAATGTGGAGACTGTAAAAAGATTTATGAAAGAACCATTCCCCAAGGAAGACATACTGAAATATCCAATACTGTCACCAACAGAGATTTGTAGAATATTGTAAGAAAAAACATGGGCAATCAAGCAAATCAATCTTCACAGTTTTTTGGTGTTTTGACGTACCAAAATCAACTAATTCTTCAAAGCTTTATCTTACACCAATTCACAAAAATACAAGAATGGAATTGGCAAGGAAATATAGGAAGATGGATATGAGTACAATTGATTTATCTGATGAGGCCAGGGAAACTCTTGAAAGACCTGATGGTTAGGTAAAATGATAGGTTAAATTTGAAGATACGAATAACTATCGTTTGAGACAACAAAAGGGTAGAGGAGTCATGATATGACCAGGTATGATTTGAGATATAAGAGTGCCCGAAGGATTTAGGAGTAAACATTACGCTTATTGCCTAATGTAATCTGTTGAGAGATCATCTGATATTTTAGCGAGACTACAGAAATGTTGTTGTACTAAAGGACTTTATTTTAATGTACGACAATGCCTCTTCCTCACTGCACAATGCCATATAACATGTTCAACTCATTTAGACATTAACTATATTAAGTTGATGATGTGTGCTCCCCAGATTAAACACATTTTGTCTTTAATCAAACGTGATGTTCATGCGAATGGACATCAATTATCGCTTACAAAGGCCCAATATGAAGTCATTAATACTGCAAAAAAGGTAGTGCAACGAACCATCATTACTATAGTGACTGAATCAGTCAATATAGCACTTATTGAAGTTATAAAGGTCTATGGTGGTTGTATAGGTAAATAAGACATTTGTTTATTACAAGTATTGAACTATATATTATTATATGTTTCATTTTAACAATTAAATGTTAAATATAACCGCCATTCATCTTTAATTTATGCATGTATTCCTTATTTTAACTAATAAACGTTCATTTTGTTTGTTTTTATTTAACAGCTATTACGATTGGTCGGTAAACATTCTCTTATTACAAAAACTATTTTATTTTGATTATCATTGCTAAGAGTTCATGCCTATGTTATAAGGAAATCTTTTATAACAGAGTCCTAGATTACTTGTAGAGAAATTCGGAATTAAGTCATGGAAAATTTGGAACTAACTACTTTTGTTTGAAAGCTATTATTGCTTGTCGCAGTATATATATATATATATATATATATATATATATATATATATATATATATATATATATGTATATATATATATATATATATATATATATAATTAATTATTAAAAATTATTAAAATTTTTTGGAAAAGTGGAAAAATAAAAATAAAAGTAATAAAACAAACCATGGTTATTGGAATATAATAAAAACTGTTTTATATATATAATATTTATGAATAAATAATAGTTATTTATTACCTACAGACATCGATGTTGCATGCTTATGCAGTCTTCAATGCAGGAAGTTAATTTCCGACAGTCAGCGGGCGCAAAATCTGATCAAAAATCGCCACTGATTCGCAGTCAAAGGTCTTACATGGTGGCCACCACAAATACACATGGAAGTTAGGAGGAATTTAACTTTGTAAATTCCAAGGCGGGTATTTAAAACGAACAGCGAAGAGTGATCAACAGCTACTAACCTGTGTGTGATCTCGCAATGAAGCTAGTAGTACTGTTTGTTATTAACTTACCCAGAGTACCCGACCTTAGTATATATATATATATATATATATATATATATATATATATATATATATATATATATATATACATGTATATATATATATATGTATATATATATATATATATATGTATATATATATATGTATATATATATATATGTATATATATATGTATATATATATGTATATATATATATATATATATGTATATATATATATGTATATATATATATGTATATATATATATATATATATATGTGTGTGTGTGTGTGTGTGCGTGTGTATACTTCTTTAACACATACGTAGACATTGTTTGATAAAATAAATATACTTATTAACAATTTGCTTACTGTTTCATGCCTAATTTATATTCTAATTCTTACGTGTTCTAATGAATCCGCTGATATGTGTTGCAAAATGATGTCAGACCTGCACACACATCTTTGCATCAAACGTTTATTAAATACACTATAATTATGGAAGTGTGTACAAGTAGGCTAAACGCATAACAAAGAAATGAAAGTCTTCACCAATAATAGAACGAATTATTCACTGTAAATTTAATGCATTTGTTATTAACAGTTGTTAGCTAATGTATTGGCATAATTCAATTTTATCTCGATCTCTTTCTCTGTATCTTGTCCTCTCTTTTGTTCTACCCTTTCTGTCTCTGTTACGTCTCGAATGTAGTGAAAGTAATAATGCTCTACTGAACTTTCTAAACACGGCATTTAACCTTTAACTAAGAAAGTCGTAAGTCCGAGTAACTGCCGGAAAAAGAGTGTGTGATGCGAATGCTGGAGATTGACATTAGTTGGCAGACCTAAGATAAATATACAATACCGAAGCCAGGCGAGAGGAGAGATTTCGGAGAGAGGAATATATGTGTCAACGGGTGGCTCTAATGTCATGATAGGTCAGGCCAAAAGGTTAGGCCAAACCTTGACAGATCACGCACGAGGCTTTGTAGCAGGCACGATCATACTGTCACCTCTTCCCGGACAGGTCTACGTTCTTAAATTCTCCCAAAGCAAATACAGTTGGAAAACTTGGTAGAATGCATTTATATAGTAATTTATTCGAAATAAAGATACATTTACTCATCATTAAAAGGTTTATTCAAAATTACCTAA
>OY744521.1:12409120-12426620 GCA_963556195.1 Sepiola atlantica | reverse complement strand
TTATTCTAAACACAAGAATAATTTAATTCTGAATCTCAGAAATGGTTGATATCTGCGTATTTAACGACTGATATCCTATTTATTATCAAGCATCTCGCTACACAACTTCCAATTTAGGATGAACTTCGAAACTTTCACCCTAATTCTCACTTGCTCCCTAACGTCTACAGTTGCAACTTGCCGAGTTCAGGGTGAACTAAGTTTTATAAAATAAAATTAAAATTTGTGTCTCTTTTTTGCATGTTTGAATTTTTCAAGGCAGATAATGTTTTAAATTTTACATACAGTTATCTCCAAGGGCTTGGTTGAGGAGAGAATTTACGTACGTTTATTCCGTGAGGTTATAGCGACGTACGACCCTCAAGTCGTTCTCCCTTCTATTCTCTGATCTTCTGTTCTTAATGTTAATTGAAATGACATGTTTTTGCCATTTTTTTCTACTGACGGACGAACCATGACAAAAATAATCGTTCCTGTTTCTCCCACCGTCTCGACATACAGAAATTTAAAACTAATATGAACAAACATCTGCCTGCACAGCCACAATTTAAGATGACCCCCAAAACTTTCACCCTACTTCTCAGTCGCCCCTTACGTCTATAGTGGATACTTGCCTTTTTGGGGGTGAACCACAAGCGTGACGAACCAAGGAAAACGCAATGTTTACACATAGAGACAAATGGCATTTTAAACTGAACCCTGATCGTGCTGATCGACAGGGATAGTTTACTAAATAGATTACTACACAGATTACATGGGTCGACCTAAAGGTGTTGCCTCCATTCAACTGCGCGTTTAGAGGTGATAATCACTTTTCAAATTGAAGTGTGACGGATAGATCGAAATATTAATAGATAAAAACACGTAATATTCGGACATATTTACACACAAGATTATAAGTTTTCAAAATCTTAACTAATATTGTCAAAACTCATAAGAATGTTGAAAATGAGAATTTTCCCTAAGTAATATCTGCTAACAGATATTATTCTCCACTTGGGGAACATTATCATTGTCAACATTCTTATGAGTTTTGAAAATATTGGTTAAGATTTTGTAAAACCTATTAACGGCTCAAGAACACACTCTTAAATATTTTTCTTTCATACATTTATTTTCCTTTTCTAAGATTCTATCAAGGAACTTTTAGTATTTAGTCGTTTAATGGTATCACACAAAAAATTAAAAGTGTCAGATTTCAAGTTAAATCTTAAAGTGCTGCATAATTCTCTTGACAATATTAACGACTACCCCCTTCCCGTTATGATATTTGACTCATCGGATTATTATTCACTGTCTAATTATTACTCTATACTATCTTTCTAGGGTGAATTTCTCTATGTTTTCTATCCGTGAATGCAATTAGAACAAATCATTATTCCAAGACCATCTAAAAAATTAGCAGGTAAGATTTTACAATATAGTGGGGTTTTATAAGTTTCCGGCATCCATAAATAAAAAAAAATAACGTCGGTTTACCTGAGTGTATCTTATTCCATACATTATAATAAAATTATTAGAATAAATCTAATTATGGATAACGATTATTTAAAGCAATTTTTAAATGAAGATTGATACTTTGTATTGTTTAGATTATCTGAACTACATTCTCATCTTGTTTGTAATATTCGCATGTCTCTTCCCCCACACACAGATATACACCTACATGTATATATTTTCGGAAGTTTTGTGCATTACTTGTTGAGTAATAACAAAGATATTTGAGAGTTGAAATCTAAATCAGCTCATTAGGTAGTGTTTATACTCATAAGTAATAATGAATGTGAAAACAAAAGTTAAACATTCTCTGATTACAGGCGTTTCGCTTGTAATCAGAACATGTTTAGCTCTAGTTGAAAAAGTGTATTTTGTTGAATAAATTAAAATGTATATAAATGCATTTGATAAAAGGTTTCTCTCTCTATCTCTATCTATCTATCTAACTCTATCTATATCTCTTACTCTCTCTCTCTATCTCTATCTCTCGATATATATATATATTTTTATATATATATATGTATGTATATATATATATTTTTATACATACATATATGTATATATACATATTTATATATGTGTGTGTATATATATTAATATATATATATATATGTATGTATATATATATTTATATATATATATGTATGTATATATATATATATATGTATTTATATATATATATATATATATATATATATATACAGTTCGGCGTGTGCATATATACATATATATATATATATATATATATATATATATATATATATATATATATATATGTATATATATATATATAAGTTCGGTATATATATATATATATATATACATATATATTATATATACATATATGAATATACATATTATTTTAGATGAAGAATCAGTTTCGTATATAAATTTAACGTAAAATGATCAATCATGTCCGAGTCATAAAAGGTAAAGATATTCCACGTCGTAACTGGATAGCGAGGTGGAGGACAGGGAAGTGGAAAAACGAGGATTAGAGAAAGATAGAGAGACATATTGAGAGTGGTAGCGAGATGTCTTGATATAAATATGTTACGTACACTTTTTAGCTTATTTGTATGGCTCTGGGCAACGCCGGACACCCCTGCTAAGAGGGAAGTTGAGAAGTGGGGAAGAGGGATAGACGGATTGAGAGGGGTAGCGAGTATTTGTAATATAAATATGTTACACACACTTTTTAACGTTTTCTATTTTATTTTGTCATGCCCCCGGGAAACTGCGATTACCCCTTTCAATGCCATTATGCACTAATTTGTAAATGATGTGTCGACTTATTCCTCAAGGAAAGTGGTCTACGTGTATTTCCAAAGAGATAGAATAGGGTTAGGCTTCAGAGAGGGCGAGGGAAAACGGGGGTGGAGGAAAAGGCGGGTAGCCTTGCTAGTATATATGAATATATTTTTTATATATGAACAAAAATAATATGTGTTATAAATACAATAATATTTAGGCATCCCTACATATAGGGTACGACAATGTAAGAGAAGAAACTATTTCATAGAATCCAGATAAATGCTTCGCCGTAGAGAAGTAACCTTGTCTCGATCACCAAAACCCTAACATACACACTAAATGAGTACGCAGTTATAAGCGAAGACATGCCCAGTTATTCTGTCAGAATTTTGTAATTAAATCGGTAAGAATGCCAGAATACAGCAACTGCGATGACGGTTTCAAATCTAACTAAAAGTTCAGTAACACTGAAGAGCAGTAGACGACGAAACGCGCATCCGTAGATAAGTTATATACATATATATATATATATATATATATATATATATATATATATATATAGAGAGAGAGAGAGAGAGATATGTATACATATATATATGTATATATATGTATATTTATATATGTATATATATATATGTATATAGATATGTGTGTATATATACATATATATATATATGTATATATATATGTATATATATATATATATATATATGTATATATATATAAATATATGAGGAAAAGTGGGGATAACATTTTCTGACTTAACGTAACATGAAAACAGCAGGGCAACACTATGTGATTTATGTATTGATCAACGTTTCATCTTCATTAAAAGACTTCCTAATCTATTGCCAGCGAAGATTGGATGTGACATATTTTCACCCCGACACACTTCCTCGATGAAATAGCCATAAACTAATGAGTCGAAGTTATCAATCACATTTATCTCGCGTCCTTTGAGGGAGACAGGCCACTACTGATAACGCTATAATCAAAGTGTTTTAATTCCTTGCTTGTACACGTCAACAACCATGGCGAAGTCTGGACACTTTCTGACAAATCAACATTAATGTTCTGTATGATTTTTCTACACTGCTATCTTCATCCTGAGGAAGTCTTTCAATAAAGACAAAACATTGATGGATACATAAATCACATAGTTTTTGGCTTTCCTATGATCATTTTACACACACACAGATATATATATATATATATATATATATATATATATATATATATACATATATATATATATTAATTTCAAGTAAACAATTTAATATTAGTTTACCTAGATAGGCCAGTATGTCATGCTTTCGCTCTCATCCGTATATGGAATTATAATCGCAGCCGGTCGCAAGGTTCAAAATCCTGCTACAGAATCGACCTCGACTCCCTAAACAAGTTCCATAACAATACGGCCAGGAAACATTACCACGTCAAGAAGGGAATTGAAGTTCTATTAATGCGAAGGGAGGCACATATAGAAATACTGACTAGAGATTCAACGAACGTTTTCGGAATATTCCTTATAGCTACGTATCAGTCTATTTTTAAGTTCCCCGAAAAGATCTTAACGTCAATCTTATTAAAGGCCCTTATAAAAATATTAATCTTAAGTAAATAATATTAAATTATGTTTACCTACATACGCCAGCGTTTCAAGCTTTCGTACTCATCAGTCTAAGGCATGATAATCTCAGACGGTCGTAAGGTTCGAAATCCTGCAACAGAATCGACCTAGACTTAGACAAACGCATCATTATATAGTTATTATATATATATTCTAGGCAACATGTTGAGTAACGTGAACACATTATATTTTGTAAATTCTCAAATTTAGATTGTGTTGGTACTAATGAGTCACCGTTTACTAAAAGGCCACTCGAGGATAGGGGTTCATGAGCTTGTCATGTTGATGATAAGACAAACGCTTTTATGATTGGAGACGATGGTTGAAACTGAGGAGACTTTGCTTATTTAAGGGGACGGTTTAATAATAACTTGTTCACATTGGACTTCAAAACGACCATGTTATAGCCAGCTAATACACAGTCAATGGCATTGTGTTCCACAGACGCAAAATTCTTGAGAAAAACACTGCTCATATAAGTTTTGTTTTGCTTAAAATACACTGAACACGAAGATAAACTTATTTACAGTGGTTGTATCAAGACGAGTAATTTCCTGAAAATGTTTGACATAGAGAACCATAGATTATAGCCCAGTCAAATAACTACCATGAAATACCGATAAGGAAAAGAAAATCGAGCAACGTCTCTTCTCTGAGTAAGTAAATATAGAGAAAACAAGAGAGGATACCCCGCTAGATGACAAATTCGATTTTGTACTCTCTAAAGTCAGCGAAGTGTTCTCCGCCCGTCACATTCCTAAATGATGCAAAATTACACCATCTGAGGACGTATTTAGCTTTTACACAAATAGATGATTGCGCCACAAGTAAGACACGTTGTAGAATAGTAGAATGATCCGACCATGTTTCAAACAACGTTAGCAATATATTTGATGTAAGTCCTCTACTTCAAGTCTGGAGTCTCGGCAGTTCAAGAAGCTTATCAAACTAATAGGGCTTTATAAAAAACAGCGCCATTATTTGAAATCTGGGCAAAGTGAGGATCCGAGTGTTTGTGGTAGAATGTGTCGTCCGAAAACAGCAAAATGTCTCTCTTTTGAAGGCACCCAATCCGACCCAAAACAGCCACTAGTCTGCAAACACCAACTTGAACGCCAACTTCACTTTTCTGACAGCACCAAATCCGACCTCCACCTTCACTGATCTCAATCCGGGATGCACCAAAAAAGAAGTGCGCTTTCTCATTTCTCTGTCCTCTTTATGGGGACTCCCATCATGCAATGCAAAATAGGTCACATGATCATTTGGTACTTCTTTTCTATAAAACAAGCCATTTGCTTTAACTCTGTTGTTCCACATGGCCTGGTCTGGTATTACAGGTTAGTCTATTGTTTTTCAGTTTGTTTTTTTTAGTTTTTTTTATTTTCCACTACAGAATGGAGGGGCTTTGTTTAAGATATATTAAACGTAATCTTACACAACATGATCTAGATTGAAAGGAGAGAGAATCAGAATACTTAATGCTCTACCATAGATAGTTTTGTTATCCGCATTGATTTTAACGAATGATCTTAGAATGTTATTTGGGAAATCATTTATGAATATCATGAAGACGGTTGGGCTCAGAATAACTCTTTGGTGCACGCCGATGTTTATTCTATGTGTTTTAGAGCGAAAAGTTTTGATGATTGAGAAGACATTATTAGATATTAAATAGCTAACAAATTATGAAACTTACCTTCGTGTCAACCCCTGTCAAAGGCCTTTTATATGCCAATAAATATTTCTCTAGAAATGATATCTATGTCAATAGATTCACTGATTTCGTGTGATATTACAATCATCACGTCAGCTGTTGAAGTTATAATACGAACCACATATTACTTGTCACTCTGTAGATAGTTTTTGTTGAGGTGGTTGACAGCTTCTTCATATATCACTAACAACTTTTTAATGACGTCCAATAAGCTAATTGGTCTGTACTGGACTACTGAAGACCGATATATTAATTAAAGACAACTGAAGATGGCTATATTGATTAAGGATTCACAGATTTCTGCGAAGAGCGTGGGTAGACTAATGGAGCAATACGTCTTAGCGTCAGTTCTTCCTCCAGAATTCTTGAAAGCTGGTTAGACAGAGTCAATTTTCCAGCTATCGGGGAAGGAGGATTTGGAAAGCCATTTGTTGTAGAGTTTAGAGAGTACAGGGACCAGTTCAGCAAAGCATTTCGTTATTAATATAACTAGTACAAGATAAGACCCATATGCTTTGAAAGCGCACATATTTTTTATGATTTCCGTGACATGAAATGAAGTGATAACAAAGGTCATCAAGTGTGGGCATTTTGGTAGGGAGTTGTTTTCGGAGTCTAAAGTTGGGTTTAATGTGAAGCGCAAAGCAAGTAGTTCTGCCTCATCAGTTGTCGTACAAACGACATCATTGTGGTTAGATAGCAAGGTAAGTGTTTATTGAGCATTGTTCACCACACTATTCAATATTTTCCAGAAATCCCAAGTACCTAGTTTATGCGGCTGAATGCGTTTCTTGATCATCTTTGTATACCTTCTGTCTCCTTTACCTATCACAGACTTACACTTTTCTCTTGAAGCGAGACATCTCTGTCAAGTCGTAGTTTTACTTACGAATTTGCGTAATACTTGCTTCCTCTGAAGCAGAACATTCCGAGATGAACCATTGAGGAGAGTGAGGCTGGCTGTAGAATATACGCATGGACTCATATGCTTCACTGTCTGCTTTAACCGCTTCCGTTACCGAATGTGCGCACTGATCAGCAGAGAGAGAAAATGTTTTACTTCATGGCACGTCGCCGATGTGCTCTCTGATGGATTCCCAATAAACATGGTTGTAGCATCTCGCCTTTTGAGCAACGGTTTATTAGATTTGGGACGAAATTTTAGAGTGATATTTATCATTACAAGGCGATCAGCGTAGCATGATCTGCCAATAAACATTCGTCAGACTAGCCTCCGGCAGTGAGGTCAAGAGCAGGTCGAGTGGCGAGGTTTTCTGGTCCACACGACCAGGGACACGGGTCGGGAAAGTGGGGAGTTTAAGATCTGTTAAAACAAAGTATTTGTTTAATATTTGGAGTTGGGCAGAGTGTTATTTTCTTTGGTCTATCTCGCCATCACTCACATTATTTTACTATAAAGCAAGTCTACTAATCAACTCGAGCGTACGCTGGCCTTGGTCGCTGGAGAATGTCTTCACCGATCAAGTTGACAGCTTTAGTCATGAACACATACGTGTCAACAAAGGCGTATTGAAATTGTCAATAATCTCACCATATAACGTTAATTAACATGGCTGAATAAACAATCTCGTAATTACTGGATGTATTATTATGATTATCTTCTCTCTGTTGGGGAAAGTCACCCGCCGCTATATGGCTAAAATACACTTTTTGACAGTTTACTCTGTCACATATCAAGTATGCTTAAAACACAACTGTGCACATGTTTCCCGCTGGTCTTTAAAAAGTAAAAAAATATTTGATTTTTTAAAACTTTATCTTCCTCATAAGAAAAGAAAGGTCAGACACAAGATCAGGTTTTAATGTGGGTAAAAATTAAACTCGCAAAAGGATACTCTGTGTCTGGACAAAAAAGAGAATTGCCTCAGTCAAGAAGAACGTATTCTCTCTCTGAGACAGAACAGATACTACCCTACATAATAGATACTGACCAAAACAATGATTGCACACATTCGTCAGAAGCGGTATTAATCTGTGCGACAGTTATCGAAACAATTCGTATGGCGGACTATCACATCATGACCATTATTTACGATCAACCTGCTTCCACACAGATCATGTTTTACATTTCAGATACTACACTTTGATCTTAGTCTGAAGGTTAGCCACTAAGCTCTACGATCTACGGAAACAAGCAACACCAAATAAAATCTTTATCTAATTGAACTTTCATATTTGAAACAATGTCAACTAGGTAAAGTGAATTTTATGACCAATGGGCAGGTTCATTTCAAATGATTTTATTTCAAAGCGTACTAATTACAAATTCTCCATATCTTCTTTTTTGTCCCTGGATATTTTTCTACGTTGGATGATATCTTAATTAGGCTTATTGTTCTTCAACTGATTAATTGTTCGAATGGATAAATAATAAGAATATGAATACAGTAAAAAAAAAACTTTAAGACTACCAAACAAAATTCTATGAGATAAAAACTGTCAATGTTGCATTTTTAGTCTAAATGCACGGGGGCGATCAATGATAATTAGAAGTACTTCATATTTGTTATCAAAATCTATAGAATCATTTTTGAGCAGTCATTTTAAATAATGTAGATAAAAAAACAAATAAATAAACTCCAAAAACAAAATCTACTAGAAGCAATACATGTGCAAGGATAGATTTTATAATAACGTACATGTAAACTGTATATTAGAATATCAGACACTATAACACTTAAAAGTCATCAAAAATAGTAAAAGCTGAGCGCAAATACTGGAGTTTGCGACTTAGAAGAGTTTCAATTTCGTGGTATTATAGAGCTGTGATAAAATAAGAAAAATAGTTTATTATAATTGATATTCTTTTTCCTGACTGGTATTTACTATTTAAGTCTAATCGAAATGAGTGTTAATGATTGATAGCACTTTGAAAAGCACTAGAGTAGTGTTATACAATTAAAATATACTGATATACTTAAAACTGTTTTAAAACGGATAGTACATAAGTAAGGTTATGGGTTTAACATTCTTTTATCGACTGAAGCATTTATTTGAGCGTATACTTCTGATAATAATTTTATTTGCATGACTTTACTAAAATTTGCATTATTGGAATTATTCCGATTACTATTCATGTCAAACTAGGATATCTACACATACTTCTGAACTGACTCTCTTATTTTTCGACGGTATTAGATTGTCTTCGTTCGCTACCAATTATTGTAGTTAATATGTTAATAATGTGTATTAGCTATCTTATAATACGAAGTCATGGTTGAAATCGCATGATTTCAATCAATCGATCCAATGTACATACTTGGAGCAAATCTCTATTTCTGTATAAAAGCCAACAACTAACTAACTATAATTATATATTTTCTATTTTCTTTTGTATCTCTTGTTTCATTATAATAGAGAGTGTGTTTGTTTGTAACCAATATTCAGAATATACATTAAAATGAACAATATGTTGTGATATCCCTCTGGTTCGTGAGACACTACTTTCTATCTGAAATAGATGATTTATATTGAGGATAGTGTTTCGCGATAACAAACCGCAATCATAATTACCTACCATTATCCATGCAGGGTGTTGGTAACCGACAATATAAAAACTGAATTATGCTATAAAGAATCCGCTTTATTCAGAGTTTGCTTTTGCAATAGAAGTTGATTACAAGTCTAATTTCCTGTGTGCTTCATTTCGTCATCTGCATGATGTTCGTTGGTGCAGATGACATTTATTACCTATATTTGGTATTTTGTATCATGTAAAGCGAAATAAGAAGAGAAAACATTCGTAAGATTTCCAGCGGGTTACCCATGTTGGCTGTCAACTGAGAACCTGATGATCATTACGCCTGGTTCCTCCGTCTGAGCCTCACGGCTTTTATATTTGTTTAGTCTCATTTTAATGGTTTAGTTAATGTATGTTGCAACATCAGACCAATACTTATTTTATTTGTGATCTTGCCACATCGATAGTGTTTTCTTCTACACATGTAAATATAACCTTTTGGTTATTTAAAACTAATTTGAATGAATACTTTATCAGTAGTAATAGTTCCTAATCATTTCTGTTAATTAAACACATGTTATGAATGCTGTCATATGCACTACATTTTTCTTTGGTGTAATAGTTGAAGTAATTACTAAATAGTAGAATATACTATACTTTAAATCCTTGATTGGGTAATTTGTTCATGAGAATAACACTCCCAAATAGCACAATGATTTATCTGCATGTCTCAATATTGTTTCAGGCTGCCATGGACGTATGATTAGCTTCTATGAACGTATCTATGGCACTGGAATCATACAATGGAGAAGTGTAATTTGGGATTGATTAACGTTTGCTTAGCCAGGTATTTTCAACGCAAACGGAAAAAAAACTTTTTTCTATAATTGAATATGTTTACACTTATTGTAATATCATTAATGTGATTATGCTTTAAGTTAACTTTATTGATAATCTAAAATTGTAAAGATTTTGTAATAATCCCTTCAATTTAATATACTACACTGCCTCTTCAATGGAGGAGGTAATGCCTGGGAAGATGGTATCATAACAACAAAAACTCACCTTCCCTGAATTGAACGATTGTACATTAGTCGGAAATAGTATAGTAAACTGAATCGAGAATTAGTTTTGGCTTCAGACAAGATAATGAGTCTCCATTCTTAATAGATTATACAATTTAAAATTAAATCTAAATCTTTTCTCCTTTTGTTTAGCAAAGAATTTACATAATTTCTAAAAACAAATAATAATAAAACAATAATAAAACAAATGATAGTATGAAAAAAATATGGTTAATCTTTTTCCCTTTTTTATTTTACAACTTTCAGTTAAATTTAATGTTAACTATTTATGCTTATAAGTTCTAATAATTTTCGTACAGATGAATGGATATAAAAAACTTGCAATTGAACGAATTTTTTAACCGTGATAACTAAAATTACATTTGTGTTTCCACCTACCAAATCTTTCCATTACAATTAAAGTGGACATCATTGTGTTAAATATATGCTTTGAAAAATCTAGGCGATTAGCATCGGTTTTGCAGCAACTGATTTCTATAAATACACGGACAATATATCTTTAATCTTTTCACTTCATGGAAAATTATCGTTATATCTGCAGCATAAATTATAAGCATTGGACAATCAGGATGAACACTCTTTCTTGTGTCAATTTGCATACCCGATAAATTATCTGAGAATTTACACATTCATGTGCAAATGATGCTATTAGGCTGAAATACTGATTACACTAGATTTTACTGAAATATCGTTTCAATATGATTATTCAAATATTTCACTGATTTATTGGACATCTTAATTTGCCTGTCATATTTTTAATTTCATTTTATCAAAAAACTCTGCTCTACTTTTACTTTTGTATCGTTATGCTATGAATAGATAGTTTATCCATATATGACGACGTGTGATGCGATGTGCAGACATCTTTGTTGGCGATTATATTGAGTGTTTAGTTTCAAATAACATTCACTAATAAAATATGAACAAGGTTTGTTAACAATTAATAAATAAATATATTACTTTTTGAATAGAATCGATTATGCACTAACAATTAACAATCGTAAGTTTATTTAATGAACGTACCTGTTTCATATTTAGAGTTGGGGATCAGTATTAAAAAAAAGCTACCTATTTAATAATTAGAGTTGTCGATCATTCCTTCATTATATATGTTGTTACAACGTATTAATTAGACTTTAAAAAATCCAATAATCATTTCAATACAATATAATAACCCGCCAATCGCCTATTTTACGTCGACGTATTTCCAATGTAACTCTGTTTCTGTTGAAGTTTGTTCAATACGATACATTTAAGTTCACGTTTTGTAAAAGTTAAGTACATGACCTAATTGAATTAAGATTCCGCTCAAGATCACGATTGTATAGTTAAACTTGTTTGCAATAGAAGTTGATGTTAATCTCTGTATCTAAAAACTATCTCTTTATTATATATATACACTTTATGGCATGCAAAGCATTTGATTTCAATATAATAAAAGCCACTAAGAAAAATTGAAAAATTCTGCATAAATACATATATATATATATATATATATATATATATATAGTTAAGGTCCCTTGTTGGATACTTGAATCCCCTGTTTTTATTCATGAATTTTCCAACGAATGCTAAATCTGCGATATCTTAGATTTAGTTAGTTTCTCTGGGAATTTGAACTGCATTTTCTTTTTGTTTTCATTTGTTAAAATGACTCAAACTTCTTTAGACTATCTCTCTCTCTCTCTCTCTCTCTCTCTCTCTATATATATATATATATATATATATATATATATATATATACATATAATTAATTAATAACAAACAGTAATACTAGCTTCATTGCGAGATCCAACATGATGTGTTGTTGTTGATCACTTCTCACCGCTTGCTGTGAATACCCGCCGACTTGGTATTTACAAAGTTAAATTCCTCCTGAATTCCAAGCTAAGTTCTGGTGGTCAACTGGTAAGTCACTTGACTGCGAATCAGTGCTGATTTGTGATTGGAGTTCGCGCCCGCCGACCGTTGGGAATTAGTTCCTGCATTAAAGATTGCGTAAGCATGAAACATCAATGTATGTAGGTAATAAATAATTAATATTAATTTTTAAATATTATTAAATATATATATATATATATATATATATATATATATATATATTTAATAATATTTAAAAATTAATATATATATATATATATATATATATATATTTAATAATATTTAAAAATTAATATATATATATATATATAAAAATAAAAGTTTCAAGAATCTTAATTCTAATTAATTAATTTTAAACACTGAAACAAGTTAATACCTTATTAAGTGCATTTTATTAGATAACACCACAGTTTCAAGTTTAATAACATGTGTTTATTTATTTTCAGTGGAAAGAAGCGGGGAATAGAATTTTTGATGCTAAGCATATACACACGGCAGAATGCGTATCAGCTATATTATTGCTGAGTTATTTTTTTACGAACGAAAATGTTATTGATGCACGTTAAAAAAGGAAGCATTAAATGTGGTAGATAATGAAGAGTGGCAAAAATGAATCGTGGCCAAGTCCATTGTGGGTGGGACGTCGAGAAATAAATAGAGGCGACTTGATAACTGGTAAAAAGGAAAAGGTTCGGGAGTGCAAATAGAACTTAAGAATGACGGTTTCAAAAACGCGAATAGCCGATACGCTTGGTGATCGGACTATCGATGTACCGGAAGAATGCGAGTTTTGTGTCCGCTGACTAAAAATGCGGAATGAAGGAATCCCGTGACTTGTACTTCACCAAAGTGCTTGTAGAACAATTGCTTCAGTTCACGCTCGGATAGACAATGCAGAGCAAATTGCCTTCCAATCGAATGTATATACGAAAGAGTTTCTAGCGTAAACCAAGAAAAAGATTACATGAGACAAAATTATGTCAAAATATTGTTTAATATGTGTGCGTAGCCGGCGTAAACCATCCGGTAATAGCAAATAAAGAAAACCAAAGTGTTTTCGTATACGTTCTGTTTTTTTGTCATTCTTGTTGGACCTTAACGAGTACTCTGAAAGAACGGGTAATGCACTTCCTCATATTGTTTGTTGATTGTAAAGTAATGTTAGAGACTGATGTTTCATCAGGGGTAATAGTTTAGAATAGAGATTATTATGTACACAACGACAAGTGTATGTAAAGTAGGAACATTCACTCTGACATAGCAACATATTTATCATATGAAAAATACGCAATCCTATGTCTTTTTATATATTTTCGTTAATTTGCTTTTGGAAGGTTCTTTTTAACAACTAATATTTTGAAAAGTGAAAACCCGCTTTTTGCTCGCATCTCAAAACCGCACCGTTTTCTCAAATAAGCGTCGTCATCCTCTATTTATATTATGTTAACTATCATCCCGTAACGACGATGCCAGAACTGTCAAAACAGTTACGTTAATCTCGAAGAAACGAATACTATTTGCAACTGTAAACATATTGTTTTCTCAAATTATGTACGCATGAAGAATTTAAATGCAACACGCGATAAATCCAACTTAGTTACAGTGAGACCTTAAATAATAAAAGGACGAATAGATTAAATATAGATTAAATATAGACTCCGACGAAAAGCTTCTTTTGGTTGAACGCAAAACGGAATTATGCCGGTTTCATTTTATGCAAACACACGATTTGGATGTGTGTTAGGTTCATACTTTTGAAAATGGCTTTTATAGCGTTTTGCATTCGAACTCTTAATATATAATTCCAACGAGAGATCCTGCATGGCTTCCGATCCAATTATAAATGTTATAAATTGCTTTTGACAGATATTGATACGTGAGGCACAATTCAAAGCTAATACCCCTTTTCATTGTTTTTTCAGATTCAAGTCTATCTTCTCTGTTAATAAATATTCGATATTCTCTCTGCTTCAACAATGTGTTCATTACCATTTCTTTGAGAATCAAAAAGGAATCACGGCAATGAATGATCATTTTTAATTATTCTTATTGAATGAGAAATCTCCACACCTCTATTATAAATACCTTTCTCGATGTTGCCATTTTAAATTAAGAAGAATGCGATAATCGAAAGAACTCACAGGTGTATGTTAGATGTTAGGTGAACGATTCCATATCGGCTTTGGTACAGAAATATTTAAATAATGATACTTAAATTAAATACCTTTAAATATTAAAACATTGTAAGAAAATAAATGTTTGTTAAATATTGAGAGTATATAAATAAATTATTCGGAAAAAAATACTTCAGTAAAACGGCATGATATTAAACATAAATTGTGTTGATTATTTACACATGTCGCACGTCGTCATATTAGTAGATGCTACGCTCACAACATTTCGGTAGTTGTACTCTCCGGCCTTTTACAAGTGTCGATAACTGAACCGTTAACGTATTTTACTGGTAAAGCTGTTCTCATTCGTGTTTCGTGGTGTTCAGATATATTGTGTTAGATTAATGTTTATCAAGTTTCTTCATCATTGATTGAGCTCTAAACTTGGAGTTTAAAATAAGCAGGTCTTTTAAGAGTAAACCTTGTGACGGGAGAAAAAATAGCTGAGAGGTTTTCACGATAAATAAACATCGTAATAAGAACAGCAGTTTAAAACTTATAAATAAGTCTTGTTAATAATTTAAAAGGCATTACTTATTTGTTTGGAGATTTATTTTGAGAATTGAGTTAATTTACGCGATTTTAATTGTAAATGCTGCCATTTCCATTTGCTTCTCGGATGGAAAATCGCCATTTAATCATGGCTAATGTTTTATTTGTTATTGTAAAAAAAAACATTCTGTCTAGACAGCTTTTAAGGAAATAGAACATTGTTGTACATTTGAAACAAATGAAAACATTCCGATTTACTCAATTATTGTGTTTCGCCTTTTTCATGCCAACATTTGTTTTTAGTTGTGGACATTTTATGTATTGTAACCCATTAACTTAAAGTCACTTATAATATATTTTTTGGCTAGTGAAATCATAATGGTGAGTATTTTCCTAATACTAGAGGTTTGGATTTTCTATCTATATTATCTAAATACCGTAAATCTAGCTTGCTTGCTTTCTTGTTATCTTATATTGCAAATAATATTTATTTAAATAATGTCACATGAGTCAAGAGCAGAAAAGAAATACTCGATTATTTCTTGGCGTTTGATGTATCCTTTTTCCTTTCCTAATATGTTCTGGTCTGCATCCTGTAGTCAGAATAAGCTTCAAACACTGCTCACTTGGGAAATGACAAAATTTGCTGCTCTTTATGTCGATGATAATGATTGACAAGCACTTTTTAGTAATGTCGTCAAATCGTGAGCAGTGATCGTGTCTTCTACATTTCACAGAGTGTTAAGTTCTGTACCGTATGACTGTGAGAATCTTCAGATGCCTGGATGAACTGATCAATTATTCTTTTGATAATAATGCATATGCATTACGTAATGATATTTTTCAAATCTAGCGCGATAATTGTATCATCTTCTTTTAACAATAGGTAATAATAACAAGTATTGCTTGCATGCCCCTTTCTATCAGTTCCTCAATATGTTCCGGTGCGATACAAAGATGACACTTTATGAAGTCTAGACGAAATACACCACAGGGAAACCTAATACCAGTCTGGAACAGCCAACAAACATGTCCGAATTGTACACATAGTTGAAATTAAGGTTGCCTCATTTGTTTGTCATTTACTTGAGATCGGATGACGCCTAAAAGATCAAGATATGAGCAATTGTTGCTTTATCAGCCAATGTTGAATACAATCAATTATATATTTTATTAATGCTTACTTAATTATTCAACTTCGGGTTCAGATATTTATAATTATATTGTATGCATGGTATAAAAGAGTAAGACACGACATATATTTTAATGAGATTGCAACAGGCGATAGATATAACATTGAATCATACAGATACTATGTAAGGAGTAATACACCTATGCTTGTCTATGCTTGTCGATATCATGACACTGTTAACCTGACTCTGATTCCTCAAACATTCACGACGTACATTTCCCAAGTACAACTAAATATTTTCCCAGCTGTCAGATACATCAAAGGTAACTTGTGTCTCACCAGTAAGAATAACCTGACTTATGTATATTCACCAATATTTCCATGTCCATTCCATTTTTTAACTGCGAGTCTTGGCGTAAGAGAAACAATTTTACTGGAACCGTCACATATGCTATTTTTGTATGAATTTCGATACGTCAGGATTACAAGCTCCGATAGAAATTGATTATATGATTGACTAAGTATTCTAAAGATCTGATCACCAATACTTCTCTAATCCCATCATCGTTTTCTGGTGATGGATACTTCTGGAGTTTTTTTACACTGCCGAGATGGCTATTTTTGCTTGAGGCAATGTCACCAGAAAAGAAACCGTTAGCATATTTTTTTTTATTGTAATAGAATTTCGCCGTCGATTAGGAGATTTTAGACGGCCAATATTTAAAAAAAGATATGTAAACGCTATTAACGCAGGTAAATCTTAAACATAAAAAGCTGAGAGCGAATAATAACGCAGATTTTCTGAGGAAAACGTTTTGCAGAAAAATCCGTAGTTTATTTATCAAGCTATTACCGTTGTTCAGTATTCATATAAGGAGCTGTAAAACAGAAACAATCCGTGTGTTTTGAGATATATATATATATATATATATATATATATATATATATATATATGTGTATAAACGAAAAGATTGAAAATGGTGTATTAGTGGGTTCCCCAACGTGTGAATTTTCTCTTCTCTTTGTGTTTTGTTTGGTTTCACCCAAAAGTGAACCACTGTATAGTGGATGTTATTTCAAGACACGTTAATCAAAAAACTTTTTACTCTTTTTTAATATTTCTAAATATTTTGTAATATTTCAGAAACAATATTGAC
>OY744521.1:12306620-12404120 GCA_963556195.1 Sepiola atlantica | reverse complement strand
TCAGTGTAAGTAATACAGTTTAAAAAACAGTTAATTTTATTTATAGAGTTAAACAATAAAATATAAACGACACAGAAAAATGTACAGAATTCTAACCTGTGAATCAGTCGTACATTATCTTAACTACATGACTAATGATGCCAACGGCCAGAGATAGAGAGAGAGAGAGAGAGAGATAGAGAGAGAAAGAGAGAGAGAGAGAGAGATGAACTTGTATATTTCGGAAAAATAAACACAACATACTACACTAAAATAAACATTTCAGATTGCCGAAGGTCTAAAATAAAAGCGAATAAAACCATCACACCATAATTTAAAGTTTGCTCGTATTTTCATTTCATTTTTATTAAAACTACTATCATACCGTTCTAGTTTTTTCAAATAGACAATTAATAGTCATGAGTAATTAAGTAAAACAACACTCTAAAGAAATACTTACTACATGGATGTACTATACACACATTCAGTAACCATGTTAAGTAAAACATTTCTTATTCTTACGATTCTTCTTTGCTTAAAGAATACGGTTTCTTTAAAAACACCTATGTGGTTACTCTATAAGACAAACGTTTTTATCTATTATGAAACTAGGAGATTATCTACGCTTTCCAACCCGATATTCTTAGAGATAATACGACATTTATCTTTTTTATATATAAATATTTCGACACATATATAAAACATAACATTGTAATTTGGGGTCCTAGGGTGGGAGCAGGTTTCTTCAATTATTCCCAGGCAAAGGCGGAACCAGTCGAGATAGTTTATATATATATATATATATATATATATATATATATATATATATATATATATATATATATATAGTTATGAAAATATATTTATGGTAATTAAGCTCCACAGGGGCTTCCGGGTTTTATTCCCTTAGGGAATCGTCAGGCGTAAATGCTATTATATATATATATATATATATATATATATATATTTATTTATATATATATATATATATATATATATATATATATATTGAAATCAGTGTGAGAAGTAGATATACAGAAATAAATATTGATAGATAGAAAGAAAGAAGAATACAAATAATATATTTATAAAGAAACAGAGAATAAGAAAATAGAGAGATATTACTTTATAGAAAGCGCCATATAAATAAATTTGAAACATATAAAAAAGATAGAGTAAAATGAAATAATATTTATTGATAATAATAATGATCGTTTTGAAAGAGTCTTATATAAATAATAATATGGCTATACGAAATCGATTCTGGTGTGACACGATAACAAATTTAAGAGGATAATAACGCATATAAAAATGTAGAAGCGAATGATGGCGTGAGGCTACATTATGGGTTGGAGAAGCAAGACAATATTTCAATCGATTTATTTGGCATCGCTAGCACAAGTGGCATCGGATTGATGTACAGGTACTTTTCGGAAATTAAAAGACTGTCTTCAGTGTGGAATGCGAGTCGAGACGTATAAAGAATTCTCTTTTAGAAACTATGATGCCATAGGCATTTTCAGAAATTAGTTCCTACACTGTCAAAGGAATTATTTCCTTTCTCTATTTTCCTCTCTCGATATATCTATGTCCACGTACTGTTATCGGACCGAAGAAGAGAACGTATGAATACAAAAAGTTTTGTGATTTATATAAACAGACATCGATGAATGAATTATCAGCTATGTATAAATACTAGAGCGTCGCATTTTCGTATTGCCTCGTTTGGCTGTCCAGTACTGTTACTCACTTTACTTGCATTTTACTTCAGTTTAAGGTTTCATAAATCAAACAACCTCTGACTTGCCTTACACTTGATTTCTATATGAGATTCAGATATTCAACTGTTCAATCCGGAATCTTCTGTCTCTCGAATGTTGAGTTAGTAAATCAGTGAAGAAACCAAATTTTCCTTTCCCCGATTGACAACTTAACTATGTTATACATTATATTCTTTGTTGTAGTTTCTTTGTTTAGTCGAATTTCGGACAATAATTAATCTAGTTTTGTAGGGTATGAAGCTTCTAGTGTTACTTGAACAAAAAGTCACTAGGTGGAGTGTCACCATTTATACTTACAAGCCAGTGCATAGTTATGCCGAGGTTTTCATTTTTGGTTTCGAATAGTTATTTTAATATTTGGCTAGGTTTTACTATGCTCATATAAGCTTGTCTTAATCAACCTCATTTACAGAAAGACCAGAGACACTAGAGGATCACGTCACGTAGGCATTCACACTCTCTGACTTCATTTTACTTCAGTCGAAGTTCTCAGAAATAAAGGGCCCCCTTCCTGAGGCTAACACTTGATCTAACTTCTTTTTTTTCATTTTAATTTAGTTTATCTAAAGAGATCAATGGGCCTACTCTTGAGGCTACCACTTGATTTCCCTATCAGTAAAATTTATATCCGAGGGCTCTCTTAAGGATAGATGTGGTTCCTTTTAGGGCTGCTATCTGTACTTCCCTACAATTTGGTTTTCCGGGGATTGTTTCTAAGTATTTACTTAGATTTTTTTCACCAGACCAGTTGCCCCCACTACAACCGGTATGATGTTTATTTCATCGAGGGACCATGTTATTTTTAGATCATTTTTGAGATCTTGGTATTTTGTTATTTTTTCGCGTTCGGCTCTATTGAGGCCGTAGTGATTTGGGACGGTTACATCAATGATGAGAGCAGTTTTATCTGGTTTGTTCCAGATGACAATGTCTGGTTTGATGGCCTTGTCTTTTATGTATCTGCCCGCCTGTATGTCTTTATCATAGAACACTGTCACTTTTCCATTCGATGTTATGGGTGGGGGTTCATGTTCCCAGATGTTCAGTGATCTTCTAGCTGCATCTTTCCGCAGATGTGTGTATTCGGAGGTGAAATTTCAAAGCGGAACTGCCTGAAAACTCAGTTACACAAACTTTGAAATAATATTAGAATGTTTAGAATAGTTTATACATGCGTGACGTCACAGATAAATAGATGCCCAGTCATACACATATAACCATATCTCTATATGTATCTCTGTATATACACTTATTCTAGCACGGGCCTTGAGTTGTCCGGCATTGGGATGCGGAATAGTATCTAACGCACAAAACTGGTAACAGTCAATTATTTACTGGCAACATTGTGAGATAAGTATAACTGAAAAAGTGTATATTTTACTGTCATAATAGCGAGGTAGTAAAACAATAAAACCATACATAAACGCGTTGAGAAAATAAGATTGAACACTCATGAGAATTGTGTTAATTTAATGTAAACACTAACAGTCGATTTGCTATTGGAATCAGTGATATGTAAGTATTACGAAGAATTTACCAACAAATGAAGCTGTTTTAAGTGTTCTTTGAAAAAGGAATCAATGCGCGAGTTAAGTATTACTTAAAAATGAAAACCATAAATGAATGATTTCGAAGTATTTACCTAAAATCTATGCAGATGTAAATTGGCTAATAAATGTAACGAATACTGAATAATATTGTTTGCTACCAATGTATTATGGCAACGATCTACATTTCTTTCCTTATTTCTAGAAGAGTTTATCGAAAAGGGGAGATAATTCGATTTTTACGAAGACTCATTACGAAACGATTATATCCGAATTTTTTTTCTTACGGGAAACCGTAACACAGATGGACCAGAAAGAGAGTTTGTAAGAACCTACATTAAACAAAACAGAATTTTAAAAATAAAATATATTTAGGAACGTTATTAAAATGGAAATAAATTACTTTTATTCAAGTAATTTTAATAACACATAAATCATATGAATATAAATTATTTGAAAAAAGTTTTACACTGGGTGCAATTCAACTATCTGGGCAAAAATACTTCCCATATAAAGTTTATATTTATATATATATATATATATATATATATATATATATATATAAACAAGTTTTACACTAGGTACAATTGAAAGACATTAACACACGTTTTGTTTATCTCTAGTTAGATATAGAATGTCTTGAAAATTAACGGATTGACATCGATTTTCAGAAAATTAAGAAAACAATTAAGACAGTTTAGATTATCTCCCCTTCTCAAGAAAAACATCAAATTATCTCCCCTTTAGATTCACTCTTTTAGAAATAAATAATTAAATGTATGTATTTGTCATAATGCATCAACACCATATTAATTGATCCATTCTTTACTGAGATATTTATTGTTTAATTTATTTTCATTTTATGAAACGAAGGAAACCTAATTAAAACAGGAATTCCATTTTTTACGAGCAAATATATTGAATTAAAGTGAACTGGTATTAGTAGAGAAACTAATTAAGCAACTTGTTGATTGAAAACATATACTATTTGTATCCTCGAGTCTCACAATATACTAATGTCTAGGAATCACTTAATTAATAAAAAGTCCAAAATTGTTCGAAATTCAAACTTTCGAAAGTGAGGCATAATTAAAAATAACCAACCATATTTTAAAGTAAACTCGGCGCATTAAAATTAAAAGTATGAAACATTTTAGCAGTAATACACAGTAAAATATTAAAGAATACGAATACTTCACGTAATAAATAATACAGGATACCAAATATATAATTGTTAATATAAAACTTATACTAAAAATAATATATAGTTTTGTTTGAAATAAATATATTAATGATTCTGGTATTAAGTTGGTGAGTTCTATATTTGTTCATAGATTAGAGTATTCTGAGCATTTATAAAATGGATATTATATTCTTTAATTCTATAATTAATTAAATACATCTTTTATATGAAATATATGATTTACATTAATAAAATACAATGAAAAACGTACACTTAATTAAAATGTAATTATCTGAAAGAGAAAATGGCCCATAAGAATGGGGAATTAACTCACAGTTAAAATATTCTCCTTTTATTTTATTAAAATTAGAAGTAATTTTAATAATATGAAATTTTCGTATTCTTATTTTTAAAGTCTTTTATTTTTTTCCTTTTCCATTTCATTCTTTTATTTTCTGTTTAAAATTTTATTCGAATTTTGTGATCTACATTAGAATGATATGTTTAAGAAGTATACATACTTTTTAATAGCTCTGTCAGACACCACAATCAACGGCTGTAACAACTACAATAACATATTTGTTTCAGGAATAACCCGAGAGAACAGATCGTTATTTAGTACATATACAAATGCAATTCAGACTCAAATGCGAGCATGTTACAGGAGATTGAAGGAATATATTCTACAATTTGACATTCATGGTAATAGAAGACACATTCACACTGTGGTAGAATTCCAGGCTGAAATAGAACCAGTAGTCTGATTACAATTTAATATTGATTAACCGTTCTTCGTTAGAATAATTCAACAGAATCTTGTGTCAAAGTATCAGAGTGAAAGTTAAGGAAGTGAATTGTATTGAATGGCTTTGTGTAAGCCAAGACAGGGTCGATTACCGGAAGTCCAAGATGAAGTTAAGTGACCTTTGATGTGAACTAGGAAACTGAACAGCTGAATACGAAAGAATGAAGAAAAACAAGAAAGGCATGATTATTATGTAACCATATTAGACGAAAAATCTCGACAGGAAAACGACAGAGAGCCCTATTACAAGATTTAGGTGTATTACTGTTGCTCAGTTTACAGGATAACCAGTGGCCATTATCATTGAGAAATGACTAGGGATTACTCATATTGGAGTTTCACGTGATTCATAATAATATTCGTATTTATTTAATAGTAGTACACGAAACGCTTATGTTGTGATACGGAATCGGACCCATATTCCGCCAGCTTTATGTCGGCAGCTTTCGGAAAGGTTACGTAATCCGCCGAAAGATGTTAGAGTAGTTAGCCAATCAGCTGTTAGAAAACGTTTAACAGTAAAAATATAATAAGTCCAAATATGGACAAATTGATTGGTTTAATTTTCCTAAAAATATACTTATTTTTTAACTTTTTAATTATAAAAAATGCTTCGTAGCATATGTGTTCGTATGTTTCGTTCTGTGTATATGCAAACAAGTTAAAACAAATAAGAACACACTTTTGACCAGTTGACTATGTTTATTTCCTTCATAAAACAAAGACGATTAATAACACCTATGTTTTCTCCTGCATTCTAACCTGTTTTCCGTGTGTCTCTTTTTTCAAACATGTAGTCTACCACGGCATTTATTGTTCATGACTTATCGTTTACCCTACCCCTTACTTATGTTTTGTAGTATGTATATACAAATACAGTTAAAAAGACATACGTTTTACTCGTTGACTACGTTCATTGTCCTAGGCCAAACAAAATCATTGCTGGAAAGTTTTCTTGAAAATAAATTGATTATTAGCAGTTGTTTAGCTGTTTTGTACCTTATATATATATATATATATATATATATATATATATATATATATATATATATATATATATATATTTATTTATTTATTTTGCTACAGAAAAAATCGTGCAACATTCGTATCGTCGGATTCAAACACGGAAGGACTTAGCCATCCGGCTCTCTTCAGCTTCTGTTGTCATCTGTTTCAGAAATGTGAATCACGTGTCACTCTCGTTTGGACACGTTATTTGCTTAGAGCGTTGTGTATGTTTGTTTACATTTAAATTTAAATTTAGTGTAAGGTAGGTTTGAAAAAAAAGGGGGCGGTGAAAAGTAACAGTTGAGATTTACACAGATGACAATAGAAGCTGAAGAGAGCCGAATGGCTAAGTCCTTCCGTGTTTGAAACCGACGGTACGAATGTTGTACTATTTTTTCTGTACCAAAATAAATAAATATTATGTTCTTAATTTTTAATTTTTTAACTTTAATTCTTAATAAATCGAGCACTCTGCTGGGATTTTTCCTGCTATATTACAAAGAAGTTATATATATATATATATATATATATATATATATATATATATATATATACACATACACACATATATATATATATATATATATATATACACATACACACACATATATATATATATATATATATATATATATATATATATATATATATATATAGCAATAGATAAAGTGAACGAATAAAATTAGGTACGAATAAAATTTTATTACAATTCAAAGTTCAGTTAAAGTACTCAGAGGACCATTACCGCAATGATATTACTGCAGGTAATACAAATTAAACTTTGAAAAATATATAAAATATACATAGAAAAATACATAAATGTATATACAACATCAAATATATAGGCCCAAAACATACTATTTAGTGAAACGATACAATTCATCCAAGTCAACAAGTTTAAAATAGCTCCAGGCAAGACATCCAAGGTGTTGATTAAAGAATAATCCTGTCTACTGGGATTGCAAGAGTTGTATTGCCTTTGAATGTAATCTTCTTTCTTTTGAGTATTTCTATCGGACCTGGAAGAAAAAATGGCCGAATACAATACGCCAGTTTAATTTTATTCGAATTGCATTTTATTCGAATTGCATTTGTTACGTTTGCGTCATTCCTATCAGCTATTGAATACTCTGAATTTGGACATTATAATATTCAAAACCTAGTGAGTCTTGTGAACTTTTTATATTATTTGTCTTCTCTATCGTTTTTTTAGAAATTTATTAATTTGCATACACTTTGAATACAATTTTCACTATTATCTACTACATCGACAGTAAATGAACTTCAAGCCTGGATAACTTTTTTTCGCTTTTTTCGCTCTTGGACTACCATTCACCATTTGGATTATTCAAGATGCAAAATACATTGCTTATAATAATGTCTAAATACGGAAATACAGTAGTCGCTATTCCTACCATCCAGGAAGTGACGTAGTCAGATCTATTGAAGGGAGCGTCTGTTATATTTTATGTGCAACGTATGCTACTGTGTGGCAGGAAAGACCTTACAATGCATTGATATTTGCTGTTGCTGTTATACAAGTGAAACATGGACAACTCTCAATCTATTTTAAAGTAAATGTTTAAAAACTTTCCTTGTTATACTTTCGCAAGATAGACTAAGAAATGCACATACCATACAGTTGCTTAATAAAAACTGACCCATCAACGACGTTATTTGAAAAAAAGCGAATAACGTCGTGTACATATGTTTCCCGGCTACCATACTCCAGCTATGTAAAAAAGATTTTATTAGAGAAAGATCAAGAGGACAACCAGCAAGATATGAGATGACAGGATAAGTGATAAGACTAACATACCACATCGAACAGCTGAAATACTGTCCCGATACTCACATTTTTGGCGGGATTTTGTGTTCAAGAATGTGGCGAAGCTTGCTGGAGTTCGCAAATAAGTCAAGTCAGTAAGTCGATAATTTTGAAAGTGTATTATATAACATGTGTGCCGTGTTTGTCGACTGGCTAGATTTCGTGGATATTAAGATTTACAAAGATAATAAAAGATAAGCACCGAAGCAGTACATGGTTAGTCTCTGTTGTTTAAGCTGATATCAAATAGATATAAAGAGGCAAAGAAAGTTAATAGCTAAAGCAAAGAAAATACATTTCATGGATATTATATAATTGTAAATAATACATGATATAATGATATATTTGGGACTTTCTGACGTCATTGAACTACACTGTATTACTTCATGTTTATGATAATTTCTAAACCAAATTGTAAATAATACATGATATAATGATATATTTGGGACTTTCTGACGTCATTGAACTACACTGTATTACTTCATGTTTATGATAATCTCTAAACCAAATTGTAAATAATACATAGTATAATGATATATTTGGGACTTTCTGACGTCATTGAACTGCACTGTATTACTTCATGTTTATGATAATTTCTAAACCAAATTGTAAATAATACATGATATGAGACAGAGAATAACACTTATACGGCAATTCTATATCAAATAATCGAGAAAAACATTTAACAAATGTTTTCTATATCTCTCAGAGTTTGTTCAAACTCCCCTTAGTTGCTAGTATCATAACAACTAGACAAACCTGAAAATTTGAGCGTGCAACTCTCTACGGTTTCTAAACTATTGGATTTTTAAGAATCCAGGTATGTCGCGAAATGTTACGAACTCGCAACATTAGTAAATTACATTATTTTGCATAAAATGAATTCTAGATTATCTACCGAAAATGTTTTTGTACAAGAAACCCCAAAAGTACACTTCACACCTCTAAATATCAACTGTTTTGAGTTATTTTACATGTTTTCCTGAATTTGGGTGTGGGTCTATTAAGTACCCCAAAATATGCGGCAATATTGAAAAGATATTTTTTTATTTTTCTGTGTGTTCTACACATTTTGAACTTTCTTTCATCTAAAAATGAAGTCTTGCTCTCTCTATATTATTTGAGGTTAACATATAATTCTGGATAAATGATTTTAAGGTTACACAATTCCGCACATTTCATATCTATTCATATAAGAGCAAACATCAGGGTGAAATTCTGAATCTAGTCTTATTCTGTGGATGACTGTCTTGGGTGTGTGGGTTAGGGTTTGGGTTAGGGTTAATGTAAGGGTTAGCTGTTTGACTCTGATTGTTGAAAAAATTATTTATTTCTGTTGTAAATATTTACTTGCCTTAATAACGACTACTAAACATCGTACAACAAATAAAAAAATAAATACTACGTACACCATGATACTTAAACCAGACTAATTAATACATTTGTTTTCTGACATTCACTAGTCTTGAATATAACTACCGGCGCCATTGTTGAATTATCCTCATGGATTAACCTTATATATGATATTTATCTTGTGAATTGATATTATGATGTTGTATGTTTAATCCCCGGATAAGTTTCTCACACTCATAAAATGTTGTAATAATAATCCCAATAAAAAGCGAATAACTTATTGATTTTCAGATCGATAAGTGAAGCAATAAATTAGTAATGAAGGAGCCAAGTTGAAAATAGACAAAGAGAATTTCTGGAAAAGATAAAGGAAGTAGACAGAGATAGAAAGCTAAACATAGACTCTTGTCTGGAAAGTCCATGATAGGTGATGCCATTTGCGTGGATAATTCCAAGCGTAAATCAACGTTAAATTCGATGATTTCTCTTTTAGTTCCTTCAGAATTGCTATTTACAGGAATCACCAAGTAAACATCAATCAAAACAATAATTCAAGCCAACTAATCTCAGACATGGAGAATTGTTAGAGAGTTGAATTAGTTTGAGTTTAACTAACTTTTTCTATATGTTTAATATTTATATTCTAAGAGCTAATCACTGTAAACACTTAATCTACTTAAAATCATATTGAAAATGTACGTTCACACGATAACGTATAATTGTTTTAAATGATATACACAATGCACTGATGCATTTTATTTGAAATATGCTGCAATATGCAATATATACTAGACTACGCATGACTCTTTTAGTTATAATCGCCATCACTTTTTATTCAACTTAAATTTAATTGGAAAAATTCATAAGTGTCATATGCGCTTTAATATAACTGCTATATAATCAAAAGATTATAACTATATGTAATCTATATGCTTTAGAGAATTAGTTATTATTTTGCTATATGATTTACTAACGTGTTTGTAGTATGTACAGACACTATTTAAATTAGATTGAAAAAGCTGGAAAAAGTAAGTCACTTTTTTATAAATGCTCAATAATTTGCTAAAAGACACGAGATGTGGTTGAATCAACATAGAGTGAGTATTGATTTACTCCTCTCCAGGAGTTAGGCACAATGCCAGTTTTTATCTTACTCCCACAAGTAAGATATGACCCAGGTCGGGAAAGTGGTTTGTAAAAATTGCCTGGACAGTCCTGTCGGCATTCCCCGGTAGGGGCGCCTCAGGCAGTAAGCAATAAACTTACTCCTCCCCAAAGAGAGGAGGCAAAGCCTGGGAAGGCGGACATCCCAGAACTGCACAGGACAGACCCATAGACCGGCGTAAATCAAGACCCGAAGGCCAAGACAACACCAGTATGGGGTGCAGTATCCATCGGAACAGATACTACACTTTGATCTTAGCCAAAAGGCCAAGAACAAACAGTTCATAGAGTGAGTAGAGGGGAGATAAATTCTTTAGATAACAAAGTGAGTGATGCATGACTTGTTGTGTTAATTCTAAATTACGACTTATTAGAACAATCGATACAGATTTTTTTCTCAAGCAAAAGTCAGTCCCTGAATGAATGTATATATCAGCACGCAGTTTGTGTGACTAAATTATAAGCGAACAACGTTAATTAACTGAACGTTTTGGATATGAGACTTATTTAATGAATAAGCTGTTTTTTTTAAATTGACCATTTGTTTTCTCAGATGGTTTTATATATATATAAAATTGTCTTTTGAATTGATTTATATACTAAAAATTATTTAAGTTTTACTAACAGATTTCTTTGACGTCATTGAAAATAATGTCAAATACAACGGAGTGCTTTTCTCTTAAATGGAGATCTGTTGTAAAATATTTTGTGGCTACAAAAAGCAAACGTTGTGAAATCTATAGATGAGTGGTTGATGTGTACAAAATAATAATCAGGACGATGTCACGCCTCATACCGCATGGTAAACAGTGAAATCTATAAAGTATAGAACAGTTATTAAATTCTTATTTAAGTCCACATACCTCTCCTTTTTTATTTTAATGTGTTAGTGTCCATACTGCGATTTTCTGCGTAGGGAAATATGTTGCTTATCATATTATGTTGGGGTAACAAAGAGGCCTGTATATCTCACCTTCGAGAAGAAATACATTTATAAATTAGAAATATTCTAGAATAATTTTTATAAAAGTTTGAACATATATATTTCTAACGGGTTTGTCATGAACCACTAAGAAGATGAATGCTTCCCTCTTCAACATCAGATTGAGAACGAAAATATTCGGTTTGCAAATCTTAACTTTCTGAAAATGTAGATAGGTCCTGCCTATTGCGCGGTTTGCACTACTTTTTTGCCAATTAGTCAAAGCCACCCAATGTTTTGTCTTGTTCTTGGACTTGGACAATGAACGCCGTCCAGTCACTTTTATTCGTATTCATCTAGGCCACTTGGAGAAATTTGTTTGTCACTTAGTATCACATAACAATACTGGTTCGCTTCAGTTCTGACAAGTGTGGTTTACAATTTTGGGCGATATTTCGGCAGATCCTTCAAACCACTATTACACTAACAAGTATGTAGCGCTAGAGGCGGTCGCTCTATCAACAGTGAAATACTATCTATTAAACTTTAGTACAATTTCACGCATTGGAAAATATTTTCCACTATCATCAATGGGCTCTCCCGAGGCAAAAACCTACTAGATAAACACTCGACTGATAGTCTACTTGTGTGAACTTGGTTTCTGAAATTCAGACAACACCCATTTTATTTGATCAACTCTATCAAAAACAGTATTAATGACAATGAGAACAAACAGTACTACGACCACACAAGACACCCAAAACGCACACACCAAATTAATTATATTGTATTTTACCTGTAGGCTCTGTATCGCAAATATCGTTAAAACTGGTTATGCTTAGAAGTAACCTCTTAATGTAGAATTATATTGTTTTGTAAATTCCTGAGATAGCCTTGAACTAAGCGAAACTTATTTAAACACCTCAATTTCCTCTAATCTTTTTGATATTCCAAGATACGCCTCACTCTGTCGTAAACACTAACACATATATAGGGTAAGGGATAGGGTTAGGGTAAAGGTTAGAGTGATGGTTAGGGTTAGGGTTAGGGTTAGGGTTAGTATTAGGGTTAGGGTTTGGGTTAAGGTTAAGGTTAAGTTGAGGGTGACGGTTAGGGTTAGGGTTAAGATAAGGGTAAGGGGGGGTTAAGGTTAAGTGTTAAGGTTAGGGTTAGGGTTAGGGTATGTTTTGTTGAAAAGAGAAGCGGGTGAAATACAAAAAGAGAAAGTAAGTGTTTACATATATTTTTAGTTTGCAGTATGAGACTAAGAAATGACTGCAGTATTGAATAACATAAGACAAGACAGAAGTTTTTTTTTAATCCATGATTAAGAAAACAGCGGGAGTGTTTTTACTATTTATTTTAAAATGTTTCGTTGAAAAAAGAGAATAACAAGTATAAGCACTTGGTTCGTTTTTTGCAGAATAAAGATTAAACTTTTGTTTGAAGCCAAAAAAGAGGGAAGAAAGAAGAGTAAGTTTTTCCAGTTTCTCGTGAACAAGGAATATAATCTTGCATATTATGCATGTACCATCACAATCCTTACTATGAATCTTGTTTGATTTTTTTCATTGTGAGACAAAAGAGTAACACAAGAAAAAAGACAATAGAATGAACGAGGTATTTTGTAGTTTGTTTTAAAAAAAATAAGAAAAATATGTACGTCGTAATTATTTCTCGCTCAGGGTTAACAATTAAATTTGTTTGGTGTTTTATTATCATGTAGTGGAAGACTTAGGTCAGGAATTCGATTAGTTTTAATTTTGTAGCAACTTAATAAAGAAGCCATGATTGAATGAGAGTTGTCTTTAAGTGTACCTTTTTTGCGGTGACGTTATCAGGGTCCGAAATTAAACCGGTGTTTTAACGAAATATATTTGACTATGTGTCGTTGTGACATGCTCTTGTATCCTCTAGGCTGGAATGGACTGAGTTGACTCAACAAGAGATGTTCACGGTATCCAGCAGTTATGCAGTCTATTCAGCTTCGTTCTGGGTAACAGAAAGGACATTACTATTAGCTGAGCAGATTAAGGAAAAATCGTTCATTTTGGTAAGCAAGACTGAAACTTAGCACGATTACTCACAATGGTCTATTCTTCCGAAAAAACTTTTGGGCCACTAAAAATATCCAAGATGGCCGCCATTTTCAAGATGGCCGCCATTCTGAAATCCAATATTGCTAGTTTACAAAGTATCTAACCGATTTTCACAATTTTTGAGTCAAATTATATGTTTTAGGGGATGCGAAAGCAGTAAATGACACAAAAATAACCGATAAATGAGTCCTACAATCCACAAAGGTACATATATGAGATGAATTTAAGCAAATATTGTCAATTTTTGCCTTTTATTGCCATTAAACCGAATCATTGACTTGATATTCAATTCCCCAAGTGAGCTGAATGTATTAGTTATAAAAATTAATCCTTTCAGCTCATTCTTATAATATGTCATATGTAAGAGAGTGATTGTCATGACACAACCAGGGCATAACGGTGACATCACTGCTGTGAAACTCAGCATGGGGTCCAGTATCAACTGATTACGGACACACTGTTCATGTTTCAGTGTCCCAAATGCTGTCTAATAAGCCCCATGGACAAAATAATGTTCAGTCTGTTAGATAGCCGCACCTGAATTGACAGGATATGCCAGCGCGGGAGAGCCGAGCCAAAGGTAACGGGGCTATAGTTACCTGGATGGTGTACAGATCGCACGGGACTTAAATGATACTGGATGAACGATCGGGCTAGGTGTAGGGAACCTACCTTTCTGAACCTAGTTGTATCCCATATCTGAATGTGTCAAAATATATTCGGTAACTGTGGTTATAGGTGGTAAAAGGATAAACCCTCGGCCTGAAGCCTATAACATTTACAGAATGTCTATTGAGAAGACGTCAAATGTGAAAACTGATTGGAGCAAATGCTGCCTATGTCAGACAGATAAAACCGGAGAGGATCTCAGTAGTCCCATTCCAGGTCGCAGTAAATCAGATGGATATTCAATGCTGGCTACAAATATTCATCTTTTTCAAGAACTCTGTCAGATGCCCATGATTATTAATCCTGCTAGGCTCGATGAAGGTGATGGTATTGAAGATACATTGCGGCAAAACAATGCTCAGTACCATCAGAGTTGCCGTGCTTTGTTCAAAAATACCAAACTTGATCGGGCCAGGAAAAGGGCATCTGACGCTCAGGAACATACTGACAAGAGTTGTTCAAAGACTCGAAGAGTGAGTTTAAAGCCAGAACAATGTTTCATCTGCGACAAAGAATTTCTAGATGATGGACAAAGACGTGAAGTCATGACAATGGGGCTCAGCAGTAGGCTCAATGAATGTGCCACAACTCTAGGTGAATGTAAAATTCTTGCCCGATTGAGTGCTGGTGATGCCATTGCACAAGAGTTGAAGTATCATAAAGATTGTTTAACAACTCTTTACAACAGGGAAAGATGTCACCTTGCTGCTCTACAAAAACAGGAAAATGAAGATTCTCAGAAAAAAGGAATCCATCCATTGGTATATTCAGAGCTTCTTGCTTATATAGTTTAAACTAATACGAACAGTGATGCACCAGTTGTGTTTAAACTTGCAGATCTCATCACACTGTATAAGCAACGACTTGAACAGTTGGAACTGCATGAACTTGCCTCATATGTTCACTCAACAAGACTGAAAGAGAAGCTTTTGTCAGATATACCAGCACTTGAAGCTCACAAGAGTGGGAGAGATGTTATCTTGTCCTTTACAGAGGATACAGGGTCAATCTTGTCAAAAGCTTCAGAATTTTCTGATGCTGTTATACTTAATAAAGCTGCTAGTATTTTGCGAAGACACATGCTTGCTCATGAATGGAAATTTAATGGTAGATTCCGTGCAGACTCAGTGGGAAATTCTATTCCTCAATAACTACAACAATTTGTTTGTATGGTGGAGCACGGCGTCGATATCAAGTCGCAACTGGAATTAGGTTCATCAAAGACAGACTTGGCTGTAGCTCAGCTCCTGCAGTACAACTGCTACAGTGACAAAAGCAATTCATCCACATTCAGACATTCACACAATCGTGAGACTCCCTTTCCCATCTTTATGGGCCTATCTTTGTATGGGAAAACACGAAAACGAGGACTTGTGGAACTGTTACATGACCATGGACTAAGCATTTCATATGACAGGGTGCTTGAAATATCTGCTCAATTGGGTGATGCCGTTGTTGACAGGTACACTGAAGAGGGTGTTGTGTGCCCTACAGAACGTAGGAAAGGTCTTTTCACCACATTAGCTATGGGCAATATAGATCACAATCCGTCTGCAACAACAGCTACAACATCCGTTCATGGTACCAGTATCTCACTATTTCAACATCCAACGTCTGACAGTGATGTTGAACTGCGTGAGCCACTTATGATCAAAAATCATAGTATAAAACGGGTGCCTGAACTTCCAGAATCTTTCACAAACATTCATCCTGCATATCTAAAGAACAAGACTCCGTCGCCTCCAGAGTTCGAATATCCAACAAGTGTCGATATTGACTTTCCCAGGCTTTTGTTAGCAAATGAATTTCAGTGGCTAGAAAAGGTTCATCTGACACAAAGCATTGATGATGACGTTAACATAACCTGGTCGGCACACCATGCTTCTGAGAAGAGAGGTTTAGATTTCAAAGTGAGCATTACATCAATTCTACCTCTCCTCCGAGAACAAGCCCACTCAGTTGCCACAATACGACATGTTATGGAGAGGATTAGAGAGACAATAGCGTTCCTCAACCCAGGGCAAATTCCAGTCATAACTGCTGATCAGCCACTTTATGCATTGACCAAGCAAATACAATGGCACTGGCCTCAGCAATATGGTGAAAATAAGTTCGTCATCATGTTTGGCGGCTTGCATGTTGAAATGGCTGCACTGAAGTCAATTGGGTCGCTTTTAAAAGCAAGTGGTTGGATAGAAGCCATTGTAGAAGCAGATATAGCTTCGTCTGGTATTGCAGAATCTTTCATCACTGCTTCAAGTGTTACTAGGACACGATACGCTCACCAGATTACTGCATGTAGTCTCTACACACTGATGAAAAAAGCATACGAGTATTACATTGCAGATACTTCTTTCGAGCAAGATGCGTCAGTTATCTTAAGCTTTGATGAGTGGTGTGAGAAGCGAAAAGCAGAGAGCCCGCAATTCAGTTACTGGTATCTAGTGCTTTTAATGGAACTGACCATACTATCTCTGATACGTTCTTTCAGGGAAGCTGACTTCAGACTTTATGTCGAAACACTGATGGAGCTGATACCATGCTTCTTTGCCAACAATAACTACAACTATGCAATATGGCTATCAGTTCATCTGAAGGACATGCTGTGCTTAGAGCAGACACATCCTGATACGCATTTGCAATTCAAAAATGGCAAATTTGTTGTCTTCAAGTCATTGCGACCATTTTCTTCTATGGCCATTGATCAAGCACATGAACAGGAAAATGCAATCATCAAAGGAGAGGGTGGGGTCGTAGGTGTGACAGGGGATCCTTCAGCACTACGAAGATGGATGGTAGCAGGGCCAGAAGTGAGTCGTCTTACTGAAGAATATGAAGCACTGTCATCGAACAAGGATGTTACTGAAAACATGAAACACAGAGAACAAACAAGTCAATCCCAGAAAGCTTTCTATGGCAAAGTAACAAAGCTCACGGCTGTCATCAATGAAATGGGCAATCCATTTCAAGAAGAAGCATCCGATCTACTCACTCTGGATACAAAGATTATAGCATCGGAAACCGCAGCTGAAGCTGTTCGCATGCACTATGGGAATGGCAGGACTCGCTTTAAAGAGTTCATGAAGACCTTAGAGGGAGAAAACCGGGCTGCTTTCTATTCCAAAATCAAAAGGAACAACATAGACTTCTTTGACCAGACACAAGAAGCAGCAGTGACTGATGCCAAACATAAAAGTTTGAAAGATGACTGTCGCCTATTCTCTAAACTATTCATATCTTGCCAATCCAGGGAGTGTGGCCTGATGGAATTCTTTAAACATGAGAACCAGTCCTTTCCTGCATCGTTGAGTGTAAATGGAAACCTCTACAGTGGTACAAAGTCTCAACTTGCATTGCTTCTTCAGTCCAAAGTTACATGTCCAGATTCAGTTCCACATGTGTCAGTCATCATCATCGATGGTTCAGCATTGGTAAACACAATACCACCCTGCAAATCAAAAACCTTCGAAGAGTATGCACAACTTGATTTTTTTCCAAAGGTACTGAAATTCAGTTCAGCATACGAGAGGACTGACATTGTTTTTGATGTTTACTTACCAACAAGTTTGAAAGCTGAAACACGGACAAAACGTGGACAAGGTGCAAAGCGTCGGGTAACCCACAACGGCAAGCTCCCTCCCAACTGGCGAAATTTCTTGAGGGATGATGACAATAAAACAGCTCTCTTCAAGTTTCCGGCTGATAGAATCACTTCACTAGCACAGGATCATGAAAATCTCGTGGTAATCACCAGAGTTGCAGATGTTGTTAGCAATCAGAATATCAGTTTTGAAGGACTAGCACCGTGCAACCATGAGGAATCAGACACAAGGATGTTTGTACACGCAAAACATGCAGTTAATCATGGTTACAAAACAGTACTGCTGAAAGCTAATGACACAGATGTCCTTGTCATTGCCATCACTGTATTTCCAGTCTTGAAAGAGTTGGGCCTGGAGGCAATGTTCATTGAATTTGGTCAAGGAAATGACACAAGGTTTATTCCAGTACATGAAGTCATCAGCGTACTTGGCCCTGAAAAAGTTAAAGGCTTGTCCTTTTTCCATGCCTTTACTGGTTGTGACAATGTGTCAGCCTTTCGATATAAAGCTAAAAAGACAGCATTTCAGACATGGAATGTTTTACCTGACGTGACGGACGTATTTGTCAAGCTGAGCAGTCATCCACCAGTCATAACAAGTGAGGACCAAGCAGTTATTGACCAGTTTGTCATCACAATGTATGACAGATCTACCTCCCTCACAGAAATAGATGCTGTAAGATTGGACATGTTTGCTCGTAAACAGAGACCCTATGACTCCATACCTCCAACTAAAGCAGCTTTAACTGAAGACACAAAGCGTGCAACATATCAAGCAGGGTGCATTTGGAGTCAAGCAACATGCTGTCCCATAGAAATTGATAGTCCTGGCGAGTGGGGGTGGAAGAAGCACGGCAATACATGGAAGATATTTTGGACAACACTTCCGCCAGTTTCAGAAAACTGCAAGGAACTAACAAAATGCGGATGCAAGACACAATGCTTTGGAAGATGCAAATGCTATAAATTCGGCCTTCCATGTACAAATTTATGCAGCTGCAATTGCGAGTGTTGAACGTGTGAATCCTGATGAAAACACAAGAACAAGAAGAGAAAAATGCGGGATAAACTGACATAAGTGTGTAAAATATAGCCTTTATTACACTCAAATGGTGTTAAATCTTTATTTTGTCGTCAGAAATGGCTTTGTTGACATCAGAAACATATAAATTGATATATAATATGTGGAAATCGGTCAAAAATGAAGCATTTAGTTCACAAAATGATAAATTTTACCATCCGTGGCGGCCATCTTGAAAAATGGCGGCCATCTTGGATTTTTTTAGTGGCCCAAAAGTTTTTTCGGAAGAGTAGACCATTGTGAGCAATCGTGCCAAGTTTCATGCTTGCTTACCAAAATGAACGATTTTTCCTTAATCTGCTCAGCTAATAGTAATGTCCTTTCTGTTACCCAGAACGAAGCTGAATAGACTGCATAACTGCTGGATACCGTGAACATCTCTTGTTGAGTCAACTCAGTCCATTCCAGCCTAGAGGATACAAGAGCATGTCACAACGACACATAGTCAAATATATTTCGTTAAAACACCGGTTTAATTTCGGACCCTGATAACGTCACCGCAAAAAAGGTACACTTAAAGACAACTCTCATTCAATCATGGCTTCTTTATTAAGTTGCTACAAAATTAAAACTAATCGAATTCCTGACCTAAGTCTTCCACTACATGATAATAAAACACCAAACAAATTTAATTGTTAACCCTGAGCGAGAAATAATTACGACGTACATATTTTTCTTATTTTTTTAAAAACAAACTACAAAATACCTCGTTCATTCTATTGTCTGTTTTCTTGTGTTACTCTTTTGTCTCACAATGAAAAAATTCAAACAAGATTCATAGTAAGGATTGTGATGGTACATGCATAATATGCAACATGCTTGCTTACCAAAATGCACGATTCTGCATCATTTTTGACTTAAGCTGCTCAGCTATATAGTGTTAAATATTTGGACACCGGAATAACCACATTGGTGTGTTTATAACTATCATAAGTATAACTAAGAAATAATTAGTAGACTAAGGTTAAAGTGTGATGCTAATCAGTATAGGATTTCGGAACAACCTCTTACTTTTACCGTAATAGATAAGAAAGGGTGAGTGTTTTAATAATTTGAAACGAGCTTTACACCTTGTAATTGGTAGCAAAGCAGTAATTGGGAGTTAGATAAAAGGGCGGGGTGTGTCATAGCACGTGTCAGAAGAAGTAAGAGTGTGAGATCTCGGAGTCATTTGGGTATTGGAGACGACCATACATTTCTGCGACAGGTAAGCTATGCGGTAATGTTCAGTTTTTAAATAAATGGAGCTCCTTGAAAGAAAAAAAGCGAAAAATGTATGTAAGGCCGGATGCGGTTCGGTAGGAGGTTCTTGGAAGAAGGATAGAAACAGAGTATGCGAGACCGTTTCCGGATATAAATTAATGGAGCAACTGAGTTGAAAGTTAAGCATGAGTTGGACGTTTTAAGACCCATGTTTTAAGGCGTAAGTAGTGTGTTGTAGAGGTACATTATAGAAAATGAAATGGCTGAGAGAAAAAAAATAAAGTGAACCTTACATGGAGTTTCTGTTATAAGGCGGTTTATAGATATAGTATTACACTTGTGCCGAAAGTTGAAAAACGGTATACAGAAGAATTAAAATGTTTAAATGAGTCCCTCATTTAAACATTTTAATTCTTCTGTATACCGTTTTTGTGAAAAATATTTTCAATGATAACATTCTAGAAAAATGGTAGTAAGGCGTGTTAACTAACCAAGGCTGAACGCTTGAATTAAACACATTTTATGACAATTCGGGGTTTGATTTGACTCCAGTATTTTAAGTTTGCGAAATCACGTGACTACCATCAACGAGGAGACATTTTAAAAACCCAACAATAGATGTAAAACGAACGTGCAAATGCTTCTGCCTCTGATAGTGTAGACGCATAATATAGCTTGGATGAAACATAGCGCTTATTATCTATCTGCCTTTATGTCTGTCTTTTGTCTGTTTCTCTCTCTCTTTCTTTCTTCCTTTCTTTCTTTCTCTCTCTTCCTCTTTTTCTCAAACTCTGACGCGACAGTGTACATTTTAAAGTCTGTGTATCTCACTCACTCGTGGTTTGTGAATACATTTTCATATAAACTAACGTCAGCGTCCGAGTGATTTTTTTTGTTTCTGACGACGGTGGATGTATACGTTTATACACATCGTAACACATCTATTGTTCTATTGTGTGTTTATTATCATTACTATTATTATTAATAATATTATTATTATTATCATTGTAAATAATAGTACTAGTAGCAATAGAAGTTTGGAAGCTCTTGCTGGAAGTAGTCTTATTAGAATCATTATCTCTTCCAGACGAATTTTGTAGACACGTTTCAATGGTAAATACCCAATTTATTTTCCTATCTGTATTCTGTCATAGATTTTACTATTTCTAATCAAATTGACCTTTTTTTCCCATCGAAAATTTCCTGATTACTATTTGCTTCTGTCAATCGGAAATTCTTCACCTAAATTCTTCATCTATAATTCATACCCACTTAATACTTTGACAATATAAATTCACTAATTGTCCGCGTTCTTTGTTTGCGTCAAATTTGTCTACACTTGATTGGCATATTCATTAGTTGGTTAATAGGTTCTAACGGAACGGTTGTTTGTGTGGACAGGAATCAGACCGTATCTTTGATATAAAAGAACTAAATTACTATAGCGAATAAATGAAATACAGATTCTGTTTGAAATTGAACGATTATCCTGTTTGAAAATAATACCGTCATTATTGACAACTGATTCGGACAAAGCGAAAATAATGTAAGCAAGTAGATAAATGGGTAGCTCAACAGCAAGTGACTGTATACAACTTAATAATAATTTAAAGTAAAGCCAAACTACTTGAAATTAGTATAGCAAAGAGGAAATAAGCGAATACATCAAACAGCTCCATAGGGTTTGTTTCGTCTAAAACGAACTCCGTTGTAGAAAAGATAGTTTAAGTGATCACTGACCAGGTAAGCCTTAACATATATATACGAAACCTCAGTAAGTGGAACGTTTGATATATTTCATGGGGCGTCTTGCTTACGATGGATTACTTGAATTCGGCAATTTTGTATAGTCTAGAAGACGGTTCTGCAGCAGGTAGCAAATCCTTCATGAGATAAGCTTATATTTACAATTGCGCAATTAGCTTGAACTCAGGTCAACTAACGAGCAGCAAATAATTCATGACCCACGCTATACAGCAGATTTTAATTAATATCAGACCCCAACATCTACAGCATGGGTAGCAATTGCGTACTTTGAACCCCAAAATTTACGGACTTCCGCGATCTTGTTAATTTGTATAAAGCTTATTACACCAACGCGGTTGAGTTTAAGTAAAACAAATATAAATTCGCTTATTACTAGAACACTGTAATTACAGTGTATTATTATATTATTTCCAGACGTAATTGACAAGACCACTATGCCACTGCCATAGAAAGAGGGACAACATTATCTGATAAGATCCGATGAAAATTGAATACTTTAAATGAAATAAATTTAAATACAGTTGTTGTCCAGGGATGACGTTTCCATTTTGATATATTCATACATTTTAGTGAATAAAAAGAACGCCTATAATATCAACTTGGTTTATAAGTTATTTACTTAGAGCAATTGATATTTTTAAACAATAAGTTACTTCGGTTTTTTACAACAAAAAAATAATTTTGAAAATAATTCAACAACCGAAGTGAATAACACATATGCTTTTATATATATATATATATATATATATATATATATATATATATATATATATATATATATATATATATCGTCTACAATCCAGTATGTAAAACACAACACAACTGACGAACACAACTGAGTCTCTGTGTTTTGCTAGTAAGAACACTATTTAGAATATATGTGTGTCCTGTTTGAAGCACACAGTGATATTTCCCGCCAAATTTCACGCATTTGGAAATATTTATTGACAGCAATTCTACACAACAAATTTGACAATGATTTGAAAATCGGAATTCAGGGTTGGATGTTGTTATGAACTTCGAGGATGATTTTCCTTACCTCGTTTTCGTAACCAAAACGAGGTGGCAAATATATCGTACACTACTTAGAGAAAAATGAAAAAAAAAACACAATGAACACAAGATCATTCTATATATTTCTTCTTCATGTATATACAGGACTTTTTTCACTTTTGTCGTGTTTTCGCCGCCTTTTAAATATGTTATTTGCTGTTGGCTTATGTACATTAACACATAACCTCAAAGTATTGTTTATATCAATAACCAGCTTTTATATTACTGTTAGAGTTGTTCAAGTCTAGTCGCTGATCATTTGTGTTTTCACGCATAGAATTTACAGCTTCAAATTGTGACACATTAACTCTGAGCGTTCACGGTTCGTTTCTTCTTAACATGTAATGACATATATATGTATAGTTACTTCATCATCAAATTTATTTCCGAAATTATATAATCTATTACGCAGATTTTTCTTGGCGCTCATATTTGCGTGGGTAATATTATTAAATAAACGAATAATTTAGTCCACGGAACTAGAAAAAAATAAAAGATAATCACAAACATGGGCGAACCTATTTTTTGCTTTGTGTTTGTATTTATTTATTCCTAGCCTCGTTAACGCAATTAATTGTGCATTGATCTATGTTTCCCATGCAAGCATGAGCGTTAACAAAGATTAGTGTAATAAATAACATATATGCATATCAACATAAATAGATAAAACAAAACTATCTAAGTGAAACACAGTTAAACATGTCTGAACGAATCGATATGTCGTGGAAAAAAGTTATTCAGGCTTTTCCAAGATACATGTGCCAGGGAAGCACGAAGTATATATATATATATATATATATATATATATATATATATATATATATATATATATATAATATATATATATGTATATATATATATATATATATATAATATATATATATATATGTATATATATATATATATGTATATAATATATATATATATGTATATATATATATATATGTATATAATATATATATATGTATATATACATATATATATATATATATGTATTTATATATATATATATGTATATATATATATATATATATATATATATATATATATATATATATATATTATAACTGTCTTGTTTTTAAATCTCCTAAACAGTTACATGGTAAACAGCTGATGATCCCCGTGTTAATATTAGACGCTTAACGTCTCCTGTTTTTGTTTCACTCTTAGATACTTAACCCCCCCCCTATTTATTTATTTTTTTTATTTACTTATTTTTTCATTTATTAATTTTCCAACGAATGTTTAGTCTGCAATATCTTGGATTTTGTTAGTTTCTCTGGGAATTTAAACTGCATTTTACTTTTTTTTCTTTTATGTTGTTTTTAAAAAATGACTCAAAGCTCTTTAGACTATATATATATATATATATATATATATATATATATATATATATATATATATATATATATATATATATATATATATAGTATAATGAGTTAGGGGATAAAGATTTCAAATTGCACATTGGATGGTTACAAAATTGTGTGAAAGCAGGAGGCAATTGTTGAAATCGCGGTACCAGAGTTGGTGGTTCCCTACGAAGAATAGAATAAATAGATGAAGAGGAGTGTAGTAGTGGAGCACTATACAGTATACATGTGAGAGTAGGTGGTAGATATTTAGGTATTGAAAGCTGAACTGGTAGGCGGATAGTAGAGGTTTGTTAAGATATGTCGACTGAAAGGGAAGTAAAGTATTTGTTATTAATTAGGATTGGAAATAAAGTGTGCAAGAACAAGTATCTAATGTGAAGTATGTATATGTAATTCTCGGCCTTTTGACTTAGATCAAATTGTTGTATCTGTTGCGATTGATGCTACACACCGTAGACGGGTAGCGTCTTGGTCTTCGGGCCTGATTTCGCCGGTTTGAAAGATTGTCTTGTTCACTCCTAGGATGTCCACCCTACCAGGATTTACCTTCACATCCTTTGGGAAGTGTTTAATGTATTCTTAATCGCATGAGACGCTCCTACCAGGGAATGCCGACGGGGCTTCCCAGACATTTTTGAAGGCCAGAGTGCGCTTCCTTTAGGGCTCTGGCTTTTCAGTCCCACTTTCTGACCTTGTGTCACACCGTACCGCTGTAAGAGGGGATATAAAATAAAAAATAAAAATAAATAAAAATAAATAACAAAGTAGGTATATTTAGTCTTACAACAGTTTTCGAGAAAAATGTCTCATGTATATATATATATATATATATATATATATATATATATATATATATATATGTTGATTATTCGCACGCGCTATATACATGTTTAACTTATATTCGCAGTAGTGTTGAAGATTAGAATCGAGCTTACAATGGAAACACATTAATTATATGAACAAATAAATATACGCTCAATTACGATAAGAAGGTTAAAATTAAACTACAACTTAATGGAATATTAACATAACCCGTTAGATCTGTGATATGTTCGTATGCCTTTTAGTGAAGTGTTCTCTCCAATGAACCAGTTTGCTCATGAATTAGGCGTTTGAGCCTTGGCGATGTCGGAGACAATTCGTCTTTGCTAGGCTCATTTCTTATTCATCAATAAGCGAGCTCTGTCCAGATTCTTGGCAATACGGATGTTGATTTCCTACTGACCGTTCCAATGGCCACTTAAGAAATGCATTTATTACAGGCGTCTTAATTATAAACGGGTGCCACTCAGGCCGCGCTCAAATATGTGACAAAGTGCACCACAGCTCACTATAAATTTCCGTCGTTCTTAACAATCTGCATCTTTAGAAATATTTCGATGCATTTGTACCGTTTGGCTATTCTGATAATAATATATACTTTTCTTGACTTCAGAATATTATTCTAGATATATGAATGGATGACCATGGGCTGCAAGTAATAAAGTGCTCTTAATTCATCGACTATGTATCTCTGTATTTAAAACTCAAGGTGGTTGTGTATATAAGTGTGTGTGATGTTTTTGTGTTACATATAGAAAGAAATATTACAAAATCTACATAAACTCTACAAGTGTATAATTTACCGAGGTAGACAAAGGATTGTTCCCGAATCTCTAAGTTAGGCTATGGAAGGCGTAGGAGGCTATGAATGGATACCTCTCTTAAAATTCAAATGTCTTCTATTTTTATTAAATTAAATTTAAATTATATGTATACCATTTTCGCGTGAGAAAACATACAAGTGGTCCATAATCTCTAAACTCCTTTCCAACACAAGGGAGCTATGTGTGCTGAAAATACTTTTAAACACCAAACATATTTTATTTCTACGCTATCCTCTATGTGCCGGATATCCACGTGTCCTCTAAGTTACTCATGGTGACATAAATCCATTAAAAGTTTAAATACGTATATCCCATATTTCTCATGTGCATTATTTTAACAGTCGACTTGACATGTGTCTGAAATTTTTAGTTGGAAAAAATATCAAACAGAAAACATTGAGTGTACAGTTTCGACTCTACTCTCCGATTTAAAATATATAAAATATAAAATCACAAATTATATTTTCTTGTTAATATAATAAAACGCGAGTGAAGAATGTTCGTGTATTAAGTACGTAACACTTCTCCGTCCCTCTTTCTTTTTTTCTCTCTCTCCTTATCGCTCTCTCTCTATTTCTCTCTTTTTCTCTCTCTCTCTTTCTGCCTCTCTATATATATGTATATATATATATATGTATATACATATATATATATATATATATATATATATATATATATATATATATATATATATATATATATATATATAATAAAGTCATGTCTATGTACATGTTTGTCTTTAACACGAAACCATAAAAGAGAGTGTATCTGAAATATACGTGTATTTACATTTACAATTTGCATGCGAACATAATGGAAATATTTAGGCTTATTAAGCATTCTTTGAATGCGCCGTGTGACCCTGTTTTTGCGAATCTGGAAGCTCAGCTGTGCGTTCTTCATCTCACAGTAAAGGATGTGACATTTCGGCTTATTGAGCTTAATTCGTGAAATTACTATTTTGAGTGGGTTCTTTTTTTTCAGCAGATCGACCCTTTCATGAATTCGACTCGTCAGATAATTCTAGCGGAAGACTGAAAGGCGATCATGGATTCCAATTAAGATCGTTTGGGAAATACTTCCTGGTGTACTTACATAAGCACGGATGTAAAAAAACTTTCTGATTTTATGTATAAGTTCTTTCTTGTAGATAAACCCAGAATAACAAACCCTGAAGTAATATGGATTTAACAGCTAGTCGTGGCTTCAGTTCGGCGCAACTTTCGAGTTACCTCGAGCAGGTCTTAATTAAGAAAGTCGACGTAAGGCTTTTAGATTGCCCAAGTTTTCATAGTTTAATTAAATTGGATCATAGGCTTGTCCGGGTTCGGGTAAAATTAGATAGCTCTAAGCCTACAATGACTAGTTATTAAAAGTTCAAGACATAGTTGTTCGAAGTGAAGGAACAGTTTTTCCTAATCAGACAGCGGGATTAATGAGTGCTATCATTGAAAATAAATGGTGGGGCAATCGTAAGAAAGTCATTAGGACATTCGTTTCTGATAATAATCGCCGACTCAAATTTCAATCTAAAGCACTGAAAGTGACGCTAGAAGCTAGATTAGATCGGACAGTGGAGGCGGAGGATAGAAGTTCTTTTACTATAGTTAAGTCTAGATTGTTTAGATCAAAAGCAAGATTCTTTGTTATGTCTAAATAAAAAAAATAGTCCCTATGAGGCGACAAAAAATGGCCGCTTTACTGCATGCACAACGCAGTGTTACAGTATCGAATGCGCGTCTTGTGACTACTAACGCCATGATTTTGGAAGGTTTTCGTTCTCATTTTCAAGAACGTTTTACAAGAGATCCAGGTCTGACAATGCCTCAGTTGGACGCCTATTTAGCTGCCTTTTTTGTCTTGAGGCGACCGAAGTGGCTGGGCGCCAATGGTGTATTTCACAGGATAAAGCCATGGAGGTCCAAAACAGGTATGGTTTAATAAGTTCCCGTCGATCGATGGTCTGCCTTACAAAATTTATTTGAGGTGTTCACCAATTTCTTGCCCCCGTTGCTGGCTGTGTTGTTAAACTCCAGGTTTAAGAACCGGTCCATTCACCAAAATGTAACCAGTGGTATCATCAAATTGCTTCGCCAGGACAAGAGTAGTTAGATGGTATAGGTAATTTCCAGCCCTTAACGATGCACAGTTAATGATTTTGGTCAAGATCATAGCTAACCGTCTACAATTTGTTTTGCATAGGCTAATAAATCCCGAACATACCTGTGTTGTTCAGAGCTGGACGATCTAATATATTTTGCACATGATACGCTAGATCATAGATAAAGTCGACACTGAAGCCGTGGTCATCACTTTAGATCAGTCCAAAGCATTCGATAGGGTCAATCATTGTTTTGTCTGTTTTGTCTTCGACTCGATTTGGTTCCCAGTTTCGCTCCTGGATTCGCCTCTTTTATGCAAACCCCGGTCGATGGTGGAAGTGAGTGGTTTCGGGTCGAAGCCTTTGAATATGTCCAGATCTATTTGTCAGGAATATCTCTTTTCACTGATTCTTTATTTGCTTGTGATAAAACGTTTTTTACGCACGCTTAGGGTGAATCCGGTCCTTCGAGGGATTACTTTGTCTGGTGCTTGCACTATGATTAGGTACTCTGCCTATGCCGACGACGTCACTGTGCTTGTAACGAGCAATGCTGAGAGTAGGGTTGTCGACATGGAAATAAGGCGGTATGAACAAGTGACATAGGCCATTAGCGATACATATATTGGCTTATATATTAGTGCCTTGAGGGGTGTACCTCTTCAGGGACACTTTAGCTGGATGGATAGGCCTTGCAAAATACTCGGCTTCTGGTTTAGCCCTGATATCTAATTGGAGAAAAATTGGTCGGAAGTATTAAAAGTGATTAAAGATTCAGCCCGTCTGTTATGTTTGAGAAATCTTACTTTAAAAAGAGGAGCGTAAGTGTATGATCGCACATTTTTCCTCTAATCCTGTACTGTCTTCAGAGTTTCCACTACCGGAAATCACACTAATTGAGTTAGTGCAGCCCTTTTCAAGATCTTATAGCAGAGATAGCAGTCCATGGTTCGTCGGGAGATCTGTTACTACATCCGTTTCAAAGCGGTCTGTGTATGCCAAGATTCGTCAACATACGCTTCGCTTAAACTACTTAGCCCGAATGTTTACACCTTGTAAGGGAAACAGTGAATTCTGGAAGAAAGACACACAGACACTGAGATACATAGTTGTGTCCGATGCGGTGATTGTGAGGTAACAACCAGTCATACATTCTTTTCGTGCGCTATCGTGCGCCCGTTGTTTAAGTTTATAGAAGACTACACGGGTAGCATCTTGAACGAAGAGTTCTTTATTCTGGAGTTTTGTCCGACTTGGGGGCCGATCATGAAGTAGGTTGAACACTATGTGTTTATTTGCTTACTGGCTGTCATGAAAGTGCAACTCTCTCCCAGAAATTGCAACGATAGGTCGTTGAAAATTTTTCGTTTTCCAGTACTTTTTCTAGTTTATGTTTGTACCATGTGTTTTCACAATTCCTAGTTTCCCCCATACAGTCGTATCTGTTGTTGTATTCGTTTTGGGGCAAGTTTGCTGCATTCACTCATTATATGATTGTCTGTTTTGGTATCGTCCACAAATCTGAATTTACTGTTTTCTTGAAGTTTTATCTATTTTAGATTTAATGTAGTTTGTCCTAATCGCATTGTTCTGTGCAATTGCCAGAAAAGATTCTGTTTCTCTGTTCAAGTGTATTTTTCTTAGCCACGCCCAGCTATTTTTGTTGGTTTCGTTTATTTTTAGTCTTATGAAGCGCCCATGTTGTTGTTTTTCTTTCCACTTTTGCGTACCGTCTGTTTAGTGCTGGTTTCGGTGCTCACGACTTGTTCATTAGAACGATGTTTCTTTCTTCGGTGATTAGCGTTTCCTTGTTTTGGGTTATGTATTTCTCTATTTTTGTGATACCCCCTCAGTCTCCTATACATATCAGCTATATTTTCCTTTCGTTTCTTTTCATCTACTCTCTTTGTATCCTTTTTAGGGTGAAGTGCGTGATCATTAATTTTCTACACCTCTAGTCAAGTGCCTGAGTTTTTCATTATTCCAGCCTACAAATAGTGCAGTGTGTCTTATTAGTATGACTGTCCACCTGTACATTGCTTTTCACTCTATGTCTACTATATAATTTCGTTTCTAAGGGTTTTCTGTTTTTCGCAAATATGACGACATGATTCTATATCTCTACAAAGCCACCATCCGCCCATGCATGCAGTATTGTTGCCACATCATCGACTTGTCTCTCCTTCTTAGACAAACTTCAAAAATATGTCGCCAACTTAATAGGTCCATCACTATCCACGAAGCTCCAGTCCCTGTCCCATTGCCGCAATGTTGCTTCCTTGTGCCTGTTTTACAAGTACTTTAATTGATTGTACTCTGATCAGCTTGCTGCTCTGGTGCACCCCGACATAAATTAACTAGACCAACCCGACACTCTGCCAAATACCATCCATTCACTGTGGAAGTTCCCATATGCCGAAGAGCTTTCTACTCCAAGTGCTTATTTCCTCGACTCTGGACCTCCCTACCCGCTCTCTGTTTTTTCTGACGGTACTGACATGCAGACATTTAAAACTAATGTAAACAGACATATTGCTGCACAGCACCGAATTTAGGCCCCCCCCAAAAAACCTTTCACCCTTTTTCTCAGTAGCCCCTTACGTCTACAGTGGCGGCTTGCCTTGTTTGGGGTGAACTATGTTAAACAAATAAATTTTTCCAACTTTCTTTTTCATTTCTGTAGATTCGAGGGTTTTTGTTTCCAGTACTCTTAAATAGTTATGGCTCTCCTGTTCGCATAGCACTCTCATCTCTTTGTGATGGAGCAGTTTGTCTCTAGCTTCCTCTTTTGTTCTCTACCAGTGCAGATTTCCCATTACGAATCCCATTTGAATGTCATGGTTGGAAATTCTGGTTGTATTTATCAGCTTTTCTTGTTCCGTTTTGCTGTTAGCAAATAGTTTTAGGTCGTTTATTCTTTTTTCCTTGTCTGTAAACTTGTATTCGACATCACATTTTCTGAATATATAGTTGAGTTGTATCATGGCTCTTATAAACAGTGGTAGGGATAGAGAGTCTTATTGGACAATTATTATCATTATTATTATTATGATCATTATTATTATAATTATTATAATTAATATTATTATTATTATTATTATTATTTAAAAACATTATTATCGCATACAAATACTATTGTTCGTACATAGAATTAAAACAAGTTGATAGAGGTTGTGGTGTGTACAGACACATGCATGTGAATTTGATGAAGATACATTAAGAAATATTACAAAGTAGTAAAATTTACATAGAGTGAAAGAAAGTAGCAGATATGTATATAACTAAGAGATGCATGGCTCACTGATGCAGTTAATTATGAGTTAGTGCTTATTAGAACATTTAAACCATTATTCATTCATATAAAGGCAATCCGTTACAGGAAATACAATGAAGAATTGTAACGGATAGACACACACTGAAACAAATTAAAAGATATATAGATTGAATGTGTTTTGTAGTCTCTACCTTTTATTAATATGATTTTTATATTAAAAACTAGATAGAATTCCTTTCTTCAAACATGATAGAAGAACACTTTAATAATAACTTTATTTGAACGCTCATAGAAATACCGTTGGGAATAAATAGTCACACAACAAATTAGATGAAATTCAATTGTTTAGTGTGACACTAAAATGAAATAAGTAAATCATTTGAAGCAAATTTAATTAAAGTTTGAATTCATCTATTTGTTGCTGGACTATTCGCAACGGTCTTTTAATTTACGTTCAAATAAAGTTATTATTTATGTTATTGTCTTATTATGTAGATTTTATAATTTTAAAAAGTTTATTCATGTAATTATTTGTCCGTTCCTGCGTTCACTTTATCATTTTTCTTGATTAATTAAAACAATATCACAGGGAAGTCACTCAGTTGATAGTCATCTCTCTTTATTAAGATCTATTATTTAAGGTTCTGGATTACTTGTTGTTAAAAGTGCAACATATACTCTCAATATTTAGGTTTTTATACATTTAGTTATTTTTTCCTATTAACTATTTAATGTTAAAGTAAAACATTATTCTACTTAAGTTAATATCTTCCACGCCATTATTTAACATTCGTTATTCAACATTCAATGTTAAAGTAAACATTATTATTATGAAGTAAATAATGACCAGGCATAAGTCTAATTATTTCAGTTACACATTCTCCAGGCTTAATTTAATGGGGCTAGAGTATTTTTATATTCAGAGATTACAGTTATTATTATATTTTCATTTTTATTTTATAGTTTTATCTCATTCGGTTCTTTGGTTATATAGTTTATGTTCAGTTTCAAAAGTATTTTATTTGATTATTTATTTTTTATTACATATACGGTGTCAGTTCTTTTATTATCTCGTTCAATGGGAACCTTATCTAACATTATATTCATTAGGATACACTGTATTTAGTAATTGACCTTACTTATTAATTCATTTACTTTATAACTATTGCGAGTAGTTGAGTTCTTAGATTGTATTATTATATTAAGTTCGTAAATTATTATTGTTTTTGCGATAATAGGGACTATGTCAAGCCGATGGTCAAATATTACATTTCTGTCAATATTCAGTGTTTTCTTTATTAACTGAAATATTTATATATTTAATTGTGTGTATGTTTAAATTGTGTTGTGCAGTGGTAGGTGTGAAATTAAAGATACAGAACCTATAGCTGTCGATTATTTATTGTGGTATGCAATTTCGAAATAAGTATATATTCTTTAATCCGGAGGTTACTGATGTTTCTTTCCGTTGCGAGGATATTTCTCCTGTATCGATTTGTTGTTTTTTTTGGCATGGGTAGATGTGTCTGGTGAATAAAGATGTACGTATGTGTAAGTGTTGTTTGGTTTTAACGTGTAGGTGTCTCACTGTACTACCTATGTAGAATTGGTTGCATCAGGTGCACTGTATACGATACACAATCTATGTGCAGTGACACATGCCTGTGGTGTCTTTAGAACAGTTCTCTAGTGTGCAGGGCATATTGTTATTAATATTTAGTGTCGTTAATCGTTAATTGCCGCCGGACTGTATATGTATAGCATCGCGGATAACTGTAATGATCTTTTCATTCAAATGTAGTACCTTCGATGCGCATGTATTGGAAGAGTGTCTCGCATCCGTCTTTAGGTTTTAATCTCTATCACTTGCTGGAATTTCTTGATGCAGGCGGTTTTGTCAGCCTCCTTGCTGTATTTACTACATATGTTGGTTAACTAGTTATCAGCCAAAACGTATTTTACCCTTACATATTTATAATTAATGAAGATGCTTCTACAGGCTAGCATCTTGTAGAATTAGGTAATTATGTCTCCTTCTTCGGAGGCGGTTGTGATAAAAACGTGTTAAGGATCACTAACTGTTAGGGTGTTTATTTGCGAGTTATATGTGTTGTTAAGTTTTAGTGAATGTAGTAAATATTATGTTAGTATCCCTGCGTGACTGTAATAGTGTTCTGTGAAAAACATGAAGTAATGACAGGAGTTGAGGTACTGCCTTCTAAGTTATCTATGTACGCAATGGAGAGTTATCGCGAGATGCTGGGTCCCATAGGTGTTCAACTTATTTATTTATATGTTTTTTTTGTATTGTTAGAAAGAGCGTCGTAACATGCTGGAAATTTAAGACGGCTTGGGCTTGAATTCCAACAACGAACACAAACACTGCACTGTTGCAAACGCCAACGGTCAACAAAGAAAACAAACAGGAAAATAAATAGATAAATAACTGAACGCTAGCGCGTGCTTACCTAATTTTACACATTACGACATTTTTTTTTCTTTTAGCGTCACGACTCGTTCTGCCTGGTAACATCTAACATAATAGGAAAACTGGACCCTTTCATATGCCTAACCGAACAAGTACAGTGTTCCTATAAAATAAGCATGATTGAGAAAATAACCTCTCAGTGGGAGAAGGAACACAATTAAACAAACACACCTGGACAGAATGTCGAGCTAAAACTTAATAACTCGGCCGAGATTCACTCATAAATAATAAGAGAAATTATTATCTCTGGCCTTTCCAAAAATTAATTTCAACGTTAGTCATGTTTGGAGAAATAAATGGTAACATATTAAGTTGGGCTGAGGTAAGCAGGAAAGAGATAGGGTGTCAAAATAAAAACCGTTATATATGTCTACCTGTATGGAATACAGACACGCGTCAACCACCCCAACCGGGTCCCAAACTGAACCATTAAATACCTCTCCTCCATCTCCTTGCTAACGTTATTCACCTATGCTGATTCCCCCTCTCGCACCTTTCGTCAACGAAGGTAAGGTGATCCTAACACAACTCAGAATAGAGGTAAGGAAAATGATTTTAGTATGTAAAATAAGTGTTTTCTTTTATTATGTGTAGAAGGAAATGTTTATCGGTCGCTGTGAGGCAGAAGACGGGAAAAGTGACAGGAGGAGATGCATTCACTAATTATATCGATTGTCTGGTGTACAAGTGCAAGGTTGAAGGCATACCGGTTGTTTCTAAGTAGTTCTGGTAGTAAATATAACCTGCAGATGACTTAATCCTAGCTGCTGACGTGTCTGGAGAATATTTGGACTAAAGGTTTTAGCACGTATTAAAAGAGTCAATAGATGTTATGTAATAAAAAAACACGTGTTACTTGGAAGCCAAGCTTTATTCAACTAAAAAAGGAATACAAAAAGGTGGCAGATATGACCAGTTTTAATACGCGTCACCTGACGACTTCCAGCTCCGGTAGAACGTATGGAAGTGCATAAGAATGTAATATAACATTCTTCCTTGATAGAAAGAAAAGGATAGTGTCTTCAATAATTTAAGTTTTACCTCTTCCCTTTTTTTGTGTTTTACCTTTACGAAAGCAATATTACAGTCCTTCAATATATATATATATGCTACTTCTGTTGCATACCTTAGATTTCTCCCTCGCTTGTAGAGGATGGTCGTGTTGTCAAGTGGATTAATTCTTTGTTCTTTCCTTCCTGCCGTGAAAAATGCCGTCCGTGTCTGCAACAAAAGCCTCATGACGCACTCCGAAGACGAGCTCTCTTTTAAATGTTATTCATTTTATTACAGGCGTTGTTATTTCAACTGGGGGTCATTCACTGCGTCGAGAGAGAGGGAGAGAGCAAATCACTACTTTATCGTAGTTAGTCAACAATGTTTTCTTAATCATTCATAGAGAAGGGGAAATGATTTCTCTCGCTTGTATTCCAATAGGGAAGATATTTCCCTTATTTTTACATCGTGAATCGCACGTCCTGCTCGGTTCGCCTTCCGAACTAGACTGACGAAAACACGCTCTCACGAGAACGAGCGACGTCACAGAGTCTCTCGCAGGTGCAGACTTACCGTTGATCTGGGGTCTCGTCACACGGTAACCTTGTCACGTCTGTAAGCTCTGACTGTGAGAACAAGCCATATTCTGCATTCGACTGAACCCGCGTAAACTCGCGCAAGTCAAACCAACGATTTCCAACAGATACGTCCATTCCCATAGGACCATTATCCAACACTCCAGCCAATCTCCATATCGATTGGGAGGTTTTGGTCTTCGGTGGGTCGCCTTAGTTCAGGCTGGGCCAATGTATCATCATAGGCTCCGTTATGACATTGCTTTGGTGCTTGACTGGATCGCCTTAGTTCAGGCTGTGCCAACGTGTTACTATAGGCTCCGTTATGGCATTGTATATTATCCTGTACAAGGTGGTTCCCTCTATCTTGTTCCTCAATAGGAGACCTTAAAATTGTATGGGCTTCGGGACAAGGTGCTAAGTCACGAACAGACACAGTAGAGTTTCGTCCATCTGGGTACCTAATGTGTGCATAGGTCGGATTACTGTTAAGGAGCTCAACTTGATTTAAATAGGGTGCGTTTTTGTTCATTACACACCTTCTTAGCAGTACGGGTCCAGGTGTCATTAGCCAAGAGGGAAGTGAGTTTTCATTGGAGGAACGGCGCTGGAATGTGAAGAAACGTTTATGTGGTATGGCGTTTGTTGCCGTACACAACAACGATCTCTGTGTGTGGAGCACCTCAGCAAGTACAAGTTCCCAATGATTTCCAGACAGGTTACGCGATCTAAGAGCTAAACGAATCGCCTTCCATATAATACCATTAATTCTCTCTACTTGTCCGTTTCCTGTTGGATGATAAGGAGTGCTATTACTAGTGGCAACTCCTTTCTGGGAAAGATAAGATTTCAGCTCCTTGGACATGAAAGATGTGCCTCGATCTGAATGTATATAACTTGGCATTCCACATAGGCTAAATAGCAAATCTAAAAATGTGATCACTGTTACTGCATACATATTGGGACATGGAAAAGTAAAAGGGAAACGAGAGTATTCATCAACTATAATTAATAAATAACAATTAGTCGATACACTAGGCAGAGGACCTTTGAAATCAACACTAAGTCGTTCCACAGGTTGTGTTGCTTTTGTAAGAGTTCCTTTTGGTAAGCGATAGAATTGAGGTTTTAGCTCTGCGCGAATCCTACAGGAAGCACACATCTTCTTTACCTCTTCTGTAGAAAAGGGGAGATTCCTTGCTCTTACAAAATGAAGCAGTCGAGTTATCCTCGGATGACACATTCTATTGTGGAGATCAGCGAGTGTAGATGTATTAAAGGTTGAACAAGTGTATGCTCGGGAAAATGTGTCAGGGACCACATTATCTTTACCAGGACGATACTTGATAGTGTAGCTGAATGCGGCAAGTTCCAGTCTCCATTCCTGGATTTTTGCATTCTTAATTTTCGTACGTCTTTTACTATCGAACATAAAGGCTACTGACCGCTGATCGGTAATCGAAGTAAAGTGGCTTCGTGACAGATAGTGGCTCCATTTACGCACTGCCTCAATAATGGCAGTCGCTTCTTTTTCTACGATGTGGTATTTAAGTTCACTGCCATGTAGTGTTCTAGACATAAACGCCACAGGTCGACCTCCTTGATTAAGAACGGCGGAAATCGCAACATCTGGCGCATCCACCGTCTACAGAGTAGCCTTTTCTAATTCTATTTTCAGCAAGTTGAAGGATTTCAAGGCCTTCTCTTTCCAATGGGAATTTTCTCGCGTTGTTTAGCGGTTCAATTTTGTTAGAAAATTCATGTATCCATTTTTAGTACGCAAACATTCCAATTATCCTTTTAAGTGATTTTAAGTTCTTAGGTGGATAGAGCTCCTTTAATGAGCGAAGTCGCTCTGTATCAGACTTGATGACACCATTCCCCACACAGTACCCCAGTACGTTAATAGAAGGCACGGACTTTAGCTCTTTGATTGGTTAAAATGAAGTTTTCTCCGACCGATAGTGTCTAGGAACTGCTTTAAATTTTCATCATGTTCCTCCTGAGTATGTTCTGCAATTGTTACATTGTCAAAGTACGGGAAACAACCACGCAAGTTCCCCTCTTTTACTATACTGCCCATAGCCAGCTGGAAGGCTACGACCCCATATGTAACTCCAAACAGAATTCTACAAAACTGATACAAGCAACCATTTGCCTCAAACGCAGTATACTTTTTATCAGCCTCATTCAGCGGCACTTGGTGGTAAGCACTTTTAAGATCAAAAGTGGAGAATACCTTGTATTTTGCAAGATCATTCACCATGTCGTCTATCCTTGGCAATGGGTAGGCATCTAATTCAGTGTATTGGTTAATTGTTTGTGAATAATCCACACACATCCGCTTTTTATGTCGGTGGGTGGGGCCATTTGCTACCACTACTTGGGCTCGCCATGGTGATATGCTGGTTTCGATTATGCCCTCAGAGATAGATGATTCACTTCCTCTGCAATGAATATCTGATCGTCCTTGCTAAAACGTCTGGATTTGACAACTATTGGTTTGCAGTTTAGAGATACCTTTTGAAAAAAAGACGGCTCTTCTATTTTTGTTGCGGCCAATGCACAAAGAGGAGAGCTCTCTCCATAGTTAACTCGGGACGGGCCCCACCGTATTTAAAAGTTACACTCTGATGTTGACGTAAGAAATCCTGGCCAAGTATTAAGTCCGAACACAGATTTTTCAGAATACCAAGCCGTGTTGCAACGTAGAACTGGTTATTAAGATCGTGTGCTAGGTAAACAACAACATAGCCCTTGAAACGACAGAAATGTCTTTATTGGACGAATAAACTTTTAGTTTTAGTTCCTGCACAATTTTTTCGTTAAGGTAGCTGTCAGTACTGCAAGACTCCAGGAGAGCACTTAATCTTGCCCCGTTAATAGTCGCATGCGTTGCAGCTGGCCCGAGTCCTTGCAGTATGTTGGTAAATGTGGTCAGTAAGTAAGAACCGACCAAAGTTACCACTGAACTTGAAGACTTAGATTTGCACACGCGGGCAAAATGTCCTTTCTTGGAGCATTTATTGCAAGTAGCCTCGCGGGCGGGACATATATCTATTGATAGGAGAAACCACAAAAGAAACATTTACGATTCTTATATGTGGCAGCTGTAGCCGATTCACTGGGAGCAACTGGAGGACTAGAACTACTACATTCACATACTTGTAGTGATACTGGGTTCACGACCGTAGCCAGGTAGGTATCCGGAGTTGCATACGCATCACTATTACGCTGGTCTATATCCAACGCAGAGGCTTGACTGTACGCCGTCAGAAGGTCCAGCGTTTTATTTTCCAGGAGCCGCTGTAGTATTGAAGGCGAGGATATTCCAGAAATGAATGCGTCACGCATTACCTCGTCGCCGCATACCTCTGCACTGTGGTCGCGGAAATTAAAATTCCTTTTTAGTTCTCCAATTCTCGGAAAAATTCGTCTATCGTTCCTCCCGGCTTCTGCCGTCTGGTTGCTAGTATGTGTCCTGTAAATACTTCATTCGGTGTTTTGATAAACAAGCTGTCCAACTTTGTTATAGCAGCATCAAAGTTCGTACATTTCTCTATAAATTCATAAAATTAGAGCTCACACAGCTTAACAGGCCTCTGTATTTGTTCGGTATCCTATCTTCATAATCTTCAAGGTAATTACGTAATATTGCACGCCAGTGTCGGTATACCTAGGCATCTGTCGGTCGACTTGGATCAATGTATAGGCATTTTGGTTTCCATGTCACATCCATTTTACTATCGTGGTAGGCATCCAAAAAAAGTTTTAGTTGAATAAATCGTAATAAAAACACGTGTTACTTAGAAGCCAAGCTTTATTCAACTAAAAAAGGAATACAAAAATATGGCAGATATGGCCAGTTTTAATACGCGTCACCTGACGACTTTTGGCTCCAGGAGCATGTATGGAAGCCCATACGAATGTAATATACTATTTTATATAGTGATCTTTCTATAGTAGATACTGTAAATCTGATTTGTGTGATGGTACCAGTCTTATGGGTCTTCGTGATATACTAAATTATAGAGGGTCTTGTACTGACGTTATGTCTATAATTATTAGGGGTGTTTCCCATTTTTAAAATGTTGGTCCAAACTGTTAAATAGGTGCTGGATTTGTACGGGAAAAAATGTTGGAAGCGGGTATGTACAGTTTTCTGTAGCTAATGTGTGTGAATTCAGAATTTGTAATGTGTGATAATACATACGTGTTCTTTTTGTCAGAGGTTAGGAAGAGTAGATCTTTTTCTCTTAGAATTTTTAAGCGTGTTTCGTTGCGTATAATTTTTGTATGTTAACGCTTTATTGTAGTAAATATGTGTTGTTCTAAACGTGTGAGTTCGATGTCTAGCTTTCAGTTTTTCAGTGGCTGATAGAATGGGTCATCAAGTTGGTAAATTGGACCTTAGCGGTATTGTTTTCGTGGGTAGTGTAATTCAGAGTAGACATCCACTTGAGGTTGCAGGCGATCTTGCAGAATAGTCAACATATGTTTAACCTGATGGTACTATTCATTCTCTAGCTGCTTATAAATTGGGGTCAAAGGCTGGGAAGTTCATTTGATCTTGTCAGAAAGAATCAGTTTTTGAAGATATTGGTTATGATATTGCGCTTAAAGTCACGTTTGGGAAAGTTTATGTGGAAGCCGGTCTTTACACATTTTTCTGTAAGTTGAAACAATTTATTTGTTCATGGAATACTCTGCCTGGTCCAGAATAAGTAATAACAACTTTATGTAGTTTTCTTTGGTGCAGTGTGTAGTGCGTATATATATATATATATATATATATATATATATATATATATATATATATATATATATATATATATATATATATATACTAGCAACACTTACCCGCCATCCGGAGGACTTTAATTGAAAAAAAAACAATACTCAGAGAATTACAAAATGGTAACAACAAACATTCGTAAATGTGAGATTAAACTGCTCAGCTGAATTACCCCCCTCCTAAAATTAGATTCTTCTTTTTACAGACATTCTAAATTATTAGGGCAGTTAACTAGTAAATGTTTACACTATTCCTTAGTTCAACTGGAAAGGTCGTAAAACCACACGAAATCACCCCTAAATAATAACATCAACATTCATCTCCAATGGTAAAAATATGGTAAAGTTCCATAAAAGAATGGCTCGAAAATGATTTACGTTAAATTTAATTGCGAAACAAATTCCCCAGTCAAAATTCTAAGATATTTTTGGTTGTTTCTTTTCCTGACAGATTTTTATTATATACACACGTAATTTCCTAAAAAAAGTACAATGTTATTTAAAACAATGATTGCATATGTATATACATACATATATATATATATATATATATATATATATATATATATATATATATATATATATATATATACCGTACTATGCCCCTAATTTCCGGCCCATTCTATCTATCATAAAAGAAAAACACGTAGCGGATTTAATTTTCATAACAAAAATAAATTCAGCAACCTCTCCTAAAATTGGAATTGCGGTCATTTCACATTTAATTCATATACAAAAAAGTTAGAAAATAATACTTTTTTCTTTTTATTTTTCTGTTGAGTTGATTTTTCTGTTGAGTTGCTCACGGGTGATCGCTTGAAACATGTATAATAGTTTAAGGTGGATAGGGAGTGGTACTTTAGCGAAGGATGCAAATCTAAAATCATATCAAAATACGAATCACTATTGTTTCGTAATTGGGACAGATCACAGTGCTACTAAACTGTTGTTATAATTTGTCAATCAGATAATGTCTCTGTGAACATTACACAAAACGTTTCTTGTTAAACTTTACAATAAAGGCATCAAGTTAACTAATAAAAAAGTTATTTATTTATTTTTCACGGAAATTTTAAAAACTGGAAAGAGAGCGCGATAGAAAGCGAGCCAGACACCCACCCTCTCTCTCCCCTCCCCGTTCTATTAACGCTCATGCCTCACTTGTGGCAGCCCACGATCCTCGGTAAGGTCGCTGCGAGCGCTGGTTGTTTAAACCTAAGGTGTTTTAGTTATGTTTCCGATTTATTTATTAAATAACTTTAAGTAATTACTCTAAATATAGACGAACTTATTGCATATAGATGAGAAACATAAGCAGAGGCAATTTCAAATTAATAATACTAAATGTTAATTATGAACAGTTTAAACATAGTTATGCAATTTAGGCAGTCAAAGGTGTCTCTCTTAAACGTTTATCTGTACATAATATACAGTCTTTATGTTGTATTATTGATTAAAATGAAAAAAAACTTTCACATTTATTCATGTAGATAACAATCCTATTAAAAAATTGTAGATTACAGTGTATGTTAGGAGTGTCCGAGTTTCATCAATATGGTCATGCTCGATTTAGAGTAAAATAAAACTGATCATCAGACCTATTACTTTTTTTTATATTAGCCCTTGATATATATATATATATATATATATATATATATATATATATATATATATATATATATATATATAGAGAGAGAGAGAGAGAGAGAGAGATAGTGTGTGTGTGAGAGAGTGTCGGAGAGAGGGCGAAACTGAGCGATTATATTAGTGTATGTTGTATATATAACGATGGCATCTGTATTCAATGGTCAATGGCTAATCTAAACGGACATATAAACTGATCTAGTCAATGACAAGATAAATGCTTCTCAAGAGACTTGGATGACGTAAATGACATTTACATATTCATTAAGTCTTCCGTTAGTCGGCCATGTTTGCCTGCAATCGGCACGGACTCATAATCTGGCATTTCATACCCACATCTCGCGTGTTTACCTCGGGCTATCGTTATTGAACTTTCAACCTCTTTGATCTCGGATCCGGGGTAAATCTAGAACACAATTAATCTGGAGATTTTCAGTGCTTAAAGTGCAACAGCGAGGTAAAGACGAGTACATTAGTGAGCTTCCCGATATATTATGAATAGAAACTTAGCAGCCCTAAATGTTGGCCATTGTTTGAAGTTAGATTTAAATTAACTATTAAAAGAGACAGTGGACACATAAGCATTGGTGTAATTTCACAAAATACTTACTTTAATTCGTTTTAAAATAATCTCACGTAAACAACTCCTGTAATGCGCTACATGCTTTGTAGTAACATATCTGACACGTTTTAACATTCCCATATAAAAAAAAACGTATTCGTTAAACAGGGTTTTGAAGTGATAATCATGTTGGTGAAAATATACAGACAAAGACTGAACGTAGTTCAAACTATTGATACATCGGACAATATTGATCTATGACACGTCTTTGTTATAAATTATATATTACTGTAAAAATATTATGAACTCATGTTTACGTTAGGATTGGTTTTATGTGTAATACAACTTCAACTTACTAGCAACTATAATGTTTTATGTCTAAATATATACAAACAATTACAATGGTTAAGAATAATAGCTATTGTATTACTTAGATCATTGCACAACTTTGGTTAGCTTGGGTGTTATATTAACAACGTGTCGGCCGACGTAACCTCGGGTTTTCTATGGATGCATCTTTACGAATGTAATGTTATTTTGGTCGAAATGTTGAATCAATATTTCGAAAGCAAGAATCGATATAGAATCTCGAACTGAACTCGTTATTTAATCTAAAACGGTAGACTGTTCTTCTTCCGTCAGATATGGCAATATAGACGTGTTTTTGTTCATGCTATTCTTAATTAAGAATGTTCATGCAGCACTACAGACGATAATAATTATTATCGCCTGAAGTGCAGCTTGAACATGTTTCCCTAAACAAACTGAACCATAAAATATAGTGTTAGTCAACACCGTTTATACGGAAGCATATAGTATTTCTAATAATCAAAAATACATAAATGAATAATCCTCATCGAGAAAATTTCGCCACATAACTTATGTTCTTTTTATTAAGAATATTAGGCGCTTAATTGAATTTCGTTTGGACTCGTTTCTCTATTAATTCTCAAGGATTAAATGGCATAACACACAGCCTATTTTACACCATTCATGTAAGAGTATTTGCGATCGCACACTCGCGAAAGATAATTGCATGAACAATTCTAAAAGTAGGTCTACTCTTTTGAAGATATATAGACATTTGTGGATCGGAACAACAAGCATGCTATGTTCTAATTAGCATAAAAGAGACATACACACAACAGCGTCACCTTAAATCAGATAAACAACTAATTAAATGTACAGTACTCAAGATGACCAATTACAGACTGTAAAAAAATGGCCCGTCTTGTAGTTCACAGCTGAAGTGTTGTTTTGTTGACTGTTGGTAAGTTGTGCCCAGCGGATGGTGATAGATCTCTGTTTCCTTCTCTTTTTCTGCAGTTGCAGTCGTCTCCTTACCAACGGGATCTTTAAAGGTTAATAATAAAAATGGAACGCAATTATTTATTGGGTTAAGGCATCTTTCTTGATGTGATATCCCTTTTCTAGTATACGTATACTTGCAGACAATCTCCAATCCATCGCAAATGGGTAGCAGCTTTTAAAAGCAGGATAAGCCTAACCATAACCATAACCCTAACCATAACCCTAACCTTTACCCTAACCCTAACTTTAATCCTAACCCTAACCCTTACCCTAACTCTGACCCTAACCCTTATCCTTACCCCTAGCCGTAACCCTAACCATAATCATTACCTTAACTCTTACCCTAACCCTACCCCTTAACCCTGCCCCTAACCCTTACCCTTAACACAACCCTTACCTAACCCAAACCCTAACCCTTATCCTAGCTCCTAGCCCTAACCCTAACCCTAACCCTAACCCTAACCTTACCCTTACCCTAACCCTAACTCTTATCCTAACCCCTAACCCTAACCCTTACCCTAACCCTAACCCTAACACCACAGCACATTGAATTATTTTTCTGACCTAATGCGCTACATATTTTTAGCAGATTCCTGTTTATAGGGCAATATTCTAACACGTAATTTGACTTCTAATCTTTTTATTTCTACTGGCTTCTACTTCGTTTTATTCTAGCCAAATTTTCAAAATTCGGCGTTGAACATAATTCTTCACACACCCGCTTCTAAATATCGCGAAATCTTCAAAAGATAAGCACTTTCGTTAATAAAGATAACACAATTTAATTAATGAAATTATTATAATAAAGTTTAAATAAAAAGATTATGATGACCAAATAAAATTTAAATACTTTAAATCTATTGTGTGGAAAGATTGTTCAGCGATCTTTAATTTAGAATTAAAAATACTATCTAATTGTTAAACAATGGGTCGTGAGCTGATGATAAAGAGTTTCGAGGCCACGTGTGATAGTGACGTCACACGTACACACAGTGAATGATGTTTATTCATGTTTCAACGTCGCCATGACACGACATATTAAATGGTTAGTCTTTAACAAATCTTTCAGCTCGATGACAGATAAATGTGTGTGAATATATGTCTGTGTCTGGGAATGTTTACCTTCGAGTTTATGGACTGAAAAGCAAATAATCACCTGACTTCTTCATTCTTGTGTTATATTGTTATCTTGTCCCTCGAGACGTTGATAATGTACGAGCCAATTAAAGATGGCTGAACACCACCAAAAGAGACAACACAAAACGTACATATATTTGAAAGATACGCTTTTATTAAAGATTATATTTATAAAAACAGTAACTAGTTTCATCAAAAGTGTGAACTTTGAATAAGTATTTAAAGATAAAACACTTTTAAATAAAATTCAGCAACGATAAAAATATAATGTATTTATCTGATTTTTGATCATTTCTTTCATGAACTCAGATCTGATATTTATTTGTTTCCAAGTAATAGAACTATTTAAATTATTGCATGCTGGATGTTCGATGTTAAGATATGTTACATATTGAACTTGTTTAAAATAATATTTAATTGTTGTGTTTGTCTTGTTATAATTTTTCAGCGACAAGCCGTCTGGCATGGTTAAAAAGTTTAGAACAAAAATACGCGAACAAGAAGATAGAAAGATCAACATAATAGACGATTACATGATCTGGGAAGAGAGTCATCAGTTCCTGAGTGGGACCGACTCTACCAGCTGTATAAAAATAGTTTCTAAAACGAGAATAAGTAGTAGCATTTACATAATCGATACCTGTTTTCGTTTGTATTTCCACGCAATCACTTGCATAGTGATAAGTATGTGGTTCGGTCAGCTAACACAGGCATGTTAAAACTCACGTAGATATACATCAGGCGATTCGTACACTTCTGCGCATAGTTAATTTTTACCTGTTTCCGCCTTAAGCTGATTTGACGCTGAAATAAAAACAGTTTCTGGAGAGACGCTGTAAGGACTAGCCGCTAGAAATCTCTTCTTGGTTCTTACTTAGTCGTAGATCAACGAGATTCAACTCTAGACTTTCATTTCCTTTTCCTAGTAAGTGCCCGACTACTGAACCTGTTCTTCTTATATCCTAATTTTCTTGCGTTATTTACCTCTTCTGGTCCATATTCTGTTTGATGAAATTATTGAATAAAGTTGATAATAAAGATGTTTTTATACAGAATATGGTGACCCTTTTCTTTTTGTCAGATGAATGCAGAGCCTACTACAAAAGGCCTCTCAACATCACTAACGGTCCCTACATTTTGTCAACCCGTAACGTGATCTAAACATGCGACCTTCTAATACCAACAAATTGGCAACACGGTCACATAAGTAAATAACAAAATGCCGCAAACTTCGGATTTCAAAAAAACTTTTCGTGTCTTTACTTTTTTCTCGCGATGAGTTGATTTGCTTTTTCGACAGTTCAAAGGTGTGGCACGAGAAAGATAAACATGAAAGATAATGTTACGTCACAAGAAAAATATTATCATAGATTTAATGAGGAGAGAAAAGACTGGCATGCAGCAAGACACGTGAATAGATTAATGTTCTTGCTTTTTTTCTAGCATAGTTTACTCTCTATAACGTATCCTTATCATTGGGCATCTACTCTAATAAATAAAGTGATTAGATGCCATTAGAATACGAATTAGCGTGCCTTACCTACATTTTTTCACCGGGTGAAATACATATATTTTTATCGAACTGAAAATGTATTTACTTTATTGTTGCAATTCGCAAGTTTAGTTAAATCTATCCTCATGTGCTGCTTCAACCTATACAGAATCTCTTGTTTTCATTGGCTAGCAATCTAAGAAGCGGCTAGTTTACCAGTTACATGATCGAGTCTACATTTGTTTGCATTTCCACGCAATCTCTTATGTAGTGATTAGTATGTGGTTCGATCAGCTAAACCAGGCATGCTAAAACTCGCTAGAAATACATCAGTCGATTCGTATATTTATACACATTCCTACATTTTCCCCGTTTTTCCCCCAAAGTTTATTCGGTGTTTCAATAAAAAAAACACTTTCTGTGCAGACGCCATGAAGACCAGACTCTAACAATCTCTGCTCCTTACTTGCCATGGAGTGACACGGTGGGATGAAATACTGGAACTCAATTATTTTTCTTATAGTTGATACTCGCCTTTCGAACCAACCTATATATCCTGGCGCTTTTTTACACACCTTTGCTTCTTATTCTGTTTGATTAAATTGTTAAATAAGTTGATTTAAGTGTAGGGACGATGTTGGTATTTTTTCCTCTTTTCATTGCAAGCAAGCTTGATCACATGATTACATATGCTGGTGATAAATGGCTATCTGCAACAAGCATTTGAACTTCAGTAGCACCTCTATAAATTAAAAGTATCTTTTTTTTTATCTTCCGCTCAATGGGTCCGCTTTAAGAAGGACAAACTAAGTGTCTAATGAAAATTATCTTGTTTTAAAGTACAGTTGAGTTTTTTTCAATGAGAAAAAGCTTTTTACGAATGATTTTGACATTTCAGCTTTAAGAAGTCAACCTAACTAAACTCCTTAGACGATAAAATACTGGTCATCATATAATCATATATGCAAGTAGGACAACTAACATAAACGGAATTATCTCCCTTCAACCATTTCGGGTGTAAAGAGTTATCGCCCTATAAATTGTCGTGTGCCCAGAGAGAAAGATAAACAAAGATCACGGCATCAGACACTTAATATGTCAATCGCATCCAGCGGCAAATTAATTCATTAATTCATTCTGTGTTCAGTTTTAATAAATCTGTTAAACGTTTCTCCTGATAGTTCATCCATTTATTATTTATAATTAACCTAATGCACGAGTTGTTTGAATTATTCCTATTGTCCATATATATATATGTATATAAGTGTAGTATAAACACAGCATGGCGTCGCTAGCTATATGCGCATCGTACCTTTCATTAAGTAGAACGATCTTATGACGTCAAGCCGCTAGATAGTGTTAAAATGATCACTGTTTATTCGCTATTTGAGCATTGGTCGTGTGATTCTGAACGTCGGGATTTGAGTTACAAAATACTCGGAATCCGGGGGTTCGAATCGCATGACCAACAGTGAATAATAATATCTCCATGCTAACGAGTCCCCATTTTAAAGGACGAAACGTACGTACATAGATAATGAACAAAACAAATATTATATATATATATATATATATATATATATATATATATATATATATATATATATATATTAGACACGCATATCCGGTGACAACTGTTTTCGTAATTATTTTAAGACAAACCAGAATAATTAAAATAATTTGTTGATCTTATCTGGAGTATTGTATAAGTTCTTTAAGTTAAACATTTTGAGTAGACTTTTCTATATATTATATATGTTTATATACGCATCATCATCTGTCTTAATATCTCTATTCATTTTCGTATCGTATCTGCGTGTGTATTTGTCTTTATGATGATTGCCTTGGTCTCAAAGGGTGAATATTCAAACATTATATTCTATTGTAACATTTTACGTAAGTAAAATATTAATAAAGGGAGAGAGCAGAAACATGAATAATGGATAACAACTAAGGAGAGACAATGACCATTTTTAGGCTGGAGACAGTTTATTAGTCAAGAGAATGTGATTATCTCGTGTTCTTCTTCACTTATATCACTATTAAGACAACGCGAAATAAGTATTTTTCTGGCGTGGATATATAAGTAAAGGACAAACACAGCGCATATGGTTATCTATCATGCAAAGGAATACCGTAATTTAGTGTACGTGTGTGTCTGCCTCAATACAGAAACTAATTAATATACACATACAAACCTTTGCGACATATAATTCAGAGGGACCCACACCAGGTTATTGTGATAAAAATACTGTGATATACACACGCTTACTGTAAGAAAGTATATAATTATAGCATATGTAGTTATTTGTTCCTTTTATATTGAATCGGTTACCAGATAGAGAGAACCGGCGAAGTGAGAGAGAAGGGCAGTTCTGAGTTATCTTAAAAAAAACTAATATTACTGACGGTTTAAAAAAGAGGTGAAAGGTTTAAAAGAAATTATGTTATATATCTGTTTAACTCTTGCGTCTCGAGCAACACAGGGTACCTCTGCTTGTTTATTATATGAATATCGATTGCAACCACTCTATAAGATGCTTCGTTGATCGATCGGTCAGGACGATTGACTTGACGTATCTTGTGTTTGATACACCCAGCCATATTTATGCCCCGTTCTGTTCTTCAGTAAATTTATCACACCTACGTGTGAAATTCAATTTACTTTTGTCTCTCACGGAACGACATATATGGGTTTTTATATATTTATGAAAGTATATTTTACGTAATTGTGTTTCGAATCTGTTAGACATTTTGTGAATGGTGGGTGTTTTGAAATTGACGCCGGTGTGAGGTGACGACTCATCTGCCGTGTTGGAAAACAGTCGGATCAATAGTACTAATTTCACTCTGTTGTACACCTCCACGTTGGCATTCATGTGATTATCCGATTATGAAACGAAATCAGACAACATGATGCCAATGACGGAACTAAGCAGGTTGAGAAATTTTACAAGCCAATTCATACGATAAGAAGATGTTTTTTATGTTTTTTGTAAACTTAGTTAACTTCAAAGACGGTAAGTTGTCACTGTATACCTAATGAGCTACCGAGAATTAGGGTGCTGCAGGGGCCCGGCCACCGTGGGGCTGGAGATCGGTCTCAAAATATAGGAACATTTCGAAAATGGCAAAGAACAGACGATAACCGTAGATGAACAGTTTATTTATCAGGCAATAGTGTGAGTAGTAAGACTGGACTAACAGCGATGACGTCCCTGAAAACAGGAAATGTTTTTTTACAGAACCTAGACAGCAAGAATGGCTGGATAGACAAGAACAGGAATTTTGACAGGTGCGATGAGGTGCGTCAGATACGTCTCGTCCGTGTGGTCGTGAGCAAGGGCTGGCTCTGTTGGAGTGAGGTGTGGGCCGCCAGAGAGTACTACAGAAGGCTGGGTAGCTGCTGGAGAATGCCGTGCTTCTGGTGAGTACTGCAGAATGCTGTTGGCTGCCGGAGAGTACTGCAGAGTGGTGAGATAACTTCTGGTGAGTGCTGCCGGCTGCTGGAGTATGCTGTAGTGTGTTGGACGGCTGAAGACGGTTTCAGAGCATTGGACTGCTACAAAGAGCTGTGCTGATGTACATGCCTTGACTTCTGGAGACTGGATGAGACAGGCTGAAACCAGTTGAATTGAGCAGGTAATAGCAAAGTGTGATCAAGTTATCGAAAGTAGAATTAGTTAGCCCTGAAAATGAGCTGTTTGATTGCTGAGAGAATCAGGGGCTGCTGCAGAGTGCTGGAGTCTGCTGGGGACTGTTGCAAGGTGATGGAGTCTGCTGGGGACTGCTACAGCCTTCTGGAGTCTGCTGCAGATTGTTGGAATGCTGGATGCTTTTTCAGAGCGCTGGACTGCTAGAGAGATCTCAGCTGCTGCGAAGAGGATGGTCTGCTGCAGAGCGCTGGACTTCTCGAGACTGAAAGAGGCAAGATGGAGTCAGATTGATGAAGCAGGCAGTAGCAAAGTTGAAAGTTTATCGACTTAGTAGTTTGATTTGTTAGTCCTGAAAAGCGCTGTTTTATTGTTGCTGCTGCTGTCTACTTCGGCTTAGTGGCTCGACAACGACTTATTGGAGATGGATTTATGGGTAGATTTTGTAAGACTACTGTTGTCTGCTGGGGACTGCTAGAAAGTGTTGGATTCTGCTGCAGCGTTAGACTGCTAGAAATAGCCGTGCTTCTGCAGAGCGCTGAACTGCTGGACAATGGAAGCGGTAGACTGGGGTCATGTGGATGGAGCAGGCAGTAACACAGTTAAAGGTTTATCGCATTATTTGTTTGAGTTGTTAGCACTTAAAAAAGTGGCTTGATTGTTTCTGCTGCTGCAGCTGCTGTCTGCATCAGCTTCCTGGCTCGACGACTTGTCCATTCAGTCAGAATACGGAGTCTTTTTACCAGCCGACTGAAGTGGATTCTTTGGTAAACATAGTAACTTCCTTCCAATGTTTGTTTATAAACACTATTATTTATAATCCTGTCTCCAAAATATAAAAAAACAGAAAAATATACCTTTTTGGGTGCTGCCTCAGTAATATTTACTACTTATGAAATGATACGCACATTTAAATAATCTTAATTATCTTTAATTAAAACAATTAAATAATGGTATAATGCTTTGTTATAACGATTATTTTTTAATCTAAATACCTGTGGAAGAAGGGAGTTCTAATCTTTTTTTTGTATAAATACGTATCGTGGTTCATACAAGTTTGATAGGCTAGCTTTCGTGGTCAAAGTTGCTCCTGCAATTTTGCAGCAAGTGATGGATACCATGTTCGGCGAACTTGATTTTGCTATTGCATACCTTGACGACATTCTAATCAACAGTAAATACATAGAACACAACCGGAAACATGTTAACTAAGTGTTATCGCAATCTTTTACGGTTAAAGAGGAAAAATGTGATTTGTTTTTAGAAAAATCAAGTATACGGATAATGTAATAGACAAGGACGGAAGAAGTCCGGACATAAAACGGGCTACCGCAATAAAGAAAATGCAGGCGCCAGAAAACGTCACAGTTCTGCATATCTTTATGGAATTTAAAAATGAATACAAGTTTTTCTTCCTAGAGATGCATAATCTACGCGCTCCACTTAATGAACTATTAGGAGTTGACGCCCGAATGCCAGGTTGCATTCGACAAAACTATTGACATCTGATGTATTCCCACGCATTACAATACAACCCAGACTTAAATATAATAGTGGCTAGCGACACTAGTTCATATAGATTAAAAGCATGCATTCGGATGTAACGCATAAACTCATCGCGTATGCATCAAATACCCTGCTTCCGGCGAAGAAGCAGTACTCCCAAATTGAGAAGGAAGCATTAGGAATATTTTTTGGTGTAACACCGCTATATACACGGTAGATCATTCACATTACAGATGGACCATAAACCGCTATCACCATTTTTAATTCCCCTAAAAAGGCCGCCGGTGTATAAGGCGAATAGGTTACAGAGATGGGGAACCATTTTATTGAACTATACTTTCAAAATCTAGTTTTTTCCATCAAAAAAGATATATCGCGCGGATGGATTGTCTAGACAAGTGCCAAGACAGGGAGAGCCACTAGAAGACATGGTCATCGCTTCCTTGCCTGCGGAAGGAGAGAGAGGGGTAAAAACTATATTGTATAACGCAGTAAGAGAGCTCCCGGTGACTCTACATGAAATAAAAGCGAAAGCCTTTAATGATGACTTCGTCATCAGTACAACAGCTTAAATAGCTGATATGAGTCTACATCTTGTAGACAGCTTTTTATTACACATGTATAACGAGAGAGTCATCATTCAAGAAAACTTACAAAATAGAATCGTTAGGGATTTATACGTTGACTATTCGGGGAAAAACAGAATGAAAAGTCTGATGCAGAGTTTCCTGTACTGGCTAAAATAGATAAGGACATCATAAATACGTGTAAAGGTTGTACCCTGGCGGCAAAGGAACCTCATATCAAGTATGCAAGTGGACAAGTATACATGTAAATTTTGCGGGCCCATTGGAGTTATTTTACTTTCTAATTGTAGTCGATAGTATTTTTCCAAGTGGCCGAAGTGTTACGATGTATAAAAGCTATTTTGGAGGTAACAATCTACTTTGCGCACGAATTGTTCGCCCGTTTTAGGGTGGTCGATTGTTTGATCAGTAGCGACGGCACTTCAAAAGTTCTGTAAGATCTTTCAGATCAGACACATCACGACTCCCCCATATCATCCTAGGTGAAACGGCTAGGCAGAACGCTTTGTGAACACTCTATAAAGAACCCTGAAAAAGGTTCATGGCACTTCCAGGGAAACAACTCTGAAGCAGTGTTTACATGTGTACAGGAGAACGCCAACTGTTCACATACCATCCTCATTATCTCTTCAGAGATGGTGCTTGCGCGAAAAGTGAGATCAGTCTTTTGACAAATGAACAAACAAGGTCGACCCTCTATTGTACAAAAAAGTGCATCCTAAAGGAGAAAGTATATTTCAAGATGTTTTAAAATAATACGTCTTTCTGTGAACCTTGTATGATAGAACAGAGAATAAAAAATATGATTTACATAATCCAGGGGCCTCAGTTTATATATATATATATATGATACATCTAAATCAAATTAGGAAACGACTGTCGGATTCCACTGACAGCTCTCCCTAGGTAGAACAATAAGTTATGAACATCATATTCGATTCTTTTAACATACCAGTACTCCAAGCAGCCCCAGGAAAACGGCAATCTAAAAAGAAACGTAAGTTTCCGGATCTTATCGAAATCAATCCAAAAAGGAAACGATATTAATACTCCTGAGGATTGGTGTGGTGTAATGGTGCCGTACCTATAACGAACATTTTGGACTTATCCATTCTAAATAAGTGCGGGAAGCATAGACTTCTAAGCGTTTGAGTTCAACCCCAGTCTACACTGGCAGTCAGTACTGACGTACTACTTCACATCTTCTTCTGTTCTACATATGTTTTTCGAATATATTTGTTTTACCTGAACCCCGTGTTTTCATTCTAACTCCTAAACAAAGCCATGACAAATAAAAATATAATTAATACATATAATTAAAACTCGAGTAAAATTATTATGTTGGTTACAAAGGCGAGTGCTTAAGTTTCTTCGATTCTTTATTGTTACATGTTAAACATGTCCGAATAGAAACAAACTAAATAACAATTTCTATTTAAGACTATGTTTTCTTTTAAATAATATTTGTATGTGAATAAACTTCATATCGACTATGCACGTACATTTATTTCTAACATTTAATCAGGAAAATATCTTATACTATCAAAATAAAAGATCATAGATCATTTAAGATCTACAGGTGGTTTTAGTGTCTACAATCTAAACTGCAAACGACTCGGAATAATTGTATCACATTTGAAATGAATAATTCTTAGAAAATCATTTGTGCCATTATGGGAGAGCAAATTTCAATAATACTTGTGTTTTTATTATTAATAATTCGAATACTAATGGCAATACAGACGTCGAGTATCCCGATATATTAGATAGAATTACACCATCATTTTCTATGAATAACTTTCGGGATTCTGAGTGTAGAGATTAAACTAAATCACTACTAATACTCTTCATGTACGGCTAGGCCATTTGGCTAAGATCAAAGTGTAGTATCTGTTCCGATGGATACAGCACCCCATAGACTGGTATTGTCTTGGCCTTCGGAGCTTGATTTACGCCGGTCTATGAGTGTGCCCTGTGCAGTTCTAGGAGGTCCACCCTCCCAGGCTTCGCCTCCCCTCTTTGGGGAGGAGTAAGTTTATTGCTTACAGCCTGAGGCGCCCCTACCGGGGAATGCCGACGGGGCTGCTCATACAATTTTTAAACCCCACTTTTCCGACCCGATCTTGGGTCACATCTTACTTGTGGGAGTAAGATAAAACTGGCCTGGTCACTAACTCCTGGAAAGGAGTAAATCAATACTAATACTCATCATGTGTATAATAGTACGTCTTATAATAATACATACTATTAAGTGTGCATTTTTCATTGATTAAAATAGGATTACAAGCAATAATATTTACTAGCGGGATCTTGTGGAAATTTCACAATGTTTTCTATAAATATCTTTATAATCTTTTTTTATCATAATATTGCTTTTATAATATGAACATCTGTCGAAATCAGTGCTATTAAAATATTTTTTTTTCAGAAAAGATGACTGCTATTTTTAGATAAATATTCCTTTCAAGAAAAAAAAAACGAATATATGTTATCTTTATTATTTTTGTTAATTCGAAATCGTAGTAAAGGAATTATTTTTAAAACTATAAATATTCTGTAATATCGTAAAATATTTGTTAGCTTAATATTCGTAAAATCAATAAAACGTATGTAATTTGTATATAAATTTATTTAAAATTGTGTTGTTTTTTTTTATAAACGAAACGACATTATTGTAGTTTTAAACAATCCATGTAAAAAAATTAAATTCTAAATGGTTTACAGGGCGACCTCTGATGAATTACCAAACAACATATTTGCTGTATGGACGATGGAATTTTTAAGTGTGTGCGACAGGTGATAACGTACGCATGACCATAAAATGCCTTAGCGGATAATTATATAGATTAAATGCACCCGCGAAATTCTACACTTGTATGCTTCGTCTGTTGCATAATACTAACATGATTAAGCATATTTTCATTCTCCTGAGTACGATGCGAATACAGAACCTACGATATTATTGTGCTAACTTTGTTTAAACTAAAATACACTTATCTAAGTTCTCTGATTAATGTAGTTTCAAAATACATCTGTTTAAAGGGAATGGGCTATGTACAACACCATTGCAGGTGTTTTTGTCATATTTCCATTCTATGAAGACTCGGGGGGAAAGAAAATTTTACGATATTTTTTTGTGTCATCTTTTGACAGAACTAATTATATTTTGATCTTAACCCGAAAGCGATTTTTGGTATTTTAGTCGAACAGATCACATGTAATTTAATAAATCACTTTTAAAAAGAGATACATGTTATATTGTACGTATGCACATAAATTGTCTTGGCGTATTATTATCATTATATAGATAGAGGTGTACTAATAGGTTGGAATTACACTAAACTTTGCATGACTAATCATTAAGTGGCTGTATATAAATATAGGAATACTATTTAGATTCTTTAATAAATGTTCCCAACACACGATGGACTGCTTTGGGTAAGTTTCTACGTGTAAATATATAAAAAGGAAAAACAATTTTACAAACGATATATAGAAAAGGGCAGCATTAAGTGTACCTTTCATTCGTGAATACGCAAAAAAAAGACGCACGCACGGGGAAAGGCGTTTAAACTTACGGGTAACGGTTTTCTCATTATTCCCATGATGTTTTTATTGAGCATCACAGATATAAATTGCTATTTCCCTTAAAGATAATTTCTATACAGGCAAATAGACATTCATATATATGATAGGCTACTACTTCTGTATCGCGCTTTCTGCCTCCCGGTTTACGATAAGTTGATCTAGATTGAATGAGATATCAATTCGTTGGATAGACACGTGACGCAGTATGATGATGATGATCCGTGAGTGAACCCTTTTATCTGCCGAGTTATCCACACGTGAATGGGAAAAGCTACCGTGAAAACCGCCATTGTTCAGATTATCACAAAGCATCTAACAATCAGGCTTTTTTTCTAGAACCTTTGAAAATATTTCGGGGCCTTATTGTAACATCAATATTCATATTTTGAATCTTATTACACGATTCTACCAGACTTGGTCTCATGCTATTAAATAGCTTGCGAACATGTAGTAGTATTATTATAATAGCAGCTTCGAATCCTGCCAGAGTCAGCAAGTAATGGCGAAACACGTGGCCGTGAATAATTATTTTAACTGCTTTATTAATGTTAGTATTTTAATTATGACATATTCAGTATAAGAATGATTTATAATCCTAGATATACCGACATTATGTTAATGTATTTGTTTGTAGTTGTGTGTAATTTGTAACAATATTATAAGTAGCACCTTTAATTAAGTAAGATTGTAATTATCGTGGCTATTTATAGCATATGTGCTGCACTAAAGAGGATTCATGTAAAATCCTAGACGAGTCTAGCTCAAAGTTAAATTATTTATTTGTTTACATAGTAGTATAAATATTAACAGTAGTATTAGTAACGGTGTGTTATTAATAATATAACATAATGCATCAATACCAGATACTGTGCTATTCTTTTGTTTTACAAATGAACTTCCATTTGTCAAGGGCAAACATATTCGGGGATCAGGGTTAATGATAGTTATAGATTGACAAGTGAATGATGATGAATTCTATGAGCGGATTAAAAATCTCCGAATACCACACACTCTAACCAACAGGCGATCACAAAAACAGCAATTATTTCCTATTGGTATGAATATCGCTCATTGATTCTGACGACTTAAATACAAAATTAGGCGACGTAAGAATTACGAAGTTGTCGCAAGTAAACACAATGCTCACTTTCCACTATTTTTTAGCAATAGTTCTAGAGGCGAGACATGTGTATAATACATCGCACACATGCCATCTAAAGTGCCCATTGTTATCAAATTTAGAAAATTTATATCGAGAAGTTTTGGAGGTCATGAGTGACGGTCAGGTTTACATACATTTTCGATGCAATACTTGTTTAGATTCTTTCTTTACACGCTGTAATAAGCTGTGATTCCACCCACTGTTATATTGTTTGTAGAATTGAATCATAGAGGTTTTGCCAACCTACTTGGCCTGATGGCATTGGCACATCTTTGCTCATTGATCACATTTCTTGCATTTAATATTCTACGTCGGCCCTTCTCTATACGCTTGTCTGAACATTGAATTGATTTTAAAATACTAATGGAATTTCACTCGGACATTATTGTTGGTACTACACAGCATCAAGCTGCGAGACGGAAATGTAAAAAAAGAATGAAAAACTAATAAAACATAAAACAAAAAATAAAAATAAACAAGAAAATAACACAAAAAAACAGAAATAATGAAAGAACAAAAAATAGTTAGATCAAAGAGAGAGAATAAGTATATTGTATCAATCTATATCGGTAGAGAAAATTTCTACTTTCAGCGACATAAGATTGGCATGCTTTGCTTCGAAGACGTATCCATGAAAGTAATGGAGCAACAATTACCAAAGAATACCATTATTCTAAAAAGCACATTCCTATGTCAACCGCTATGTACGTATTCATGAATAAAACGCTTTTTTTCCTAAATTTCTTGAAGCTTAGTGACTTTTTTATATTAAGATAATAAATGTTACGTGTAAAGCTGTCTTCATGTGATATTTTCACTAGCTTAAACGCCAAACAACGATCGGCATTTAATTCAAGCCCAGCGGTGTGCTGTTTGAGTTTATGTAAACATCATATTAAACACATGGTTCAATAATTGAAGGGGATGATACATGTGTAGACATAAATAATTGAACCAGTCGGATTATTAGTTTACAGATTACAGTTACTTAAATGAAACTATTGTTGCACATTTTTTAAACGATGGAATAAAATCTAAATGTTGCGTGCTGATTAATTTTGCCTTCTGATGGGAAAATACATTTCAAGACTAGCAATTTATTGATAAGTATTATTCAGACTTGGCTCTGTCGGAATGTTATGCTGCCAGTGCATACACAAATGATGCTGAAGAACCAGCACGTCGATGATTCAAAGCGTTGTTTGCAACTGTTTAGAGGGAGCAAAATAAGGTTTTACTCAATATGACATAACCGATGAATCAGGGATCCACTACTTTACTCCGCTGTAGAATCAGCAGTTTGTTCAGTGGATTGCAGGAGGTTAAAGCCGACTACATCGAAAGACGCAAACATCAGCAAGTTAATAACCTCCGTATTAAAAATGCGAAAAATATTTTGTTCAGTGAATACCTTGAGAATGACAGCATTATAAATAGCAAATGTTTTATAGCATCGTGTCTTGACATCCGTCAGTCACAACAACTATGGATCAGCACTGTATGATGATGTTGCTTGTGTGTACTTATTTGTGTGACTGTAGAGACCGCGTCTTTATTTGCATGGTCTACTACAGTGTTGACATACGAAGGCTGTTGTCGAATGTGTCACCTTGGCTGATTGATCTGCATGTAGGTTCGCTATTCTCTTACCTCTCTTCATCGTTCAGGGTCTTCTCACTGATGATCATTCCCTGGTGTATATGTTTCCTACAGGCAGGTCTATATTGATGGTCATGTAACAAACATTCATGTCTCGCTTGCAGACTCACTTTTATACAGTAGAGCTCAACAAAAGGATTGGTGGTGTTCAGACGCAGTTTACTTAGGCGTTTTACATTTTTAAACAGTGAGCTTCTGAATGCTAAACCCATACTGTGTAAGCGGACTCTCTCTTCCTTCTCCCCTTGCCAGGAGAAGGTTTTGTCTGAATTATTTAAACATCCTAAGTCTGCTAAGCAGATTACTTTGTAGATCGTTGTTGATGATGAATGTTTTTCGGTATGTCAGTTGATATGCCAGGTGTCATAGTACAAACATTCCAGCACCCTAGTCTCAGTGCTGTTTCTTTGTACTTCTTTTTTGGTGCAATGGTTACTTCCCACTTGTTGGAATGATTATATGCCTTACGCACCCAGTAGGATAGGTGACCAGTAGCGGGATAGCGCCTTACTGGCTGAGGGCAGCTCAGCTTTATGGCGGGCGTTAGCTGTCTAATTAGGTTTAATAACCTAACCCACCGTCGGGATCGACCTCTGCCGCCCAGCTCTATGCCAATTTAGTTTTAGACTTATTACCGGAAACTGTTGCCCCACTGTTTAGTACTATTCACAACATAGCTGAAGGTTTTTCTCCAGGGCACTGGCTAGTGCAGATGTGTAGAGAGACTGAGACTTTTGAATATATATATATATATATATATATATATATTATAATATAAAATGAAGTAATAAAATAAGGTGTCAATCAAATTTTATTAGAATTCAAAGTTCATGCAAAGCATCCTTAAGTCCTTAGCTCATGAGTTTTCAAAGATAATTCTTCTCTTCAGAGGACCATTACCGCAGTTATACTACTACAGGCAATAAAATTACGCTTTGAAAATATATAAAATTATATACACAAATATATAAAAAATACATAACATCAAACATATCAATCCAAAAACATACTTTTGTTGAATCCATACAGTCCATCCAGGTCATATAAGTTGAGAAGCATAATCAGGAAGGACATTACTCCAAGATACAAACAGCAGTCCAAATATGTGAAATTGAAGGGGCCGGCAAGGTTATCCATTCGCGAAATGTGTCCATATTCAATGTTAATGATAAATAAATAAATAAATCAATCAAAATAATACAAAAAGTCCAATCAAAGTTCCGAGATCCCAACATGTGCAAATCCAATCAAATCCAAATTCGTTGTTAAATTAGAAAACCAGCTAAATCCGAATTGAGCAAAACAAGACGGACTCCCATCACATCTAGCCAGAAGAGCGAAAATTATATAAGTGATCTTCTCACCAGACATGACAAATCCCTAACGAACAGAAGGCGATATTAAATTGTCTACATCTCAGAATGACTTCAACGGGTTCAGGAAATGTCTGTCCTACTTCCTGTTTGACAGGTTCAAGAGAAGACAGCAACCCACAACCCCGCCATCCATCCCACCCAAATTAGGTTTTCACTGTCTGGGTCAGTAAGCTTATTCCATGTCAAAAGGGAAAGGAGCTAAGAAGTTAAAAAGTTAAAAGAAAACTAAAAGGGAGTTAGGAAAATTAGGTCAAGTCATCACGTACCCATCCAAAAGTATTACTTAAAATCTGGCTTACAGTAAAAAACCGACTTAACAAATCTAGCCCCATCAAGTAATTTAGAATATTTATGAAGTTAAAAATTACGAAGTTATTAAATTCCAATAATTTTATAGTTTAATTCAAGATTTAATTTTTAAGATTTAATTTTAACAGGCCATTTTATATTATAATATTAATGCTCTATCCAGTATATTGAGCTTCAGTTTTTTTATCCGGATGTTTCACTAATTATAAGATATTAGTTGACGCTTATATCTTTTGTTGGATTGCTTCATATATATATATATATATATATATATATATATATATATATATATATATATATATATAAAGAGGTGTACTAAAAGCGAACTTTTAGGAAAGGTAAAACCCTATTGTGAAGAGTATACAGCTCAATATCCAGGATAGAGCAGGTAGAAATGAAGAAGAATGGAAAGGAATTAGAGAAAGCAAAAGCCAAATCAAAATTCAATTCAAAAGTTCAAAGCAAGGTATATTCCGCAAAAAGGCAATTTATTCAAGTTAAATTTTCCTTAAGCCAGGCTTTTCAAAGATCAAAATCTTATCATCAGAGGAAGTCGCTGGGATAGATAAGTTGGCAATGGCCAAGATTTAAAATTTGAAAAAATGAAATAAAAGTTGTAGGGAAAGAAACGCAGGGCAAAACTGTGCCAAGTTTGAATAACATTTCAAAGTTTAATTTTCCCATATCTATAAGAACTAGCGTCCCGTAACTGCTTATTTCACTTCAACCCATATCTCTATTCACCTTGGAGATTCCCATTCCGGATATCCTCTCGAGGTCTTGTTTTTTTTTTCTTTTTCCTTATTCTAATTTTCATTCTTGAGCTCCAATCTTATCGACTTTTCCCTCATTCTATTATTAGTATCTTATTTTTATTATTTTTCATTTTTTATTCTTTCGGTCAATCCTTAATTTTCCCTGCGAGCTTAAGACTAATCTTATTATCTATTTTTCATTTTTTTTTACTACTTTTTCTACTATTTTTATCTTTATTTTTTATCTTTACTCTTTTAATTTTTAACTCATTTTTCTAGTTCTACCCTTCAAATATATTTTGCCTCATTGTTTATATCTAAGGTCATTTGATTAAACATCTAAACCCCGAACTCTGTTCTTATACATATTCTGATATTTTAACCCCTTATCTTAACATTCGTTAACTTACCCCCACTCCTTTCTTCCCCTTTTCTAGTTGAATCCTAATTCGCGCTAACTTCCAATTTCAACTTTATGTTTCACCCCCACTTTCACACTCTTAGTTTTATACGCATTCCTTCACCGCATCGCTCACTTTCTCCTCCCCCCTCTCTTTCCTCGTACCCGTCCCTTTCTCCTCCCACACACCCCTTACCCGTTCCTCCCCTGCCTACTGGTCGCATATTATATTCTTGTTTTCACTGTTTTTGCTTTTCTTCATTTATAGCCGGCTTTCTCAACTGGGCATGCTTTAAATATTCTCGCTGCCTCTTTTTCCCACTTTAAAACACTTTCCTTTGTCATCTCTGCTCGGGAAGTATCTTTAATGGCGAATATTTTCCACCTTAATCTTCTCTGAGCCTGCCTGCATCATCGAACGTACCTCTTATTGGACTTTTTACCCTTTTTGGATTTTCTATTTTCGCCGTACCTGAAGTTGTGGCTTCTTGGAATTTAACTTTGAAACCTCTCTCATTACTTCTCGTGCCTCTAACGACCTACCTATCTACATCTTATTCTCTCCGCTGGACTCTTCGACACCGGAATTTTTAGCAATCGGACATTTGCTTGCACCTTGGCACAGTTTTGCCCTGCGTTTCTTTCCCTACAACTTTTATTTCATTTTTTCAAATTTTAAATCTTGGCCATTGCCAACTTATCTATCCCAGCGACTTCCTCTGATGATAAAATTTTGATCTTTGAAAAGCCTGGCTTAAGGAAAATTTAACTTGAATAAATTGCCTTTTTGCGGAATATACCTTGCTTTGAACTTTTGAATTGAATTTTGATTTGGCTTTTGCTTTCTCTAATTCCTTTCCATTCTTATATATATATATATATATATATATATATATATATATATATATATATATATATATTAGTAAAGTATGAAAATATATTCATGCCACTTAAGCCAAACGGAAGAGTCAGCATTTCATCTCCTTAAATGTAGCTAAATTGCATCACATAGATGTCATATTCTATTACGTACTGTTAAATGATAAATGATACAAATATATACACAATGAATTATATCACAATATAATATATGTTTACACATAAAATTACAAAATGGTAAATATATATATATATATATATATATATATATATATATATATATATATATATATATATATATATATATATGCAACTGTATGTAGATTAGGTTGCGCACGCGTGGTGACAAATCTCTATATTAATATAAATATATTAATCTATTAATCTATATTTGTGGTTATGTATATGTAAGTAGATGCGGACGCAGGGTAGTCTGTGCGGTAGCTACATGCTGCTGCATATATTCGTGTATTCAGGGTTGACGCAAAGATAAACGTATGTGCATATACGTAATACGTTTGCATAGATATCTAAAATGACATAATTGATGTCAACACAATCTTGGAACTAATTCATATGTACTGCATATATTTAGTTATATTAAAATATATACGTTGTTTTTTTTTAAGAAGCATGCGTTGATTAGCTAATATTTACTATGATAAAATATGCATATTTTGCCATTTTTCTGTTTTTGACAAACCGAAAGATTAAATAACATAAATGAGACACAAAGCAAATGATATAGTTTCAACATCTTCAAAATTAAAAATGTTATTTCCTACTTATGAATCTGACTCTCGAACGGCATTTACACGGATTTGGTTGAGCCGGCTCCAAGTAAATTTGCAACAGCGAATTCATTCGAGTTCGATTTAAAAGTCCACAATATCAGGTAGATAGCCATATCGATGAGTACAAACAATGTTGTCATCGATATTTGTAAGCGATTATAGGTAACTGACGGCTCGTTGAGACACTCTGGAACTTTTGCAATAACTAGCGGGAACCTAATACGTAACTTGGTATTGCCGAACGGTAACCCGTAATATAATAGCCACACACAACATCGCTTAACTACGGTGATTTAACAAGGACCGGTGTTCACGATGATTTTAGCAGCCTTTTTATACTTCAAATGTGTCATTATGATGCACATATTTTATCCTTGTTGCAATGTTTCTCAAATAAAAAGAAACGTTAAAATCTATACGGACGTTTTTTTTTTTTGTTAAAACATGCAACGCAGAATTACTTTCTGATTTTTGTTGAGAACCTTGGGAAAAAAGTTTTGAAAGAGCTATTGACCGAGCAAGCAGTAAAGAGGAAACTAACTATTGATTTTCCTCATTCAGGAAAAGAGACATGCGATCTTGGGACATGATGCATGGTAAATACGCATAAGATTCTTGCGAAGCGTTTTGAAGATGAATACAAAAAGCTGAGGCACATTTGAGCGCAGGTCTGTATCTTGTTGAACTGAACCGTGCGAATGCTTTCACTCATCTGTCAGAGTCGGGATTTATGTTGGCCCTAAGAAGATTTCAAAGAAAACAAAAGAGAATCCGTTGGGTAAGTATTCAGCTAACATGTGACACTTTGATATATCCAGTTCCGATTATATATATATATATATATATATATATATATATATATATATATATATATATATATATATATATATATATTATTGGAATATACATACCATATTTATTTGTTAACATGATAAAATTAAAAGATAAGAGAGTGAAAGAGATCGATTTCGAACCTGGCTCAACAGAGCAACAGTTAAGAGTCAGAGAACAATGGTATGGGTATTATAGCGAGGGAAAGGGTGAACAGATTTGAATCAAACAGAATATTAAGTCCGAGAATATTTTGTGTTTTGTTTACTTAAATAAGGCCTCACAGACTTATGTAAATAGTTTCTATAATCTTCAGACGAAAGGGAGAGTGTGACTACCCGAACATAGACAATAAGCTAAAACTGAATTTTGAGGCACAGGAACGGTTATTTATGAGATGTTCGGCAATAAGGAACGATACGTATTATGCAAAATATCAATTGCTATGTAATTTGCTTGACGAATTTGGGGGGGCACGTATTGCTTGACCCGGATATCGAATCTTTGCGATATCTGCCCAACGTAGTGCGAACTGCAACTACATTTAAATAAATAAATAATAGAATTATCATGGTGGGAGGAAGAACATATTTTCGAATCAACGACAAAATAAGTCTGGTGGTAAATCAACACGTGTATTCGCTGAAATATAACATTTCTGTACAGACAAAAAGATTTGCTTTGCGAATCCATCACTTATGTATCCTAGCCAAGGTAGGCGAAAGTAAATAGGACGTCTATCAACATAAGCTGTTCATCTTTATTAAAACTAGACATATGATTGTTGATAGGGGATTCAACAATGTCTAATGGATAGTCATTGTTACAGAAAGTCTTAATAATAAAGTTTATCTCATAATCCAGTTTGGTCTTATGAGTAAGGGTCTTAATCAAATTAAACTTTTGTTTTGTGGGACAAAATGAGTCCCAACGTATGTAGAGACCAGTGAAAAATTATTATAAGTTTGTAAAGAAAAATCATACGATTGTGGCCTGTAGTAAAATTTGTGTTCATTCGAAAAGGAAAGACAATTATAAAAAATATTATTTTATATAATCTAAAATAAAAAAAATAAAAGTGTTTTAGTGAATCATCCTTAACACTTAAATAGTCCATTATTTTTATTCATTATATGTATCTGTTTATTCGATTAGTCATAGCTTATTAGTTCTAGTCAGCGTGATACCCAAAGAACGGTCCAACAACGTCCGTTGTCAGAGATCCCTATCTAATTCTGTCTAAGATTTCGTTGTATTGAAAGACACCATATCGTTACTGATCTCCTGAGTGTAATAAACTGATATCAGTGCATCGGTCGACTGTGGTTTGACCAAGGTGTCAGGCCAAACTTATTTGCAACTTCTCAGCTGAATTGATTTCGTTCGCTACCTGGTAAAACCTTCCTTGACCAACTAATTGAATGCCGAGAGCTAAGCTTTCGATCGCCACTTTGGTTACGTAATTCAGTCTTGTAAGGACCGAATTCTACAAAACAAAACTGCCTAACCAAATGTCACCGACACAATTGCGGCAGCCAAAGTTGCAACATGCTGATCTATACGAATTTAGTTTTTATAGAACATAATTAGTTTTCGATATTTCGATTGGACTACATTGGTTTCCACTCTCATAATCCAGCTTTAATAGTCCCATATAAATGATATCAACTAATATAATATCGGCTAGTCAAACTTATATGTATATAATTGTGTTCGAGTACAAACATATACTATTGGAAACGAATGAAACCACAACATCCACGTAAAAGTAAATTAATACTTGTATACACAAACGTTTTTTTACAATCGAATGTTTATAATATGTGTTGTGGTTCTGAATTAAATCACCGCTGAGAATTGCGTGTTGTAAAATAGAAAAAAACAAACGTGAAGCTTCACATACTGTCAGTATTTTGTATTTATTTCATGCTATATATTTTTGTGCTGGTTTCACATTTTCGCAAAGACGCCTGTATTATATATTGAATGACGGGTATGTAGACTAGTTTTAAATAGTGGGTGTACTCATTATTGCCCCATGATTTTCATGGTTAGAAATCATCCTACCAAGGTTAACTAGTTAGACTGATTAAAATGTGGAAACGTCAACAATGAAGTTGAAACCAAGTGATAAATTATGTCAACGTTTTAGGGAAAATATAACTTTTAAGTACTCAGAAAACGACTAATAAGCAAATCGTATTCTAATCATCTTGTTTAAAAACCCGTTCTCGTGTCTAATCATTTGAATATTTAAAAAGAACTGAACTGTCCAATGTAAATCATATTAGAGATGATTTCATAAATTTCTAAGTCCGGTTGCGTTTTATCTATCCAGTATAAACACATTTTTTCAAATGATTGTAATATTTCAGTTTTCCTAGTATGTCAACTTAATGGCGATTCTAGACCTTACATACTTACTGTATTCGTTTCGCAACTACGCAACTACGGCAGTTGATTAACACACGCACGTCGGACGTCTAATCACACTGATGCAGTTGATAGACACTCCTTTGATCTTCTGAACATACTCCTTTTATTGTCCAAGTGTTCATCATCAGCCAATCGGTGGTCAGAAAAACAGTCACGTGAGGCCTGACGTCATCGCTCAATAATCGTACAAAAAACCACAGCCGCCATTAATTTAATTTCCGCCCTCCCCGCGATCATCCCAGCAGGTAAGACAACACGCGCAAACACGTGGTCGCTTTCTTCCTTCATTCTGTTCGACTTTACACTCCCCTCTGGTCTCAAGATCACACATGCGGCATTGCGGCCGCGGCCGTTTGTTACGGGCACTCCTACGGAGGGGGATTAGCTACTTCTTCATCTTCATCAGAGCTCTCAGGAGGGGTAACAGATCTGTCGCCATTAACGTTGCCAGCATTCCTTCCATCAAGCTGGGCTCCATCGTCATTGGGGCTTTCAGAAGTGGCGCTGGAACTATCGCCATCTGTGCTGAGGATCTCAGCCATGTCATTACGGCAATGGGGCATAGGTCGGATCCACATTTCATCATTGGATGATTCATCACTTTCGCTGTTCGATATTTGGTTTGTATCAAGGGCGGGCCGGACATCCTTCACATGCCGTGGAGTACCATCAACCAGCACAGCCTGCTCACTAATTATGCCGGTGATCCGTCCTCTTCTGAAACTGGTCGTACATCGGTTATTGGGAGGCCTTACCCAAACGGTGTCCCCCAACTTGTACCGTCCTTGCGTCCTCTTCTGATTAGGCAGGCAGGCGTCAATGCCCTTAACACGCACTCGATAGCAATGGATCGCATTAGCAGGTGCACTTTCAGCAGTCGCGTCATCCTTTGGTGTCGTATTGTACCTATATACTGCCTCTGCAATCGTACATTGCTTCCTTGCTGCTATCCTCTTCACACTTCGGTGGCACCGCTCCGCTATACTGTTGCCACTCGGTACATATGCACACCTGTGTCTAAGCCAGATCCCCCACTCGTCTACAAAACGCCTGAATTCTCCGCCGCAAAAGGCTGTGTCGTTGTCAGTGAGAATCTCTTCAGGTGGCCCCCGCTCGTAAAATATGGACTCTAATTGACGGATGACACTAGCCGAGTCCTGTCTTGTTAATAATCGCCAGATCGCAAACCTCGTTGGTCCGCAATCGATCAGTGTGAGGAAGTGCTGACCACCATAATGGGTTATGTCCATGCCCAGTCGGCTCCAATTCTCGTCGACTTCCAGCCGACCTTTCTGCCATTTGGTGGGAGCAGGGTCGATTGACTAGCATATTTGGCATTCCTTGACCACTGCTTCTACTTTGCTTTTGGACACTGACGGGTTGGTTAAGCGTACGAAATAATACGTCCGTCTCACTCCGGGGTGTCCACTGTCATGGTGTACCTTCTTGATTTTATCCGTCTCCTCAACATAGGCAGCACATAAAGACCCTGGTTCGGCTTTTTTCTTCATTGCGTCGAACCATCTCTGGGGAACACGGGTAAGTCTATCGGCAAGATTGCAGGTTGAAGTGACAAGCACCGCATTCACCGATAGGTCGTACTCTTCCACCAACTTCCTTATTGTCTCCAACCTTCGTCTGATTAGCATTTCGGTAGCCGCCTTGGTGCGCACTCTCGTTTTGCCTGTTAATGTGTCAAGTATCCAGTGGTATACGCACAGCGAATCTGTGTGTATGCATAATTCTTTGACTTTCCACTGGAGTGCGAAGTTTATTCCTTTTGTTACCGCATCCAACTCCGCCAGGTTGATGTGAGCAGCATCATCCATTGGTCGCAACCAGCAGGCGTCCTCAATCACGGACCCGTTCATCTCCAATAGCGCCCCGATCGCGAGGGAGCTCGCATCCCCCCACACATTTAGCCTGTCTCCCTGGACGCACCAATCTCCTTTAGCGGGGTCCTCCTGCTCGACTCTTGTGATGGTCTCCTTCACCATGCGCCGCAACAAATTGTCCACCGTTTCGTCATCCCAACCTTTGGTAACTGCACTCGCCCTCCTCTTCATGATGGCTGTCGCGGCCCGAGTCCATCCACCTACTGGTAGGTGTCCCACCAGTTTTCCACACAGGGAAAATATAGCCCGCCTCGTAAGGACATGGGGCACTTCAGGAAATGCAGTTCCGCGCCCCCACTTCAAGGTCCCTCGCTCCTGTTGAACGCTCAACCCTAAGACACGAGCGCCATCCCCAAGCGTTCTGGATCCTTACACATCAGTCCAAGTTCGGCTAGCTTGGCCCTCACACGTGATGACGGCACAATGTCTTCATCCACGTATATGTCGTCAAGGTATGCTGATGTCTCTTCTTTTACGGTCTTATCCTGTGACAATTCAGCATTGACAATCGTCTTCATTATTTGGGGCGCAACGTTCAGCCCAAAGCCCAGTCTTGTGAGGCAATACCTCCTACCGGCAAACACTACCGTCTGAAACGGCCACATTGTCTCGTTAACTCGGACCTGCAGATATGCCCTTCTCAGATCCAACAGAAACACATTAGAACCCAGCTGGCGCCACTCTCGTAGTTTGCTAGCACACACGTCAGCATCAGCTGTAAACGCATCGACATGCGAGTTCAGTTCTCGGTAGTCCATTACCGGCCTGACTTTGGCTTTGTTGTGCTGAGCGACCGCCATTAATGGGATCAGACCTTTAGGAGGTCCAAGTTTTTTGTATGGGTAGGGAATCAGCGAGCCATCCTCGATCCATTTGCGAAGTTCCTCTTCGTACGCGGGCCTCATGTGGTCGGGCACGTGGTATTCAGTTATTCCATTCTGCAGTTTGGCTGGTTCACTGTTTTTCAACCACTTCCATGAGGCAGTCCAAACCCTCTTTTGCTTGTCAAATTCGACGCTGAAGTCTGGTTGGTCGATCCTTAGCGCAGCACACACTGGGGCTTTCTCCTGAAAATGTACCGCCCCTGTCACCGTTATCACCAAGGGCTCTGATTGCATCATATCCTAGGAGCAGGTCAAAACTCAGGGTTTTTTTTAGCACTACCAGCGCCTCTAGGTTAGCGGAGCTTCCATTTTTCGTCCGTATAGTTACATTGCCCACGCCGCAACATGTGCGCGTCTCTCCACTGATGGTAGTCACTCTGACGTTCTTCTTTCTCCAAATGTGGCAGAGATCTGCACATACAATAGTGCGGGAGCACCCGGAATCGAGGAGTGCTGAGCACAGTGTTTCGTTGATATATATCGGGATGATCGGCAGCGTCTCATTTAATTTCTGCGTGGGGAAGAGGTCGACGCTGACACCTTGTCCCCGGTTCCGTTTCCCGGACAGTCTTGAGGTATATGGCCAGCTTCCTTACACCGGTAGCAGCGAACAGCCATTGCTTGTTGCCGGCAGTTCCTTGCGATGTGGCCCTGTCCATTGCATCTGTAGCATACGATTCCACCACGTGGACCGGGTCCTTGATACGGTTTCTTATCATTCGGTGTGGACTGAGCAGCAGCACTTACTGGTTCCCTCATTTCGGAGTAATTCTTCATTACAGTCCTGGTCCGATCTACTAGGTCATTAAGGGGCACCGAATCTGCACTTGAGCTAGCTCGTAGTAGTTGCTTCGCTCCTGTCGGGAGTCCCGCTAGGAATTTGCATGCTAAGGCCCTCTCAGGCAGTCAACCAAACAACACTGTCATCTTCGTCAGCTCTGCCAAGTACACGTCGACCGTTTCGCCCGGACGTAAGGTCCTTGCCTCAAGTTGCTCCATAGCAGTGGTGGGGTCAATCGCAAACGCCTTGAACAGTGCCACCTTGATTTTCTCGTAGTCCTGTTTGCCCTCATGGCTGAGCTGTTGATACACAGCAAAGGCACCGCCGGACAAGCGCAGAGGAACAACATGTTCGAGGTTTTTTACGCCAGACAAAAGGCAATGTAATTCCACCTTTTCCACCCAGTCAATTACCGGGTTCGATCCATCAAACTCTGGTATTAATTTGAGGTTAATTTTTCCCCCATTTCGCCGAAATAGCTTGTATTCGTTTCGCAAGTACGCAACCAAGGCAGTTGATTAACACACGCACGTCGGACGTCTAATCACACTGATGCAGTTGATAGACACTCCTTTGATCTTCTGAACATACTCCTTTTATTGTCCAAGTGTTCATCATCAGCCAATCGGTGGTCAGAAAAACAGTCACGTGAGGCCTGACGTCATCGCTCAATAATCGTACAAAAAACCACAGCCGCCATTAATTTAATTTCCGCCCTCCCCGCGATCATCTCAGCAGGTAAGACAACACGCGCAAACACGTGGTCGCTTTCTTCCTTCATTCTGTTAGACTTTACACACGTGATGGTAAAAGTATTGATGGTGAGTTATATGATTATAGAATAATTGTTTTCAACCAGACCAACAATATAAAGCATCTGTCTGCACCGTTTTCCAAAAAAACATCCGGTTTAAACAAAACAAAACACCGAAAATAAGAATCGTTTATAATGTAATTAACTGATTAACTGAACGTAGAGGAACAAAGTGATACAACTTCGGCTTATTCCGAATTATCGAAGATGCAATCACGTTAAACAAATAGGCAGTGTACTGCCACGGAAAATACATTTAAATGCAAATACCTCTTGATTTTCTGTGATCACGAGATTTTACAGATATATAGCTTAATATATTAATAGTGTAACACACTTTTTTAAAGCTATCTAGCTGAATATATTAATAGTGTTACATACAAATTGTAAAGCTATATAGCTCAATATATTTATATTGTGTAACATAAAAGATTACAGTTATATAACTGAATATATTCATATTGTGTTACATAAAGGTTGTACAGCTATATAACTGAATGTATTCATATTGTGTAACATAAAAATGTACATCTATAAAACTGAATATATTCATATTGTGTTACATAAAGGTTGTACAGCTATACAGCTGAATATATTCATATTGTGTAACATAAAGATGTACAGCTATATAACTGAATATATTCATATTGTGTAACATAAAAATGTACATCTATATAACTGAATATACTCATATTGTGTTACATAAAGGTTGTACAGCTATACAGCTGAATATATTCATATTGTGTAACATAAAAATGTACATCTATATGACTGAATATATTCATATTGTGTTACATAAAGGTTGTACAGCTATATAACTGAATATATTCATATTGTGTAACATAAAAATGTACATCTATATGACTGAATATATTCATATTGTGTTACATAAAGGTTGTACAGCTATATAACTGAATATATTCATATTATGTTACATAAAATGTACATCTATATAACTGAATATATTCATATTGTGTAACATAAAGGTTTTACAGCTATATAACTGAATATATTTATATTGTGTAACATAAAAATGTACATCTATATAACTGAATATATTCATATTGTGTTACATAAAGGTTTTACAGCTATATAACTGAATATATTTATATTGTGTAACATAAAAATGTACATCTATATAACTGAATATATTCATATTGTGTTACATAAAGGTTGTACAGCTATATAACTGAATATATTCATATTGTGTTACAGAAAAAAATTACAGCTATATAGCTGAATATATTCATAGTGTGTTGCATAACATTTTTAAAGCTATATAGTAGAATATATTCATATGGTGTTACATGAAAAATGTAAAGCTCTGACATAGAAAATTTAAAGCTATATAGATGAATATATTCATATTGTGTTTCATAAAAATATATATCTATATAGTTCAACATGTTAATATTGTGTTACATAAGACGCTCACAGTTAGTGTCACCAGGAAATGTTACTATTTAAACAACAGCGACATTCCCTGCAAGCTAAAGACCGATTATCTTTTTCGCTTTATTATTTGTGGCACCCGAAAAGCTATCTAGAACATACACGAGTTGTCGTACTCGTCATATCACTACGTGTCGGTTTAACATTTAAACATCATTTTATTAGCGTTATTTACGTTTCTCGCTGAAGTTAGGGGTATCTTAAAAAATGTTTACATGGTAACAAACATTCATGCATACATACGCTCTTTATAATGGCATTTGTTATTAGAATATCGAATTAGAAATGTGCATTCTTGAACTATTTGAACTATTTACGTTATATATCTAAATAAAGTATTGATACGATATAACATAATATAATTAAATTAAGTAGCAATGCTATATAAGAGGGCACATAGAACATATATGGTGTCGATTCTAAAATATACGTACGGCAATTATGTGTGAGGTGGTTCTGGTCAAGTGGATACTTGCAATGACTGGCGATTCAGTGTGCCTATCAGATTCATATAAACACTTTTACTACAGACGATAACAACCTCTACGTTGTGTGATTACTTTATTCTATAAATCAATTTGTAGAACCAATGTTAAAAACATTCAGTTTAAAATAATGCAACATACTGATTAACCCGAAACAAACAAAAAGATACTACGTGCTTGTAAATAGTATATTTGGTTTACATGAAAATTTTAGAAAATATAAATATATTTTTTCAGAAATGACGTAACGCTGGATTAATATATGTATATTCACTATTATTTTACACAATTTCATATTGGTTAATGATAATACAATTTTCGAAACAATACACTATTAAGATAATTTACTTCCATTATGCCTCATTTTAAAACTTTATTTTCGCGTTGTTTATTCCGAGTAAATTCATCTCGTTTTTTTTCGGACGTAAACAAAATCGATATGTATGTCTATAGTATTCTTGATGAAAACGTCGTAAAATGTAACGGAACCGCACGAGCAAGAAACCTAGGTCACTGCAAAGAAAATATTGTGAAATCACAAAATACCAGTTACTTGTATTGAGTTGACTTTATCCTATACATGTGTATGAATGTATAGATACCTCAAATAAAAGATTATTGCTTCAATTATTGTATGTCGTTTGCAAAGCAAATCATATACTAAACACACGTATAACATTATTTAACGTGAAATAAGTAAGTTACGCAAACGATGATTTAGCGAATGTTAACAGCATAGCGAACAGGAAATCGCGTTCTCCAACTGGCGTAGTAGATCGAGACGTAGCAAACAAAAAACCCAGACTCTTTCCTCTTTGGCTATGTCTACCAGAGGAAGCAGACGTGTTTCAAAGGTCTTCTTTACTTCACCACTGGCTGAAAATGTCAAACTTTAAAAAATTGAAAACAGCGACAAAAGCTAATGGTTGTTTTCACTACAAAGAGATATACAGCCGACCTATATTTATATGCTACAATGTTTATCACCCAATGTCACATCATGGGGGTACGTTTGGGTCTCACTATTATTCGACGAGTAATCTTCTTCATGGTTAATATTCCTCCCATCCCAGTGTCTAGGAAGGTTCATGTATTTGATTCGTGGTTTAGTCTTCTGTATAGTAACCCCTATGACAATTTACAGGTTTTCTCATTGTTATTAACTATTCCTTGCTTGTATGAATTGATCTGTTGTACATGCACGTTTTAGAGGAGTTTGTGCTTTTTATTTCCAATACTTTCATCATTATTATTATTATTATTATTATTATTATTATTATTATTATTATTATTATTATTATTATTATTATTATTATTATTATTATTATTATTATTATTATTATTATTATTATTATTATTATTATTATTAATGTTATTATTATTAGTATTATTATTAAAATAATAATAGTAATAATAATAATAATAATAATAATAATAATAATAATAATAATAATAATAATAATAATAATAATAATAATAATAATAATAATAATAATGATACTAATGATACTAATAATAATAATAATTACTATTTTAAACGTACTGCCACATTAGAAAATTACTATATTTAATAAAAGGAACTAAGAGAATTTAGATGTATGAATCAATATCAGGTAATCAAAATTCGCTTCTAAACGTCATCGGAGAGGATTTCAGCAATATATTTCTGGGATCGGCGAACATTTAAGGTCTGTTAAACTCCCAGTAACACAATCAAAGTAAATATATTAAATAATCATCGTTTTCTGATTCGACACTCACCATTTTAGTTGTATATTATCAACAGTTAATAGTTACATAATGTTACTCACCTCACTGCGAGCTGATGAAATTCAGTGTTCGGTTAAGCATTTACGTTATCGATAAACTAACAGTCGTTTAATTTGTGACTATTGAGGAGAAAAATAAAATTATTATTTACGTAATCTATAAACACACTGATAGTAGTGACTGTATATAGCCATAGTATGCATATTTTGGTAATATCAATGCTTTGTTGACAGAATAAAACTATTTCTTATTTACATTACGTGCTTATGTGTTAGTCATTGTAGTTTTATATCATCATAGGTCATGAACGTCCTTAATGTAAGATCAGTAAAACAGATAATGTTATCAACGATTAAAAATACACTGAGAACGCAATTGATTGTCAGGTGCTACACACAGTGAACCATTTTATGTTAGAATGTGTTGATTTTGCTCCCATGCAACGAAAACACTACAATGTATAACGCTAGACACCAGAGTAGTAATCATGATGTCCTTTCTGAGAATTATGTTTTTATACCAAAACATCTAATATTAATAAGTGTAATCAACGGAAGTTCTCTAGGAAAAGAAATAATTAATTTCAGAGTGTTTACTCATAAATTATGCACATATAAAATAAATTTGTCCAAATCTTTAAAATATTTTAAAATATTATAAACTTCAAGCATCCAAAGAATATTTTACTAATATATATGAAGTTGGATTTAAGTAACTTAAAAAGGTATGATATGTCGTAAAACAAAACATAATCGAACATAGGGAAGTATACTATGAAGAATTAATCGAAATCCGAATTTTATAGCGAATAAGAAATCACTTTCTCCAACTGGTGTAGTATATCGAGACGTGGCAAACAGAAAGAGCAGACTCTTTCCTCTTTGGTTATGTCTACCAGAGGCGGTGGACGTGTTTAAAAGGACTTCTTTACTCTACCACTGGCTGAAAATGTCTAACTTTAAAAATTTGAAAAAAGCAACAAAAGCTAATGGTAGTTTTCAGTACAAACACAGATACAGTCGACCTATATTTATATGTTACAATGCTTATCACCCAACGTCACATCATGAAGGTACGTGTGGTTCCAACTGTTATTAGATGACACTCGATGAAACGCACCAGGCATGTTTATTACGTGGCTAACATTGTTCCGCGATTTTGAAAACAACTTCTTATTTTAATAATATATATGGAGTTGACATTAAGTAACCTAAAAGGTCTGATATGTCGTAAAACAAAACTTAATCGAACACATGGGAGTATACTATAAAAGATTAATCGAAATCAGACTAAAAAATAAAGCTAGAACGCGGCAAATACGTTGTTAAAAAAAACTGCTAATAAAAAACGGATAATATTCTCAACGATTTATAGTCCAGTCAAAATGTGGCTGTATATCAAACTAATTGCTAACAAAGGTTTCTAACTTGGATATTTGGCATACATAAACTCTCTTTCAGATAAAAAAAAGTTTACCAAAATTAGCCTTGCGGAAAGAGGTCACCGGACAATATCTTTAAACTACAAGTTAACAATACTAAAATTTCGAGACATAAAATTCCTAACATTTCCTGACAAGTATGTCCATTATTCCTGACAATTACTGAAAAAATAAACGTTTTTTCTGACAGAAAACCATCATTAAATTAGAAATTAAAAAATATTTTTTGCCTTAAAACCCACACAGGGCCCACCCCAAGCACGATTGACATTTTCTTGGTGTTTTAAATTGTAATAATAGGTAGCTATATGCTAAATGATAAACTAACACTAGAAAATGACTAGCCCCTACCATTGTGTTCATGTTTTTATTTATCATACAAATATGAATATAAAAAGTACAAAAACAGACAAAGTAGCTTTTTTCAAGGCAACAATTGTCACATTAATTCCTGACATTTCATGAAAATAGGTACAAAATAAGTACACTTTACAATAAAGAAATGATCGGTTGGTCGAATGCTGGGGGCAAGTCTCTTGCATAACAACCACAGAACAAGTTCATGAACGGACTGGAGAACATTTCTTGTTAAGAACTAGTCAAAAGTAACTTCATCATCATCAAAATCTGGCTGTGGTGAGTTGCTGCAGTGGAGGCGTTTGCAATTCCCGCACAAGTTTGAACAGTTAATGCCATGTTACCTGCAACTGCATCTTGCTGTAGTACACCCTGAAATACAGTTACATCTAATTATAGCCAAGACATTCACAGGACACTCTGGCAAGTCAGTCTTGATTGATTGTAATTTACCATCTGAAAGTTGCTATCCCCACTCGTCAGGTTTTACCTGGTTTCTACATTTCCATTCCTGAATTTTGAAGTTAGCTCGAAAGCTGTGGTATTTCGTAGCTGCTTTTGTCGGTGGCAATGATTGTGCTTTAACATACTTTGAGCTTATTCAAACGTTTTTCTTAAAGCGCCTCAGTCGGAGATGATTGATGTTCTCCCCATCATTACCATTGTACAGGCACCCTTCTCCCCAGCTTCAATAACATCTTTTGCACTGCTATCTTTGCCAAACAATTCTGCCAGTTTGAGAAAGTGTCTATGGTCAATCACCATTCGAAGAGATGCTGCCTTCCTGATTCCATAAACACTGGATGTAGAATCACAACCCAGTAGGGCATGGATTAAAAGAATGTTGGAACAGACATCTCCCAAAGATTTTCCCATCTCTTTGATATTCCAGACTCTCACACTTTTTGGACTCTTTTTTGATTGTGGCGTGAAGATGTTGTAACCATCATATCTATTGGCATGGAAACATAGAAGGACCAATAGTTCAGTGTCATTTGCTATAAAAATTGTTTCTCCAACATGTGCCAGTTCTAGAGCAGTATTCACAATTAATACGTCAGGGTCTCCAGATACATGGACTATTTTACAATCTGCTTACTCCAAACTATTTCCCAACAAATTGATGCACAATTGTTTGTTTTCCTGATTTGCAAAGAAAACATTTTTTTTTTAATTTGAACACCATTTCTTGTGAAGACGTTGACCAATCTGAATTATTATCTTATTAAAGGGCTACCATTGATTACACTGAAATGTAGTAAATATAAACTAATATAATATCACTGTTTAAGTCAGGTAACACATCTCTGCAAATACTTCACTTTAACCTTTCCTATCCCTCACTCTCTCTCTCTCTTTCTCTCGCTATATATATATATATATATATATATATATATATATATATATATATATATATATATATTTAACATAGATCACCTTAAACAAGGCAGGCCGCCACTGTAGACGTAAGAGGCTACTGAGAAAAAAGAAAAGGTGAGAAGGTTGGGGTGTCAACCTAAACTGGGATCTGCGCAGCGAGATGTCTGTTTACATTAGTTTTAAATTTCTGCATGTCAGTACTGTCGAGGAAACAGGGGGCAGGGAGGGAGTTCCAGAGGCCAGCAGCACGTGGACAGAAGCTATTTGAGTAGAAGGCTCTCCGGCATCTGGGGACCTCCACAGTGAATGAATAAGATTTTGTTGATTGTCGAGTTGGTCTAGTGAATTTACGTCGGGGGAGGGGGGGACACCAGAGTAGCCAATTCATCGGAGCATAATCCATTGAAGTATTTGACAAACAAGCACAAGGATGCCACATTGCGGCGATGAAACAGGGACTGGGGCTTGGTTGACAGTGAGGGACCTATTAGGTTGGCGACTCTTTTTTTTGACCTTGTCAAGGAGGGAGAGACTAGTAGATGATGCACCAGTCTAGATGTGACAACAATACTCCATGCATGGGCGGATGGTGGCTTTGTAGAGATACATGATAATGTCAGGTGTGAGGAGTTTACTAGCACGATAAATATATATATATATATATATATATATATATATATATATATATATATATATATACACGACATCGTATGTAGGTAAAATATAATTTTATATATATTCATGAATATTACACTAAAGCTAATTTAAGAAATAAAAATTTGAACACTGTAAAGTATATTTAAAATAGAATTCATTTAATTTACAAAGCAGGCCTCCGGGTAAGTTCTTAGAGTCCTTTAAATTGTTTTGATGTTTACAGCCCACTGCATTCAACATAAATATAACCTTATTTCTCTCGTATCACGTGATACGTTTCTATGACCCAGAGGATAGGGCGAAGTGGGCAGCGTGAAAGTTGACTATGTTAACCGGGTTCCCGCCTTATGACCGTCTGAATTTATCACCTCACTAAACTGCTGAGATATTATATGTTTTAAGAAATTACAAGTTGAGAACTGTTTAGAGATATTAAAATAAAAATTCACTTAAGCTACGAATACAGGCTCCGATAAAGTTCGTTGGGTCCTGTATATTATCTTAGTATTTACGGCCTGCTATATTCGACATAAATGTAAATTAATGTTTTGCCGTATCACGTGATGATTTCATATGACCTTTAGAATAAGAATCGTGCGGAGTCAAGGTGTGTTTCTTTTAACCGGGTTCGTCTCTTGGGACCGTCTGAAATTATCACCTCCTTAGACAGATGAGAGAATAAGCTGGAAACGACGTCGTATGTAGGTATAATATAATTTAATATTTAATGATTAATTTATGTATGTATGTATATATATATATATATATATATATATATATATATATATATATATATATAGTGCGGAGGTTACGAAGTAGTAAGAAGAGGATCTACCAAGGACAAAGAAAGTATTCCATTTATCTTTTCATATTTATTGAAATGTGATATTACTTCTATAAATCCGCAAATTGGTATTGGAATATAAGAATGAGCTGAATATTTTTCAATGCATCCCATAAGTACTGCTATAACCCGTTTGTTTTTGCTGCTAGACGGTTTTTCTACGATTCTGAACATGTGACTGAAAGACAAATAGGTTAAGAGAACAGCAGTCATGAATGTTAAGGGACTGCTTTTTGAATGTTTTATTTCTTATTCGTATATGTAGGCACGCAATCTGGCGTGACCATTTAATGGCAACCGCATTACATCTCTTCTATCAAGATAGTTAGCACACACGGTAATTCCCTGGTCCAAAAGAGATCATATGATGAAGGGAAAGGCTTGTCTCTCCTTGTTTACTTCACACACGTAAACATTAAACATACTTTTATCTGCCGACCACCTGACAGCTTTACATTCTGAACAACATACGTTTTACTCATCTAGTCGCCGATGAACATTGCGTTTAAATAAATACGATTTCATTGGTTTTGTAACGTAAGTGTTCGATATTCATTATGCTTTTTAAAAATTATTAGCTGTATAACTCTCTATATATATTTACCTCCCGAGTGCCTTTTTCATTTCGTAGGAAATTCTTATTTCATATTCACTCATATATTATGGAATACAGGAATGGTCGTTAGTTAAGTGTTGGGCTATGCCGCGTGTATCAGACAAATGCATCGTAAATATTCTCGACAACGTCGTGGTAGTCAAACCTATGTATATGTTTGTTTCTTAATTGTCGGAAGCACAGTCCCACGAAGGACATTTCAACTCATAAACAAGGTGTGTCTTATCCAAAACTCTAATGCAAATTTATCAGCCAATTCCCCTCTGACACTATGCTCCTGATTCGGACTATTAAAATAATTTACCAAAGGATATCTAGACATGAGCTGTCTTTTATATTAAACAATACTTGCCTGAAAGAGAAGATGCTGCCTAAGTATACATATATATATATATATATATATATATATATATATATATATATATATATATATATTTATTTATATATATATATGTATCTATCTATCTATATATATATATGTATATATATATATATATATATATATGTAGTGTGTATTACGGCAGCATATTTTTTTAATTTAGGCAAACATTATTAAATAACACGGAGTGGTTATGTTTAATGCGACTTTTTTTATTTTCTCAATTTTCCGAATTGTCTATCTAATTTTTCGGTCAAATTGATGTAATTATGATCCCTGGGTTTCTTGTTCCATTCTTTTTTCATTTTTTCAAGTACTCTCCATTTGAATCGTCTTCAGGTGGTATTAGTTTTAGTGTCTTTACAAATTATGACTTTACTGTTGTGCTCATTTTTTAATTATAATTGCAAGTAGTTTATAACTTGAAAAAGCGTCTGTGAAATTGAAATGTACATGAGAGCGTGATGGCGTTCTACACATATGAGAGATTTAACCGTTAAGAAATTGATGACGTTAAAGAAAGTGCATAAAATTCAAACGCATAACTACCTAATGGCTAAGAATTTGGTAATGTTAATTATTATGCTAGACACTTTAAAATGTTGCGATTAGTTTCATAATTGACATTATTAATTGTGGGATTTTTAGTTTTAGAGGGCTTCGAGTATTTTTAATTTTTTGATATTGGTATCGTGGTGTATTATATTGGTATTGTTAACAATTGATCCTGAAATACTTAAAAAGTTATTATTACTTTGCACAACTGACGTCCCTTTCCATTACCATAAGGGCAACATATATACCAACATTGACGAAGTTTCTATTGGATCTGTCCTTGGACCGACCTTTAGTAATTTTACATGGCCGACCTCGAAAATAAAATATTTAATATAATCACTAAACCTTCCATTTATGCCCGCTACGTTGATGATATTCTTATTTTAGTAAATAATATAGATGAAATAAAAAAAAACTACAATATACTTTTCAAAATAATTCAGTTCTCTAATTCACTCATGAGCTTAATGTTCACAATACAATTCCGTTTTTAGATGTTTTCATTGACTCTAACAGTGATGCATTCATCACCTCTCCCTATAAAAAACCTTCACTTATTAACACCTGTATTTTAAGTTTTAAAAAGTAATGCCCATATAGATATAAAATTGCTATGGTAAAAAAATTATTAAACCGTGCAAAATTAATCTCCTCATCCAAAAATATTTTTTAATGAATTAGAAAACATAAAGCAAGTCCTAATTAATAATCAATTTCCCAATTATATTGTTGATGAACAAATAAAATTAATGATTAGAAATTTAGATAATCCTACTAATAATACGCTAAATAATTCCCACTACATAAATCTATTCTATTGTAACCAAATGCATTCAAACTTTAAATTGGATGAAAAAGCTCTTAAAAATATAATACATCGCTATATATCCCCCACCAATTTTGATAATAAAATACGATTTATCATTTATTATAAAAAAATAAAAACATCAAACTATGTTGTTAAAAATAACACTTCTCAACCCCAAAATACATTAGGAAGAACAAATGTAAAATATCAGTTCCAATGCCCTATGGGAGAATGTATCTTCGACAACAATAAAAAAAACTAATTCTTACATAGGTTTCACTTCCACAACACTATCCCGAAGACTCACCCTACATCTCTCCGACACTAGCTCTATATGCCAACACCTAAAAACATAATTTTACCCCCTCCCAATTAGAAACATCCTTGTAAACAGTACCAAAAAAATACACCACGATACCAATATCAAAAACTTAAAAATACTCGAAGCCCTCTACATACAAACTAAACATCCCACAATTAATAATGTCAATTATGAAACTAGTCGCAACATTTTAAAGTGTCTAGCATAATAATTAACATTACTGTTATGGGTGAACCTATCTACCCTTTAATAATAACTAAATGGTAGCAACCGGCTACCATAAATACCGGCTTTTGCCGGGAAAACATTTGTACCACATTTAGGCATTAGCACTGCCAACACTGACTTGTGCATAATTTCTCTGTTCAATACAATTCGTTATTATTATCTCTGAACCTGTTGTTCTTTTATTTCATTATTGGTACCCCTAAACGGGTCCATAACAACTGGCGGCGAGTGATTCGTAAAGGACTTCGTTTGAAACACCTTGGACCTTGCAACCTGTGAGTGATAAACCAGTGTCTACAACACGGTCAACCTTAGAAAAAAAACATTCTACCCGTTTGAAAAAAAAACAACAAAAAACCCTGTGCTTTACAATTTTAGGGAAGATATTGGAAAAATCGAATACATTCAATTTTGGGACGAGTCTGCCTTACAAGAAATAACCAGTTTAAATAATTACTGGACGAAAAAAAAGTAAGACAGATTTTACTATTTGTGTTCTTCGTATTTCAATACGGGATTTTACCTCGTGCAACAAATGAAATTGGAATACCATGTGCTTATAAAACAAGAAAGGTTTGAAAAAAAAACAAAAAAACTCCATACTACAAAAAACTTTTTTCGTGTTTGATGTAGTCAAACGCATTTTGCGAACAGACTTGTCACTGTAAAATCGTATAGTCGAAAAAAAATCTGACAAGTAAAACCAAGTTACTTTTTTGAATAACTAGTCAATTTTTTATATAGCTATTACTTGCTATTTTGTATTTTCAGCCTACATTGAAAGGCAAACGGACTTATTGGAAAACAAGAAAAAAAGATTAGCAAGTGCCGGTCGAATTCGAGACCCAAATGACGCAGTGATGAGAAGGGGTTGAGTTTGTTATTAAACAGTAAGCATTTGAAAAGAAAAAAAAATTGTGAAGGACTATTTGTGACTAATTCTTTTTCAAGAAAGTATTTCTTTAATCATGGAAGATTTCTCGAAACAGATATTGGGGATGATTAAATTTCAATCGGAACAACAGAAGGCAAACAATGAAAAACATCTTGCTCTACAGAAGGCAAACGATGAAAAACTCCAGTCTCTACAAAAGGAATTTCAGTCGCAGCAAATAAGGGTGTTGAAATATTTTGAGGAAAAGAATTTAGCACAAAAGCGAGAGGATAGAAAATCTTTAGACGAACAATTGATTGGGATAACAAATTTACAATTAGAGCAACAGACTCAATCAGAGAGAAAATTTGAACAGCTGGCACAAGCAATGATAAATACGACGAATGACGACAGCGACGCGTTCACCAAAACGCAATATGGTCAGCTATAGAAACCTTCAACTATGTGCCTGAAGAGGACCTACACTTCGAATCATGATACCGTCGATATCAGGATGTTTTCGACATTGATTGTAGCACATGGTCGGAAAAGAAAAAGGTTCGTTTAGTTCTTCGTAGACTATGTACGGCAGAGCATACACAATTTGTCGATTATATTCTGCCGAAGAAAACGGGCGAACTATCTTTCACGGAAACCATTAAAATGTTAATGGAACTATATTGCCTCAAAACAAGTTTATTCCACAAAAGGTGGAAATGTATGAACCTAACGTGAAAAGAAAGCCAGGATTACTCAACGTTTGCTTCGATCGTCAATAAACATTGTGACGACTTTAAGTTATCATCCCTGACAGCGGACAATTTCAAAGTATTAATATTTGTTCAATGGCTCGTCTGGCAAAACAGTGCAGAGTTAAAAAGACGTGCAATAAGCAAACTTGAAACCGAGCCAAATTTAACATTGCAACAACTGGCCGAAAGTTGTCAACGGCATATTTTCGAGAAAAAAAGGAAGCTAAAGAAATAGAGGAAGCATCAATTTCTAATATTAAAAATGTTCGTCGTTTTTCAAAAAAATCATACCGTTCGAAGGAAAAATTCAGGAACGATTTGCCTCAAAGGTCGGATGAAAAGTTGCCAAACCACCCTTGTTTGTGTTGCGGGGACTTACATTGGTACCAGAAGTGTCCTTTTAAACGAAAAAATTGTGACAAATGCCATAAAATGGGACACAAAGCCTCACATTGCAGAAGTAACACTAGAAAAAAAGTTACATAAACACAACCAGAATTATGGTGGCAACCTAAACATACAAAAGTATGTTACGGTAAAAATGAACAATCAAGATTTTAAACTACAGCTTGATTCAGGGCCTAACCTATCAATTATTAATATTAATACCTGGAAAAAGATCGGCAGACCGACTATGCTACGCACAGATAAAGTGGCTCGATCGGTAACCAGAGAGAAACATAAACTTTGAAGGGGAAGTCATTTCAAAAGTGACACTAAAAAATAAGACATTAAAATTACGCATGTTCGTAATGAAAGATACAGGAAATTTGTTCGGTTCAGATTGGATTCAACACTTCATGCTCTGGGATTCGCCGATAAGCCCCTATTGTCAACAAATAGAGAACTTTTCTGCTGAAGCAGAAAAAATGAAGAAGGATTTGAAAGAGTCATCCCCCAAGGTGTTTTCTAAGGAATTAGGACGCTGTACTAAAATAAGGCTAGTTTTGAATTAATTGAAAATAAGAATCCCGTTTTTAATGGAAAAACGAAGTGTACCATTTGCCTTTCTTGAAAATATTAATGCAGAAAAAGACCGGTTGGTGGAGAAAGGTATTTTAACACCAGTTGACTACTCGGAATTGGCGGACCTAACCGTCTACGTGAAGAAAAAATCTGGAGAGATCAGAGTGTGTGCCGATTTCTCAACCGGTTTGAACGATGCGCTGAAAGATTATCACTATCCTCTGCCGACTCCAGAAGAGATTTTCACAAAATTAAACGGTGGAAAACTGTTCTCAAAAATTGACTTGAGTGAAGCCTATCTTCAAATACCCGTAGAGGAATATAGCTCTAAACTTCTCTGTATTTCGACATACAGGGGACTATTTAAGTTCAATCGTCTCCCTTTTGGAATTAAAGTGGCCCCGTCGATTTTTCAACAGGTAATCGACACGATGTTGAGCGGGCTCGATATTTTGATCGGCTATCTTTACGATATCTTAATGAAAAGTACGAATGTCGGAGAGCACCGTGAGCACGTACACAAAGTATTCGAAAGGATAAGCGAGTTTGGTTTTACACTCAAGGAGTCAAAGTGTGAATTCTTTCTAGATAAGATCAAATACTTGGAACATGTCATTGATAAGAATGGAAGACGTCCCGACCCAGAACGATCTATAGCTATCAAGAATATACCCGAACCGAACAACGTTACCCAACTACAAAGCTTCATGGGTCTCGCAAACTATTACGAAAAATGTATTCCCAGTATGCACAAATGGCGAGCTCCCTTAAATGAGTTACTTAAGAAAAATAGTAAATGGGAATGGTCCGCCGACTGTCAATCTGCATTTGACAACCTAAAAACGAAGTTAACTTCAGAATTATTTCTTACTCATTTTAATCCAGAGCTAAAAACTATTGTTGCAAGTGACGCCACCTCCTACGGCATTGGGGCGTGCATTTTGCATAAAATGCTGGATTGCTCGATGAAACCCATCGCTCACGCTTCAAGAACTTTACTTCCTGCAGAGAAAAATTACTCGCAGATTGAAAAAGAAGCGTGTGTTATTGTGTTCGCAATGACCAAACTTCGCAGGTATCTACACGGCCGTCATTTTATCCTACAAACCGACCATAAGCCACTTATCACCATCTTTGGATCAAAAAAGGCTTACCAACCCACACAGCCAACGCCTACAGAGATGGGGTATAATTCTGTTAAATTATGACTTTGAGATGGAATTTTTACCGTCAAAAAGACTAGGAGACGCAGATGGTTTATCGCGGCTAATCCCAAAGTACACGGAACCCGTCGAGGATACAGTTATAGCATCCCTTCGGTCTGAATATGACTATAGTAAAGTACTGTGTAACACAATAAAAGACCTGCCAGTCACACTTGGCGATATACAAAAAGAGGCAAGAGAAGATAGTTTTATTATCGAAATTAAAAATAAATTACAAACAGACGATGAGCAAACGGCAGAAGCTTTTTTAGTCTGTTGTGACACATTATTATACCGGGAGCTATTAGTAATCCCAGCTACGCTAAAAAAAAATCCTGAAGGATTTCCATAAGGGGCATCCGGAGCGACACGCATGAAGAGGCTAATGAGATCTTATGTGTATTGGAAAAACACTGACAGGGACATAGAGACGAAGGTGAAGGCCTGTGCGGGCTGCGCGTCGGCAGCGAAAGCACCACCCAGTCAGTACTATCCATGGCCAAAGGCAGAGCAACCATGGTCCCGTATTCACATAGATTTCGCGGGGCCATTGGAAGGCTTCTATTTAATTATAGTCGACAGCTACTCAAAATGGCCAGAAGTTGTTAGATGTAAAAACCCAACAACGGATGTCACGTTATGCGCGTTGCATGAACTGTTTGCCCGATTCGGAGTGGTGGACATTGTTTTATCGGACAACGGTACACAATTTACTTCACGAGTATTCAAAGAATTTTGTGAAAACTTTCAAATTAAACACATCACCACTCCGACTTACTATCCGAGGTCAAACGGACAGGCAGAAAAATGTGTTGATACCTTGAAAAAAGCGTTAAAATAATCGACGGGCACGCCGAGAGAAAAGGCACTCTAGCAGTTCTCTTCAAGTGTATAGAATTACATCCAACGAGAACACACCAGCCCAAGTACCACCGGCGGAAGTAATGTTTGGAAGAAAAATAAAGTCGGTATTCGACAAACTTTTACCAAAACAGGTGAAACAGACCAACATTACGGCACACAAGGAAGAGTTACGAGGATGGAGAGAAGGTGTTCTTCCAGGAACACCATGGAAACAAAACCGTGTGGGAAGTGGGAAAGGTAAAAAAAAGATTGGGGCGGATGGTGTATATTGTAGAGGGTCCTAGAGGCACCTGTAAAAAACACATTAACCAAATTCGTCGTCGCATGTCGGACGACCCAGGGGAAGGCCCATCGGATCAGAGTGATACCATTGTGGAAGATCTATACAACGCATTTGAGCTGCCACCACCAAAAACGCTTCCGGAAAAGAGAAGTTCATCTAGAAAACGTAAATTAACCGGGAGTTTCGAGGTGAATCGTAGGAAAAATATATACCTTGAGATTCCGGGGGAATGAGTTTCGGAAGGGGGGTGTTGTGGGTGAACCTACCTACCCTTTAATAATAACTAAATGGTAGCAACTGTCTACCATAAATACCGGCGTTTGCCGGGAGAACATTTGTACCACATTTAGGCACTAGTACTGCCAACACTGACTTGTGTATAATTTCTCTGTTCAGTACAATTCGTTATTATTATCTCTAAACCTGTTGTTCTTTTATTTCATTGTTGGTACCCCTAAACGGGTCCACAACAATTACCAAATTCTTAGCCATTAGGTAGTTATGCGTTTGAATTGTATGCACTTTCTTTAACGTCATCAATTTCTTAACGGTTGACCCAGTCAAACTTTTAAATCTCTCATATGTGTAGAACGCCATTACGCTCTCATGTAAATTTAAACTTTACAGACGCTTTTTCAAGTCATAAACTACTTGCCGTTATAATGCAAAAATGAGCACAACAGTAAAGTCATAATTTGTAAAGACACTAAAACTAATACGGCCTGAAGATGATTTGACGATTCAAATCGATAGTACTTGTAAAAATGAAAAAAAAATTGAACAAGAAACCCATTGATCATATTTACATCAATTTGACCGAAACATTAGATGGACAATTCGGAAAATTGAAAAAATAATAAAAAGTCGCATTAAACAAAACCAGTCCGTGTTATTTAATAATATTTGCCTAAATATATATATATATATATATATATATATATATATATATATATATATATATATATATATATATATATATATATATATATATGGGAAAATGAAAAAGGAAAACCAAAAAATGGATGTTTTTTATGTGTACATCAACGTTTCGTCTTTATTTATAAGACTTCATCAGGATGATAAAATAGAGAAAAAATGTCATGCAAGTACAGATACATGTAGAGTAGACATATTAGGAAAAATAGAATGAAATAGTGGCCAACTGCTGGGTGGACGTCCGTATTTGTTGGAGAAATAGAAATGAATGTAGAAAAGAATGAGTGGGGAAAAAATGGAAGGATGGGGTGAGCCAGGACTACTGTGGCTGGTGGTAAGAGAAAGAGGTGGGGGATGAGCAGGGGTAAAGTGGATGGCAGAGAGGGAGGTGAGGAAGAGGGGGGGGGGAGGGAGGTGATTGACCAGATGGCTTAGTGCACTTTTCTCCCATGCACTAGAACATGGTCATGCGTTCAAATTTGAACAAGCCAAAATCACTAAATATATCCACAACAAATCTCGGCGAAGATTATTAGAAACTGCCCTCATCACCGCCTCCACCACCATCAAACAACGTAATGGTTTCTTTAACCTATCACGCTTAATAAGCAAGATCATCCTCACAGAACAAAGACTTTTGCCTGATCATGGTTAACTTTTTTCATCTCCAACCTCTATAACACTCTCCCATTTACTTTTCCCTTTCTTTTTCTCCTTGAATCTTCACTTTCTCCTTACTTTTTCCTCACACTTTTAACACTGCAGTCCAAATAAACTTTCTCATGTTCCAAATATTTCAAACATTCCATACCCACCCTTTCAATCACCGCCCCCTCCCCCTAATCCCTCACTCATTGCTATCATTTTCCAAATATTTCAAATATTTCACACCCTATCACAACAAATCCTCCCTCTCCCCCACAAAACTATTTTCTCCCATACCCCTTCTTAAATTCCCTCATTTTCTCAAAACGCTCTCTAAGACTATAACTTTCGCCCATCCACCAAAATAACAGCCCCCTTCCTCTCTACCCATCCTCCTTTCCCTGCATACACCCCCCATACACAAACATTCCAACTTACTTTTTCCCCTTCAATCTTGAACCGCAGCCATCTGGTCAAACACCTCCCCCCCCTCTTTCTCACCTCCCTCTCTGCCATTCACTTTACCCCTGCTCATCCCCCACCTCTTTCTCTTACCACCAGCCACAGTAGTCCTGGCTCACCCCATCCTTCCATTTTTTCCCCACTCATTCTTTCCTACATTCATTTCTATTTCTCCAACAAATACGGACGTCCACCCAGCAGTTGGCCACTATTTCATTCTATTTTTCCACATAAAAAACATCCATTTTTTGGTTTTCCTTTTTCATTTTCCCATCACGTCGGATTACTTTCATCCTTCTCTTTTCATATATATATATATATATATATATATATATATATATATATATATATATATATACATCAGAAAAGTATCACATATGAGAATATATTAGTTCGCAAATACATCTACTGAAAATTATAACACTTTGTATTATTAGCCTTACGAGCTGAGTTTCCACCTGTTCCGTGTAACCGCGGATGCCAATTCACAATGTAACTACAGTATGGCCTTATTGCAAAGAAAACCACATGGTACGCCTATACAAAATGCAGAATACCACACACACACAGACACACACACACACACACATATAAATAAATAAGTAAATATATGCATAAAACACCAGTTTGCGCCCGTTTCATTGTTGCCTAAAAAATGTGCATCACTAAACATTTAAGTAAGGCTGTGTCTAAAATCTTTAAATTAATTATAAACCAATAAATAATTTCCATAAAAAAAGTAAATTCTATAGTAATATAAACCTATTTTGGGTGGTAAATAATTCCGATCTAGTAAAAGAAAAATTAGATCGTATTAATTCTCGTTAACAGGCTAAATCAATCTCGACATACGATTTTAGTACATTATATACAAAAATACCCCATAAAGAACTTATTAAAGAATTAGGTAATACTGTAGATTTAGCTTTTGCAGGAGGAAAAGGTAAATACATAGACTTTGCAAAATCTAAAGCCTTTTGGTGTAAAAATAAAAATGGTAAGACGAGTGTATCCAAAACTTGTCTGATAATGCTTATAAGTCACCTTATAAAAGAGAGTTACTTTCAAATAAGGAATAAATTATTGCTCCAAACAATAGGTATTCCAATAGGGTTTGGATCCGTCTCCATTTTGGGCAGATCTATATTTACATAGACTGGAATATATATATATGTTATCATTAATAAAAAATGATATATCTAGAGCGTATAGTTATCATGGATGTAGGCGATATATTGACGACCTTGTTTGCATTAATGATAGCGAAGAGTTTGCAAATACTAAACATTTAATATATCCTAAAGAGTTAAAATTAAACTGTGAACATAAGGGAACACAAGCTACTTTTCTTGATTTGGATAAAAAAATTGAAGATAAAATATTTATCTATAAACTGTTTGATAAAAGAAATTCATTCCCTTTTCGTATCGTGCGAATGCCATATAAAAATAGTACTAGCCCTGTGTATATATTTTACGGGAGTATTATGTCTGAATTTCTGAGAATTGCTCGTGTTACCTTAAAATTAGTAGATTTCATGCCCCCAAGTTCTGATCTAATAATAAGAATGATTAACCAAGGTGGCGATCAAAATAAAATATTTGGACAATTAAATAAGGCAATTACTCGCCATCCTGATGCTTTTAAATCTTATCAAATTAATCAAAATAAACTGATAGAACAAATCATAGTATATATAAATAGAAATAATGTATAATATGTAAAAACGTATATATAACACATCTGCTAATTATAATAAGAAAAACAATAAAAATACACTAGAAAGAAAGAAAGAAATATTAAAGAAGAAGAAGAAGAAGAAGAAGAAGAAGAAAATCGACATTTATCAACGCCGATTTTAAACACCGGGAGTTGGCAAAGAAGAAGCAGAAAAAGAAAGAAAAAGAGAACAAATTAACGGTTAACTTATAGACGCAGATTTTAAACAATGAGAAAAGAAAAATATCGACAGTTGTGTGAACGCAGATTAGAAAAACTAAAGTGAACAAGGAAGATTAATATTTATTTGAGGTTGACGAAAACGGGGAGATGGACAACAAAGTAGGACGAGGGAGAAAAGGAGGAACTAAAGGTATATATATATGTATGTATATATATATATATATATATATATATATATATATGTATATGCATATTTATTTATTTATCTTTTATTTTTTGATATGTTGATGTTTGTTATATTTATAATATAAAACTAAAAATAATACATTAATCACTTAAATAATAGTGTCATGGATTCGTCCAAACACTTTAAAATGCAGCAACAATTTTGTAAGTAACGGATAAATTTTATTAGACAGACGAACAGCACAGGTAAAGAATTTTTTTTTTTTTGTCTTAAATAACTAATATAAGTTAGCAAAACATTTATATGGAACAAAACGTAGATTTAGTATAAGGAAAGTTTATGTTTTTGTCTTTTAAGGGAAGTGGGGTCTGATCAACTCTGCTGGGAAGCCATGAAATTAAATACTGTCTTGTTTTTAAATTCCCGAAACAGTTTTTCATGGTAAACAACTGATGATCCCTTAAAATAGTGTTAGAAACTAACTAATATAATAACTGTAATAAATTGACTTACATGAGTGATTTTCCACTGGAAGACTTGAGACTATAAGTTTGTTTTTTTTATATATTTTTTTATTTTTTATATAGTTTTACTGGTTGAGAAACTTCCGAGACTATATATTGGGTATTTGGATATGCATTGTTAGGTTTCCTTCCTCTTATTTGAATACTATTCTGGCACCAAAGGTGCTTAAGTTTTCATCCTGATAAAATATAATGTACAAAAATAATAGTATTAACTATTGTTACTAAAACTAGATTGCAAGCTAAGTCTGGGCAGCCCTCAGAACTACTGAGTTCTCCTAGGGCTAATCCCCCAAGGAGGTCGGGCAGATTTCGACAGGGTAAAACCGTTGTCATTAGAGACACTGAAGTAGGAGATCCTTCTTTCGAAATGGCAAACGGGACTTGTCCGACCGATAATAATTTTTACATTGCTCCCTGTGGAGCTTCGTTATGCAAAACTTGTGATATTCTAATAACATCTAAAGAATATCAATCTAATGTAACTAAAAGAATCTATCCAGTCCAAATCATTCGGGGGAAGATTTGTCGTGTAGGTCACAGAATTTAGTTTACTTATTATCTTGTGAAAATTGTAATTTACAATATGTAGGCGAAACAGTACTACCTTTAAATAGACGGATGAATTTGCATAGAACTAGTAATAAAGGCTGTGTCCATGTAGTAAACCACTTTAAAGAAAAAACCTGTGGAAAATCGTCTTTTTCAATACAGATTATTGAAAAATTTAAAGATAATGGATATGATAGTTCTGGTAAGGAAGATAATAATACGCTTATAATGCGTCTAAATAAAGAAGATGAAATAATTAAGAAAATGCGAGTAATTTATCCATATGGTCTAAATGTAAAAATAAAAAAAGATAATTTACAAGACGAATCAGAAAATGTAGGGCGATTGTATCCAGCTTTGCCTCGCTACGGTACTAGAGATAGAACACATGTAAATAGGAACTATAGAGAATCTGCCGTTTCATGCGAAGAATTTTTTAAGAAAACTAAAGAGATTATCATGACTAATATTTCTGAGTCTTTTAATTACATTAGAAAACTTCTTAATAAAACCAAGAAAAAGGTATTAAAAGACATAGCATCTAAGATATTATTAAACCCGGATATGATATATAGGATAGAAGAACTTCCTCAATGGTATGAGTATATCATGGATATAATCGATACAAAATTATACAAGCCACCTGCTGAGGGTATAAAAAATAAACCTCGAAATGTTTGTGTAGTCCTATATGAAAATAAAGGATTTGATGATATAAATCTGCCTAAAATATTTAATAATCCAGAAATCATTCAGTCACTGCCCAATGAACTTAAAAAAGAGGAACAGAAACCAATAGTAACATATAAACTAGGGCAAACTATCCGGAATAAGGTTTTTAACTATAAAAAAACTGTAGAGAATTTAAATATTAATGATAATGATGAAATGTATATACCATCATGTGAATGTGAATCCTCCCCTTTATGTAATACTTACATAGGGCATATAATTACCAGTAATCTAGCGATAGTTAAAAATTCTAAATTAAGAAAACTCTTAAGTAAAGGCCCAAACTATAGAGAACCTAAATGTTTAAATTATGCGAAATGTGTTAAGGAAATAAATAAAGCGTTAGATAATTCCACTGCATCCATGGCTAAAAAACATAAACTATTACACTCTACATTTGACGCATGGAAAAATAATATACTTAGATTCGAAAATAAAAAAGTAGAACGTTTAAAAGAATTTAAACACCCTAAAAGAACGAATCCCCTCCTTAGAAATCTACAAATAACTACGGAGCTTGAAATGCTTCAAAATAGGTTTGTAATAGTTCCTATTGATAAGGCGACAAATAATATAGCTTTTATCTGTAAAAAGTATCATATACAACGCTTATTGCTAGAAGTAGGAATAATAGGTGAAGTTTCAGATACTTATAAATTAAGTAATAATAAAAGCGATAACATTATTATAAACAATACTGTTATTTGTGAAAAATTAGGATTAAAATTAAAAGAAAAATACAAAAAACTTCCATCCATGTATTGGATACCTAAAATGCATAAAACACCAGTTGGCGCCCGTTTCATTGTTGCCTAAAAAATGTGCATTACTAAACCTTTAAGTAAGGCTGTGTCTAAAATCTTTAAATTAATTATAAACCAATAAATAATTTCCATAAAAAAAGTAAATTCTATAGTAATATAAACCTATTTTGGGTGGTAAATAATTCCGATCTAGTAAAAGAAAAATTAGATCGTATTAATTCTCGTTAATAGGCTAAATCAATCTCGACATACGATTTTAGTACATTATATACAAAAATACCCCATAAAGAACTTATTAAAGTATTAGGTAATACTGTAGATTTAGCTTTTGCAGGAGGAAAAGGTAAATACATAGACTTTGTAAAATCTAAAGCCTTTTGGTGTAAAAATAAAAATGGTAAGACGAGTGTATCCAAAACTGGTCTGATAATGCTTATAAGTCATATAATAAAAGAGAGTTACTTTCAAATAGGGAATAAATTATTGCTCCAAACAATAGGTATTCCAATGGGTTTGGATCCGTCTCCATTTTGGGCAGATCTATATTTACATAGACTGGAATATATATATATATGTTATCATTAATAAAAAAATGATATATCTAGAGCGTATAGTTATCATGGATGTTGGCGATATATTGACGACCTTGTTTGCATTAATGATAGCGAAGAGTTTGCAAATACTAAACATTTAATATATCCTAAAGAGTTAATAATTAAACTGTGAACATAAGGGAACACAAGCTACTTTTCTTGATTTGGATAAAAAAATTGAAGATAAAATATTTATCTATAAACTGTTTGATAAAAGAAATTCATTCCCTTTTCGTATCGTGCGAATGCCATATAAAAATAGTACTAGCCCTGTGTATATATTTTACGGGAGTATTATGTCTGAATTTCTGAGAATTGCTCGTGTTACCTTAAAATTAGTAGATTTCATGCCCCCAAGTTCTGATCTAATAATAAGAATGATTAACCAAGGTGGCGATCAAAATAAAATATTTGGACAATTAAATAAGGCAATTACTCGCCATCCTGATGCTTTTAAATCTTATCAAATTAATCAAAATAAACTGATAGAACAAATCATAGTATATATAAATAGAAATAATGTATAATATGTAAAAACGTATATATAACACATCTGCTAATTATAATAAGAAAAACAATAAAAATACACTAGAAAGAAAGAAAGAAATATTAAAGAAGAAGAAGAAGAAGAAGAAGAAGAAGAAGAAGAAGAAGAAGAAGAAGAAGAAAATCGACAGTTATGAACGCCGATTTTAAACACCGGGAGTTGGCAAAGAAGAAGCAGAAAAAGAAAGAAAAAGAGAACAAATTAACGGTTAACTTATAGACGCAGATTTTAAACAATGAGAAAAGAAACAAATCGACAGTTGTGTGAACGCAGATGAGAAAAACTAAAGTTAACAAGGAAGATTAATATTTATTTGAGGTTGACGAAAACGGGGAGATGGACAACAAAGTAGGACGAGGGAGAAAAGGAGGAACTAAAGGTATATATATGTATGTATGTATGTATGTATATATACATATATATATATATATATGTATAGCCATATTTATTTATTTATCTTTTATTTTTTGATGTGTTGATGTTTTTTATATTTATAATATAAAACTAGAAATAATACATTAATCAATTAAATAATAGTGTCATGGATTCGTCCAAACACTTTAAAATGCAGCAACATTTTTGTAAGTAACGGATAAATTTTATTAGACAGACGAACAGCACAGGTAAAGAATTTTTTTTTGTCTTAAATAACTAATATAAGTTAGCAAAACATTTATATGGAACAAAACGTAGATTTAGTATAAGGAAAGTTTATGTTTTTGTCTTTTAAGGGAAGTGGGGTCTGATCAACTCTGCTGGGAAGCCATGAAATTAAATACTGTCTTGTTTTTAAATTCCCGAAACAGTTTTTCATGGTAAACAACTGATGATCCCTTAAAATAGTGTTAGAAACTAACTAATATAATAACTGTAATACATTGACTTACATGAGTGATTTTCCACTGGAAGACTTGAGACTATGAGTTTTTTTTTTATATATCTTTTTTTTATATATACTTTTAATGGTTGAGAAACTTCCGAGACTATATATATATATATATATATATATATATATATATATATATATATATATATATATATATATATATATATATGTACATATATATATGATATTTTTTGTTTTGTCTGTCTGTTTTGTTTGTATTCTTCTAAATTGTTTAAAAAATATTTCAGAAGACAAAATGAAATAATATTTAGATTCGTTTAGCCTTTTTTTACGGCATTTCATTCTTTCATCAGTTCATTAAATAAAAAATAAATTTGGATTGATATGTATTTAGATAATATTTTTTTATATAGATCTAAAAGTTAATGATTGTCTATAATTTATTTTTCTTAAACAGTTCCTTCATTGTATCTGATCTGTAGAACGTTTCTCTTATAGAGGACAGATCAATGAATGCAGTTAGACTTTGCGTGATTGTGTACGTAGCCTGGTATACATAGTAAATTTGTTGCTGTTTGTCTTCAAGTAAGTAAGCTCATTTTCCATTCTCCTATTGTAGTTTTGATCGCTAGGAGTTTGTGACGTGTGTTGCTACTCCAACGTTGTAGTGTTTGTTGTTGGATATATTCATTGATTTTTATTTTTACATTTTTATATTGTTATCCTAGGCTATGTCAAAAGCAGACCTAACCGCCCTCTGATTCTTATATGACTTGGCCTCCAACGTAGTAATATTTCACTATCTTTTTACTTAGTAATTTGGTTATTAATTGATTTACACATTTCCGGTTTTGTAGTGATATTAGTACAGAAAAAGAGTCTTAAAAGATAATACCTTTTCTATTTTTAGATTTTAAAATGAAATCGAGCGCCATATTGACTACAGGTGATTCTGCATTAACAATGGAAGTGTTATTTGGAAGACGTTTCTTATTCATATAAGTATCGTATATTGCAGCATATTCTGTTGCTTTTTAATGTTTTGATCTATCTGTGAAGATTTGCATATGTCTTGGATAGTTGTCTCTGACTTTCTTTAATTCCTCGTGGAGGATTAGAGGGTGGGTCTTCTGGTTGTGGAGTTTGCTTAGTGTTTGTATGATTTTGGGGGTTCTTATGGTCTAATGGGGTATTTTTGGTATTATATTATCATTGATTCTGGGCAGGTTTTATCCTGCTTTTTTGTGTATCATTTCTATTCAAAAGACAAAAGGGCTTTATATGCCTTTCTATTTATTTGGAATAATTACCTGTATTATGGATGGAAAGCACTATCATATGCAGGTTTGAATAAACAACATTTGCATTTTACATAATACTGCAGTGCTAATGTCTCACTTCATATATCTGCAAGTGCCTCGTCAGCTTCTACATAGAGCCTCTCAACTAGCGATCTTCTGAAGACTCCAAGACACAACCGTAGTCTTCCATGGTAGATCGGGTCAAGTATTTTCAGTTAGGTATTTTTAGCTGATCGATATATAAACATACCGTGGACCAATTTGGATCTAATCGATTACCTATATATTTTTAGTAGAGTGTTTCGGTCCGCACTCTACTCTGTGTGGCTACTAGACGTTGTAGTTGTAATGTTCTATTACATTTAGCTTTTATATATTTAAAGTGAGGAATACAGGTCAATTCTCTGTTGAAAATTACTACTAAAATGTGTTTTCATCCACAACTGGAATGTCCATCCTTGCAAGTTAAAACTTGGGTGATTGTGCAATTTTCTCTTCTGACAAATATGCACACATTTTGTT
>OY744521.1:12284120-12299120 GCA_963556195.1 Sepiola atlantica | reverse complement strand
AACGTTTCGTCTTTATTTATAAGACTTCATCAGGATGATAATATATAGAAAAAATGGCATGCAAGTACAGATACATGTAGGGTAGACATATTGGGAGGGAAAATAAAATGAAATAATGGCCACTACTGGGTGGACGTCCGTACTTGTTGGAGAATAAAAATGAATGTTGAAGCAAATGAGTGGGGAAAAATGGAAGGATGGGATGTACACATAAAAAACATCCATTTTTTGGTTTTCCTTTTTCATTTTTCCATCACGTCGGAGTACCTTCATCCTTCTCTTCCCATATATATATATATATATATATATATATATATATATATATATATATATATGTGTTTATATATGTGTATGCACATTTTGTTACACCGTCTTCTCAAACAGTAAATCACATGATAAGTAAATTCAACAAGCTAACCCAAAATAATAGAAAAAAGACATGACTGCGTGGGAAAAGCAGTACACTGAAAACTATGCAAACGGTACAAACATAAACTAAGGACACTACTGTAAAACGAAATACACAACACCATCTGCGATATGGATGTGCAATCAGATACTTATCGAAAGAGGTGGAAAGTATTAGGAATCTGTAGACCTGTTGTCACTCAGACTCCAGGGAAGAACACCGGTGATTATAATTGATCAATACCTGATAATGACCTGTTTTAGAACCCCTACCGGAGACAAATAATACTAATAACTATATTGCTGAACTAAATAAATTACGAAAAGGGAACCTTTGCAGCACATAGTGAAAGTTATCCATTTCTAATCATATTACGTTTCATTTTTTAATTTTTTACATCAAATACTTTCTACTTTCTCCAGTTTAACTATTATTATTAATAGTATTTGTATAATTATTGTAATTATCATTATTATGAGTAGTATAGTAATAATAGTAGTATTTTAATAGTAGTAGAAGTAGTAGTAGTAAGGGTAGTAGTAGTAATCTCGACGTTGACACATTTGATCCGTCTATCGACAATGAAACGACGTGGTAGAAAAACAGCTATTTCTTGAGGAGGAATTAATGGTTTTCACTTTGCATAGTAAAGGTATTTCGGCAAATGGAATGGAATACCTTGCATCGTCAAAATGTAAATAAATTAAGATTTTTTTTCAATACGATATAATTTATTATCAACGTAATTCGATGGGATTTTTGGTAAGCATTAGAAGTCGACCATTAGTGTGCCGCTTAAACGTCTTGCTGAATCTAGTCTCACTGACGAGTCTTGAAATGATTTTTAAAAACTATATATATATATATATATATATATATATATATAATATTTGTTTTGTCTATTATGTATGTACGTATACGTTTTGTTTTTTATAATCGGGGACTCATCAGCATAGAGATATGGTATTCACTACTGGTCATGCGATTCGAAACCCTAACTCAGAGTAGTTTGCAACTCAAATACCGACGTTTAGAAGCACTCGGCCAGCGTTGAATAGCGAATAAACAGTGATATTTTTTTTATTTGGGGGGGGGGTTGAGGTGACGGTGGTTAAGTGGATATCGACACGGACTGAAAACCTGGGTGTTACAAGTTCGAATCCAGTCGGTTCCACAATATCACCTTCACTAAGGGATCTTGGTAACCTTCTCGTGGTCCTTCGCGTAAGTACCCGATGTCTTTCCAGAAAGATATCTAACTAGAAAAACGTCGGGGAAACTAATGCCAACACCAGAATCATCTGATTCACACGAAAGAAGAAGTGATAATTTTAACACTTTATCTGGCGGCTTGATGTCATAAGAGCGTTCTACTTAATGAAAGGAACGATGCACATATAGCAAGCGACGTCATGCTGTATTGATACTACACTTACAGTGCTCATCTTGATAGGTTTTCCAGGAGGTACAAATATATATACATATATAGAGAGAGAGAGAGAGAGAAAGAGAGAGAGAGAGGGATATATATATATATATATATATATATATATATATATATATATATATATATATAGAGAGAGAGAGAGAGAGAGAGAGAGAGAGAGAGAAAGAGAGTTCCACGTAAGATATATAAACATTTTTAAATTAAATAACCACCCGAAAATAATTAACATGCTATCAATTTTCTTTATAATTAAATATCGAATTTTCCGCGGATATTTAATTAACCTCCGCATGATTTAGTAAAAAAATGAATCATGCATGGAGTAATTAAATATCCGAAACACGTGTTGATAATTACTAATTAAAAAGCACATAGATATTTTTTTAATATATATTTGACATTGAAATAAACACACACTGTGTCTCTAACGCACACACATCCATCTATCTATCTATCTATCTATCTATCTATCTATCTATCTATCTATCTATCTATCTATATAAATATATATCTATCTATCAATCTATCTATTAATCTGTCTATCTCTATATATATATATATATATATAGTTATCTTAATCTCTCTCTCTTTCTGTCTTAATATATGTATATATATATATATATATATATATATATATATATATATACTCATTTTCTTCAACAATCAAACATGGGTTAAAAAATCCAACCCTGAAGACCCTTTTGATGTTCCCATGGGAGCCTATGACAGCGCAGATATATGCGACCTGATTGGGCTTTTCATCCTACACTCCTTCCAAAATAAATTCCCTAACCAAGAGTTCGACCTCTACCGAGACGACGGCCTATGCGCTAGAACTCGACAGATTCAGGAAACAGTTAACCGCATTCCTAAAAGAAATCGGATTTAACATAACCATAGACACCAACCTGACTAGCGTAGATTTTTTAGACGTATCCTTAGACCTGACCAACAATTCAACTAGGCCATACCACACACCCACCGAACAACTCCGGTACATCCACACCAAATCCTGCCACCCCACTCATATTTAAGGACCTTATACCCAATATTAGTAAAAGAATTTCAAGCCTGTCATCCACACCTGAGACTTTCCAACAAGCCGCCCCGTATTACAATAATGCACTCACTGAGAGCGGTTATAACGAAAAAATATCCTACATACCCAACCAAACTACCAGCCAACACAGACGCAAGAGACACAGAAATATAATCTGGTTCGCCCCCTTTTTTCTCTCAGCGTCAAATATAGCGTAGGTAAGCAATTTCTCAAACTAATAGACAAGCATTTTCCGCCATCAAATAATCCCCATAAACTTTTTAACAGAAATACAATAAAAACTAGCTATTCCTGTTTTCAGTCCGTGGGATCCATTCTGACCTCCAAACCACCAACAAATTGACCCAACCCCCGTTGCTCTTGCAAAAGAGGTGACACCTGTCACTTGGGCGGAGGATGCACAGTCAGCTCCGTTGTTTACGAAGCCAAGGTTATGTATTGGGTGAATACCGAAAGGGAGGATATATACATCGGAATTACCCAAGGTTCCTTTAAACAAAGACTCTACGCCCACAACAACACTTTCAAATACCCCATAAATAGCCCACATTACCACACTGGCAACCCATGTATGGGATCTCAAGAAGTACACCCCCCTACAAAATAGAATGGAGAATTACCGACAAACCTAACTCCTACAGCCCCACCTCCAGGACCTGCCCTTTGTGCACTACTGAGAAATTCAGAATTATACAAGCTATCAACAACCTTTCCATAAACTGCATGAACATAAAAACCGAGGTCTTCAGAAAATGCCCCCACAGAAGAAAATTCCTGCTAGCCCAATGGTCTGATAACAATATAACATAACCCACCAATTATCTCTTTAAACCAAATACCCCTCTAAAAAGATAGTAAAGTATTTCTTAAAAACATATAAAATAACTAATCCCCCCAAGACCTCCCTAAACCCATAACAAATTTCCTATTCTACTACTTACGTACAAAGTACCCCCCCCCCCCAAGATATATGTTAAACACACCACGGGCGCGACTACATAAACCCTGCCTACCCTGATATAACCTTGTCCTAACCCAGATAAAACTTTCACCAATAAACACCCCACCCTTTCATTACGGATAATCACATCAGAACTAACCCCACCCACAGCGGATTATACATTTACCAGCAGACACCCCATCTCCACGTGACCCTCCTATCACGGGATTACAGATACACCACAAAGTTTTCTTAACCCCTAAACCCCCAACCCACCCCCGCTTCATACTATCCATATAATAGATTCTCAAATCACTCGCCAAACCGTGTATTAATGAGGATGAATGTACAGGCGTACGTATACGTCCAGATGTGTGTACAATCATGTATGCGAGTGCGCGTGTGTATGTATAGGAGCAGATTATTAATAAATATAAAATATTAAATAAAATAAAATAATAAAATAAAATAATAAATTAAAATGAAATTAATAAAATAAATAAAAGATTAAATTTAAAACACAAAAAATAAAAAATACTAAATTAATAAACCCCCGTACATGTGAGCGAAGATGTGTGTACATGCACGCATGTGCAGATGTGTATAGTTTATTCCCAGGCGCGCAAGGACGAGTGAAATAACAAGATATGGAATTTAATGAATTTACACTAAATATAAACACAAATATGATATTAATATTATTAACACACCATTAATAAAGAGACTAATCTTATACCACTCAAACGGAAATAACAGGTAGTACCCATCATTCCGTTGATAACTATTTTTTGTTTTTTTCTTTTTTTTTTTCTTTTTGTTTTTCAACACTACTGGTTATAAACGGGACATATCAACGAAACACCGCTTCTCATTAAGATTTAAAGACAAACTATATAGCCGCTCCTTTCGTATTTTTTTCAGACCCGATATAACAATAACATTACAAAAAGAACAGAAAATACGAAACACCGATTCAATAAATAAAAATAATTAAATAATTAAAAAATAAACAAACATGTTAAGTCGATAAAAACATATTTGAATCACCTCTTTCAGCTCCATATCGAACAATTAATCCGATACATAACTTTATTCCCAAAAACGACAATGAAAAAGCACAGTTGTTTCACAGGCCCGAACGGTAAACTATGCAGCAACCCCTTTCGTATTTTTTCAGGTATAATAATAACATTACAAAAGAACAGCTAATTAAATAAATAAATAAATAAAACTTGCTAACAGATAAATAAATAATAAATAAAACCTCCTAAATAATGAAGGGCCCCCTTGAGCCCCTGTTTAATCGCTACCCACACCGGATTTTTTGGGGGGACACCTTCAGAGATGCACAGTTTTTTTCTGTCATTGTTGACGCCATTCCCTGTCAGGCGTGACTACACTCCTTTCAGCTTGCCGAGGATTCAACTGGGCACGAAGATTTACTAAATATGTCTAAATCTGCCCTTTTGGATGAAACCGCGGTACATTGCTGAAATATGTTATATACAGTATCTAAATAAATTATATATATATATATATATATATATATATATATATATATATATATATATATATGTAGTACTATTACATGTATCCACATAAAATTTTATAAGGATATATAATTTTTTATGTACTACTTTTCAGTATTTACTTCAACAGTGCTCGATACATAAGTAGAGCTGTGTAGTAAGTTATGAAAATATATTTATGGCAATTAAGCTACACAGAGGGCCTCATCGTCTAATCATTTTAGCCTGAAGATTCCCCCAGGGATAAACCGCTGGAGCCTTTGTGTAGCTTAATTGGCATAAATATATTTTCATAACTGACTATATATATATATATATATATATATATATATATATATATATAAATATAAATATAAATATATATGAATATTAATATATATATATATATATATATATATATAGAGAGAGAGAGAGAGAGAGAGAGATCTCCGAAACAGTTACATGGTAAACAGCTGATCCCCGTGTAAAAGTTAGACGCTTAATGTCTCCTGTTTTTGTTTCACTCTTAGATAATTAACCCCCCTTTTTTTTCTTTTTTTTTTACTTATATTTGTTCATGCATTAATTTTCCAACGAATGTTAAGTCTGCAATATCTTGGATTTAGTTAGTTTGTCTGGGAATTTAAACTGCATTTTACATTTTTAATTTTTTAATTTTTTATTTTGATCTTTTTTTTTAATGACTCAAAGCTTCTTTATATATATTAACACTGGAGAAGATTTCTCAACTGTTACTTTTCACCCCCAACTTTTTCAAACCTTATTAAACCTTCCTTACACTAAATTTATACACGCATACATACCACTCTAAGCCAAATAACGTGTCCAAACGAGAGTGACACGTGACTTCACATTTTACGAAACAGATGGCAACCGAAGTTGAAGAGAGCCGGATGGCTACGTCTTTCTGTGCTTTAACCCGACGGTACGAATGTTGTGCTAATTTTTCTGTACCAATATATATATATATATATATATATATATATATATATATATATATATATATATATATATATATATATATATATATGTATATATATGAGGCTTAAAAGACCATGAGGAGTAAATACATTTTTACGTTATTAAATGAAATTAGGAGTATTCCTGATATATTCTTGAAATTTCAACCTCTCCTTCCCGCCGGGTCTGTTATATTCTTTGTTTTCTGACCAGCCACTTTTAATCGATTATATCCAATGCGATCGGCTGCATTAGTTAATCGCTTTGTATATCTTCTAGCAAATATATTCTCGATCTTGTTGCATATTTTTGCTAGACTTGGGGGATTATATAATTGTGAAATAACTACATACAAGAAGTAGTTAAAGACAAATGAATTGCTTTGGGCTATTAACGCAATGTTTTATAATGTTTACCACTTCATTTATTTTAAAAAACGTAACCTAAATCATAAATATGTCGTCACGCCAAAGCTATAATTATTTTGTCGATGGAAGGTTTTTAGCTGTTCTCACAAGAAAGTCGAAATAGGTCAGTTGGTAAAACCTAACACTAAAGATAGCAATGTTTCGGTCTCTATTTCCGGGCATGATATCTGCTGTATTTGTTAGGTATTAATGCAATATTCTGCATTTCTAAACTTAGACAAATTCCGCAATGTATTCATTACGTTTAATAAAATTGTGACTGATGGACACACTCTCTAGTAATATAAGAAGCCAGAACTATATTTTATGATTATTTACCAATACTCATATTACATGTGTTATAAAACCTATTTTTATTTAGCCGACATTGTCTGCGAATCTTTTATTTCTATTCTCGTTTCGCCTTTTTGTAAAGTCTGCATTATTATTTTATTAAAGTTTATATTATTATTTGATTAAATAATATTTTAAAAGTTAGATGCATCTATTACATCATCATTAAGTCATGAAATAATTAATTAAATTGAAATGTTCAAAATCTATAATTAATTGTTTTCAGTTTTTTTAATGTATTTTAATTAGTTATGAAATGATTGAAACACATTTCCAAACTTTTCATCTTTTAATACATGAGAATTTCTTTAACATTTTGAAGCCAATATTGACTTCATATTAAGCAATGTAAATGCTGCGAAATTTCTGTTGCGTTTTCGAAGTGTCACAAAGTCATTTAGTGTTTTTTTAAATATTAAAGAAGATATAAATGGCTGCGGTTTTATGAGGAAACAGAAATGTAGTGCGGTTGATTGAATTTCGCATTTAAACTATTTTGGAATATTATTTAAAAAATTACGTTTCATTTCATGCTTTTAGATTTTAATAAATATTTGATTGATATTAAATAAAAATAATAGTAATGATAATGAAATTATCAAAGTTACGTTAACGCTAAAAATACACATGACCAAACACGGTAAATGTCAGACAATCTTATTTATATAGAAATTATTTGATGTATTATTATTTTTATTACTATTATTATTATAAAATCAAGCATGCATTTCGGACAAAAACAGTTTTGAACACATGAAACAATCAGGAAAAAATGTTTTACGCAGATGAAACAATCAGGAAAAATAGGCTAAACTTTATCAAATCTATTTAAGCGATGAACTATTTCCACCAGACGCTTGAAAATTTCTCTCAAACAAATAGACATGTATAGGTACTCATATCGAGTTATCAAAAATAATTCTCAATTTTTTTATCATCATCCGTGTCTATACATAACAATACACGGTACTCTTATAGCGAACGCACCGCGTTTCCGTGACTTCGCGTCGTCAACGTTCGGGTCGGTCTCGGAAGCGCTCGAGAGTTGATAAAACTATTGTTTTTTTTTTAAACATAGTTCACCCCAAACAAGGCTCACCGACACTGTAGACGTAAGGGACTGTTGAGAAAAAGGGTGAGAGCTTTTATTTTTATTTTTAGGGGGGGTCAACCTTAATTGGGAGCTGTGTAGCGAGATGTCTGTTTACATTAGTTATGCATTTCTGCATGTCAGTCCAGCAGCATGAGAAAATAAACTTTTGGAGTAGTAAGCTCTTCGGCATCTGGTGACCTCCACAGTGAATGGATGGGATTTGGCAGATTGTCGTGTTGGTCTAAGGAATTTGCGTCGTGGGTGCACCAGAGCAGCAAGTTCATCAGAGCGCAGGTTCAGTCATTAGATGATCAGGTTGCAAGCCAGCAAACGAAAAATTTTGGAAGAAATTACTTTCTACGACATGCAGCGCGTAAATAAAATGACTTCCTATTATCAGTGTCAGCGCGTTGAATCTCCCGAAGGACTCGTTGATTTCTGTCAGCAATGGCTAATTCTAGTGAAAGACTAACTCTACACCTAAACCCTGACCCTAACCCTGAACCCTTATCCAGAAAATGTTAGAAAGAAAAATAAATTAAAAGAAAAAACAAACCTAAAACAAACAAAAATGTGCTAAAAACTGTTGTTTCGTTGTGTGTTCTATAAAAAAAAAATGTTGAAACTTTTCGTTGCACAAAAAATGTTGTTTAAAAACCTTTGCTTAACAACACTCTCTTCAACTAAAACATATCTAATTAATAGCATTCATTGCATTTTTCTCATAACAAGTGCTAGTTGTCTATTTATATATTTTTATAAATGGATTATACTTTTATTTTTTCGTCTAATTGTTTTAATTTGAAACTTTTTTTGAATTTATCGTCTGGCAGTCTTCGCCTCGTCATCTCCCGGCCGCTTCCAAGACCTGCCGAACGTTGACGATGCGAAGTCACGTAAACGCGGGTCGTTCTCTATAAGAGTGCCCAATTACTATATATACGTATGCACGCTCATATTCTTGTTTCATAATGGGAGATTTTCAGCGTTGCTGTTCAGTTCAAAACGGAACAAATAAGTGCAAATGTTTTTTTCTTCCCACAATAACACATGAAACGTCATAATATAATGTGACCTTTTCGCGCAACCGCGCCTGGTATATAAACAAATATAAAACTACACAAAACCTATTATTTAATTCTGGAATTATCTTTCCTTTATTTTCTGATATAAACTAGCAGGGCTATCCAGCGTTTCCCGGGGCCATAACAAACAAAAATAACAAACAAAAATGAATAAGTAAGGAAATCAACATGTATGAAGCACGGATTAGAATGTATTAAAGTGAAATATTTTGAAAATCAACAATCGTGCAATTTTAAATGAAAAAATCATTTATTGAATTCTTTTTGCAAGCTTTCGTTGTAGAACAACCTTGTCAGGCGAGACTGTCTTATAGATTTTTTTGATTTTTATCTTCCTCCTCATGTTTATGGTATTAACCCCGAGGGGTCGAAATTGCACGATTGTTGATTTTCAAAATATTTCACTTTAATACATTCTAATCCCTGCTTCAAAGATGTTGATTTCCTTACTTATGAAAAAAGCGCCAATCTTCGTATAGCATCGCCAGGACTACACTTAATCCTAACGTCTTTAAGAACTTGACGTCTCTTTCTGCTCGTGTTGTGATTCGACCTCTCGGGGTTAATACCATAAAAATAGGGAGGAAGAAATAAAGAAAAATAAACTATAAGACAGTCTGTCTTGACAAGGTTGTTCTACAGCGAAAGTTGAAAATAAATTAAATAAATGGATTTTTCATTTAAAATCGCACGATTGTTGATTTTCAAAATATTTCGCTTTAAAAATGAATAAGTTTAATAACATTTGTAACATCTTCATATTATAACTTATATCTCACTTCCTCTCATTCTCGCTCTAGCCGCCTCGTTATCTTTCTCCGTTTTTCTTTATTAGTTCTGTAATGTAAGTAAGGTGGCGTTCACAGAACTGTCAAAAGTACTGTTAAAATCAAAGTATGAAGAGAAAAAATGTTTTTATAGATCCCGAAAAATGCCGAGTAGAACAAATAGTGCAAGTCTATTCCTAATTTATTGTCCCCCACCCATTTCAAAATAATCTGAGAATAAATGATGTTTATAAAGACAATAGTCAGAAGAGATGAAATTTATACCAGTTAACAAAGTAATACTGTCATCTTACATTTTTTGATCCTGGACAACGCCAAGTAGAACAAATGCCCCCTACATTTCTAATTTCTCCCCCCTCCATTTTAACATATTAAGAAAATACGTAATGTTAATGAAGTCAATAGTCCGACAGATTTACATAATATATATATATATATATATATATATATATATATATATATATATATATATATATATATATATATATATATTCTTGGTACTATTTGTTTGTTCCCTTGTTTATCTACGGCATATCAACCCGTTTCGTGTTAGTTTATGCCGAATCCAGTCATCTTGCACAAGATATATGAGATTCATGATAACTTCAAATCATCTTCGCCAGTGTTAGATTGAATGAGTTATTCATTATGTAGACGTATGCGTGCATACCTGCCCGCCGGTTTATATTATAGTCGGGGCGGACTATTTTAATGGGACGCGGAGACGTACTACTAATTCGGATCATAGTTGACCAAAGATAAATGCTAAATAAAGGCTACTCTACGCACCCAACATATATGAAATAAGGATCTCATCATTATCTAAATCATATGTTCGCTACGCGTGACCCGTTCAGGTAGCCGGTGAGCTTGCGATTATACAGACAAAGGGTTGTTCGGTGTCACACGCGTGAAAAAAAAGAGTGAGTTGTAGCCATGAAAAGATTGGCATGATTATGGATATACTTTTTTTTGGGGGGGGGGTGACATCGGAGTTACCGCATTGGTATTGGTCAATCAAGCATGTATGATGATATATTTAATTTTTAGGATCGGGTCAGTCCTAGGTTTTTGATGTGACCAACCGTGCGCAGAGATACCTCTCCACCCCCACGACATAGTGAGAATCACGGGAAGGCACAACTAGGAAACGATGTAAACATGTCCCCATCGACGTGTTTGGAGTTACTTTGGGGTGAGGGAGCACTTCGTGCGCGTGTCTGGGGCAGATATAGCCATGGATAGGTTCAACATGGAAAGAAGGTGCCGTATTTTAAAGTCCTGTGATAGGGATTAATAAGAAATGTGATCGGATTGAGGCCCGATGTAAGTGTCGGAGATGCCACCTCTAAAAGACCTACCGTTTCCACAGAGGTGTCTTGAACCGAGTGCAGATATAGTGCTTAAAAATAGAACGGCACCTAAAATTAAATTCGTGTGCTGACCATAATAGGTTATATGTTTTGTTGTAGCGGCGATGTTCAAGGCAGTACAGAAGAGACGAAAGAAGAGGACCACTAGACGACACCCCTAAACGCGACGAGGAAAGAGAGAAGGTACGAGAAATTAAAAGGTATGCAACATATGCCGTGTTGTTGTTAAAATGGGCAGTTGTTTAAGCGAGAATTGCCACATCCCATTCCGGGGCGGGTATACAACGCGAGAACTGGCACAGCCTATTCCGGGACGGCTATGCAAAACATGTGTCCAAATAGATTCACCTTTGTATAAGCAAAAGATTCTTTTTACATAGTCCATCCCAAATAAGGTATACCGCCACTGTACACGGTTTGCCAGGATAGAAAATTGAAGTCAGATGTGGTAAAAAGCTAATGCCGAATAAAGGCAATAGAAATAAACAAGTAAAATATTCTTCCAGCGTCACAGTAAAATAAACGAAGACACAATCATTGCAATAGTCGAACGTTCAGGGGTTTCTACTTCTATTTCAGAAAAAAAAACAACTGTAAAATTATTAAAAAGAATTCAATAAATGAACATAATCGCAAAACCCGTCTTCAACAAGATCTATGTGTGTCGTCCATAAATGTATGTAAAATATACACATCAACAAAAATGTGACCTGCATGTGTATTGAATCCTGTGGAAGTTTATAATGCGAATAGATCATAAAAGTTTCCAAAACGAATTTAAAATTATGTAGTTAAACGTTATTTCGTAAAGTGATCAATGTTTTAATTAAATAATCCATAATAAATCTGATGAAATTCATTAGGTTTCAGTCTGAGATTAACCCAGGTTCCATACAAGTGATGATCGTTAGATGTATTTTCTGCTGTTGTTTGATTCTAAACAGCAAAAGCAATATCTGAAGATTTCCTTCATGGGGAATAATCATCATTGTGAGTTGCCTACTTTATTTTTAATGCCATTGCATAGTATGTTGTTATATTTCTGAAGAGTTCTCCTAAATTAGAAATTACGTATATATATTTTAATTTAGCCGACTGCCTCTTTTTCGAAGTAAAAAATAACAGCAGTTTATATAGAGAAAGTTCAGGAGAGAATATTCATTACACGGTATAGCACATACTCGATCAGTTTACACACGGTTAGTTAGTCTACATGTGGTATTCTTATTTTTTATAATATCAAATTTTAGCCCAATTAGGTTTCAACATTAAACATTGTTTGAATGAGAAGGGTGAAACGACAGTGACATTTATTTAAATATTTTTCGCTAATTATTAAACCTTGTTGAGGGACACTCAACGTTTCTCAAAATAATCAAGGACCGCTGTGTCCACCTAAACTACGCTCTGAATTATTAATATTCTTATTGTGAATTTGCTTGGCTAATGTAATATATCATGAAGGTATCAAATGTGTATTTCTCATTTTTAATTTATTATTTTTCATGTATTTAATTAATTTTCCTTGACTGACACGCAGTCGTGCATTCATCTAAAATCTTATTTCAAACGTGAATTTGTCAGCCTAACTTAATGATACAGAATCATAGTTGTACGTGTATCCATTTTAATAATTGCGGGTTCAGCAAGGTCACTAATTATTCTGACGTAAGCGTTCAAGATCGATGTAAATTCTATTTCAGACCGAGAAAATTCTCGTTCAAACGAGGAATACGAAATACGGTTTAAAATGCATATGAAATACGGCGTGTAATGCACTCATTTCAATCGCAATTGATTCCCTTCAGTATTTGATGCAAGTGCCATGCATTCGTTACTTAATCGGAAAACTAATTCACTTACAAAACGCGTTGTATTACAACATAAAAACGCTGAGAGGGTTTCAGTGGGACTTTCCCTTTTTTGTAAGTTACATTGATAGTTGTGTCCTCCCCCCTTTTAACCTCGAACGCGTTAACCTCTCAAAAAAAAAAACTCGCAGAATATTAGCAAGAGCATAAAAATGAAGTTAAGGCACATGACGAGTCGTGGACAACTAAGAAAAAGAAACAAATAAACACTGGGAGAATAAGAATATTCTTTAACTAGACGTAGTAACGTAAATGTATGCAATTATTTAAGATAAAGACAGTTAAAAAATGAGAAATTAAGAACTTAGCGGTTTTTTTTATTTCTAAGATGTTGCCTATAAGCTTTAGTTAGATTTGAGGTATCCATTCCCATACGGTGGTCGATATAATAAAAATAACATCAATGAGCAATGAACAATAGCGAAATTTGCCATAAAGAATATCAAACAACGAGTCGATTCGCTTGAAAAAAAATTGTTGTTTTCAGATGACAAATAATACATCGTTGCAGTGAAAATAGTTTATAATGAAATTCGAGTTTATATCTGCAATATATCTCCTATGCCAAAAAAGGTGTTTAGATATTCGTGTTCGAAAGTAACGGAAAAATAAGCAAATCAAGAATAATATCAAACCAATATAATGAAATTCGGTGCTTATTTAGATTAGGAACCACGCTAAAATTGACTTGGCGTCCATATTTTCCGGCTGTTTTCGTAAACCGCCGTAAAATGCCGACGGTAAGTCGGTTAACTTACTGCGTTAAAACAACTAAAACGAGGCTGGATTTACATATTGGGAAAAAACAATCACTAGCCAACATTTAAAGCAAAACAAATCAAATAATACATTTAGTCAAATTGTATTAAATATTTTTTTATGAAGTAGTAAAAACACAGGTGATAGATTATATTTTTAAGTGTCTTTTTTACTTAAATTATTTTTGGTGCGTGATCGATTACACTATCGGTTTAGGGTTATGGCTTAGGGTTTATGATTTAGGGTTTAACGTTTAGAGGTTAGGGGTTTGGTATGGAATGTGTGTGTTTGTTTGGCTAACAGCTTCAGTACTTTCCGGCGATTCACGTAAACAGAAAATACGAACGCCAAGTAGGCTTTTGCGAGTGCTCTAATCTGAAAAATTACGAACATTCAGGAGACGAGGCTAGTGTAAAAGTGGCTAAATCAGAAAGTATTTCCACGTGGCTATCTAAATATGTACATTATAATAAAATGATTGAATGACGTTTGACTACAACTCATAGTCAATAATTATGGAAATAGTTTTGCCAAAGCCAAATCCAATCATGATCTTCCGTTGTCATGCACGCATGTATATCAAATACTCTACGATACAGCGATTAATAAACTATGTCAATCCTCTATCGATGTGTATACTCCGGAGAGCTTCGGCACATGCATGAGAAAAATCTCTGCCCGTGTGGTTTTGCAGGTTAAACTGAGATAACTTCTAAACACCTCTTCACGGATGGATCAGTCTCCACACTCTACACTGTTACACTGGGGCAGTGAACCTGCTGTTATGACTAATGGTCTTTCGCGAAATTGCGATGTTTTTTTCTGTGAATTAGTTCGTCGCTTATCGCCACATAAACTACAGCTTTCCGCAAAGAAAATACATTTTGTTCAAAGTTCAGTCCTCTAGATCCGCCAGGAGGATCGC
>OY744521.1:12079120-12279120 GCA_963556195.1 Sepiola atlantica | reverse complement strand
GCAAATTTCTCGCAGGACTCAAATGCCATTTACGGTTGAGTAAATGTAAACATGTAACATCCATTGTAGACTAAACAAATTTTGAGTTGTCAAGAACTCATACGTCGAAATCGACGGGAGAGTCCATGATATATATATATATATTGTCTTGGAAGTTTCTCAACCATTAAAACTATAAAAAAAATCAAAAACACTCTTAGTTCCAAGTCGTTCAGTGGAAAATCACTCGTGTAAGTCTATTTATTTTTTACAGTTGTTATCATATTAGTTTTCTTCTAACATTATTTAAGGGATCATCAGTTGTTTACCATGAAACACTGTTTCGGGGATTTATATATATATGTATATATATATATATATATATATATATATATATATATATGATATATAAGGTGTATAGTATGGGATTCTATTCAAAATTCGATATGCGTGCCACGAGCTTCTAGAGCTGCGTTATAACTGCATTAACCGATTTCACAAGTAACATTTTTTGTTGTTTATTTTTACTACCGAGCCAACACTTATCAGTGCTAAAACCCACTCGAAGATTAGGATTAACAAGATAAATAGATAGACAGATGAATACTAATGAATAGCATGAGAGTATTGAAAACATCAACCGTGTCAAAACCATCGGTCGTGAAATGTGACGACTAATTGAAAAATAATGCATAATTTATACCTCTTGCTTCCATCCATAAATGTATTGCAAGAATTATATTTCAGTTACAGACTAAAAGTATAGGGGGTTACTTTCCAATAATCTTGTATATATATATATATATATATATATATATATATATATATATATATATATATATAGGTATGTGTGTATATATACATATATATATATATATATATATATATATATATATATATATATATATATATATATATATATATATATATATATGTATGTATAATTACTTTTAAACTACTGAAAAATTATCGGGTCTATGACAGATTATTACTCTTTGATACACAGTCTATTCTTTGAAAGACTAGGAACCACTTATGACTAACAAGGCTACTTGGCATTTTTCGGGATCCCTGAATACACAAGAATAGTGGAAATGTGCTTAACACTTAACTTTTATAAATTAAATCTCTCGGTGGATTCTTTTTGAAACACACCTCCTGGCCAGACTACTATTCTTTATTAGAAAAAAAAACGTAAAACTTATATCAGAAGCCGACAATAAGACTCAATTAGAGTGTTGTTTGTCAAACATTTACCAGTGAAAATGAAATGAACTAATTTTAATGATTGTCCATTGCACTTATTTGGTCCATAGCAGAACCAAGTTTATTTATATCACAGTAGTATTACGATACCAAGTGAATTCATATCACAGTAGTATAACCATCCCAAGTGAATGTATACCACAGGAGTATTGACATACCAAGTTAATTTATATCACAGTAGTATTACCATCCCAAGTGAATGTATATCACAGTAGTATTACCATACCAAGTTAATGTATATCACAGTAGTATTACCATACCAAGTTAATTTATATCATAGTAGTATTACCATACCAAGTAGATTCATATCATAGTAGTATTACCATCCCAAGTGAATGTATACCACAGGAGTATTACCATACCAAGTTAATTTATATCACAGTAGTATTACCATACGAAGTTAATTCATATCACAGTAGTATTACTATACCAAGTTAATTCATATCACAGTAGTATTATCATACCAAGTTAAGTTATATCACATTAGTATTATAATACCCTGTTAATTTATATCACAGGATTATTACCATACCAAGTTAATGTGTATCACAGGAGTATTACTATACCAAGTTAATGTATATCACAGTAGTATTACCATACCAAGTTAATTTATATCACAGTAGTATTACCATACCAAGTTAATGTGTATCAAAGTAGTATTACCATACCAAGTTAATGTGTATCAAAGTAGTATTACCATACCAAGTTAATGTGTATCAAAGTAGTATTACCATACCAAGTTAATGTGTATCAAAGTAGTATTACCATACCAAGCTTAGGGATTGCTCTCCTGACCCACTTCATTATATAAGCTTTATCATGTTTTTCTTACTCTCCCATTTGATAGGAAGAATTTGAGGGATGAGACCGAACGGTGTCCTCCGCCTTAGTGGGAAGCAAAATAATTTAATTTAAATAATTTACAGTAAATTCATAGTCTTCAAGGGCATCTGTTGTTTTCCGGAAATTAATGAGAGCTATATATGATATAATCTTTTGTATTCGTGCCTTATATTTTTAATACTTGTAAAGTAATGAACTACATAAAAATGTAATAGTCGTCAGATAAATGCAATGTTTGTTTGGAAACTTTGCTTTTCAAAATGAAGTATACTTATCAAAGTACTATGGTAAAAGTCGTTTCTGAATGTATATGGTTATGCGGGTCTATTTTAAAATCCCTATAGGGAGTTTGTGATGCATTTCCTTATCATGGAAGTACAGTACGCCTTAAATGCGCACGCCATTATATTATGCATTCAAATAATAGTAATCTGGTTCATGTAGTTACATAAAATATGTGACGGTTTCAATTTTAAGAACGCACGGCGTGAAGTGATTTCGCGCCGTACGTTATTCAAAAAGAAACAAACCTATGTATTGGGCCACTTTTTATATGAATGCTCCATGTTATTTATATATTCTAGGTCATATAATTTTAGAATATTTAGGCTTTTGGGAAGGATCTACGAAATGTAAGTAGTTCTTTACGTGTTGTTTCTTGCTGTCCGGTGCGAACGCAGCCAACACGAAGTTAATGCATCCCCTTTGATAAAAGGAAATGTGCATTATGAGACTTTAGGTAAGTACTTTCAGAATGTATATAGAGTAAATCTAAAAAATCTTGAGAAGAGATCGTTACATTTCACGTATTGATTTCGATAACTATTTATGTTTCTTAATCCAATAATCTTGCCACTTGTTTGATTATAACAAGAGTAAATCTAAAAGATCTTGAGAAGTGATCGTTACGTTTCACGTATTGATTTCGATAAATATTTATGTTTCTTAATCCAATAATTTTGCCACTTGTTTGATTATAACAAGAGTAAATCTAAAAGATCTTGAGAAGAGATCGTTACGTTTCACGTATTGATTTCGATAAATATTTATGTTTCTTAATCCAATAATCTTGCACCGTATTTTATTATAACCGAATACTTGTAAGAGTATCTTTTTTAGTGTGTGCATTTTAGTCAGAAACCTAGACACTACATACGACAAAAGTTGAATGCCTACACAACACCAACTTTCAAATAGTCTTGGTCTCTCAGCATAGAATATTGTAATGCTACCCTGACATGCGTAAACTCTGTCTGAGAAGTATAATCTGACCCAATATTCAAATGCTAAATAACAGTTTTGCAGTACTCATAAAATCTCATCTTTTATGCGCTCAGAAAACTGGTGTGAGAGATAACAGCGTTTGTTTGTGTTGCATTGTAGATCTCGCGTTGGAGCGATGATTCCTACATTCAATGTCTATGAAATTAGCAAATGCTATCGACATAAGAGTAGCTTTAGAGATACTACATTGTTTGGTTACTCGAAAATATTAATCATCGTTGTGAGGGAATAGGTACGTTAAATCAAATAATTAATATTTCTCATATTTTCTTGTGCTAAGTCATTTAGTTAGTTGTATTTTGAAAGGAAAGTAACATGGATAAAAGAGCGGGTCTCAGAGATACAACATGAGGATATATCTTTCATTTTTCTTGGTTTAGTAAGATAATGCCGGGTCGGAGAGGGAATTCGTTTGTAACAGGCAGATGGTGAAGTCAGATAGTTCGAGGTAGAAGTATCCTATAGTTAACTATGTAACGAGGCTTAATCTCCACGGCATTACCTGGAAAAAGTCTTAAGCACATATAAAGAAACTTAAAATTATTGCGGGGATTCTGGTTGTGTGCTTGATAAGTACATATATTTTAGAAAGGCATACGTTTATTCACAAAGCTCGAAAAAAGTAACAACAAGGCAAACATGTGATGTTCAAAACGACTGTATAACGACAGTAATATCTCACAACATTGTCTGTTCAATATCTCTTCGAAATTAATTAATTCACTTATTTATTTATTGATGTTATTTATTGATTTTACTTGGAAGTTAATAATAATCTGTTATGACGTAGAGTAATAATAGTTTATACTATCATAAGCACTCACTACTATTACAAATGGATAGTATATGAATGATCGGATCTCTATTCAATTTTAAAAGATCTTTCACTCAGATCCCAGTAATTACATGCACTCAAACGCACCTCTGGCTGAATTATCTTCTTCTGGAATATTAACGTTCAAATTAACATACGAACATGTATAAGATTCGCGGTACTGTTCTAGATGACGCGCCTGATTTCCGTGAGTTTACGTCGACAACGATCGGACATGTCACGGAAGCGCCCGAGCTTATAAAAAATTGACAACATTTTACTTCACCTCCCCCCTTAAAAAACATTATTTTCACAGAAAAAATGATCTTAATCTATGTATTTTTTCTTTGAGTTTATAGTCTTCCACTTAGAGCTTGGCAGTTTTAAAGCAGGGCTTTGCCATCGCTAAGAACTGGAGCCCTAACCCAAACGGGAATCCTAACCCTAACCCCTAACCCTAACATTACACCCTAAACTCTAACTATAAACCTTACCCATTTTCTATCTTTATTTGTTATATGTTAGCAAGAAAAACAGAAAAGAAAAACGGCGAAACAAATGAAAAAGAAAACATTGACAAAATCCCCTTCCCCCCAAAAAATCCTCTCTACATATTTGATTGAAAATAGTTCATTTGACTCCCTACTTTTCAGTTACTTCGGTTATTATCTTTTTATCTATGTATTTTTTCTTTGAATTTATTGTCTCATATTATCGACTGCATTAAAACTCGGCGTTTTCGTCTCGGCAACTCTCGGGCACTTCCGCGACCTGCCCGATCGTTGCCGACGCGAAGTCACGGAAATCAAGCGCGTAATCTATAACAACACAAGATTCGTAAACAGTGTAACAAAATAAAAAAATTGGCTGATCCACGTTTATTTTACCTCATAACAGACTGAATCACAATGAGAAAAATACGGCAAATTGCATCGTAGATTAACACAGAAAAATCACTTTAAAAAACGAGATAACTTTCTTCCTGTTTTAAAATGAGGCCGTTCCTAATGTGGTGGTGGGAAATCATTGTAGTCTCCTCTTCCATAATTCATAACTTGGCGGTCGCTTACGTGTTCATTCGACTCCGAAGATATAGAAAGCAGATTGTCCGTCGAGGGACATCTTAGAGTGACACCTCTCGCCCCATACGTTTTCTCCCTGAAAGTAGATTCTTGCTTACTGCTTCTCGAATATTTTGTCGGCTCTTTGATGCCGTACAGGAAATGGGCAAACTTGTCACCGTTATTAATATAGGACGCTTTCTTGAAGTTCCAAGTAAGCCATGATATTCTTTCTTCAGCAAATGTTTCATCCCGCCATAACTCAACCAGTCGGCGGCACACCTCGCCACTGCAGCATCTTTTGAAATGGTGCATCATCTCATCGTCTATCCGCTTGTATTTCGCCGCGTTTTTCTGCACTTTATGTAGTAATTGTATCGTTTTTGTCTTTATATTCAATAATATAAAGTGTTTAGCTAAATCTAATATAGCTGACGATTTTTCAGCTTTGGCATCTACAAGAGATATACAGTTAGCCAAAATCGAATCCTGTCCTTCCCAATTCATTTTAGCTAACTGGTAGTCTTTGAGAGCATGCCAAAACAATTGTTTCCGTTTGATAAGATTCGAGTGTCTGATATCCTGTAAGGATTCCTGCAATTTTATGACTTGTTCTTTAATATTGTCTTCTTCTTTGTTGGTCCGTGTAGACAGGGATATATTTTGAGAGTTCGGATAAGCAAAAGATGTGTCAGCTTGTAGCAATCCCCCGGCGCTTCTTGTACTATTATTTTCATGAACATGTTTGTCAAATCCGTGTTTTGGAACAGGTCTTTTACACAAAGCACCGGGCCGAGTACACGCCTCAACGTGACGGGAAACCAACGACCCTGCGACGTCTTCTACCGCTGTAGTGTTTTCCATGCTCTCTGTATAGACATGGTTGACAGCGTACTGTTCCTTCGTCTCAATATCTGAATTAATCCCCTCAAACGCTATGGCTGAGTCGACACAGTCGATCGTGAATTGTTCACTGGCACTGTCGCTAAAATCTGACGAGCTGGTTGATGGCGAGACGGTGAAAACCATGCAATCATGATCCTCAGATTCAGGTATCTCCATTACGCTGCTCTTCTTCCTTGAGCAACGAATACTGTCATGCGAGGTTTGACGAATTATAATCTACGTGAAAATATGTCTTTCATTTTGCTTATGACGTCAATACGTAGAATGACATCAGATGTGCTTTTTGAACATTTTCAACATTGCATTTATTTTAATATAATTTACTAATTTGTTAAATAGTTTTATTTTTTTATTTTGTCATAAACTACGAAATATTCATTTGCAAAAATTCCTTCGATATCCGCTAACGAGGATTGCACTTGCCAAAGTACATCGATGTAGCTGCCAATCGCATGCTCTATTTCCGCACTTTATATTAGCAGACTATGAACCAACCCCATTTAGAAATGTAACTATCGTCAGATGATGAATGCTTGGAGCCTTGACACACACAGGTTGGAATATGTAACACTTTTCTAGGGAAAACCAATTCTGAGAGTGCAAGCTTTTAGGTCATTGGGGGAACCGTTAATGTTTCAACAGAAAATAATATAATATATATATATATTTTAAAAGCATAATTCACCCCCCAAACAAGGCAGGCCGCCACTGTAGACGTCAGGAGCTACTGAGAAAAAGGGCGAACGTTTTTTTGGGGGGAGTCAACCTAAATTAGAAGCTGTGCAGCGAGATGTATGTTTACATTAGTTTTAAATATCTGCATGTCAGTACCGTCAGGAAAACAGCGAGCAGGGAGGGAGTTCCAGAGTCCAGCAACACGAGGATATAAGCTTTTGGAGTATAAAGCTCTTCGGCATCTGGGAATCTCCACAGTGAATGGATGTGATTTAGCTGATTGTCGGGTTTTCTTAATGAATCTACGTCGTGAGGGCACCAGAGCAGCAAGTTCATCAGAGCACAATCCATTGAAGTACTTGTAAAACAGGCACAAAGAAGCAACATTGTGGCGATGGGACAGGGGCTGGAGCCTGATGGACAGTGAGGGACCTACTAGGTTGGCCACTCTTTTTTGGACCTTGTCTAAGAGGAAAAGACTAGTGGTTGATGCACCAACCAAGATGTGGCAACAATACTCCATGTATGACCGGATGGTGGATTTGTAGATATATAGGATGATGTCAGGTGTGAAGAGTTTACTAGCACGGTAGTGGGAGCCCACTTTCTTTGCAGTAGACTTGGCAATGTCTTCAATATATTTGTTCCAATTCATGTTATCTGTGAAAGTTAGGCCGAGGAGTTTGATAGATTAACTCTGAGGTGGGGTGTTATTTGCCAGGAAAATCGGTGTTTGAAGAGATTTCTTGTAGTTATTGAAGGAAAATAACTTTGTCTTGGGGGGGGGGGCGTTAGTATCAAAGAACTTGTCGTGTTTTCTGGTAGGGAAAGTTAAAATTGTACTTGTATATAAGGCTTTTATTGTGACTCCGAACAGAGCCAAGTTGTTAAAGTTGTGAGGGAAACTTGGAAACAGCGAACTTGCATGTATGATTATCAGGTTCCATTTTTTAAAAAAACTTACATTAGTTCGTGACGTTATTCTGTTTTTAGGTTTGATATACTTTATGACAGATTGGTCTATACAACATTGCTGTTCCCATCGAAATTACATTTAGGGAAGTTAGCTTACATTAAAAACAGATCATGCACAAACAATCTCCTTCTTTTAAACTTTTATATCTACTTGTATCTCTCTTCATTCATCTATGTTATGTATTCATGATCGCTGAAGGCTTTTACCGTCATCTCGATCAGGATTTAGTTGCTAACGGAGTGACGGAAAGCTTGAGATATCAAAACTGCCATGAAAACGCATTGAGCGCGGAATTACAATGAAATGAGTAGAAGGACTGATGAAAATAGTACGCATAGATTGTCAAGTCAACTGCGTATATATTCAAACGTAAGGAAGAGTGAGGTGAATCTCAAAAAATTGCCTAGGCAGGGCGCCTCAGACAGTAAGCAATAAACTTACTCCTCCCCAAAGAGGGGAGGCAAAGCATGGGAGAGGGTTAACCTCCCATAACTGCACAGAACAGTCAGAACAGATACTACACTTTGATCTTAGCCAAAAGACCAAGTAAAGCATCCGAAATTCGTATATCACAGACGAAGACGTATATCACAAACGAAGATTTGATCTCTAAAAACATTTATTAAAATCGTGTTTTTGTTTACTTTTTTATTTAGGTTATGACGTCTTGACCATATGTCACGCGTTCCTTCATAAATCAGGTATTGTAGGACAAAAGCGTAAATAAGTTAATACTTTTCGTCACATATTATCAGCAGTCGATGGCGTACACATGACGAAAAATGAACAATCTCTACAGAAGACAAAAAACGTAAAGCGCGAATATTTTTAACTGAAACCAAATTAATTATCAAATTAATTATCAAATGAAATGCTGATATTTTTAGCAACAGTTTTATCATATAATATACTATTTAGTTAAACCAAAAGCGTTTCTGTTTAATTAATTACTTAATCACTAACATATCTCTCAAGAAGAAATCATAAATGTAAATAACATAGGCGTACTAATATAACATTTCCAACAAAATAATCTCACGATTAACAAAAACAGTTAATATATAATAATATTTGTCTGAGGTTTTTCGGAAATTTTAGTTAATCTATTTTAATATTTAATCAATTATTAATTTTCTGTTTTATATATTCTTTCATTTAATTCTCTTTATTTGTCCATCTACTAAGTAACAAGAAAACGTATTTTAAGACAATAGAGATGCCACTGTATAAGTAAGACAAGGAACACAAATACCGGCGTGGAAATTGCATTTGGAGACACACATGAAACCCTCCCAGTAAAAACATTTAGGAAAATCAGTGATCATACGTTGTCTTTTTCCCTAAATTCCCTTATAGATATCAGATGAAATCTACAACGGGAATCTGTTATTTATTGCAAATACTTAAAACACATATTTTGTTACAACGATTGTTGTTCTCTTAATCGCTTAGTATGTGAGGAGAACATGAATAAACAATTTCCACACAATCGTTGGAACAATCTTATTGCTTCACATGGAGTTATTAAACTGAACCTTCACAAGTGACTGCCAAACTAATAAGCAAACACGTCAGAACAAGAAGCAGCATTCTCGATCATAAGAATAACTGTGGGTTAGGGTTAGGGTTATTCTCATTGGAATAACTGTGGGTTAGGGTTAGGGTTAGGGTTATTCTCATTGGAATAACTGTGGGTTAGAGTTAGGGTTATTCTCATTGGAATAACTGTGGTTAAGGGTTAGGGTTATTCTCATTGGATTAACTGTGGCTTAGGGTTAGGGTTATTCTCATTGGAATAACTGTGGGTTAGGGTTACGGTTATTCTCATTGGATTAACTGTGGGTTAGGAGTAGGGTTATTCTCATTGGATTAACTGTGGGTTAGGATTAGGGTGATTCTCATTGGATTAACTGTGGGTTAGGGTTAGGGTTATTCTCATTGGAATAACTGTGGGTTAGGGTTACGGTTATTCTCATTGGATAAACTGTGGGTTAGGGTTAGGGTTATTCTCATTGGATTAACTGTGGGTTAGGGTAAGGGTTATTCTCATTGAATTAACTGTGGGTTAAGGATATGGTTATTCTCATTGGAATAACTGTGGGTTAGGGTTAGGGTTATTCTCATTTGAAAAACTGTGGGTTAGGGGTAGGGTTATTCTTATTTGAATAACTGTGGGTTAGGGTTAGGGTAATTCTCATTGGAATAACTGTGGGTTAGGATTAGGGTTAGGGTTATTCTCATTGGATTAACTGTGGGTTAGCGTTAGGGTTAGTCTAATTGGAATAATTGTGGGTTAGGGTTAGGGTTAGGGTTATTCTCATTGGAATAACTGTGGGTTAGGGTTAGGGTTATTCTAATTGGAATAATTGTGGGTAATGGTTAGGGTTATTCTCATTAGAATAACTGTGGGTTAGGGTTAGGGTTAGGGTTAGGGTTATTCTCATTGGAATAACTGTGGGTTAGGGTTAGGGTTATTCTCATTGGAATAACTGTGGGTTAGGGTTAGGGTTATTCTCATTGGAATAACTGTGGGTTAGGGTTAGGGTTATTCTCATTGAAATAACTGTGGGTTAGGGTTAGGGTTATTCTCATTGGAATAACTGTGGGTTAGGGTTAGGGTTATTCTCATTTGAATAACTGTGGGTTAGGGGTAGGGTTATTCTTATTTGAATAACTGCGGGTTAGGGTTAGGGTAATTCTCATTGGAATAACTGTGGGTTAGGATTAGGGTTAGGGTTATTCTCATTGGAATAACTGTGGGTTAGCGTTAGGGTTATTCTAATTGGAATAATTGTGGGTTAGGGTTAGGGTTAGGGTTAGGGTTATTCTCATTGGAATAACTGTGGGTTAGCGTTAGGGTTATTCTAATTGGAATAATTGTGGGTAAGGGTTAGGGTTATTCTCATTGGAATAACTGTGGGTTAGGGTTAGGGTTAGGGTTAGGGTTATTCTCATTGGAATAACTGTGGGTTAGGGTTAGGGTTATTCTCATTGGAATAACTGTGGGTTAGGGTTAGGGTTATTCTCATTTGAACAACTGTGGGTTAGGGTTAGGGTTATTCTCATTGGAATAACTGTGGGTTAGGGTTAGGGTTATTCCCATTGGAATAACTGTGGGTTAGGGTTAGGGTTATTCTCATTGGAATAACTGTGGGTTAGGGTTAGGGTTATTCTCATTGAAATAACTGGGTTAGGGTTAGGGTTATTCTCATTGGAATAACTTTGGGTTAGGGTTAGGGTTAGGGTTAGGGTCATTCTCATTGGAATAACTGTGGGTTAGGGTTAGGGTTATTCTCATTGGAATAACTGTGGGTTAGGGTTAGGGTTATTCTCATTAGAATAACTGTGGGTTAGGGTTAGGGTTATTCTCATTGGAATAACTGTGGGTTGTGGTTAGGGTTATTCTCATTAGAATAACTGTGGGTTAAGGTTAGGGTTATTCTCATTGGAATAACTGTGAGTTAGGGTTAGGGTTATTCTCATTGGAATAACTGTGGGCATAACTTGCGTTTCTTTTTTCTTAAACAGTTTACACTCATGATCGGAAAATCCTGAAATTGTGCAAATAGATGACTAAAATGATTTAATTTGCTAAAATATTAATTGCAGTATCTTATTTAGATGAACACCGATGCAAACACGCTCGAATAATAGATTAAGAAATACTCTGTTTGTTTTAATTTTGATTTGTACACATTTAACAAATATTTTCAGGTGTTGACGAAACTATTCGAATTTTCAGAAAACAGATTGATCGGGTAATTTCAATTTATTTGTCCCCTCCTCTCCATCTACGGCTTTCCTTCGTTCCACTCTAAAACATTTTGATAATAAAACACTTGTCCCTATAATGTCTGCGCCTACGTCATGCCTATGTCCCCAAGTTTGATCACTGCAAGAAACGATATCCAAATGAAATATGAGCATGCTATTACTCCATGTGATACCAGTAAAGAACGAAAACAGTTCGATTCCGCTATCAACCTACTCGTACTCGTCTCTACAGGCGATACGTTATTTCGCAAAAAAGAAATAATAAACCATGTTGATAACACCAAACATAGGAAACACTGACTTAACTAAAAAAAAAGTCAAACAGGCCATCTGGGCAATCAAATAAAATAGAAATAATTTTCACTAAATAAATTGTTTGCCGAGCGTTTCAGTATCTATGTTAAGATAAGAGACATCTCCGTAATTACTGACATGCTTTGGTGCTATTTTACACAGGAATGTTCATTAGTAAGGTGTCTAGCTATAGCTAGACACCTTACTAATGAACATTCCTGCTCCCGCTCACAAATCCGAAAACTTCTCGTAGACAATACTAAAATCCTAGAACATAATACTGTAGAAATGTTTCTTACATCCCTGCATGAAATTGAATCAAGCAAACAAATACTGTATAACAACATACGATATATAATTTATTTAAAAGGGTTACTTTACTATTTGGTAAAGTAACAAAATATTGGACAGTGTCCAGAAAAGAAAAACAAAGAAGCGTCAACGTTGTGACGGCAGCTGGAACGATGGTCATGCAGGAGAGAGATGATGTTTCCTCGATCGCGTCTTGTTTCTCTCTGGCGATCTCGACCCTAGACTCAACTGTCAAAGTAGTCCGTTTGGGGGCAGCTAGAAAATCATACGCCCTGTAAGCCGATTGGTCAGTGTATGACCAAACTGCCTACAGGGGACAAGAAGAAATAGGTCATATGTCCGACCGCTACATCACCCCCTGCTTAGGCGGAAAACCGACAGAAAAAAGGTAGTGCAGCAGGCGGACGGAACCATTTTAAATAGTGTTGTTCAGGAGAAAAAAAGTTGTATTGCAAATTAAAGTATTCTCTGGAAAAATGTTAAATATTTTTCTGTGAGAAGTTTTTTGCGAAAAAAAATTAATGAAAATATTTGCTGGTTTTCCAGGGAAAAATATTTTGGAAAATATTTTTTTATTTTTCTTTTATTAACGGAAGCAGAAACATTTCCTTTATTTTATGTTTTTGAGATTTTCCATAGGAGAGTATCTCTGGAAAAATATTTGTCTTTTTGTGAAAAGTAGGTTTTGTTATGTGTGTAAAAATTAATAGAGTGCAAAGAATGTAACAAAGAAAAAGCTCATTCTATATATACATAGTTTTACACAGCTTTTTTGGCCAATGTACTCAGCGACCACTACGTATAGTGGTGACATAATTGTTATTTGCAGTTGTCTTCACTTTTAGTGGTATAGGAGTGGGTTGTTGCAACTTATAAGTAGGGGGAATATGTGGCTCTTGTGTTTTGCGCTCTAAAAAGGCTCTCTTAATCCTATCTACTGATACTGTTTGTTTTTTGCCACCCATATCAATTGTAAATAATTTATCAGTACGTGAAAGTACGCGGTAAGGGTCAGTACAAGGTGGAGTTAGAGGGGCTTTTACCGAGTCCTTTCTGAGGAAAACATGAATCCACGAAGAAATATCTTAAGGGACCGTTGCTTTTGTGGTCTGTTGCCTAGGGTTCACAGGTGGGAACTTATTGAAATAAGCTTGCAGTCTGTCTGAGTACAGAGCTGGATTGGTTTCTGCTAAATTAATCGGGGTCAACATCTGACCACGTAAAGATAGATGCATTCGCTAGACTAGTTCGGCTGGAGAGTATCAGAGGTCCTCTTTGATCGCAGCGCGACAGCCAAGGACAATAGGTACATACTCGCCCCATCGCTGTTGGTCTGGATAAGCACGCAGCGCGTCTTTAAGTTGGCGATTGAAGCGTACTATCATCCCGTTAGAAGCTGGATGATAGCTAGTAGTTCGGATACATTTAATCCCTAAAATTTTGGAAAGTTCCTTGAATACGTGAGATTCAAACTGTCCACAGCGGTCGGTGGTTATAGTTGTGGGAACTCCGTAACGCGATATGCAGCCTGAGATAAGGGCTCGCGCTACGAATTCAGACGAAATGTCGATTAAGGGAATGGCTTCAGGCCATTGTGTGAAGCGATCTATGCAGGTCAGGAGATAAGTTAATCTCTGACTGACAGGCCATGGTCCGACAAGATCGATGTATAAATGGCTAAACCGAGCGTCTGGAGAGCTGAATGTTCCAAGGGGTGCATGGATATGCTGGTGCACCTTTGACTTTTGGCAGGATACACAGGAACGTGTCCAAGCAGTGATGTCGCGCCTCATATTCGGCCAGAAAAATCTAGCCGAAATCAGCTACACTGTGGCTTTGAGTCCGGGGTGTACCAAGTTGTGGAGGGTCTCGAAGAATGGAACAAGAGGGCGAGGTGAATCTGTTGAGGTGTCACAGATGATCTGCGTGTCCGAAGTTGGAACGGGCAGGTATGTGAATTTACAAGTTGCAAATTCAGGTGACGACAGATCCAAAGTGTCCAGACGTGGCTGGTCTAAGGCCATCTGTTCGATATCGATATCCGAAGGTGAGGACAGAGAATTGATAGGAAGGCGAGACAAGGCGCCTGTCGCAGTATTCTGTTCACCAGAGATATGTCGGATATCGTTGGTAAATTTCGAAACAGCATCCAAGTGGCGAGTTTCGCGAGGAGAATATTTGTCCGGCTTAGAACGCAGTGCGTATGTAAGTGGACGGTGATCAGTGAAGATCACGAATTAACGGCCCTCGAGTGAATGCTGAAAGTGTTTCACTGCGAGATATATTGCCAGGAGTTCACGGCCGAAGGTACTGTAACGTTGTTCTGCCGGTTTCAGTTGTCTCGACAATAATTCGAGAGGTTGTAATTGGCGTTGGTGCTGCTGTTGCTACACTGCATCTACAGCTGTGCCCGATGCATCAAAGACCAGTGAAAACTGGGCATCGGAAACAAGATATGCAAGCAAAGATGTTGTCACTAGTTACTGTTTCACTTTATTGAATGTCTTCAGTTGAACATCATTCAGTGAAATCTGCTCGTGTTTCTTCTTCCTGTTAAGTAACAGGTCGGAAAGAGGAGACAGGAGATCCGCACAGTGTAGGATAAAGCGTCGGTAATAGTTAAGCAGACCGAGGAAGTGCCTTAGTTGGCGAAGTAAAGTGGGTGGTTGAAGGTCTTGTAGTGCCTTAACCTTTTCAGGCAAAGAAGATATGCCTTCAGGGCTGATAATATGGCTCAGGAAAACTAGTGACGAAGCACCAAATACACATTTACAAGGGTTAATCCTCACCTGGTATTGTTGAAACCGTTCGAACAGTAGGCGGAGATGAGTGACATGTGAGACACTTGCCACAAGAATGTCGTCTATATAATTATAGACAAAGTCGAGATCTCGTACTACTTCGTCCATGAAGCGTTGGAAGGTACTAGCCGCGTTTCGTAAACGAAAGGCATAGTTAAGAATTCGAACGCTCAAATGGAGTTAATACCGCTGTTTTGGGTATGTCGACCGGATTCAGTGGAATCTGATGGTAAGCTTTTACTAAGTCCAGTTTGGAGAAGGTTTTACAACCGTGCAGAGACAAAGCAAAGTCCTGTATATGTGGGATTGGGTAACGATCAGTTACCGTCCTGGCATTGAGTCGTCGATAGGCCCCAGTCGGACGCCAATCATCGGAACGCTTCGGGACCATATGCAAAGGGAAAGCCCATGGACTGGACTAGGGGCGTACAATTCCCAGCTTCAGTATGTGGTTAAATTCTGCCTTCGCCGCTTTTAGTTTCTCTGCGGGTAAGCGGCGAGGGCGTGAGAACACAGAAGCTCCTGTGGTCTCAATGTGGTGTTTTGTTTAGTGAGTGGGTTTTCTCACAACACAATGTAGGTTAGTCAACTCCGGGTAGCAGTGTAGAAGTGCCTGGTACGGGCCATCTGTAGCGGCAATAAAAATAGCGGGCTGATAGATGGGGTGTTTGTTTTCAAACCAAAGACAGAAAGTTTCGTATTAGTATCTATCAACCGATGTCTGCGCATGTCCACTAAAAGATTAAAGTGGTGCAGAAAGTCCGAGCCCAGGATGGGGTAAGGTAAATCAGCCACAGTAAATACCCACGTAAAGTCTCTGCGTAATTCCAAGTCCACAGAACGAGAAATTTGACCGTACGTGGGAATTGGTGAATGATTTACCGCTTGCAGAGTAATAGGCGACATTGGTGGTTTCTCTTTGAGGAGTTTCAGTGGCCAAATGCTGCAAGCGGCTCCCCTGTCAACACAGCAGTGCGCCTGGGAAATGGAGTCATAAAGAAAAAGTGCACGATTGTGTAGCTTCAGTGAAGATGGTGTCGTGCTGAAGTCTCCAAAAAATCAGTTTCCCTGGTTCGTAAATGAACAGGGGCTCTTGATTTGCCGTGCATGAGTGCCAAAACGACTATGATAAAAGCATAGTCCTGGCTGGTTAGAGTGGCGGCGGCGGCGTGGAGATGGTGAACTGCTTTGATAGCGACGTCTGGGCGATTGCGACCTCATACATAACTTATTAACCTCTCTGGTAAGCCGCTCTATAGCTGCAAGTACAGCAACAGACGTGGCTGATTGGCTCGGGTCTCTAGCGGTGGCAGAAAACGAAGAGACTTCAGCCTGCGGCCGAGGGTCAGACACGGTGGTAGGTCTACAAGTGAAATCCATCACTTTATCTGCCGACGAAGCTATCACGTCCACTGAGGGGTGGGGTATGCCGTACAACAGACCAAAAAATCAAATCGAAGAATGGGAGAAGAATATTACGGAAACATTAGAGTGAAAACAAAATGAATTAGAAAATATTTATGTTGAGAGCCAAGGATAAATAATCAGAGCAGAAAGAGAAAATCTGTGAATATTTGTTTGTGTAAAAATGTGAAGAACCTTTAAACAAAAAGTGTTCGTTTAAAACATTTTTTCACTGTTTTTAGGTTAGAAGAGTCGTCTGCTTTCATCAAATATTTCGTTCACTGTTGAATATTTGTTTTAAAACAAAATTGAATAAAAACTGAATATTAATTTTTTTTTAATAAAATTGACTTGTAAAAGACGACTGAAATCTTTTGAGGAAGTAACAGTTGTTGACGCGGCGCTTGCGCGCATTTGTTTTTGTTTATATGGTTGTAATTAAGCAAACTTTTTTTGCTGTTGTTTTTGTTGAAAAATATTATTTTTTTTATGAAAATTATATTTTTATGTTCACAAGGATTTTCTTTACCTTTTTTAATGAAATATCTTTGGTTTTTTTTGGTTTTGCTTCGTGAAAAGTTTTTGTTCAATTTGTTGATTTCTGTTTTTCGTGAATTCTTAGCGCTGTTTTTCTCTTTTGATGTATTTGTTTTTGGAAGGTATTTTGTTGATTTTCATTGAAATTTTTTTTCATAAACATATCAGAAAGTATTGTTTTTCTTTTGTCGCGAAAGATTTTCTTTAGTTGTTTTTGTTGATTTTCGTTGTTGTTTGTTGACTCTTTCAGAAGCTGATTTTTTTTTAATCGTTTCGCTGTTGAAATACTTCGAATGTTATTTTATTTGCCTAACTAAAAATCGTGTAATTTTATATATTTTTTTTAACGTCGGGAGTCACCATTTGTTGAAATGTTTCTTACGTCTCTATGCACGAAATTGAATCAAGCAAACAAACACTGTATAACAACATACGAAATATAATTTATTAAAAGGGTTACTTTACTATTTGGTAAAGTAACAAAATATTGGACAGTGTCCAGAAAGGAAAATCAAAGAAGCGTCAACGTTGTGGCTGCAGCTGGAACGATGGTCATGCAGGAGAGAGATGATGTTTCCTCGATCGCGTCTTGTTTCTCTCTGGCGATCTCGTCTCTAGACTCAACTGTCAAAGTAGTCCGTTTTGGGGCAGCTAGAAAATCATACGCCCTGTATGTCGATTGGTCAGTGTATGACCAAACTGCCTACAGGGGACAAGAAGAAATAGGTCCTATGCCCGACCGCTACAATACTAATACACACACACTCCACATACTAGAAGCTTTACTCATTAAAACAACACAAAAACTGCTATTAACAAGATTAATTTTAACAATAGTACTAATATACTTAAATGCTTATAATACCTAATAAATATAGTTTCATATTTATATTTTCCCGCCATAATCAATTATAAATCTCACTCCAGGTCTTTACCTGTTTGTCATTATTCCACTGACGATGGACCCAGACGGGTCAGAAAGTACTCTGGACCAACATGTACATTACGGCAGTTTCATCAGCCAATTTTCTTCCGAGATTAAGATTTTAATCCGGAAAATTGAAGGGATGAATACTAAACTAACCGTACAAATATTGTCGTTTATTTTTAATAATACGTGTCTTAAGGAAATAATGCTGCCTCGATATACATATATATATATATATATATATATATATATATATATATATATATATATATATATATATATATATATATATATATATATATATATATATATATATATATACGGTTACTGCTTACTTAAAAAATGTAGGTCCGGAGCTTTGACAATTCATCATTCATTATGCACGACATCAAACTACTTTAATCGACGACCATTCATCTTCTTTGACGTCATTAGTTTTCAAGTATGTGTAAGGGGGTAATAATTCCACATGGTCATAAGGCGCAAACACGGTTCACAGAGCCATTTTCGGATAGTAACGCTTTCACTCTACCTTTACGACTATTTCAAATAACCACGTATTACAAATAAATTAAGTTATATTTATGTCGTTACATCATAAACATTAGGACAGACTAGAGACCTCGACGACTTTACTTGGAAGCATGCTTTGTAGCTACGTGAATGTTATTTCTAAATATCTCCTAACAGTGCTCAACTTTAATTTTACTTCAAGAGGATTTATAATAATATTTAAAAACAAATATTAAATTATATTTGCCTATACTATAGACGACGTCGTTTCGAGCTCATTCCTTTTGTCAGTGTAAGGAAGTAATAATTTAAGACGATCATACGCCGCGAACCCGGTTCACAGAGCCACATTTGGATTTGCACGCTTTCACTCTATCCTTACGGTAATTTCAAATAACAACGTCGTACGGAGAATGCCTTTATCCATGACAAGCAGGTTTATGCATTAAATGAAAGAATGCAGGTGATTGATACGTCTACAACGAAAAGAAGCCTAGTTACGTACATATGCTTAATTCTATTACATAAATGTCGTCATATATACAAGCAAAAAATGTCCTCTCGGGTCCCATATGTTTTTTCTTGTAACGAACACTAAGTATTTTCACGACAGTTTTGATAATTATTCACTTCTTGATTAATTTATTTCTAAAATGTGATTTTCGTTAAATAAAAAAAGAATACTTAAAAAGTAAACTATATAATCAAATTGAAATAAAAATGAAGACTCTAGATGCAAAACGCAACACACCCAATTTCTGTGAATTGTCAATAAAAGAACGAACATATTAGATGAAGACTTCGACTTAAAGCTTATTCTAATTGGAATAAAAATAAAATGCAGGCAACATAATGCGTAGATTATAGATATGTGAAAAATATGTCGACGATCCCTAATTTAAAAAACAAATAATTGACGTCTTCTTTCACTAACAAATTCACCCAAAATCAGAAATGAACCAATTTTAATCAGATTTTCGGTATTTATTATGTAATAATCACAAAATATATTGAGCCTGTTATTTAATTAGACATCTTAGTGAACATGTATCATGTAGTATAACCGTAAAAGACTTTAGAAATGGTATACCTCAGAGTATTAAATTAACATGACCTTTCTATGTTAAAAAAACATCTTAGTGAACATGTATCATGTAGTATAACCGTAAAAGATTTTAGAAAAGTTATACCTCAGAGTATTAAATTAACATGACCTTTCTATGTTAAAAAAACATCTTAGTGAACATGTATCATGTAATATAACCGTAAAAGATTTTAGAAAAGTTATACCTCAGAGTATTAAATTAACATGACCTTTCTATGTGACCAAAACATCTTAGTGAACATGTATCATGTAGTATAACCGTAAAAGACTTTAGAAATGGTATACCTCAGAGTATTAAATTAACATGACCTTTCTATGTGACCAAAACATCTTAGTGAACATGTATCATGTAGTATAACCGTAAAAGATTTTAGAAAAGTTATACCTCAGAGTATTAAATATACATGACCTTTCTATGTGAAAAAAACATCTTAGTGAACATGTATCATGTAGTATAACCGTAAAAGATTTTAGAAAAGTTATACCTCAGAGTATTAAATTAACATGACCTTTCTATGTGAAAAAAACATCTTAGTAAACATGTATCATGTAGTATAACCGTAAAAGACTTTAGAAATGGTATACTTCAGAGTATTAAATTAACATGACCTTTCTATGTGACCAAAACATCTTAGTGAACATGTATCATGTAGTATAACTGTAAAAGATTTTAGAAAAGTTATACCTCAGAGTATTAAATTAACATGACCTTTCTATGTGAAAAAAACATCTTAGTGAGCATGTATCATGTAGTATAACCGTAAAAGACTTTAGAAAAGTTATACCTCAGAGTATTAAATTAACATGACCTTTCTATGTGAAAAAAACATCTTAGTGAACATGTATCATGTAGTATAACCGTAAAAGATTTTAGAAAAGTTATACCTCAGAGTATTAAATTAACATGACCTTTCTATGTGAAAAAAAACATCTTAGTAAACATGTATCATGTAGTATAACCGTAAAAGACTTTAGAAATGGTATACCTCAGAGTATTAAATTAACATGACCTTTCTATGTGACCAAAACATCTTAGTGAACATGTATCATGTAGTATAACCGTAAAAGATTTTAGAAAAGTTATACCTCAGAATATTAAATTAACATGACCTTTCTATGTGAAAAAAACATCTTAGTAAACATGTATCATGTAGTATAACCGTAAAAGACTTTAGAAATGGTATACCTCAGAGTATTAAATTAACATGACCTTTCTATGTGAAAAAAACATCTTAGTGAACATGTATCATGTAGTATAACCGTAAAAGACTTTAGAAATGGTATACCTCAGAGTATTAAATTAACATGACCTTTCTATGTGAAAAAAACATCTTAGTGAACATGTATCATGTAGTATAACCGTAAAAGATTTTAGAAAAGTTATACCTCAGAGTATTAAATTAACATGACCTTTCTATGTGAAAAAACATCTTAGTAAACATGTATCATGTAGTATAACCGTAAAAGACTTTAGAAATGGTATACCTCAGAGTATTAAATTAACATGACCTTTCTATGTTAAAAAAACATCTTAGTGAACATGTATCATGTAGTATAACCGTAAAAGATTTTAGAAAAGTTATACCTCAGAGTATTAAATTAACATGACCTTTCTATGTGAAAAAAACATCTTAGTAAACATGTATCATGTAGTATAACCGTAAAAGATTTTAGAAAAGTTATACCTCAGAGTATTAAATTAACATGACCTTTCTATGTGACCAAAACATCTTAGTGAACATGTATCATGTAGTATAACCGTAAAAGACTTTAGAAATGGTATACCTCAGAGTATTAAATTAACATGACCTTTCTATGTGACCAAAACATCTTAGTGAACATGTATCATGTAGTATAACCGTAAAAGATTTTAGAAAATTTATACCTTAGAGTATTAAATTAACATGACCTTTCTGTGAAAAAAACATCTTAGTAAACATGTATCATGTAGTATAACCGTAAAAGACTTTAGAAATGGTATACCTCAGAGTATTAAATTAACATGACCTTTCTATGTGAAAAAAACATCTTAGTAAACATGTATCATGTAGTATAACCGTAAAAGATTTTAGAAAAGTTATACCTCAGAGTATTAAATTAACATGACCTTTCTATGTGACCAAAACATCTTAGTGAACATGTATCATGTAGTATAACCGTAAAAGACTTTAGAAATGGTATACCTCAGAGTATTAAATTAACATGACCTTTCTATGTGACCAAAACATCTTAGTGAACATGTATCATGTAGTATAACCGTAAAAGATTTAAAAAAAGTTATACTTCAGAGTATTAAATTAACATGACCTTTCTATGTGAAAAAAACATCTTAGTAAACATGTATCATGTAGTATAACCGTAAAAGACTTTAGAAATGGTATACCTCAGAGTATTAAATTAACATGACCTTTCTATGTGAAAAAAACATCTTAGTGAACATGTATCATGTAGTATAACCGTAAAAGACTTTAGAAATGGTATACCTCAGCGTATTAAATTAACATGACCTTTCTATGTGAAAAAAACATCTTAGTGAACATGTATCATGTAGTATAACCGTAAAAGACTTTAGAAATGGTATACCTCAGAGTATAAAATAAACATTACCTTTCTATGTGAAAAAAACATCTTAGTGAACATGTATCATGTAGTATAACCGTAAAAGATTTTAGAAAAGTTATACCTCAGAGTATTAAATTAACATGACCTTTCTATGTGAAAAAAACATCTTAGTAAACATGTATCATGTAGTATAACCGTAAAAGACTTTAGAAATGGTATACCTCAGAGTATTAAATTAACATGACCTTTCTATGTGACCAAAACATCTTAGTGAACATGTATCATGTAGTATAACCGTAAAAGATTTTAGAAAAGTTATACCTCAGAGTATTAAATTAACATGACCTTTCTATGTGAAAAAAACATCTTAGTAAACATGTATCATGTAGTATAACCGTAAAAGACTTTAGAAATGGTATACCTCAGAGTATTAAATTAACATGACCTTTCTATGTGAAAAAAACATCTTAGTGAACATGTATCATGTAGTATAACCGTAAAAGGCTTTAGAAAATTTATACCTCAGAGTATTAAATTAATATGACCTTTCTATGTGAAAAAAACATCTTAGTGAACATGTATCATGTAGTATAACCGTAAAAGACTTTAGAAATGGTATACCTCAGAGTATTAAATTAACATGACCTTTCTATGTCAATGATGATTTTATTTTAAATATAGTGCTTATATATATTACAAAAACACTACAATTCTGATTTAATAAAATCAATATAACTCGAAGAAAAATTTATTTCTCGAATTGATGATACTATAATTTAATATAGCATTGTTTATTTAATGCAATATTTTTTACAAAGAATAAATAGCATTTTACTTGAAATAATACGACGCAATTTTATAATATCCTTTGGCGCATGAACGTGTAGTCATCCGCGTAAGATTTTCCATGGAATCTTAAAAATAAACAATAAGAAATATTTAGATAGTAGACATTCCGAAAAAATAATTAAAGAAGTAGGCTAATTTTTATAAATGATTAACCTCTAATTCTATGGCAGGGCAGTGCTATAATAAACAGACATGATTAGCGCCACCATCCGACCTCCACCTCCTGACGCCATCTAAATTTTATTTTCAGAGATTCAGCAACGTTTGTTTCACAAATAGTCCAGTGATATCAGTGAAAAAAAGGACAAATTAATTGCAACACACGATTTGTTGGTATAATGCATTTCTATGAGTTGTCTATATGAACATATTAACCATCTAAAACAATGCACCGATGCGAAATCTCAATATTAAACAATGATCTTTGAAACCGGCGCGTGTTTATGGTAAATACATGTGAATAATCTCATTTTCTTTTCGTCTATTTTGATTCAAGTTGGATAAAATTAATTTTTGGCATTTCTTGAAAAAAAATACAATTTTGTATTTACTTTTTAAATTTTTGAAAATCGAATGTTAATTCAATGCCGTATTTGCTGGCGACCATATTGTTTTTTCTATCAGCACACATATTTATAGGGCCTTATGTTTATTACAAAAAACAACACTTTTGATTAAACAATAAACTTTAAACATTTTTTACAACACAAAACTTGTTTAAAAGAAAATGTAATTGGTTAAAGCATATTAATCGATATTTTAATATTTGAATATTATTTCAGAAGCAGATAGGGAAATAAATATAATTAAGTACAAGGAAATATTAGATATCAGTAAGTGGTAACACAATTAATACTGTATCAGAACTTTTAATTAAATGAATTAACTGCGTATGAGTAGTCTAAATAATTTTAAGGACAATTATCATGAGACCATCTGACAGATGGTTTTCTACATGTTTTTATTACAAAACCGTATAGGATTTCAATTTAATTGTGTCATTGTTTCAATATCTATGCATTTTAGTAAAATAAATATACACATTTATTGAGTGCGTTAAAACTATATTTACTAATTACTTTTAGAACACTTTCATAAAATTGATATTTATATTTCAAGTTATTTAAAAAAATAATTTCTGAAATTTTGAAATTCCACTAGATTTTCTGCGTTAATTGATGAGTAAATTGTATATTCTTCATATTTTTCATACTGAAAAATACATTTTTTTTAGAGATTAGGCCTTTAACTTTTGAAACACAATCTAATTTAAACAGAAACACATATTACATTTTGTACATAATTCGGTTAAAATATACGTAGTCCGTATATGTTAAATCCCTAGTAAAATATTAGTTTACGTTCTGGTCGAGTGTTGAAATGCGGCACTTTTAGTAGTGCAAGTTTCGACATTTTTAAAATGGCGTTTATCGCCTTATGCAGTCGATTTCATCAGATATAGATATACATTTTATGTGTCTTTTTCCTATCCAATTCTAACTATGTTAATGTATATCAAATGGAAAAAACGTACTATATATGCCACCACTTGACGTATTTACGTAATCCTCTATTTTTTAAACTCGTATATATCAAAGCAGACGACCAGAATCGAATTCGTCCTAAGTAAAACATTATTTCGAACGTTCTATTTAGAAGGCGTAATGTAAATTTAATAATATTATTTATTCTTGCAATAACAATAAATAATAAACAGCTTAAAGTAACACTTTATCGATAATGTGATTATTATAACTGTAATTATTTTGGATGTCTAACTTTTACATTATTATTTTGGATGTCTAACTTTTACATTATTATTTTGGATGTCTAACTTTTACATTATTATTTTGGATGTCTAACTTTTACATTATTATTTTGGATGTCTAACTTTTACATTATTATTTTGGATGTCTAACTTATACATTATTATTTTGGATGTCTAACTTTTACATTATTATTTTGGATGTCTAACTTTTACATTATTATTTTGGATGTCTAACTTTTACATTATTATTTTGGATGTCTAACTTTTACATTATTATTTTGGATGTCTAACTTTTACATTATTATTTTGGATGTCTAACTTGTACATGCTCACACAACGATGCGAGTTTCTTTGATGTAATATAGACTAGTTTGATAATTACTAGAAGATTAGACGATGTTCATTAAATAAGGACAACAAATAATTAATGGATCTTAGACATCTTATGAAACTAAAAACTCGACTGAGGAGATTGTATATTATTACATTAAAATATAAAAAAACACATCAGTGAATTTATGAAGTGCAGACAATACAAGAAGCTATGTTTAAGCCAGCAATGCCGTATGAAATGTACGAAGAAAGACTAAACTGAACGAACGTTGTGGTGGTTTCAAAGATGCAAACACATCTGATTGATTGTGAGTAAAGAAGAACCGTTCTTATGTCAAGCGATCTTTTACTTCTCAGGAGAAATGTAAGTTAAATAGCAACGAGGTTATCAGATATAAAAGGCTCTGATAGGTTGTGAAGGATTACGTCGGCTTTTGAAAAAGTATCATTTATGTAAACTAAAAAAACGGTTCAGCTAATAAAAGTTATTCTGAGTCTCCTTAATATGTAGTTCTTTTCTGTAAGAGAGCTTCATTTCTACAATAATATTTGAGTAATGGATTAATAATTCAACGGGATTGAGGGCAAATGAAACAACCGTCACTCCGGTCAGAGATTATTATTTCATGATTAATGAATTAATATATTTGCCAAATTCTATCAATTCATAGTAACAGTCTACAAATTCAAAAATGCTGACCCATTCTCATTTGTAGCCCAGGCGATTACTTATAATCTTCTCACAATAGTAAATAATGTGCTCTATATAAAGTGTTCTCAAAATGAATTACTTCATCTACATATTTATTCGTCTGCGTTTTCTATATTTGTTACATAATTGAATGTGAAGAACGATTACATCAGCTAATAGGGATATAGTATCTAGGTTGACCAGTGCAAGTTACCTTTACACACAAATATAAAAACAAGTTCTCTCTCGAATTAAAATAATAAACTAGCCTGAACTCAGATTTGGAATTCAGGTGCGTTGTGACAATTTTACTGCCACCCTTGCAGAGTGGTGTCACGATGTTGTGGGAATTAAAAGAATACTGTTTTTTAGTCAGTCCGTTTTCTGGATGCGTGCCGAGCAAATGTAAAATCGAGATATGATTCAAGAGAAAGAATATGGGAATATAATTTCTAAAAGATTAAATAGCTACTGGGCTGCCCCCTCTTCGTTTCCCCGTTACCAAGTAAATTTATGTTAAGAATAACAATTTGGCCTCTCTTTCAAATTTAATGAATGTTTGAATTTTTTTTTGTATGACAGTAAAATCACTTCAGAGTCAGTTAAATCCTTTTGCGGTTGGGTTTTCCTTCTCTATGCATAAAAAACTACTTGGCTTCAGTCCCACTAGGAGGAGGATGACTGAGAAGTGAGGTCCACTGCGACGATGGCGATGGCGAAATGTAACTCCGTAGACGATGATGAGTGTGGTGACGAAATACAACACAATACGATGACGATAGCGTAAGGCGACAGTAAACAAAATGAGAAAAATATACGAGAATACTGAAGTAGGCGACGATTGATTTAAATGAAATTAATTTTAAGAAACGACTACTAACATATGCTGATTTGGTGTGCTTGATCAGCGCGCCCCCATGGCGAGTAATACAACATGGGTCCCAGTGAGACAACGTGCGGTTCGTAAAAAGTGGGGAGATGAGAGAGAAAAAAAGCGAGTAAAATTAAAGATACGGTGACGTAAACGAATTGTAAGTACCTTCGTGTTTTCTGATTAAATAGTTAATTGGAAGACTGTTACAAACTGCAATTACGTTAAAGAAACATGCAATAAGAATGACATACACACATGGAATGTTGAGAAATAAAAAAAAATAACAATTAAAAAGGAAAAAAAGGAAAATAAGATATACAAATACACACAACGTACTATTAGAGAAAAAAGGAACAATAATAAAACACATTCACACATGAACTGAAAAAACAAGAGAAAAAGATAAAACACACACACACAAAGTAAATAAATGAATACACACACACACACATATATATATATATATATATATATATATATATATATATATATATATATATATATATATGTATATATATATGTGTGTGTGTGTGTGTGTGTGTGTGTGTATTAATATTTTAGTGGGCATGACAATACGGTTATATGCCGTAATACACACACGAAAACTCAGAAAAAGGCAGTCTCGAAAGATATTACTAACTTTTGTTTGTGTATTGTTTTGCTTTGTTCTGTTGACTGATTTGTATAAGTTACGGGTTGTGTTAGTGAAAGTTTGAGGGAGACTACAGATGGCGCGGGCAAAGGAGAGAAAGAGAGAAATAATATATAACATTAAAAAAATTAGAGAAAGAGAGAGAGAGAGAGAGAGAGAGAGAGAGAGAGAGAGAGAGAGAAAGCAGGCGATCGTCGCGGTCAGGCCATCAAGGAAATGCATAATATTCGTTTCATACTTTCTTGTCGGGTGTTGTATAGCTGGGTGACAATTGGCTACTGTGTAGAAAAAACATGTAATTTTGGTGTTTTACTTTTATTATGTATTTTTTTCGAACGTAAGAAACAATGTTTTTTGTTTTGGAAGTTAACGATAGTACACACAGGTTAATATTAATTTAACGACCCAGTCTACTCGTAGGACATACTCGCTCAACGTAAAGTATTTAAAATGGGTTCACTACTATTTTTTAAGTACCACTCTCCCGACTGTCAGTAGTCAAACAAACTAAAATTCGTATTTGAATAAATTTAAGGCTACTTTATTTTATATAAATTAATGTTCAAATTAACGATTCAAATATGCACAATTTACGAGTAGGACGACCACGATGTGGTTTTTCAAGCTTTATTTCATCTCATAACACACTCATATAAAGTGTGAACACTATTACAAATTTTATCTTACTAAATACATAAGGATCACACGGAAAAATGAAATAAGTTTCGTCTTGTTGTAAAATAGCCACGTTCCCAAAGGAGTGGTACACAACCATCGTAGTCTCCCTTTCCATACGTCACAAAAGGATGGTCACTTTCACGTGTAATAGACTCAGCATCTACGCCCTTTCCCCATTACGTCATATCCTGTAAACTTGATTCTTGCTTCCCGCTTCTCGAATATTTTGTCGGCTCTTTGAGTCCGTACAGGAAATGGGTAAACTTGTCACCGTTATTAATGTAGGACGCTTTTTTCAAGTTCCAAGTAAGCCATGATATTCTTTCTTCGGCAAATGTTTCGTCCCGCCATAACTCAACCAGCCGGCGGCACACCTCACCACTGCAGTATCTTTTGAAGTGTTGCACCATCTCATCGTCTACACGACTGTATTTCGTAGCGTTTTTCTGTACTTTATGCAATAATTGCATCGTTTTGGTTTTTATTTTCAGTAATATAAAATGTTTAGCTAAATCTAATATAGCTGAAGAGTTTCTAGCTCGGACACTTACAAGAGATATGCATTTAGCCAGAATTGTAACTTGTCCTTCCCAATTCATTTTAGCTAACTGGTAGTTTTTGAGAGCGTGCCAAAACATTTGCTTTCGCTTTTTAAGATTCGAGTCTCTTATATCCCGCAAGGATTCCTGCAATGTTATAACCTGTTCTTTGATATCGTTCTCATCTTTGCTTGTTCGTTCGGGCAGGAAATTATGTTTAGAGGTCGAATGAGTAAAAAATGTGGCTGAATGTCTCAAATTGTTGGCGTCTGTATTATTCTTTTCATGGACATGTCTGGCTGATCTGTGTACTTGATTATGTTTTTGGCACAAAACATCTAACTGGGTAAACGCCTCTACACTCTGGGAAAACGTTCTACTTGCAACTCCTGCTACCGCGTCTGTTATTTTCGCGGTCTCACTGTAGACCTGACAGATAGCATATGGGGTTTTCACTTCAATATCTACATTATTCGTTTCATAAGCTTTAGATGAGTCGTCGCAAGCGATAGTAGATGGTTTGTTGGTAATGTCGCTGAAGTCTGATGAGCTTGTCGATGGCGAGACAGTGAACACCATGCAGTCATGATCTTCAGAGTCAGCTACCTCCATTACGGTTCTCTTCTACCTTGAACAATAAATATGTTATGCAATGTTTCATGCAATAGAATATAGACGAGAAAGTAATAGATGTTCCACTTGTTTATGACGTTAATACGCACAATGACGTCAACAGCATGTTCACTCCTTTGCAACTTTACATGTAACGTTACGAAATATAATTTACTCAGTTAATGTATCTTTATTTTTTTTTCATCTTCCTCCCACAGTGGTAAGATGTGACAGAAGGTCGGGAAAGTGGGATTTGAAAAGCCAGCGCCCGAGAAGGTCAGCACTCTGGCCTAAGAAAAATGCCTGGGCGGTCCCGTCGGCATATCCCGGTAGGGACGCCTCAGGCAGTAAGCAATAAACTTAATACTCCCAAAGAGGGAAGGCAAAGGCTGTGAGGGTTTACCTCCTAGAACTGCACTGGACAAACCGACAAACCGGCGGAATCAAGACCCGAAGGCCAAGACGATACCCGTGTATGGGATGTATTATCCATCGGAACAGATACTAAACTGTGATCCCAGCCAAAAGGCCAATTGTTATTGTACCTGTTTTGTTTATTTTTTTATAGTTTTATTAAATAAAGTCTTTGCCTAGGAAACATAGTCATTTTTATTTTATCTTTTATTCTACAGTTGTCCGTCAAAGTGGGGTTACTGTTTACCGGAAGCACACCTGGTTAAATAACCTTGAGCTGTCATTCGCATCTTTTATTTAATAATGGCATCAAAACTATTAATATATTTAACTGTTAGCAAACTAGACACCAATTATATTTCCCACTAAAATAATAACATCAAGTCACGACCCTGGACCCTTCAAATTACATTCCGCTTTGATCTAAAATATAATATTGGAAAATACTATATTTATGGATGATGGGTAAGTTTGTAGTTTCGGTACGATCGAGTACAACTCATCCGTCTATTTACACAGATATTGTAACCTTACTCTTCTTACATCAATTTGCAGGGCGTATCTTAGTTAGTGTCTATCTATAGTTCTGAATTGAACCTTTTACCCCTAAATCTACCAGTTTAGTTTATCTGATAACACGGGCACTTCACCTCTCGCAATTCTCTAGTTTCTGGTACTCCGTTAAACCGGCCTATCCTACATTAAACACCCCACTTCGGTTCTAAAATAACACACTCATATAAATGAGATCGCAAAATATTCATGTACATAATGTTTTGTCTATGTAAATATATAAATATAAGCATGAACATATTATAAAAAATGTGAAGGTCCATTTACTGAACAGATTCTTATAGTCAAGGGTGTTTATTAGGTCTGTGCACTCGTAGATTTGCAGTCGGGACGTAGGCAGCTCCTAGTGTTAACGGAGAAATCCGAAGAAATTCCCACTTATACCGAGTCTGAAAAAATTATACAGATGAAAGGCTCAGTTTTATTTTAGCATAAGTCATTTTTCAGCCAAATAGAAATAGCTAAAGCGACATTTAGTATTTATGCAGACAATTATACATTTATTCCAGTGACATTTATTCAGTTATCGATTTCTTGTACTTATTTGTCTTTTTCTAATATTTAATACATTTATCGACCAGCAGGAATCAAATCGAAAGCTTTCCCTAAAAATAAAGAAAAATGAACAAGAAACCTACAAAAATTACATACATTAATTTGACCTATATAAAAAATTGACCTCGAAGAATTTAAAAAAATAAATAAAAAGTCTCATCAATAAAAATCACTGTACAATGTTATAACGGTTACCTATATATATATATATATATATATATATATATATATATATATATATATATATATATATATACGAAAAATAAATATATATATATATATATATATATATATATATATATATATATATATATATATATATATGGTACATCTATTATATTAGTTTCTGTAGATGTTAATCTGTTGAAACTCTAGTGTTTATAAAAAGTGCTCAATAACATGTACAGCTGTTCTTTAGCATACATTTGTATTCATAAAATCATTATTGGTTACATATGTACATACCTGTTTAGGTTGGTTTGAAGATGTTGATTACTGTGACGAGAACAACCAAAACATGTATGCACATATGTAACCAATAATGTTTGTATAAATAAAAATTGAAACCAATATATATATATATATATATATATATATATATATATATATATATATATATATATATATATATATATATACAGGGTGGGCAAAAATAAGGGTCCTATTTTTAAAAATTCATAACTTTTTTATTTATTGATTTTTTTTTTTTAGAATAAGTAAAGGACCCCTTCCGAAGCAAGCATGAGCCGTATTAGCCCTAAGGAACGTACCCTCATTTAGAAAACATTATTTTTGCTTAAAAAACTCAAAACAGTGTAAAAAACAATACTTTAGTCTTTGTAAGTTTTAAGAAGTGTTTTTCGGCTAAAATTTGTTTTGTTTATTTAAAAAAATCTCGAAAGGGTCAGTCTACACACACATAAAGTTTGGTGAGTTTAACTTTTATTTTGTGGAAGTTATTCAAATTCAAGTTATTCAAATTTAAAGATAGGACCCTTATTTTGGCCCACCCTGTATATATATATATATATATATATTAAATCAAATATAAACTAAAAGTAAACTTTTAGTAGAAAGAACCTATATTGAAATGGCTTAAGCTGAATATACGAGATAGTGCAATTATAAATATAGAAGAAATACGAGTGATACACATTGAACAATCGAAGTTTGAAATAAATCTGGACATTCGTACATGTTTATCACTCTTATTTATTCTATCTGCATATATATATATATATATATATATATATATATATATATATATATATATATATGTGGGGTGTGTGTGTGTGTGTGGGTGTGGGTGTGTGGGGGTGTGTGCGTGTTTCGCTCTTTGTCTTCATTTTACTTCAGTGGAAGTTCTTAGAAACCAAGTGCCCCCTTTCTTGGGCTAACACTTGATCTCGATAAGAGGCACATATATATCCGTGGGTCCGATTAATATTATCTTTATCTCTCAAACGTTTAGTTAATAAACAATCGAACAACATGAATTTTACTTTCCACAATTTACGACTTAACTATTTTACAGTATATTTTTCTATTGTTCTTTTTGTTTTACCAGATTCCAGGACAATAATTATTCTGGACTAATCGAGTATCTAGCCAAGAGCTGTTACATTAGGTAACACCACTCGGAGAGGGTGCACCATTCCTCACACAAGCGAGTGTATAGCCGTATTTAGAGGCTCTTATTTGGGCTTCGAATGCTATGCTATAATTAGCATTTTGTCAGGGTTCACTTGTAAGGGGAGGTATCCTCATGTCAGGTTGTCCTAGAAAAAAAAATTATACAGAGTGATCGAATACACTCGGGGATTGTGTGTAGTGGGTAATTGTGTGTGTTTGCTTACACGTATGACTGTACCCGGTATCATTGGATCGAGTGGTACGCATTTAGCGCTTTCCAAAACAGATGATATACGTACGCTGATGATGTTTACCGAAATCTGACCCTTTTCAAAAGAACACATTTCTGTGTTGATTGCTTGTTTAAAGAATTGCCACATAAATGTATCGATTGGCGCCGACATTATTTTCTACTAGAAATGAAAGCTGCGAATGTCGGGTAATTTCCTGAAAATACCGAGGTGACATCAACATTCCTACAAAAAGGATGCGCTCAGTAATTACGATACCGTTCTGCCTATGCAAAATTATTTGAGATTATTTTGTTTCTCTTGTGCGCTTTTCCAAGGGTTACGAAATAAATGATAGTCTAATTTTCAAGTAACGAGCGGATTTTGCACTTTTAATATTTTCAGTTACAACGAGTGTTTTCATACTGCGAATAAGGGAATTGTGTTACAGTTCTCACGTAGACTTTAGTGCAATAGTTAATAACACGGACTTGCAAGTCTGGCGCTTTGTTTTCCTCGTTATCATGTTACAGTTCTACCAGGTATTGGCTAACTGCACGGCGTTTTATTTCATGTTATTACTCTACCTCCCACAAGGTAAGATGTGACACAAGGTCGGGAAAGTAGGATTAGATAAACCAGCGCTCTTCTTCTTCTGTCGTATGAATCAGATGATTCTAGTGTTGGCATTAGTTTCCCCGATGTTTTTCTAGTTAGAAATCTTTCTGGAAAGACATCGGGTACTTACGGGAAGGACCACGAGAAGGTTGCCAACATCCCTAAGTGACAGTGGTACTGTGGATTCGAACTTGGGACACCCAGGTCTTCAGTCCGTGTTGATATCCACTTAACCACCGTCACCTCGAGAGGTGATCACTCTGGCCATTTAAAAATTGCCTGGGCAGTCCCGTCGGCATACCCCGGTAGAGGCGCCTCAGACAGTAAGCAATAAACTTTCTCCTACCCAAAGAGGGGAGGCGAAGCCTGGGAGGGTGCACCTCCTAGAACTACACAGGACCGACAACCCCCAATAGACCGGCGTAAATCCAGACCCAAAGGCCCGGACAATATCAGTGTCATAATAACACGATCAGGTCTATGCGGCGTTATCTCGGTTAGAGTGTAAGACAGCATTATATGGGACATCATATTAATGAGAGCAACATTAATGTTGTCTGCTAGATATCTTTCTTACAGATATATGTGAACACTCTTATCATAACGGTTATAAATAGATGGTTTCATTGTGTAACATGTAAAAACGTGTGATTAGCTATTTTAATAGGCAGTTGGAGACGCCGAACCAATTTCATTATTTTCACATGCAAATTGTACATGTGGATACACATATATTGAAGGTAAACTCCCTAGTATATTTTTGTTTTTAAGGACAGACAGGTAGATTTCCTCCTTTATTATATATATATATATATAAGTATATAGAAGGCGTTAAAGCGAGCAGGCGAGAGACAAACAAAGATACCTTGCGTATGAAATATACAACATTCTAAACTTTCTTTTTATCATATTAAAAAAAAGGAAAAATATATTCTTTGATTTGATAGATGTTTATTTAAAAATAATTGTGAAAGAGGAGAGAATAATACCCGTACGCTTACAGTCTGATACTTTCTTTAAAAAACAACCCATACATTTTTCAAGTCAGTTTTTAAAATAACACTTACAAGAAAAATCGGTGATACGTATTTGAAGTTTTAAATGCGTTCGGTTCCCATGACTCACTTAGAGGTTGTGCACGAATATTATCGGCATATAGAGAGTAAACATTGTTTACCCGGATAATTTTATACATTTGATATCAATTTAATCAAAATGAGATTTGTGTAATGTACATCGCAACTAGATTGATGTAAGAAGCTACACATACAGTTTTAAAGGCTGGTCGGCCAACATGGTAGCTTGCCTATGGTAGGAGGGCACTTCGAGATTCGGGACAACTCCCATTATCTACCTAAGAACATTTTAAACATATACACATCTTATCAATTTGTATATATTTGAAGTTTCAAAGGGGTTATCTCTCAGAGTCCCTTAAAGGATGCATTTAGATATTTGAGAGCACTTCTATTGTTTGTTTCCCCATGAATACTAAATGAGAACACTGTTAGATTTCATGTAGATCCTCAAATTTTCTTACTATAGGGAACACACAACCATCAACACACACATATATAGAGATAGAATGAGTTATATATTACGGCATAGCTCATTGGGTAGAACGAATTCGAGCTGCCGACGCTTGACAAAGTGTATATTGAGATATCACTTACATTCAGTCAATGTCGTATGATAGCCCAGTGGTAGAGGTGCCGACTGTTAGCTCGGCGATTCAGTTTCAATCCCGGCTTGAGACACTAACTGGTCTAGCCGCACTGAAGAGTGGTGATACAGCGAAAGAGTCTATATATATATATAGAGAGAGAGATTTAGAGAAACATACATGGATAGATAGATAATATCCAATATATACATAGATCTAGGTATATAGCGAGCCAGGCAAAGTGACGTAGAAACATTATGTAGTAAACATACTAGATTCTTCACTTTTTATTATATTGAAATTAACTATGATTAATTATGTTTTTAGTCTGAGACTTTCCCAACTATAATATTGTGACTTGTGTTTGGCTTAGATTTAAAATATTACTCTTCAGAAATATCGGATATACTTATACAGTCTTATATAGGTCTGTAACTATAAGTAACTTCGTAGTTGGGACACAGAGATATTCATCACATAGAGGGTAACGTAATGTTTCGGGGCAACATACATTGTTTTTCCCGTAGAACTTTATACAAATGATATAAATTGTATCCAAATAGTATATATTTTAAGTTTAAAGAAGGTTCATGACCCAAGGAGTCCTTAGATCAGTGGGGCACTTAGAGATTTAAGATCATTTTAATTGACTTCCCCAGAAAGTTTATACAAAGGATTTCAATTGAATAAAAAATATATTTGGAGTAAAACGTGACATGTCCTCATAACCCCCCTATGAGTTAACTTAGAGATTTGAAAACACTTCCTTTATCTTCCACGGCAAATTTAACATAATAACCCACTTTTACATTTTATGTTGTTTTACTTACTTTTTTTGTAATGAACAGTTACATAGCCATTGAGGTATATTTAAAAGGACTAGAATATGTATTATGTCATTTTGAAAGGAAATCCTATGCATTAGTTCGAATAACATTAGCTATTTTCTCTCACTCTCTCTCTCTTTCTCTCTCTGTATGTATTTCTCTATCTCTCTCTTTGTGTTGGGATGTATGTATGTATGTCTGTCTGTCTGTCTGTATGTCTCTGTCTCTGTCTCTGTCTCTGTCTCTGTCTCTCTCTTTATATATATATATATATATATATATATATATATATATATATATACATATATATATTTATATATATATATATATTAATATATATATATATATACGTATATACATATATATATATATATATACATATATACATGTATATATAACTATAGTAAAACAATTCCACTTATTTTTGGCTTGTAATTTGAAGTGTGTTGATTGACTAAATATCATTACATAATCATCTCTTATATAAAGGGCACTTGTCTATATGTATGTATGTATATAAAATGATAGGAGTTTTTATCATTAAAATTGAAGTATTTCGAGTTTTTCGCTCTGTAAAAATGAGTTATTTATCAAGAAACATAAATGAAAACGAAACAGATGTGAAAAACTGCAACATTTTACATAGTGCAATTATGTGCAAACGTGCAAGTCAGACTACGAAAACCTCTGACTTTAAAAAAAATAAACGTATCGTGGTCCATTATTATTAATATAATAGTATTCTTATCGCTCACAAAGTGTCATTCCAAATCCAAAATATTCTCTCAGTTTGTAAAATAATTATACATATGAAACACTTATTGGAGCTCAGCCCTTTTTTGCAGATATGTAGTTTAATATATACATATATAGCTTTTGCAGGAGGAAAAAATAAATACATAGACTTTGCAAAATCTAAAGCCTTTTGGTGTCAAAATAAAAATGGTAAGACGAGTGTGTCCAAAACTGTTCTGATAATGCTTATAAGTCACCTTATAAAAGAGAGTTACTTTCAAATAGGGAATAAATTATTACTCCAAACAATAGGTATTCCAATGGGTTTGGACAAATCTATATTTACATTGACTGGAATATATATATATGTCATGATTAATAAAAAATGATATATCTAGAGCGTATAGTTATCATGGATGTAGGCGATATATTGACGACCTTGTTTGCATTAATGATAGCGAAGAGTTTGCAAATACTAAACATTTAATATATCCTAAAGAGTTAAAATTAAACTGTGAACATAAGGGAACACAAGGTACTCTTCTTTGATTTGGATATAAAAATTGAAGATAAAATATTTATCTATAAACTGTTTGATAAAAGAAATTCATTACCTTTTCGTATCGTGCGAATGCCATATAAAAATAGTACTAGCCCTGTGTATATATTTTACGCGAGTATTATGTCTGAATTTCTGAGGATTGCGCGTGTTACCTTAAAATTAGTAGATGTAATGCCCCCAATTTCTGATCTAATAATAAGAATGATTAACCAAGGTGGCGATCAAAATAACATATTTGGACAATTAAATAAGGCAATTATTCGCCATCCTGATGCTTTTAAATCAAAATAAACTGATAGAACAAATCATAGGATATATAAATAAAAATAATGTAGAATATGTATAAACGTATATATATAACATCTACTAATTATAATGAGAAAAAGAATAACAATAAAAATACAGTAGAAAGAAAGAAAGAAATGTTAATAAAAAAGAGGAAGAAGAAGAAAAAAGAGAAAACCGAGAGTTATGAACGCCGATTTTAAACACTGTGAGTGGGCAAAGAAGAAGAAGAAAAAGAAGAAAAAGAGAAAAAAATAATGGTTAACTTATAAACGCCGATTTGAAACACTGAGAAAAAGAAAAAAAATCGACAGTTGTGAACGCAGATTAGAAAAAACTGTAAGTGAACAAGGAAGATTAATATTTATTTGAGGTTGACGACAACGGGGAGATGGACAACAAAGGATGAGGAGGGAGAGAAGGATGGACTAAAGGTATATATATATATGTGTATGTATGTGTATATATATATATATTTATATATATATATATATATATATATTTATATTTATTGATGATGATTTTATTCCATTAATTGCGACACAATATATTGTGTTTCATTAACACTCGCAAAGAGCGTCAACTTTTCAAGCTATAATGGAATCAAATGGCAGAGACTTTAAATTCACCTCAACCGGAAATTGAAGATGCATTAGGGGGGACAGAGATAGAGCTCTGCCTATAACGGGGACATGAGAAGGGAGGGGAGAGGGGGAGACCCCAACAAGTCATGTTTCAAACAGTTGCGTGGGAGGTTGCCTCGTGTCTGGGCCATCGTGACCTCAATTCCAGCCAGGGCGGGGGGCAGGGGTTGTGAAATTTTAAATAAGAATAGAATTATAATCATAGAGTTATAACTGTCATTTTTGTTGTAATAGGTAATTATCGTGTGGATACAAATGTTTGATAATTTTAATTTAGGGTATTAATTGCTACTTCTGCATTCTATTTTAATATAGTTATTTATGGCTTGCTCATTATTTGTAGTGAATTTTGTTGTGACAATATTTTTAATTGTGATTATATTATACTAAATACTAGTGGAATCATTATATAAAAGAAGTTTAATGATGTTACCATTTTTAGCATTAATAAAATCGATTACAATAACAATAATAATAACAATGCCAATCATACCTACGATAGTCGCAGTGATAATAGCATTAATAAAAATAAAAATAAAAATAACAACATAATAATAATAATAATAATAATAATAATAATAATAATAATAATAATAATAATAATAATAATAATAATAATAATAATTATCACCATTATTACCATCCTGCTACTTGTGAAGTCATTGGGCGAAATAAGTCTACAAGTGATGGTAGGCTTTTATAGTTCTACAACCAATGACAAGGACTAATCACCAGTCAATAATTACGTGTTCAAGATAGTAATCGAAGTAATTGAGATTAGATTAGTCTAAGTGATATCAAAATTAATAGCTATCCCAGTTATGGGTTTATGTGGGAGATGAATTTGGTAGAATTGTTATTATGACTGAGAGGCTATTGAGGCTGAGCATTATAGGTAATACTAAGAGAGTTGATGTTATTGATAGTTTAGTGGGGTTGTTATATATGTATAGATTTATAGATTCATCGGGACTTGTTGGGTTGGGGTTGGGTGGTAAATTTGAGTGGGTGGGTTGGTGGTTATAATGTGTTTTGAGGTAGTGTATAATAGGGGGGTTAATGTAATCATTCATTTTTGTAAAAAAAAATTAAAAGTTATGTGGGGAGTTGGTGTGGGGTTAAGGTGGGGTATGCGGGTTGCTAAAGAGGTAGAGTCTACTATGTTTACAGTTGATAGATGTCTCTTGTTTTCTATTAAGGAGTTTATTTTTGTCATTAAAACGGATAATTTCCAGTTTTTTATTTAAACATAATCTACATGGTGAGTTTATTAATTTGCAGCTGCTAGATTTTTTCAAGATTTTCCACTTTATTTTGGGAGTTTTTATTTTTTTTATTTTGTGGTAGTGTAGTGAAAGTCCAGTTTGGCCAGGATGGTCAGGGTTGTTGAAGGAGAGTTTATGGTTGTAGAATATTCCTCGAAGTTGTTACCTGCCAGACCAATATAATAGCTAGTCTGGGATGGGTTTTCGGTTGAGGAGATAGATGCCTCATAGACCACTTGGGTTGATAGGCACTTTTGGTTTAGGGGCAGTTTGATTTGTTATTACAGTTACATGTTCTTCTAGAATTTGAGGTTACTGAGGTGTTTAATATTTTCATGTTGTGGTTTTTTATGATTTTTTCCAGGTTGTCCCCACAACAATAGCTGAGTTTCAGTGTATTCTTATTAAAAATGTTATGGAGTATGTTGTTATTGGGGAAATGAGTGTTTATTAAGTTCAGGAATTTATTCCCTAATTTGGTTTTAGTTGAATTGTTAAATGGAGGTGTATACCAGATAATGTTCCCATTTCTATTAAAACATACAAAAAAAAAATGGTCCTTCGATTTTTTACTATTACGATTTTTAATTATTTCCACTGAGCGTATTAATTGATATCAATAAACTTTCTAATTATTACCTGTAGAATTGTCAGTATTACAAGTGTCGTTCTTATCTAACGAGTAAACTGTCCAATTATTACTAGTACCCTACACCATTCATGCCAGTAGATTTTTATTTTCTTACAAGTATGTATTGTAATGCTGAATGATAAACTGTCTTATTATGTTCGATATTCGTTATGATTCTAATTTATTTATGTTATTATCCATATTTTTTAAAAATTTTACAAGTAGGTTTTCTGATTTTTATTAGTAGGTTTCCCAATTATTACCTGTGACTTTCTAACGATTACAAGTAGACATTATTAGTATTACATAGATGTGTTCAAATTGTAACTAGTAAGCGTGTTATTATTATTGCAAGTTTGTGGTCTGATTATTAGCAGAAAACTTTATGACTATTAACACCATGTGTTATTGTTTTTATCAGTCGGTTTTACATTCTGTCACGTAGGTTTTCTGATTTTTACCAGTAGATTTTCTAATTATTCCAAGTAGGATTTTACTTATTACTCGCATGTGTTATTGTCTTATCTGTTAGCTGTCTAACTATTACTAGTAACATTTTTGTTTCATACTTATAGGTGTTTTTATTTTACTTATAATGTTTTCTTCTTCTTAACAGTACGTCCTATAATTCTTACCAATATAATTTTCTAATTATTTTCACTATTCTATAAGTACGCGTTTCAATTTATATTAGTAGGACTCTATGTTTTCAAGAGTATATTTTGTGATTCGTACTGCTATGCTATCCAATTCTTACGAGTAAGCTTTCTAATTATAACAGCTAGTTATTATGATTCACTTCAGCATTCTTTCTGGTCTTTACCAGTTAGCTTTCCTATTCTCTCTAGTTGTTTTCATTGTTTGTGTTAAATTATGTCCAACATGGTAATTTAAAATTACTTGAGTTCACTCAGTTAAAATAGGCTACCGATCGTTTCGTGTTTCTATGTTTATATTCATGTACACAGTCGTATCTTTGAGCATTAGAAGAGAAACTGTTCACGTCTTAGGGACACACAATCTAGCTTGTTCAAAATTATTCACGCGTTCCTGCTTAAACAATAAAAACACCCGAAGAGAAATCGACAGACCTCTTGTTGTTTGTTTTCATGGTCGAACAATTTCGATTTGAAAAGCTCGTGTTTGTGAATGACTTTGTTTTCGAAGATGTGGTAACCTTGCGTTTTAAAAACATATAATGAATGTTCCCTTATTATTCTTGGATTTAAAATTATTAGAGCCCACGATCTAAGTATATTTCGGAATTCAATATCGCCACTTGTAGTCATTGTTATGTTATATCTTACATAAGTCCGTGATTTCGTCAGCAATATTGTGTGCAACACAAGTCCGGGTAATGTTGTGTCCGAATACGTCCTAGTTCCCCGTCGTATTGTGATATTGAAGGGCTAATAATAAATAAATAATGGTGGCATATTTAATAGAGTTTGCTTTTACAGAAGTACAAAATTATTTCTCATCCTTCGTCGTAGGCTACTCGATACATAACCTTCTTGGCCTTTTGGCTAAGATCAGAGTGTAGTATCTGTTCCGATGGATACTGCACCCCATAGACTAGTATTGTCTTGGCCTTCGGGGCTTAATGTATGCCTGTCAATGAATCTGTCCTGTGCACACTCCCAGGATTTGCCTCCCCTTTTTGGGGAGGAGTAAGTTTATTGCTTACTGCCTGAGGCGCCCTTACCGGGGAATGCCGACGGGGCTGGCCAGGTCATTTTTAAATGACCAGAGTGCTCACCTCACCTCACCTTATCTAATCCCACTTTCCCGACCTTGTGTCACATCTTACCTTGTGGGAGGTAGATAAATAACAAAAAATGTAGTATCTGTTCCGATGGATGCTCACTCTGTAGACCGGTATTGTCTTGGCTTTCGGCCCTGTATTTCTCCGGTCTGAGGTACTGGCCTGTGCAGTTCTAGGAAGTACACCCTCCCAGACTTTGCCTTCCTTTCTTTGGGGAGCAGTAAGTTTATTGCTTACTGCCTGAGGCGCCTCTACAGGGGAATGCCGACGGGTCTGCCCAGGCAAATTTTAATGGCCAGAGTGCTCTCCTTCTCGGGCGCTGGCTTTTCAAGTCCCACTTTCCGACCTGACCATGGGTCACATCTTTCCCTGTGGGAGTAAGATAAACCTGGCCTTGTGCCTAACCTCCTGGGGAGGTAAATAAAAAGTGTAGTATCTGTCCCGAAAGATACTGCACCCCATAGACTGGTATTGTCTTTGCTTTCGGAGCTTGATTTACGCCGGTCTATGGGTCTGTCCTGTGCAGCTCTAGGAGGTCCACCCTCCCAGTCTTCGCCTCCCCTCTTTGGGGAGGAGTAGGTTTATTGCTTACTGCCTGGAGTGCCCATACCGGGAAATGCCGACGGGGTTGCCCAGGCAATTTTTAAACCCCACTTTCCCGACCCGACCTTGGGCCAGATCTTACTTGTGGGAGTAAGATAAAAACTGGCCTTGTGCCTAACTCCTGGAGAGGAGTAAATCAATACTCTATACATAATGTCTAGATGAATTCATATAGTCACGAAATAGCTCTATATAACTGTATTTCATACCAGTAAGCTTTCAGATTCTTATCCGTAGACATCGTAATTCGTACCAGTAGTCTATGTTATATTTACGAGTCAGCTTTCAAATATTTACTGATATATTCTCCAATTTGTATTAGTAGACTTTCCACCTATTATACTATCCAGTATCCGTTTGATTTCTGGTTGTGAAACTTCATGCTTATCTACCTGAAATTAGTGTTGGAGAAAGTAATCGAGCAAGCGAAAAAAACAAGGATAGAGATAAGTAGATATATCAATGAGGTACTGCAACGAAATTGCAAGAATATTAAGGTGGCACTTGTGATGAATGTAATCAGTGTACTTTGTTTGTAAATAATGACATACATACATATAAACTAGAACATTTCATAGTATACGTGTGCGTTTTTAATATTCTATTTACCACTTTTGTGATTCCGACTAGACTTGCCGATGGCTTGAGAAGATCTTTACATTGAAAGTCTTATAATCAGATTGTACGTCTAACAAACGATCCTCTTACGTTATGTTGGTAGACAATGTCTCCTTAAAATCGGCTCGCAGACAATTCAACACTCATAAAAGCTTAGACAAAAGGGCATATTGATTTAGATTATTATAATTTAAGCCAAAGCCAACAGCAGACGAGGTATGTATTAATCACACTCGCCAAGGACATTGTAAAAAAAAACTCCCTAAAATGTTAAAGTTAACTCATTGCAAAGAATATATCCCTCTCTGCCTCTATCTCTATCTCTGTCTGTCTGTCTCTGTCTCTGTCTCTCTCTCTCTCTCTCTCTCTCTCTCTATATATATATATATATATATATATATACTTATGGAAAGTAAGATTCAATAAGATGTGTGTGTATCATTTCACCTAAAGAAAGTAATAAGGTTTTATGCGAAATTTAAAATTCTGTAATGACGTCTAAAATTACACGTATTCGTATGTATACTTACTGTTGATTACATTCATGGGTTTTCATTTTCTAGTTTTTAATTTAATATATAGTTAATATATATATATATATATATATATATATATATATATATATATATATATATATATGAGAAATTAAAAAGGAAAAAACAAAATATATTTTTTTATATATCCATCAACGTTTCATCTTTATTGTAAGGCTTCCTCAGGATGATACTTTTAACAAAAATGTCATGCAAGTACATCGAAATATTGGGTATACATAATGGGTTGATAAGGAAAAGTAATAGCCTTGGCTACTAAGAGCGCTGGACAAGGGTCCAGGCTGCGAGATGTCAGTAGTGGCGAAGAGTGAAATGTATATATATATATATATATATATATATTGACTTTTCGATTTTCCACTACCAACTTATCCATCTATGTAATTCCTCTGATAATAAGATTTTAATCTTTGTAAAAGCCTTAGCTTAACGAAAGAATAGTAAACATGTTTTTTTCTAGTACATCTTTAATTGAACAATCGAAGTTGAAGTAAATTTGTCATTCGTACATCGTTATCTCTCTTGCTTCATTTATCTATACACACATATATGTATATATATGCATATATATATATACATATATATATACATATATATACATATATTTACAAATATATATATACATATATATAAATATCTATATATACACATATATATATATGTATATATATATATATATATATATATATATATATATATATATATATATATATATCATGTACAACTAGCCAATTAAACGGCGTAAAACAGATGACTCTGAATGAGTTCGTGTACAATCTAGAAAATTTAACATAAATAACTTAACGATAAATGAAATGAATGTACCCCCAGATAATTATAATTTATTACGAGCGGTAGAATCAAAGTGAGCTAATAAGATGTAAAGAGATCAAGTCATAAGTAAAAGATTAAAAATAAATAATACAATTTGAATTATGCATAAGCCCAAAAATGTGTCTATTAATAAGAGGTAACCTTAAAAAAAATTGGTTATAATATTACAGGTTAGGGATAGGATAAGGATTATGGTTAGGGTTAGACGTGGAGTTGCTGCAATAATAATAATAGTACTACTACTACTACTACTACTAATAATAATAATAATAATAATGGGGGGTGTAGAGTAAAAATAATAACAATAGTAATAAAAATAAAATAAAAAATAAAAATACACCTAGCGCATAGCCTTGTTTCCTGACTACGGCAATGGACGCCGTCTCTTTTTCTCTGTATCTGGGCAACATGGGGAAATGTTTTTGTTGCTAAGTCCTACATGAGTAGTCTGTGTCGCTCTTGTTCTTTCATGTTGAGGGTACAGGTTGTCTGGCTGCTGTTTCCGACTGGTAGTTAGGAGCCCAACCTCTTAGGTAGCGCTAAAACATCTGCTCAGTCAACAGTTTCATAATATCGTGAGTAACTGTATGTGCAATGTCGCGCATAGAAAGGGAGCCTATAGTAAGCCCCGGTTGGCTTTCCCGAGGCCACAACCCCACGACTAATAGACTTGTTGTGTTAGCTTATTGGCACCAAACAAGCACCAACTTTGCCCTTCCCACTCTAACTCAAAACAAACATGAATTTACAAAATAAAAAAATAAAAACTTTTACCAGACACCCCAAAATAAAACATCTTCGCCTACGCCCTTGAGGCTCGCATTCACAAATATCCCGGTACTTAGAACCAACATTAACGACGTAGACACTTTTCTCTTGACAAACTCCCCGGATATCTTAGCTCTAAGTGAAACAAATTTAAATCCTCAATTCCATCTCACCACTTTGACATGACTGATTACCTTCAAATTTTCCGTAATGACACTGATAAACATATGCATGGGCTAGGAGTGTATGTTCGGAACACCCTCCCCTTGACTAGAGAACATAGGTTAACATCAGATGACCAAGCACGCATGTGCTTTAGATTGACCCTACATCACAGCGTTGATTACTTATATTTATACCGTTTCTCCTTTGACCCAGGACTGTACCTTTCTTGACTCTGTCTCTGAAAGCTTAGATAGAGCACTCCCACTCGACTCGAATGCCCAAATACATGTATTTAGGGATTTTAATGCATATCACCGTAAATGGTTGGGATTTTCCAGCGTTACTGATTCAGCTGGGAAACTATATGTTTAATTGCTCCTCAGCTCACGACCTCTCACAGACTGTCACTTTTCCGACCCGCCTTCCTGATCGTACGGACCAGCAAGCCTCACTTCCCGACATGTTCTTGACTTCACTACCCGATTCTAGTGTGGCGAATGTCCATAGCCCGCTCGGAAAGTCTGATCACGTTGTGGTAATGGTACTTATCACTTTAAAAACTCCTCCAAAACGACGATAAACTATGAGCAGACTGATTTTGAATCCCCCAGGGATCACATCAGCGACGCACCCTGGGGTGAAAAATTCTCACTCTCTGCTGATCAGTGTGCAAATGAGCTAACCGAATAGGTAAAAGCAGGCATTGATGCTTATGTCCCCACGCGTAAATTCTTCAGTAAACCCTACTCTCCTCTATGGTTCACCTCAGACTGTGCAGCTGCTATTGCTGAGAGGTAGAATGAATTCCGAACATCCGGCCGCCATAAATAAACTGCGAACAGACAACAAATGTAAAGCAATAAATTATTGCAAAGTAGTGATAAATGTACCAAAGAGAAGGTATACAGCGATAACCAAAAAACGTATTTAGTCACAGAAACTAAGTACTCGTGATTTCTGGAAAATCTACAATAGTGTGATGAACAATAAACAATCGACAATTTCACGGCTATCAAATCACAACAATGTTGTTTGCACGGCAACTGATAAGGCTGAACTACTGGCCAAGCGTTTTGCCTTAAACTCCATTTTGGACTCGGCAAACCACCCCTCCCCTATATTACCATTGCGGACTGAAGTCACACTTGAGAACCTGGTAATCCCCTATCTCAGGTCAAAGTCATGAAAACAGCTTATACCAGTAATAACAATAAAGAAAAACTCTAATTACCTGACCCCTGTCCTCTCCAAACAATACAACAAATGCCTTACTGAATCTTGTTTCCCTGATAGTTGGAAAATTGCCTCTGTGGTACAAGTATGCAATAATTCTGGAGATAGAACTGATCCTCGAAACTACCGTCCAATCAGTCTACGCCCGATCTTTGCTAAACTCTTTGAATCATTAATAAATCTTGCTATAGTTAAGCACCTAGTTCATGTTAAACTTCTTTCTGATCATCAATATTGATTTATACAAGCACGATCTACCGCACATATCCTAACGGTCATCGCTGAACACATATATAATACACTGGACAAGGCAGATGAAGCTAGGGCGATAGCACTTGATATATCCAAGGCCTTTGACAAGGTTTGGCATGAAGGGCTTGTCCTTAAACTGCAGTAATATGGTATTACTGGACAAATATTTGATATAATTAAATCCTTTCTAACAAAAAGAAAGATCCATGTTGTCTTCGATGGCCGTTCATCTAAGCAACATGACATAACTGCTGGTGTATCCCAAGGATCCATCCTAGGACCTCTACTCTTTCTGATTTTCATAAATGACCTCACTGATGTAATTTAGACTGAGATAGGAATATTTGCTGACGAAACTACGCTCTACACTCGTCATGTGGGCAAAACCGATGCGCATATATCTGAGGCAATGGCTAACTCCTTAGAAAATGACCTCCAGTCTGTAATGGATTGTGGTCAAATATGGATGATAACTTTTAATGCCGCAACGACAAAGCTACGTCTCTTCAATAACTACGAGACACCTTTTCAACCAGCGATTGTCATTGCAAATAACACACTACCTTAGAGTTCATCATTCAAACTCTTCGACCTCACTATCACAGATAACAGGAATTGGAACAAATACATTGAAGACATTGCCAGATCCGCTGCAAAAGAATGTGGGCTTCCTCTACTGTACTAGTAAACTTCTCATATCTGACATGATCCTACATCTCTACAAAGTCAACATCCGGCCATGCATGGAGTATTGTTGCCACATCTGGGCTGCTGCATCATCCACTAGTTTTTTCCTCTTGGACAAGGTCCCCCAAAAAGTCGCCAACTTAATAACCCCCTCCCTATCCACCAAGCTCCATCCTCTATCCCACCGGTGCAATGTTGCTTCCTTGTGCCTGCTTTCCAAGTACTTAAATGAACTGTACTCTGATAAACTTGCCGCTCTGGAGTTCCCAGGACGCAAATTCACTAGACCAACCCGAAAATCTGTCAAATCCAATCCATTCCCTGTGGACGCCCCCAGAGGCCGAAGTGCTTTTTACTGCAAAAGCTTCTTTCCTCGTGCTGCTAGACTCTGGAACTCCATACATGCTCCCTTTTTCCTGACGGTATTGATATGCAGAAATGTTAAATGATGTAAACAGACATTTCGCCGCGCAGCTCCCAATTTAATTGACCCCCCCCTAAAAAAAACTCTCATCCTTTTTCTCAGTAGTTTCTTACGTCTACAGGTGTGGTTTGCCTTGTTTGGGGTGATGTATGTAGATAATAATGATAATAATAATAATAATAATAATAATAATAATAATAATAATAATAATAATAATAGTATATATATAATAAAAACAGTTGTAGCATCTATTACAATAATGGTAATGCTAATAGTTGGGATAGTCAAAATAATATTAATAATCATTTCAGTAATAATGCTAGTTATCTTCAAAAATATAGTATAAGTGACCATGATTATAATAATAATGATAGCCGTAATAATGATAATGATAATAGAAATAGTCATAGAAATAATAGTAATAATAATAGTAATAGAATGTGTAGAAATAAATAAAAATAATAATAAAAATAATAAGGATAATAGGGTATAAGTAGTAATAGTACTAACAAAAATGATAATTTTAATAATAGTAATAATAATAGTTATAATAATAATGATAATAATAATAGTAGTAGTAATAACCATTATAATTGTAATAGTAAGAATAATAACAGTAACGGTTATAAAAATAATAATGGTAATGACAACAGTAGTAATAGTAGTAGTAAAAACATCAGTAGAAGTAATAATAATAATAATAATAATAATAATAATAATAATAGGGTCAATAGTAATCATAATTAATAACAATAATAACATATACTACAGTTATTTACCTGTAAGACCTACACGTATTCATTATATTTCAATGCTAAATCGCAAATTAAAGGGCTATTACGTGCTAGATTAAGATTGAAGTAATAGATTACATATTTTTTTATTATTTAAAGATATTTATTAATACTGTTTCTTATATATTTCATCCGCATAATCACAATTATCTGATAACGATCCAAAACATTGTGGGTTTTAGTTTTATTTGATTGTTTAGATTAAGCGCATGGTATAATTATAAATATAAACTAGTGTTAAGTCCTCAGTATCGATTTTTCATAGAATATATATATATATATATATATATATATATATATATATATATATATATATATATATATATATATATTAGTATGTTTTTGAAAGGTTGTGGGCAATGCAAATTCCGGGTAAGATGTAAGTTATAAGGAACAAAAACAATAAATCGTATACGAAATATGACTTACTATTTATTTTTCCTAAAATCTTACATAACAGCGAGATTGTTTTTAACTGCTTGTGTGATGTCCGGGTGATTAAACAAATCATTATTTAATATTTCGGGAAAAGAGACTTCCCTTTGTCAAAAATAATTAAAACAGCAGAAAAATTCCTCCGACTGTGCAGAGAATCTTACAATATATATATATATATATATATATATATATATATATATATATATATATATATATATATATATATAATTTATTTGAAAACTAAATGTTACATATATCAGAAAACGTAACGCCGTTTCATACAGATTGGCTGACTTTTTACATTTTTAAAAACATATTTAAGCCCAATGGAATTGTTGGCGTTCTGAATAAAGTGAACCCATAATGAGAAACACCGACGATTTCACTGGGCTGAATTTTTATTTTTTAAATGTAAAATATCAGCCCATCTGGATGAAACAGCGGTACGTTTTCTGAAATATGTAACATATGGTTTTCAAATAAATTATATTAGCTGTCACTCCTCTGCGATCAAGCACTTTATTGATTTCTTTTTCAATATAATCTGACACACTATATATATAACAATATATATATATATATATATATATATATATATATATAACAATATATATATATATTATATATATATAAAAATATATATATTTATTTCTCATTTTATTTATCTGTTGATTTGTTTATTTTCTACCCCAAGTTTGATCGGTCTAGCAGGCGTCAGATTTAAGACCGTCGGATTAGGGAGGAGACTCCGTTGTGATATAGGAGCGAACTGAGGGGTCATAAGTTCAAACTTGAAGAGCCAGCGGACCGTGAACTATATTTAATAACACGTAATTTTACCGTATGTAATATTCCTTTATTTCATCATTTCTCTTTTTCTTAGAATCCGATACCTGCTGGTGATTTCTCCAATGTGAAATTCTCAATTTTTATTTACTATTTTTATTTTTATTTAGTCTTTGAAAACAGTTGCTATAGCATCGACACGTTTGTGATATTGCTCATTGGTATTGAGCACTTTAATAAATATCGTTTTTTTGATTATTTTATTAACATTTTTGAACTTGCACAATTATGTATATATATGCATAATTTACTTCACGGTTTATATATATATATATATATATATATATATATATATATATATATATATATATATATATATATATATAGGTCAGTACATGTAAAAATTTAGACGACCCGTGTAGATTATGTCTGAATAGCAAAAATTGAAATCTTAAACTGTAAAAAAAACCGAAATCTTTTGAAGTGAGATAGCAAAGAGTTGCCTACACAGAAATAAATTTACCTGAGGCTAACGATACATTAATAAATAAATAAAAAGTAAGTAAAAAAAACAAAACGAAACAAAAACCTAACAATTTAAAAATGAAAACCTAAAATAGAAATACAAGGAACTATGTGTTAAAAAAATCACCCATTATATTGATACAACAAAAGAACCAAGATATAATCTATAGAAAACAGAACAATAGAACAGGATATAGGAAGTAACACTAACCACACCTTTGTTCCTGGGAATCCCAACGATTGGCTGAGAGAACAACAAAGAATCTGATTGGTTAACTAGCTAGCCGTTTGTATAACAAGACCCGGAAAAAATAAGTTCATATATTTTAGCTTGAAGATTCCCCCCGGGGATTAAACGCGGGAGCGTCTGTGAAGCTTAATTGCCATAAATATATTTTCATAGCTTACTACTTATATATATACATATATATATATATATATATATATATATATATATATATATGTACATATATATATATATTATATATATAATAATATTATATATATATATGTGCGTGTGCGTGGGTGCGTGTGTGCATGTATGTGTGCGTATACATGTGTGTTTTTAAACTGTAGGTAAACAGCGCCTGATGAGTTACTTTCTCCTAAACATCGTAACTCGAGCGCACATCTAAAACTACAAATATGCCTTGCCACCGTGTATACATGTTTAATTTTACCTATTATCTATGCCATGACACCTTACCTATACGGACTACTCTAACTCTTCCACTTACTATAAATATTGGGAACACTTGCTTCTCAGTGTGAAACTTAGCCATTACGGCTTTTTATCTTTCGGGCTTAGGCATAAGTGTTGGGTAATCATAGGAAGCCCACGTTTCCAATCCTTGATCTATCGGTACTGCTTACATAACAGCAATGATTAAGCTACTTCTGAAATGCGGTTTTGTATTTTCCAGTTTAAAAGTTTCGGAAAGTTACCAACTACATGAACGGCATTTGTAGAACATTGAAAATACAACGACTGGACAACTCATGACATAATAGCAACAAAAATGTTAGACGTTTGATTCGGGTAAATACAGTAAGTTAAAGCTGCTCAATTAAAGAAAAATTAAATCGAAATAAAAATGTTTTTAGAAAGAGGAAAAAGTGTGAAAATACATCTTTAAGTGTATTATATGTGTTTATACTCTTTTTTTATTAAACTATTTCAGATACTCAAGACGATATAACAGCGGCTTATCTCAAAGAAAAACTTATAACTAAAAACAACGTGAGAGCGAGTTAATTTTAGTTACAAGTAGAATACAAATATAAATTTCCTGTATTTGCTTGTTTTCCTCATTGCATCACGTGCTCAGTGTCGAAAGATAAGGCATCTTCCAACTGTTGTCATACATGATTTTTTCATCTACATAAATGTCGACGGATGATCTTAGATTGTGTTTATGGATATAATTGATGAATATCAGAAAATGGGTTTTGCCCAGAATTGATATCTGAGGTAGGCCGCCATTAATACTATGTGCTCAAGAATTATGTCCATCGAATACTACTTTTATAAATGTATCAGAGAGAAATAACGTTATAGTTAGAAGGACATTTCTAGATATCCCATAGCTACCAAGCGTGTGACGTAATAATCATGCCTAACCCCATCATAGCCTTTGATATGCGAAGAGCTATTCCACTTGAAGCGAGCCCCCGTATATAGATTCACTGATCCTATGTTATATTACAGTAAGCCTATCAGCTGTTTATTTTGCAAGAATAAATCTATATTGCTGGTTACTGAGTATGCTGTTTTTTTAGATGATTGGCAACTTCTTGATTTATCGCAGATTCAAGCAACTTACTACTGATACAGTAGACTAGTTGGTTTGTGCAGAAGATCGATTGACAATATTTTAAATAGTGGGCACACTGACAACGTTTTTAAAGGTTAGGGTTAGGGTTAGGGTTAGTATTTATCTTTTAAGCAGCGATTGAACAGTTTCGTAAGAATATGAGCTAGTTCTGGTGTCATTCCTTTACGTACTCTAATTGGAATGTGATCATGGCCTATTGCCTTGGTAGTATCCAGGCGCTTAACGTGTTTTCAGTCATAGCGAATTCATATGGTAGGCTGCCTCTATAACAAAGGATAGCATTTTATGTACAGTTCTTTGGAACCAGTCTGGGCTTATCGGATGATAAAGCAAATCATGATGATCACGGTTGTAATAGAGGTTACACATCTGCGTTACTCTTCTGATTTAACTCTATATTTAACAGATTGGGAATATAGATATCTCACGTATTCAATAAGCATTTTGCAGGGGTTGCTGACAGTCTTAAAAGCGACTTTTGTTTCTAAACATTTATTGCGTTGAAAGCAATTTAAATGGTTGTTACTCTTAACAATGGTGGTTTCATATTCTGAGATGTTCTGCGGCTAGCTGTTTGCTTTCTGCTTAAATATCTTGAAGGGTATGACACTTTCAATACATATAGTTAACGATTAGCATTAATTCTAAATATTAAATACAGGCGAATTTCTTATAAGAATTATCTGAAGATGTCTCAATCAGCCATCGAGTATCGATACACGGTTCACTAGAGAGGTACTTAAGCGGTTTTGTTGAAATTTGTTTTGATCTTAATTGAGACAACTGAGTGTTTGATTTTATCTTAATTAAGACAACTGACTGATCGGAAGATTCCAAACAAGACATAATAGTGGATAAGCAACGTTCAAGTTTTCAGAGAAAAATATCAAGAAGGCCATTAGCATCGTTACGCGAGAAGGTTTTTAAACAATCTGTGTTAGATAATAAGCTTGGGAAAAGTCGTAACAAAACCTCTCATTCATCGTCAGTCTTTTTTGAGAGAACTAGCCATGCAACATCGTACACATTTAAGTAACCACAGAATAATATGCTGGCAAAAAGGATAGCAAACATGATGTTGTCAATGTTGTCACAGATTTACTCAATGACAGTAACCTTATAAGTGAGAGGCAGATAGAGAGCAAACATGAAAGCGCTGCTATGCAAACAGTCAACACGGAAACACATAAAGGCACATTAGGGTATACATAAGAAGTGTTTCTACCACATGGGAATACGTTCATGATGTACGCACAGATTCCGATCAATATCGGGGTCGGGCTTTGTGGTTATGTTTTAATAACCGGTGATTATAGATTAATACCTGTCTCGGACATAAATAAGAGGTCTGGTTTGGTCTTCTCTAAATGGATTTCAACCTTTAGAATGTTAGAACGCAGACCCTTATGCTGAAAAATGATAGCTGATTATCGGGCTCTACGTGTGAAGGGGTTTGAGTTGATTCTATTTTTTTAGTTTGTGACATCTTATGTTTCATGATTTTATGAAAAAGGTTAGAAGAGTATTGATTTACTCCTCTCCAGGAGTTAGACACAAGACCAGTTTTTATCTTACTCCCACGAGTAAGATGTGACCCATGGTCGGGTCGGGAAAGTGGGGTTTTAAAATTGCATGGGCAGCCCCGTCGGCATTCCCCGATAGGTGCGCCTCAGGCAGTAAGCAATAAACTTACTCCTCCCCTAAGAGGGGAGGCGAAGCCTGGGAGGGTGGGCCTCCTAGAACTGCACAGGACAGACCCATAGACCGGCGTAAATCAAGCCCTGAAGGCCAAGACAATACCAGTCTATGGGTTGCAGTATGCATCGATACAGATACTACACTTTGATATTAGCCAAAAGGAAGGTTAGAAGAGTAGCATAGAGAAAAACACAGAAAAAATTAATAAGAACATATAACCATATTACAAAGTTTAAAAAGAAAAGGTACAGCAGTTTCCACTAATTAACAGGCACTACCAGAAACTACTAGATGACCCAGATTGCATTCACAAAAGGGGAATACAGCAGCCCCAGAATGTTCCACCTCATGACAAGAATATTATATATATATATATATATATATATATATATATATATATTTATACATCCATGGAAGGTTCGTATCTACAGTGTAAAAATCCACAGACTATTTACTGTGCTATTTATATATAGTAACAGTTTTATTCATACAAACATGTCATGGCTACATATCAGTAACATGCTTCAATCGTAGTTTTGAACAACTCGACATTCTAAGGCAAAGAAACAAATATTTATTCTGCTTGTTCTCGTATTGAGAGTGAAGCACCTATTATATCCTTAATTTATGACGTCCAACGATCACATTAGTTTACATTAGACATCAAACAGTTTACGTCGCTAAATTAAAGTGACTCAGATTTTTTATCAAAATATCTACTCCATATTCCAGAACCATATATAAATTATAAAATTGTGTACTATTTGCCTTCATCCACTTGTTTCCACATCTCATTTACTAGTTAGCATGTATTTATTATCCGTCTTCTCCCTTTTCCACCAATAATTTCAGTCTGTTTCCTATTTCTTTGTAGAAACATGGGAGCCAGAAAGGACGTTTCAGGCCTGAATGTCAATAATATTCATCGTAAGCCGTCCTCATATGCAATCAGATATTTTCTTTCGTTTCTTATTATCAATCTTCTCATAATCTACTTCATTATTTAACTTCTAATCTATTCATATCAGTAAGCTTTATATTCAAGTGGATTTTTACTATATAGGTTGAACTCATTGGTAACAAAACATAGTGTTGTGCTTACGTGCAAACATATATCTTAACGGAACTTATCTTATACGACAAACACCGGATACTCCCATGAGTTCAATAGATGTTTGGAAGATTATATTCTATGGCATGCGAGACATTTGAATGTTAATTGTGCTACTTTCAGTACTTTAGATGGGGTACAAGTCATGTAAGGTTTTTCGTACTCGAGTAAGCCAAACCACCTCGTTAACCCTCTCACAATAATTCGTATCCGACGCTGCTTAAAGAATCAGTACCCTACTTGTCTATGTAAGACAGTCGTGTAAGTAGAAATAGCATTGCAACTCTTTCCCTAATAACTAAATATCAATCCTGAAAAACTGTTTAATATGCAGAGAAGCGGTAAGCTAATCGCGTGAATGACAATACGACGACAGTTGGTTGACAAAGGTCGACTTCTTTTTCAGGAGACACTGTGTCCAGGATGTTTGAGTGAAATGTTGAGTATTTAATCACACGGCAGTTTTGAACTTTGTTTCAGGTCAAAACTTCATAGCCCGAGAGAAGTAAAAGAACGTCTTAAAAATATAATTCGTGAGAAAACCAATCATATTCTCTGGCCGTTTTAACCTACTATAGAAAAGCTATAGCTTCCTGTTTGGAGACAGACACATCAGTATATATTTTTTTATTTAGATTAAGTTCGAGAATGTTCATTACTAATTGAGTATTTCAGCTTCATGGGCAAAAATGAGCAAGTCTGAAAGTTAATGAGATTGTATAGAGAAACGTAATCATTTTTTCTGATGTGAAAGTTGAACGAATGCAACATCAACGGTACTTTTTATGCGATTTTAAGAACGAAAAAATATAACGTAAAGAAAAAAATTTCTATTTTTTTATACAGAGTTTATGCATGAAATGTACAGAAAAATTAATAATTTTTTTAAGAAGATCAAACGTTTTTAAAGATCAATTGATCTTTTAGACGAAATATTAATCAGTTCCATTAATAGATTATAATGAGACTGTATATATCTATATATGCGTGTGGACAACAACGCTAAACATACACACACGTACCACACACGAATATACATATATATAAATAAATAAATAAATATATATATATATATATATATATATATATATATATATAAAAGAATATATGTATAATAAATGTATAATATATGTATTTATATACACAAATATATATATAAATATGTATTTATATATAAATATATTTATATATATATATATATATATATATATATATATATATATATATATATATATATATATATATATATATAAAGAGGTGTACTAAAAGCGAACTTTTAGGAGAGGTAACACCTATTGTGATGAGTATACAGCTCAATATCCAGGATAGAGCAGGTAGATATGAAGAAGAATGGAAAGGAATTAGAGAAGCAAAAGCCAAATCAAAATTCAATTCAAATGCTCAGAGCAAGGTATATTCCGCAAAAAGGCAATTTATTCAAGTTAAATTTTCCTTAAGGCAGACTTTTCAAACATCAAAATCTTATCATCAGAGGAAGTTGCTGGGATAGATAAGTTGGCAATGACCAAGATTTAAAATTTGAAAAAAAAGAAATAAAAGTTGTAGGGAAAGAAAACGCACGGCAAAACTCATATGCTTGCATTCGGGCAGAGTTTTGCCCTGCGTTTTCTTTCCCTACAACCTTTATTTCTTTTTTTCAAATTTTAAATCTTGGCCATTGCCAACTTATCTATCCCAGCAACTTCCTCTGATGATAAGATTTTGATCTTTGAAAAGCCTGGCTTAAGGAAAATTTAACTAGAATAAATTGCTTTTTTGCGGAATATACCTTGCTCTGAGCATTTGAATTGAATTTTGATTTGGCTTTTGCTTCTCTAATTCCTTTCCATTCTTCTTCATTTCTTTATATATATATATATATATATATATATATATATATATATATATATATATATATATATATGTATATATATACATATAAAAAGCTATTTAAGAGAATATGTGTAAATAATTACGGAGCTAGCGTTTGCAACACTTAAAATGTAAAGAGACTAATAATCTAATTTAAGAAAGAAGAGAAATTGGTACAAACTCTAGGTATAACTTTGAAATAAATCATCATGAATATCATCAAGAAACATAAGTCGTGTAATTTAAATTAACAAGAAGATCTAATAGAATAGAACATGAGTATAGATGATATGGGAGCGGATGAAGATGATTTTTTATTGAGGCCATAAAATAGAATTAAGTTAAACTGACGTGAACAGGTAAGTAGGTAGAAACTGGTGTGAATGTTAAAAATAACATATCATAAGTAATCATTTAAGCTAAGACACCGTAAATAAAAAAAAATATAAGTCATAAAATAATCTTTTTACTTCAATTATTCATTTCGTGGAATGATAACAGATGTTTATGTGTACCGCAGTTGGTATGAATATAGTTTTATACTATGAGTGTGTGTGTGTCTCTCTCTCTCGTTCTCTTTCTTTCTCTCTCTCTCTCTCTCTCTCTCTCTCTCTCTATATATATATATATATATCTATATATATGTATATATGTATATATCTAGATATATTTATATATGTACACATTCATATACATGCATATATATATATATTTATATATATATATTTATTTATATACATATATACATGCATATATATATACTTATATATATGTATATATATATGTATATACTATACATACATACACACATATATATATATGCACACACACACACATATATATATATATATATATATATATGTGCTGATTTGTCCATCACAACAGATGAGTGACTACCTGTCTGTCAACAACACTGTTGTCAGCTTCCCCGATTCTTCTCCTATGATTACGTAGGTAGCTCTTCAAACCAGCAGCTGATTTAAATGGCTTGAAAAAAGTGGCATATGATGTCAAGTGTCTTCAACGAGTTGACCGATTTGCTTTTCTGTGAAAACACTCATATGCTTCTGTAGGCCGGAAGTTGATCTGCATTTTCTGCTGCATATCGCACAACTAATTTCACCGGAGCGTGGAGATAAAGTATTTGAGGACGACTTCCGCGTTACTGCATTTGGTTTGCCTATAAAGCATTGGACAATAGCATACAACATTTACACATTTATAACTAGTTTTACTAGCATCTTAACTTTTTATACTAATATTTCAGTAGAGTTGTGCATGTTCAAAATTATTCGCTTCTAATACCTTACGACATATCTTTGCTAAGTCTTGGCCTTTTGGCTGAGATCAAAGTGTAGTATCTGTTCCGACGGATACTGCACCTCTTAGACTGGTATTGTCTTGGCCTTCGGGGCTTGATTTACGCCGGTCTATGGGTCTGTCCTGTGCAGTTCTAGGAGGTCCACCCTCCCAGGCTTTGCCTCCCCTCTTTGAGGAGGAGTAAGTTTATTGCTTACTGCCTGAGGTGTCCCTACCGGGGAATGCCGACGGGGCTGCCCAGCCAATTTTTAAACCCCACTTTCCCGACCCGACCGTGGGTCACATCTTACTTGTGGGAGTAAGATAAAAACTGATCTTGTGCCTAACTCCTGGAGAGGAGTAAATCAATACTCATTGCTATTTCAAGCTATCGCATCCCAGTTACACGATCTATTTTCACTGATATTTGAACTTTTTCATCGGTTTATGCTGTAAACGCTTAGGAGCTTGCCCCCAAATAGCTGGTTGGAAATCTTCAGTCATACATGCGGAAAACGTGTCCAGCCCAGAACATCTGATTTTAAGATATCACGTTGCCAAATTGTGAGCAGCTTACTTTATGTAGGACACATACCTCTGCTATCATTGATTGCCATTTCATGTTACGGATTCTCTTTAAACAGCTGTTGTGGAATCTGGCATGCAATTTAACGTGGTGGCGATAACTCGTCTTCTGATGAGTAGAATATGTTAGTACGCATGTTTTGCACACTGTTACTTTGATTTGACAATTTACACTTAAGTCACTCTATAAGCGGTTCTGTAAGTTGCCAAAATACTCAGACGCTTTCTAGATGTCAGCATGTTTCTCAGCATCATTGACCTGTCTTAGAGGATGATGTAGATGTATACAAATGTATCAACAACACCTTATCTGGTACCATTTATATAACTGTTAGGTTCACGGTACAGAACATCTGGTGGAGGTTTAAACATAACCTTGGTTTTCCCTCATGCTGATAGTGACCGCCAAAAGCAAAACGACTCAATACAAGAGCAGGTACATGCTCTCTGCTGTGTGAGAAACGTCCCATGGAAAGGTTTAGATCAGTTATTTAATCTTCAAAAGAAGTTCGGAACCAAAAGAAAACTCCGGTGTCGCAGTCTTGAAAATCACATGGAAATACAAGAGAAAAGTGCCTTTATTACAGTTGTGGCAGGTTTAACATCTTGATTGAAGCATTATTTACAGTTTTCCTAAGTGGACACCCGATTTCGCAAACTATTTCTCAATGGGCATCTCTGCCAACTATCCCATTACGCATTGTTATACAAAGACTTGAAACACTAGAACATTTCTCTTGTAGAAAAGATCACATCGGTAGTACTTTTGTTTTCTTAGATGAAATTCACACTTCGTGTTTGGTAAAATCGTCGGGAATATGTGAGTCTGCAGTCTAATAAAGATAAAGCTACCTAGCACATTTCCGACATGTTTTAAGAGAGAAATGTCAGGGTAGTTATCGGGCCTTGAATTGCTACCCTCGTGCTTATATAAAAACACCAGAATATAATCTATCACACTTAGGAGTATCGGTGTACCTTCTAACGCTATGTGGATGACACTTTTGCCACATTCAAATCCCACATAGACACAAATGATTTTCTTCGGAAGCTAAATTTACTTCACCCGGCACTTGGGTTTACAATGGAGAGAGTAATAACTTGTTGACAGTCTTGGACGTGTTGGTTTAAAGAACTGATGAAGGCTTTGTAACCAGTGTATATAGAAAGCGCGCATTCTAAGGCCAATATATAAGCTGGGACTCATTCTCCCCTAAAATCAGAAAAATAAATCTGATAAAAACCCTAGTGCATCGAGCGTTGGTGATCTGCTCTAATTCCAAATTAGATGCAGAACTTAGCAAAATAACTGACATCCTATCTGCTAATGGGTATCTATTAAACACCATTAAAATATGCATGAAGAACAACATTGCCACATTCAATAGAGAAAAATATTTCGTCCCCCAAAAGTGCCCTGTTTATGTGAAATTAGCATGGTTTGTCACCGCTAGTCAGATAAGGTGCTTTACATGGGTTTAGCTGACCAATACCAGGATCTGTTTTTAAGCTTTTCGGTTATTTATCCAATTTGAAAATACGATCTCTCTGTTGAAGCAATAACACGTTCATCTATCTCTGAATGATTAAGAATTAATCGGTGATATCGTTTTACCATAATATCTTGATTTTCTTTGATTAGTGCTGAGACGTTTTTGTTTTAATTTGAACAACATATACAGAAGACTGACGAAATACTAACTTTAGTAGGATATACAGTTTGTAAGAGTTGTTTTTGTTAGATATTAATCTAAACGTAATTTGTATAACTGATGTTTCCTATTAAATATTTGACAGCCTATATCAGAATTATCTGTTTCCCATCTTTTTGACCGATAATAGTGTTACTTGTACTGCCCCCATATGTCATAGAAATGAATGTTGTCAAAAATGTCAGAGAGCGCTTGGCAGACATGAGACTGTTCCAGCTTTGCAACATTGATTCGCTTTGTAATTTTGTGCCTGACAAACGAGTTTTTCTTTCGACTTGCAACATAAATTTGCTACGTACAAACATGTGATCAATATCACAATCAGCACTAGGAAACACACATATCTATTTAAGTTTAGCTTTAATGTAAGGTATGTAATTCTGTCTTGTTTAAGTGTTTGCTACATCAAAATTACTCTATGTTTCTACTGTTACCGGGGGAATGTTTTATATATTGTAAAGTTAAACGCAGAGCATAATCGTAGTAGGTTCGGATCATTGCTGTTGTCTTTGCTTATATCAAACCGTCTAATTGCATTTAAAATTAAATGTCGTTTTCTATAACCTCCAGCTAGAATCAGGATGTTTCTTTTAGCATAGTAAGAAAGGTTTCTGAAAAAGGGTCATAGAACTGCACATTTACATCGTCAGGTACTGATAGAATTAGAGTGTAGACGTTAAGAATACTAATGCATCGTAAACATCCAATTGGTATTCGTAGTCTCATAATCCGATCATGTATACGAGACAGACAAACAAGTGTGATAACCCCAGATAAAGTGGATTGTATAATGTGAACCTTCTACATTTCTCTCTTTTTGGGCTTTGAAGCACAGAAGATAGTAACTCCAGACGACTGTTATTTTAAATCATCTTGATCAGAACGCCGGCTTTCGAAAAATTCTGCTAGGTCTATGTTTAAATCATTAAGCAAGTTCCCCTCTCTGTCCTTGTAGATGTATGTAAATCTAACAACGTTCTCACGCAATAACATGCAATACTGAGTAATATGCATTCTGTAGCATATCGTTCCGGGTTTATGCTCACAAATCTTGTCCTGTTATTGTAAACAGTCGCTATTGCACACTATGTATGATGCACCCTTTCTGGCATCATCTCCAAATCCTGAGTAAACAGTTCACTCTCTAAATATTGCTGGTCACAGCACTAAAATCAGCTCCTGTCATCTTTTGTAGGGAAAATAAAAAATGATATAATACTCCTGCCGCTCTCGTGTAAAGTTATGTTAATAGTTCTCCGACACGGTCTGATTACGTTGCAATACTTCCATTGCCAAAGGTCATGAACAAATTTTAAATATAAAGACACGTTAACGACATATGGACATACGTAATTTAAAGAAATGAGATATTTATTAGATTTAAACCCACGCTAAGATCGCTTTAGCGTCGGTACTTTCCGGATGTTCACTTAAACCAGGGGTAAGTACAGATGCCAAGTTGGTTGACCTACACGCTTCTCTCCCAAAATAAAACGAGGCTGTATTTACAAGTGAAATAAAACAAACATTTAATATCATTTAATGCAGAGAATTAAATAAAAAATCAAATAATACATTTAGTCAAATGTGTTTATTCAAATTGCTTTGCTTTCTTCCGAAATGCAGCTTACAAACCATCGGTGTTTTCCTATGTGGCGTTTTTTTCGTATGTGGGCTATAGCGAAATTCGCTTTTTTTTTCTCCTCCTTGCTTTCCTTCTAATGTTCTATTACTTTCTGTTCGCCAAGTTCTGAGTTGAAGGGAAGTCGTCATCCCTTAGTTGTTGGCAAGTCCTGTCCTCGGCGAGCTTATCATTTTCGATGTATGTTTTAAAATAAGTTTATCTTATCTTGTTTTAATAAAGGACTCACCTCTACGTGTTTTCCTTCTCACAGTGATGAGTGGTAAACTCGTCCGTCCTTGTTATGTTTGCTTTGCCGAAGTAAATGATACCTCCTGGTCCGATGTTAGTCAGTTAGGCATTATTTTTTTTTATCTGTGTGAGTTTTTAATATGTCATTTTCATGTTGGTCCTTTTCCGGTGCCGTTTTCCGAGTTATGTTTTCAGGCATCTTTTGTAATCCTGCTATGTTTATGTTCGCTTCCTTACCTATAAGTACTTTAGTCGGGGTCTCCCCAATAATAGCATGTTCGCTATTTCGGTAATTTATTAGGAATTACCTTAGATGTTTTCTCCAGTCCTTTCCTTCTGTGTTCATTGTTCAAATGTCTTTTAACATAGTTGTGAAGAACCGCTCGATCTCAGCATTAGCTTGATGATTAGATGGTATTTATTCGGTGTTTTGTGGCGCATTCTTTACAGAAGTGATTACACTTAGATGGGCTACACTGGGGCTCGTTTGCTGAAACGATAATCGCTGGAATACCATGTGTGTAGCAACCCTTTTCTATTGTGGGGTTGATAACATATGCCTCCGGCTATCTTGATCCTGCATCGATTATATCGATAGCATAATACTCAGTTGAAAAAGCTCAGTATGTCTACGTGGAGTATTTTTCTAGCGGCCTTTAATTTCAGTTATAGGCAGCGGACGTCAATTTTTCCTCCAGTCTAGTGTTGTGCATGCGATACATCGGCTTGGTTCTGAGTAGAGCTTTTGTTTTAACTATCCCCTTATGTGTCTTACAGGATTAGTTTCTCGAAGTTTTCAGGTTTGAGAATTCTGGTTATGCGTACAACTATTCCTCGTTTTGTTGTCACTTCATTCCTCAAGTTGTTAAACGATTCTGTTTACCTGTTTTGTTGTATTGTATTTTTCATTGGTGTTACGGTTTGATCCCATTGGTAATTCTTCCATTATCTCTAAACTGTTAATAATGTTTGGAATACTGTTAGCTAACCCCGTGTTGGTAAACCCTTCGGCTATTTCTTATTCAGATGAGACTAACTTTTTATATTTTATAGGTTGCTGAGATAGTTATCTTTACCGTTAATATGTTTTATTGGGTTAGTATAGGGTTGTATACGTTAAATCAATCGCACAATTCGCGCGGAGAGTAACCTTTAAGATTGAAGATAGTTGTTTGATTGTCAGTCATTATTATAAGAAAGTGTTTTCAATGAAGATAAGAATGGGAAGTTTCTCCAGCAAATACGATTGCTAGGGCTTCTTACTCTAATTGACAGTACCAGCGTTTGACTACAGTTAGAGTCCTGGATGCATAGCTAATAAGGATAAGTATGCAATGGTTGTTCTGGCAAAGTGTTGCTCTTTAGTTACAGGACTGACATCTACTCGTACTGAGGTTTATAGTTATGGATCAAAGTGAACAAACGGTTTTCCCTGAATGACTGTCTCATTGAGAATGCTAAACATGATTACTATTCATTCCGCCATCGGTATTTCATGTTTGCTCGTGTTCATTTTTTTAATAGATTGCTGAGTGTTGCGATTCGTGGAATACATTTTGTAAGGTAATTTATTAGATCTAACAAACTACTTATATCCTGGACGTTTTAAGGATTTTTGAAATTTGTTATTGCTTATATTTTCGAGTCTGTCAATCCGATCCCTGTAACAGACATTATACGAGACCGTTTGAAAAGTGTCTTACCTTAGGCCAGAAACAAATATTTCAAATACGTGACGGGGTTGGGACCCTAATTCCCTTTAAAGTAGGCCCCTTGCGCTTGCACACAGTTAGCCCACCGATCAACCCGCTGCAGGATACACCTCTGGTCGTATTTTATTTGAATCGTGTTCATCTCCGCCGTTGCGTTAAGTTGAGCAACTGTTTACAGAAGATGCGGTGTGTAATACAAATTAAGGAGTGGTTCAACCGATTCGAAAATGGCCGCAGATCAGCAGAGAGTGACCAGCGTTCTTGCAGTCCCCCAAACTGCTCGAAGTGCAGCTGTTGTTGAGAGGGTGCGAAAAAAAAGATAATGCGGAAGGGGACGGCGGAGATGAATACCATTCCAAAAGAAGACTTCCAGGGATGTTTTCGACAGTAGATGGATCGGTGAAATAGGGGGTGCAAGCACAAGGGACCTACTTTAAAGGAGATTAGGGTCTCCACCCTATCATGTATTTTAAATATATTTCTTGCCTAAGGTCGCATAAGTTTAAGACAGACCTTGTAAAACCATGGAATTCGATTTCCTCTTTATGCAATATTATTTTGTTGTGTGTTATTCTGTTTTTTTTCTTTCAATGTGCGTAATATTATACCAAGTGTTCTGTTATATTCGTATCTGTCTTTGTACAAGATTTGAATGTCGTCTGTTCCATTGCGGCAGTTAAAGATTTTCTGAAGGATTGTTGCAGTAATTGTTGCCGTGTTTTCGGCCGCATATTTTATGCCTATAACCACTCAATTATATTGGTAAATTCCGGAGTTGCATGAAAAGGTAGTGATGTCTTTGGATTCAGGATCCAATACGATTTGATGGTAATATAAATTTAGGTCAATTTTCGAGAATATGTTTGCGTTGCCCGTTTCATTTAGTAACTGTTTGACTGGTGGTATTTGATAATCGAGCGTGTGTTAATGCTTTTCTTGCCACACGTTAGTCAGCACATATCTTAATGTCTCCGTTTGGTTTCGGCACTGCAACTAATTGGGAGGTCAACAGTTTTGGTCCTTTTACTTTTTCAATAATATAATTTTCTAGCATTTCCTTTATCTTTGTTTCTGCTGCTTGTTGGATATGAAATTGTGTCCGTTTGTGTGGTTTTGCAAAAGGTGCAACATTATTGTCGATTCTAATTTTGAGTTAGAAATTTGTCATTTTTCCTAATCTTTCTAATGAGGGTAGATATTGATCTAGAATTTATTTTGTTGCTTTCGAGATTTGTGTTGTTGTTCACCTCTGGGGTTGCAATAAACCCTAGTTCGATACTGGCCTGCTAACTTAATATGTTACCACCTCGATATGCCTTTGTAATGAATACTTTGTGTGCTTTTCTTTTAGGACCATTCGTCAGCGTTGTTGAATATATCTCCTATTAGTGGTATTGGAGTATTCTGATGAGATTTTACTTACTATTTGTTTCTTTTACTATTGAATTTGGCCTTAATTTAAGGTTTTGTTTGATTGTATGTCCGTCTATAAGGATGATATCGTCTTTAGATCCAGTATAATATATGTGGAACGTTGTCAATATGAACAATTTCACTATCAGTTGAATTGATAGGTTTCACTAGGAAAACAAATGCCTGGCTGACCGAATTATTCCAATTCGTTGATACTGGTTGTACGTAATTGTGGCCGTCTGGCATGTTCGTTTTCCGTTTATAGTTGAGTTACTCATGTTTTCTTCAAAGTGAGATATTATTCCGCAGTAATTACATATTTTCCTAAATGCTGGCCATTTTGTTTGATTGTGTTTGTAATCTGAGCTATTACACCCGTAGCATATTGCAACTGGTTTTAATGGGTTGTTGTTTCTGGATTTCTTTTCCTATATCCAATGTTATATCGTGAGATTTATCTTCTTCTCACAGCGGTAAGATATGACACAAGGTCGGGAAAGTGTGATTTGAAAAGCCAGCGCTCTAGAGAATAAATATCACTCTGGCCGATAAAAATTGCCTGGGAAGACCCGTAAGCATTAACAAGTAGGGGTGCCTTAGGCGATTAGCAATAAACTAATCCCTTCTGAAAGGGTGAGAAGACAAAGCCTGGGAGGGTGGACCTTCTAGAACTACACAGGACAGCGTAGTATCCATCAGAACATATATTACACTTTGATGTATTCATCTTCTATTTGCCTAGTTTGTGTTTAAATGGGTTCAAATAGGAATACTTTTTGAGAAGCTGCTTCTACTTTACAATACTTTTCTTTCAAATACGCACGGCGTAATTCGCGTGACGATAATTTTTCTATTAATTAGTTAAATATAGCCTTGTCCAGGTTGTATTCGCCAAAGTTGCACTTTGCACCTTGCGTGTGTAAACAAGTGAGGTAATCGCTTGTTGATTTCCCGTTTTCTTAACAAATCCTTCCGTATGTATGTCGTCAAAGTCTTTCTAAGTTTTCTGGATAAATTCTTCATCAAGCGTTATTTTTGTTGCTTTATATGTAGGTTCTACTTACCCTGGTCGTATCTCTAGTGTTAAAGTTTTAATGATATCTTTGAGTTCCTTTCCTCGTAAAATTCAAGGAGTGATAGTTGTCGTGTATCATCCGCTATAATAAATACTGTAAATGCGTCTTTGATACGCTCACTCTATTCTCTCCATGTGTGTTCCCGGTTAGAGTCTTCCCAGTCTAGGGAATACATTGCTGACCTAGAAAGTGTAATTTTAATCTTTTCTTCCTTTGTAAAATAACTATGTGAGTTACCTAATGTGACTAGATTCACGATGTCCCCCCCTGTGAGTACCTGATTCTAAACAGAAATCTCGTAAACCAATGCCAACAACTGCATCAAACAAGTTAAAATAGTTCACATACTGACTCATAAGAAGTGGAGAAGTTTCCTTGTTATGTAATGCTGAAACAGAATAAATCTTGTAAACGATTTATTATATACAATACATGGAATACATGTTTTTTATTCAGAAATAGATGAAGGAAAGTGCATTTGATAACAGTATTACTGCGTAAATGATTAAAACATTATCAATACGATTTGAAATCTTAATTGCCGATTCCATATTTTACAAACTTTAACTACCTGTGTTATCATCATGAACAAAACTAGTACTATATTTTCGGTTTTCCGATGAGGTCGTAGAATGGACACCAACAATACAACATCTAGAGCTGTCAAAGGGCAGATGAGAATTTAACTGATATTTATACTAATTAAATTAGCAATTAATATTGGGTTTATTTTCAGCGGCTTTGTTGCTCAGTCATAATTGCTCGTTACTTGCTCGGCTGTAGATGTGACTTAATTACAGAAGGTGTGATCAATAAATTACGTTATATACCGGAGAAATTTAGATTTAGGTGAAGGATTTTATTTAAATCTGAATGTAGATATGATCGGGAAGGGACGTGTTTACTTTCAACACTAGTGCATGCTAAATATATCCAAGCCCCGTGAGAGTCAAACAGATTTTTGCTCTATGAAAGTTTAAGATAAAAGTGAGAATCAACACTACATTTAAAGTCAATATTTGGAGAGAGAATCACGTAATTTGTGACGCGAATAGAATGACGCTATTGGAGTTATTTATATAAAGCTGATCAAAAGGCCTCAACCATTCCGCATAAATAAAGTCGTTCTTTTATCTTTTCATATTTTAAAACATTTCAACTTTATTTTAGTGTTATACATATATGTTTTTTTTTTTACTTTAATCAGTTTCGTTCCTCGGAATATGGAAATGACGTTATTTAAACATTTACGTGCTTACATACAATAAAGTCGTTTTCGGACAAACACGGATTCTTTCCCACTTCCTCTGTTGATCTTTCTCTTTATACATGTCTTTCACTAACTTTCTCTCATTCTCTGTCTCTTTCTCTCTCTCTCTCTCTCTCTCTCTCTATCTATATATCTATATTTATTTATCTGTCTATCTAGCAAGCTAGCTTGCTAGAACTAAATGTGTGTGTGTTCATATACACGTCATCTATCATGTAAGTTTGTGTATATGCATATAAACAACATGAATTTGTATATATATATATATATATATATATATAAATATAAGTATATACATATACATATATATATATATATATAATTAAACTTCCTTGAATACATACAAGCTGTGTATAAACTAACCTCCCCACTCACCCTTTAGGTTGTGACTAACATACATTAGACTTCATCTAGAAGGTCACAAGAAACCAATTTCCTCTTGCCTACACTGCCCTTTTCCTCTTTCGTCTTTTTTTGTCCACCATGTCAGTTATCTTTGGCCATTCCTTTTGTAATGCTACCTCTGGTGTGAAAACATATGTTTCTCTTCTGGCTGTTGACTATCAGATGAATGTATATAATACACAAAAGTGTCATGTGGGATAAATAATGTATTTTTCATAAAAATACGATCGTCAGTATTCTTAAAACAATATGTACAGGAAAAGTCACATCGTAGGTTAATTTTCCTATATTTATTCATCAAACTTGGGGCAGTTTCTCTTCCTGACTTATTTAGTTGAGTTCACTCAATGAGTCCATGTTTGCATTTGATGACAGTTCTGAGACGGCCTCGACAAGCCACGGGCTTTCGTCACTGTCGCCAGACGTAGAATCCCAAACGCTGTGATGACAGTTCTGAGATGGCCTCAGAATAAGCCACGGGTGTTAGTTACTGTCGCCAGACGTAGAGTTCCCAACGTTTTGATGAGAGTACTGAGGTGGCCTCATAATAAGCTAAACAGCTTTCGTCACTGTCGCTAGACGTAGAATCCTAAATGCTCTGATGACAGTTTTGAGATGGCCTCAGAATAAGCCACACGCTTTCCTCACTGTCGCCAGACGTAGAATCTCAAACGCTCTGATGACAATTCTGAAATGACCTCATAATAAGCTAACAGCTTTCGTCACTGTCGCCAGACGTAGAATCCCAAATGCTCTGATGACAGTTTTGAGATGGCCTCAGAATAAGCCACGGGCGTTAGTCACTGTCGCTATACGTAGTATCCCAAATACTGATGACATTGGCCTTTAGCTCATCCTTCACCTTGAAGCGGGATCTGTTAGTGTCTCGCTCCATCATATTAATACATAAATAATATTTAATCTGCATTTGAAGTCTTATGAGAGCAGAAAAAGTTGTAACTAAAGACTACGATGATGTAAAGTGACGCAATTTAAGTCAGCTAGATTCTAAAGAGTACTGGATAGGTAAAGTTATCTCATTGATAATACTTTATGCGCATATAGGAATATATATTTATGATATATATATATATATATATATATATATATATATATATATATATCATAACTACATATTCGGATAAGCAAAAAAATCAATAAAAATAAAATGAGTCATAATGATTACGATTAATTTTATTTTTACTTGATGTTTATGAATTAACATTTTTCAAAATTTACTTTTTTTCTTTTATATTTAATTTCAATAATTTTAAATTACTTTACTTTATTTTACTTACTATTTTTTTATTATATTTTACTATATTTTATTTACTTTCCTTTCCTTTTAATACAATTAATGTTAATTGTTTTAATTCAAAACCCAACAGTTAATTTATTATTTATTCCCTTTACAGCCTATACTTTATTTTTAAACGGAGTAATTAGCCTGGTAGTGTTATTATCTTTTCTTATGTGAGAGAAGTCGTTGTGTTATTCATCGAAAGCTATGTACACCCATTATAACTTCCCAATTCCATGTTACCTTGTTTGGGGAAGTTGGGGTTAATATTTGATTTTTTTGATTTTTACCATTTTTTATTTGTTAATTATTATTATTTAACGTTTTAAGTTACACGACGTTGAAAATCAACAGAAAGCGAATAGAGGTTACCATAACCACTCTCTGGGCTCACAGATTAATCATTACTGTTGGATAATGGCCCTATGGGAATGGACGTATCTGTTGGAAATCGTTGGTTTGACTTGCGCGAATTAACGCAAGTTGGACCGGCTGTGGAGTGCAGAATATGGCCTGTTCTCACAAGCTGAAATCACAGACCTGACAAGCTCGCCGTGTGACGAGACCCCGGATCAAGGGTCGGTGTGCACCTGCGAGAGGCTCTGTGACGACACAGACCATACGTGCGAAACAGAGCATGTAGTTTTTTTTTCCGATATTTAAATCAAATATCGGAAAAAAACTACACACAACGCGAGTCGCCATTTCTTGGTGATAAATTCATAAACAGATGTGAAAAAGACTCAGGACAACACCGACTACTATAGGAAACCTTTGTTTAGATTTAGAAACCAACGGTACCGATGTTGATCTGATCTTTTTAATAATTATATAAATTAGGCTCTGTTTCTGTAATTTTCTCAATAATTGTATACTATGTGGGAGTTCTCTTCAACTAATCTCATATATATATATATATATATATATATATATATATATATATATATATATGTATATATATATACATATATATATATATATATATATATATATATATATATATATATATGTATATATATATGAAATAAAATATAGAACTAATATTCGAACGTAATGAACATTGAAAGAAGGAAAACCAATAATATTATGTGTGTATTCATCAACATTTTGTTTTTTATTTCAAACTAACGGGCTACCCGGCGTTTATCGGGGTCATAAAACATATAATTGAAGAAAAATCGTGTGTGTAACATCTTTATATTCAAACTTCTATTTCCCCCCTCCTCTATAGCCGTCTCTTTATCTTTCTACCTTCCTCTTCCCTGGTCGCTCTATTTCACCGCTACTTTCTAATTTTGCCTTTTGCGAAAGCTGTTTCTTCCCCACCATTTCTCTTACGTTGCCCAGGGCAATAGTATGACATATTTCCATAAAAAGTAACACTTCAATCTGCGCCTTATATATAGGTACATATCTCCGCCCCGGTTTGCATACTATATAGGTACATATCTCCGCCCTGGTGTTCATACTAAATACGTACCTATCGTCGCCCCGGTGCGCATACTATATACGTACGTATTTCCGCCCCGGTGCAGATACTATATAAGTACCTATTACCGCCCCGGTATGCATACTACATAAGTACCTATCGTTTCCTCGGTGCGAATGCTAAATACATACTTATCACCTCCCCGGTGTGAATGCTAAATATGTACCTATCACCGGCCCGGTGCGAATGCTAAATATGTACCTATCGCCGCCGCGGTGCGCATGCAATATACGTACCTATCGCCGCCTTGGTGCGCGTGCTATATACGTACTGAGCGTCGCCCAGGAGCGCATGCTAATTATATACCTACATTCGCCCTATATACCTACTTTTTGCCGCTTCTGTGTACATGCTATATACGTACCTATCGCCCCCCCCCTATGCACTACTATACACGTACCTATTGCCACCCCGGTGCACATACGATATATATACCTATCGCCGCCCCAGTGCGCATACTATATTGTACCTATTGCCGCCCCTGTGTGCATATTATATACTTACCTATCTCTGCAAGGGTACACATACTATATATGTATCTCCAGCCCAGTTGGCATACCTAAGAACTCATATTAATGCGCCCCTGTCATGTCAAAAAAAATAGTGTTTGCTCATGTTTTGTCACTATCATAAAAATAACTCATATTAATTCGCCCCTGTCGTATCAAAGAACAAAAATCAAGTTCATTTATGTAGTGTCCCTATCATAAAAAAGAACTCATATTAATGAGCCCTGTTAAAGTTCAAGAAAAAAAAATTACCCCCCCCCAAAAAAAAATGTTTACCCCTCAACCCCACCCACAAAAAGATTTTACTTTCCCTCAACCGTAAGAAGTATTTTAGGTTCAAAAATAATAAAATTGGCCCCATTACCCAAAATTATTTTCCCCGACCCCCCAAATGTTTTACCCTCCACCCACCAACCGCCCCAACAATCTTTTACTCTCCCCAACCCTCACAAATATTTTAAGTAAAAAAAAAAAATGTTGCCCCCCAAAAAAATATTGCGCCGCCATTCAATTTTTCCCCTCCACCACCACCGCCCCAAAAAATTGTTTTACTCTCCCCCAACCCTTAGAAATATTTTAAGTTCAAAAAAAAAAAATTGATCCGAACCCCTTAAAAGTTCTGACCTACCCCCCCAAAATTTTCCTCGACCCCTAACCTCTCCAGCCCACCCCCCAATTTTTTTTTACTCGCCACCAACCCCGAGAAATATTTTAAGTTAAAAAAAATAATAATAATTTGGTCCGACACCCTCAAAAGTTTGGCCCGACCCCTAAAATTTCCCCGACCTCTCCCATCTCTCCATCCCTACTGAATTTATTATTTACTATCCTCCCAACCATGAGAAATATCTTAAGTAAAAAAAAAAATTGGCTTGACCCCCTAAAAAGTTTGGTCCGAAGCCTAAAATTTTCCCCGACCACCTATTTCAAATGTGCCTTTGTCTGTTATTTTCTTCAGACCAATCATTCCGAGGAAGTCTTGAAATAAAACAGAAACGTTAATAGATACATAAATAACATTTTTTCCTTCGTTTTTTTTCTGTATATATATGTATATAGAAATATATATATATATATATATATATATATATATATATATATATATATATATATATATATATATATATATATATATATATAATATATAATATATATATATTAAACTAATTTTCTTAATATATATATTTATATATATATATATATATATATATATATATATATATATATATGTGTGTGTGTGTGTGTGTGTGTGTGTGCGTACATCAATATGCGAATAAATATATTCATAAGAAAAACACGCATATATACAATAAAATCAAGAACATTTCATTTCATATACATGTCTCTTTATTTAATATCGGTGTATTTTTATGAAACTCTCCTCGTATACATGTATGTGTGTGTGTGTGTTTGTATGTGTGTGTGTGTATATATATACATATATATATGTATTGTATATATATATAATCATACACACAGAATATGAATTTCCTACGTAAATGCAAAAATATTTTTATTTTTTCGATTGACGAACATTCTAATTTTAATTTTATAATTTTAATTTTATAATCTTGCTTTTTATTGCTACTGAAATACAGTTGTTTTGATAATATACATTTTTGGAATCATTTCTTATATATATTTCATTTTTAATAAAAGCGATCTGTGAAGAAGAACGTTTGTATAAGTCAATTTTAAAAGATACAATTTTTTATAGAAACGCGCTCAAAATATTGTCAGCAGACGTTCTTTTGTACAGTTTCAAATGGTTGCCTTCGGGTCATTATCATTTTTTAAAAATTTTGGTTAATAAACAGTTAGATGAATGTAGACAATTTACCAGACGGAAATATGACGTATCTTGTTAAAATATAAATTTAGTTTTTATTCGTCAACACTGATTTTTTTGTCTCCGTGGATGCACTTTTCATTTGTTTACGAAAAATGGTATCTGTGTATAATAATTTAATTATTTTTTGTGTATGATTACTAACATGATGTTAATGATAATTAAATATGTAATCTTAATAATGATATGTAATATAATAGACTACGATGTTAAAATACAAGATTTGGGCTCGGGGTATTCTTTCTATACATTCGAAGACAATTTAATTTTTTCTAGAAAAGGTTCCAAGCATAAAAAAGAATATATGAATGGAAAGGGTTTGTGTTAGTGTTAGGGTAAGGGTTAGAATATATGACTGGAAAGGTATAAACTAAAGTTACATTTTGAAATCCGAAATATACAGTATTGTTTTGTAAAGATCCCAAATATAAACTATTGTTTTCTGAACAGAATTATAACCACTGTTATTGTTTTAATAGTAACTTTTACAAAAATGAAAAACAAATATAAACCAAAATCTATTGAGTTCTATAATTTACTATTGCGTCAAAACGACTAATAATTTAACCGTCGATGAAATTCAATGTTTTTTAGTCCCGATTAAAAGGACGAAACGTAAACGTATACGTATTTAGATAATAAACAAAACAAATCTTTATTATTTGTAGCTTCTAGAATACCTTCTAGATAGGCACTGTAAGTGTAGTATTAACACAGCATGATGTCGCTAGTTATAAATGCATCGTTCCTTTCATTAAGTTGAACGCTCTCTTGACGTCAAGCCGACGAATAAAGTGTTAAAATTATCACTGTTTATTTGCTATTCAGTGGTGGTCTAGTGGTTCTAGATGTCGGGATTTGAATCGTAAAATAGTTAGAGTCGCATGACCAGTAGTGAATAGTTATATCTCTATGCTTTTGAGTCCTGATTATAATGGGAAAAATTAATACAAGAAAAAATGAATTCATCGATTTAATGGTTTAATTTAAAGGATGCAGCGCCGAAAGTTGCATTGTTATACTCAAAAGAAAAAGAGGAATAATACTAATTTAAAATATTAATATTAATAATAATTAAGTTAATAAATAATAAATATTGGGGATCTTTTACGACGCTCAGCAGAGTAAAAACGCTAAAAAAAAAATACAACAAATAAAAGTAACTGTAAGCTGTAAAAGTTAGTTTCAAACTTGCATGTGCTATTTGTTTGTATTTTAAACCCGTTTGAAGTGCTATTTATTAGAAATTCATGTTCGACATACGGTCAGCGAAGAAATCAAAATGGCCGATTTACATAAGAATATCGAGGGACTGGCGGCCATTTTTCTTTGAGAAAGTAGATGTTTTAAAAAACAAGAAATTTTTTTTAACATCTAATAAAAAGCCATTTTTACTACGTAAAAATACAAACAAATTACATAGGTAAGTAGAAAAATGTCTATTCTAGACATGAGTCAACTTTACTTGTTGCAAATTTATGTTTTTAAACTCTTTCTCGTTCTTTTTTTGGACCCATTTCGCGCCTCTGCTGAGCGTCGTAACATATACCCTAAATATTTATTTTTCCAAATCGCAAATCAATATTAAGAAAGTCTATTACTTAAAAGCGAAAAAATGAAGGAACCTATCAAGATTCTAAAAACGTTGCACACGTTAACTATTTTTCAATTAAAATTTATCATCTGCAGATGAAATACATTTTGAGCAAAATGTAAAAAAAATATACAAGTAAGAAATGCCGCACATCTGAAAAGTATTTAATGTGATGGTGTGAATTGTGAGTATGTAATTGTGAAAATTTTTCGCTTCATATTACACATGTTAAATGTGCACGTAAACCTTTTTTCCTTTATTTTTAACAAACGTTCGATTAATTAATATACTTGCAGAACTGTTCTTTTCATTTACTTATTCAATTTTTACCAGAGAAATTAGGGCTTATAGATGAAAACGTTTTGTGCATTTTACATATTTTTAATATGCATATTTGATTCATATTATTATATCATGCATATTTTTCATGATGAATATTGCATACCTGTAGCGTTTTAAGAACATGTAAACGCTTTATAATTGTTGTATTCGAGATTTAATGTTTTAAATTGTAAACTGAATTGGTTTTATAATGTGTACTTTTTTGTTTAAGTAATTATGATGCCAACAAAGATAATGATAACTTTTTGTTTGCATTTAAGGGTAATATTGATAATGGTTTCTCTAAGAGTTAACTTACTTTTAAATGCTATTAAGACACTTACTAAATTTGTTAAGGCGGACACTGAACTTTTAACCGTAGTTACATGCTACAACATTTGAATATTAAAGAATTGTTGAGTTCGATTTATAAACTTAATGAACAAATAAATAATCATCATATTGAGTGCAACATGGACGAAGAAATAATTTAAAACTATAATAAAGATAAACATTATTTTGCACTGATGTAACTATATTTTTAGCTTACGTTTCAGAAAGTTGTAAAAATGAAAACGTAGGTCACCCAGCATCTGATAGTTCAGATGTATGTCACTTAAATTATTATGTGTCTCCAAAATTAAGATGCTTTTTGATAAACTCGGAAACTTCTATGAAGATATATTAAACTTCTATAAAGAATTTGCGAATTTTGTGCTTATAATAAAAAGTAATGTTTTAAGACTTATTAGTTGAAAGAAACACCCAAGAGTGTATGCGCAAACCTAATTAGTCATCTTTCTACTTCTGATGTAAATTATGAGATAGCATTAGATATTTTTAAAAAGTAGTTTTATATAAACAATGTATTATCAATCAATGATATTTTAAAACTATTACAAAAACTAAGTTGATACGAAAATATCAAATAAATTCTGTAAAATATAATTGAATACGATTAAGAACCAAATCGATGAATTAAAGATTACCTTTTATGTAAATTTCTGAAAATAAAAAAAACATCTAGTTACAAGGTCATGAGACACACACATTGGCGAAGTATCCATTGTCTTAAGCAGAACACTAATTTAAGTTATAGAAAACAACTATCTTTCTCTTAACATCTGTAATACTTATTCAGAAGTAATAACCACTTAATACATCATTCAACCTAAGAATAATGCTACCATGAAACAGACTGATATTAAGAATACTCTTATTCTTGATAAATCACATAATAATATTAGAAATAAAAATGTGCCGATTTTAGAAACATTTAACATCAAATCTTCCACACTGTTTTACAAATGCAATTTCTGGAAAAGCAAGATGCATGCTTGCAAAATACACCCTACTTTACGAGACAAACTAAAACAATGTGCTATTAAATACATGTGCAAATAATGCTCTTGTTCTAAACATGATAGATATAAGTGTTAATGTGGTTAGCGTATACTGCGTCCGTGTAAGAATTGTAATATGAAGAATCATGTCTGATCGGGATGCCACAATTGTGATATATTGTCTGTGAATTTTAATGTTGTTTGTCGATAGATCATAGACAAGTTATATAGCTTATAATGGACCTAACAGTTTCTTTTAGCAATATTAAAGTTAAGTTTCCTTGTTTATAAACACGGTTAGTCAGCATTCGTACCTTCTTGGCAATAACTTTAACATGAGTAATTGTATACTTAACCCATTTAATAGTAAGGGATTTTTATTAAGACCTTTTTGCAGTTGTACCAAATACATTTAGTCAAATCAATTTAACTTTCAGAATGAATTTGATATGTATTTCGCTTGTGGAGGTTTATTGACATTGATTGAAAAAAATGTGTTTAATATTTTTCAAACAACGGTCATAAGTATACGTAACACATTTTATAGTAAGGGATTTTTATTTAGACATTTTCGGGGTTGTACCAAATACATTTAGTCAAATCAATTTAACTTTCAGAATGAATTTGATGTTTATTTCGCTTGTGGATCTTTATTGACATTGATTGAAAAAAAATGTTTTAAATATTTTACAAAGAACGGTCATAAGTATACGTAACACATTTTATAGTAAGGGATTTTTATTTAGACATTTTCGGGGTTGTACCAAATACATTTAGTCAAATCAATTTAACTTTCAGAATGAATTTGCTATTTATTTCGCTTGTGGATCTTTATTGACATTGATTGAAAAAAATGTTTTAAATATTTTACAAAAAACGCTCATAAGTTGTGAGTTGATTCTCTTGATATACGTATTGATAACATGCCACTGCATGAGTTTTAAGGAGTGGAGGTATTGCAGGTGATTAGTGAATTGTTCTCGAGGAGATACACCTCACATTTGTGGCATTTAATGAATATTTTTTGTGAATGTATTTACGTTTTCGTTTTTCGAATAAATAGTGCATATTAATAGCTGTTGACTTTCTTTTATATAAGAGAGTATTTGTTATAAGGGTGTTGTAAAAGTTAAATTAGTACTTGGATGTCTTTAGTTTATTTCTACTGGATGATGCACATGAAGATTTGACAGGCCTATTCATTTAGTTAATTAACAATAATTTACTAATGGGCACTCATAGTCAATATATATATATATATATATATATATATATATATATATATATATATATATATACAGCTTTTCTGTTATAGTTATTATTTTTACTAGTGATAGACTATCAGTGTGTTTATTATAGGTTTACGCTCACTGAGCACTTAAGAATATGCAGAGGACTGCATTGAATCATCCGTAATCAGACGTGTCAAAAATTCTATATATTTACTATTTGTTTTTTTTTATAAATTCTTTTTTTACGTACATAAAAGGAAGTCATGGATATGTGTTTCTGGCTACGAGCGGCCATCAGCATGACAAACCTGGCAGGGATCGACCTGACGATTCAATTGTTCACAATCTAGTGTTTTATTTGCTGACCAGAACGACCTGCTTCAATTTATGAACGATTTCAAGATCGCATATGATGTTACACAGCTTTATTTTGATGACACGTCCGAGTAAGGGCAGTTGAATAGAATACCCTGCATAATCTTAACCGCTCCGGGAGCCTAAAATAATAATAACCCCACACCGGTGTTCTACCGCAAGTTAAAATCATAACTAGCATCAACGACGATAAAAAATCGTGCATGAATTGAGGCAGAGTGGTCGTATTCGGGGTAAAACACTAGACTATAAACATTACATCGACAGTTCGATCCCTACCAGTGTAGTCATGCTGATTACGGCCAATAGCCAGAAACACGTGTACATGACTTTCTTTTATGTATATAAAAATTAATATATATATATATATATATATATATATATATATATATATATATATATATATATATATATACACTCTGATCACGTTGTGGTAATGATAATTGTCACCTTAAAAAACTCGTGCAAATGCTGAAGAGCCGTTGCTTAAAACGACGAGAAACTATGAGCAGGCTGATGTTAAATCCCTCAGAGATGATATCAGTGACACCCCATGCTATGTAACCTGTTCACTCCCCGTTGATCAGTGTGAAAATGAGCTATCCAAATGAGTCTAATCAGACATTGATTCTTCAGCAAACCCCACTCTCCGCAATGGTTCACCCCAGAATGCTACTATTGTTGAAAGGCAGAAGGCATTCCGAGAATTCGGCCACCATAAGTAAACTGCGAACAGACACACATTTGTAGAGGCAAGAAATGATTGCGAAGTAGTGATAGATGAAGCAAAGAGAAGGTATACAGAGATAACCAAAAAAACGCATGCAATCACAGAAACTAGGTACGGGTGATTTCTGGAAAATTACAATAGTGTGATGAACAATGGACAATCGACAATTCCCCCGCTATCAAATCACAACGATGTTGTCTGCACGGCAACTGATAAGGGTGAACTACTGGCCCAGCGTTTCGACTAAAACTCCACTCTGGACTCGGCAAACAACCTCCTCTTATAATTTCCATTGCGGACTGAAGCCACACTTGAGAACCTGGGCATCACCCCGTCTCAAGTGAGAGACATCATAAAAAACCTTGACAAGTCCAAAGCCTGCGGGCCTGATCTTATACCAGTAATATCAACAAAGAAATGCTCTCCTAAGCTTGTCCCTATCCTCTAAAAACTATACAAGAAATGGCTTACTGAATCTTGTTTCCTGATAGTTGGTAAACTTGCTTCTGTGGTACCAGTCTTCAAGAAATCTGGCGATAGAAATGACTCTAAATTACCGCCCAATTAGTCTACCCCCGACTTTGCTAAAATCTTTGAATCATTAATCAATCTAGCGATAGTAAGGCACCTAGTTAATGTTAAACTTCATTCTGATCATCAATAGTGATTCAGAAAAGCACGATCTACTGCAGATATCCTAACGTCATCTCTGAACGCATATACCATACACTTGACAAGGCAGGTGAAGCTAATGCGGTAGCGCTCGATATATCCAAGGCCGTTGACAAGGTCTGGCATGAAATTATTTTCCGAAAACTGCACTCATATGGTATTTCTAAACACATATTTAATATAATCAAATCCTTCCTAACAAAACGAAAGATCCAGGTTGTACTCGATGGCCGTTTTTCTAAGCAACATGGCATAAATGGTGGCGTACCCTAGGGATCTATTCTTGGACCACTATTGTTTCTGATTTTCATAAATTTCCTCCCTGATGCCATTGCGACTGAGATAAGAAATTTTTGCTGACGACACCACGCTCTATTCTCGTCATATCGGCAAAACCGACGCGCATATATCTGAGGCAATGACTAAATCCTTAGAAAATGACCTCCAGTCTGTAGTGGAATGGGGTCAACAATGGATGGTAACTTTTAATGCTGCAAAGACAAATCTACTTTCCTTCAATAAGTAAAAGAAACCTCTTCAACAACCGATGGTCATGGAAAATAGCACCCTCCCTGAGAGTTCATCCTTCAAACTCCTTGGTCAAAACTGCACAGATAACATTAATTGGAATACATACATTGACAAAATTGCCAGGGCTGCTGCAAAGAATGTGGGCTCCCTCTAGCGTGTCAGTAAACTCCTCACACCTGATATTACCCTATGTCTACAAACCCACCATCCGGCCATGCATGGAGTATTGTTGCCACATCTGGGCTGGTGCATCATCCGCTAGTCTCTCTCTCTAAGACAAGGTTCTAGAAAAAGTCGCAAACTTGATAGGTCCATCACTATCCACCAATCTCCAGCCCCTGCCCCATCACCGCAATGTTGCTTCCTTGTGCCTGTTTTACAAGTACTTCAAAGGATTGTGCTCTGATGAGCTTGCTGCTCTGGTACCCCCACGATGTAAATTAACTAGACTAACCCAGTAATCTGCCAAATCCCATCCATACACTGTGGAGGTCCCCAGATGCCGAAGAGCTTTCTACTCTAAAAGCGTCTTTCCTCGTGCTGCTGGACTCTGAAACTCCTTCCTTGCTCTCCGCTTTCCTGAAGTTACTGACATGCAGAAATATAAAACTAATGTAAACAGACATCTCGCTGCGCAGCTCCCAAATTAGGTTGACCCCCCCCCCGAAAACCTTCACCAATTTTTTCACAATAGCCCCTGACGTCTACAGTGACGGCGTGGCTTGTTTTAGGTTAAATATGTTAAATATATATATATATATATATATATATATATATATATATATATATATATATATATTTATATTTATAATTTGTATTTTTCTAATATATATCTATATATATATATATATATATAAACTTGTGTTTTGTTATATATAAATATATATATGCATATATATATATATATGCATATAAACATACACATATATATATATACATATATATATATATATATATATATATATACATGTATATATATATACATGTATATATATATATGTATATATATTTACACACCATCGATAATAAGCTGATCACTAAAGGAACAGCAGAGTATAATATTCAAATTATCTTGAATAAGTGATTGTCTGTATTTTGTTGCAAGACTTTAGAAGATGAGAACTGGGCTTACTTAAGGCAAAACACCTGCTTTACAAGATTCGTAAAGCTATTATTTATTTTCTTTAATGTCTGCTTATTTCCGCTATTTTTGGCATCGCCTTTCTATATGTTTTTCTATGATTTTTTTCACAATTCAAGATTATAAAAACTGAGTTTGTGATAAGAGCATGAATTCAATAATTTTAAAGTTTAAAGAGCTAACTTTTGAAAAATCAATCACAGAAGCACAAGAAACCTATTTAAAAACAATAATAGCAATAATAAACGCAAGGGGAAGAATGGCCAATAGGACATTAATTATGTTATCAGAAAAGTAGCGTTTATTCTAGAGAAACCAAATATTCTAAATTTGTAATAATCGTTAGGTGTGTAAGTCATACACTTATACATATTTCAAATGATTAACCTGGAACAAGTTGTGCACTTTTTCCACCTACAACTGTTGTCAAACGAGTTATCTTTTTTTCAGTGGTTATTAGCGTAGTGCGTAGGAAACCTTAGCTTTCGTGGTACATTTTCATTACTGAAAAAGCACAGTTCACTCAATATGAAATAATAGGTTCCTCAACTTGTATGCGCAACTGTTCCATTAGTAAACAAACAGCAATATCCTTGATAATACGTTCTTCCAAACAGACTGACGAATGATGAATACCATCGCTTCAGCGAAAACATGGCACCTGGTTTCTATGAAGGACATTTCATTGCCACTGGAATCCACGCATAATAGTGTTCTCCCATTTCAGTCGCATATGCAGCACCTACATGAGATACATTTCGTTCGTCGGTAGATCGAAAAAGGGGAACCAGTTACCCCCAGGCTCACTTGGTGTTAGCCGTATTTATTTCTACATTTGATGCAATTTAAAATAAAATTGTTTATGAAACTTCAGTACATGTCGAGAAGTATATTCAGTATCGTATTGTAGCAGTATACCAAACACACCGGACACGTGGGAGCATAGTTATGATTCCAGAACGCACAATAGGGAAGCCTGCATTACAGCAGATTGTGAATAGTTTGAACAGTTGCTCTAGCATAGTAAACGTGAAAATATTGTACGAGTTACATGTTTTAATAAACAATGTTTATCAGTATTTTAATGAATAAATGCGAAAAAACATTTTCATTTATCACTACTACATTACAATCAAAACGGGTTATTGTTATTTGAATCAATAATACAGCATTACATGTTGGTATTCTGTATATAGAGTAGATATAAAAGATCAAGAGAGAAACATTTTGACTGGCTAATTAGCATAACTATTTTTTAAACCGGGCATGATTAATTAATGTTTAGTATTATTATTTTGAAATTGCATTAGCTTTTGTTGGTTATCTGAATGCAATAGTTTCGTCTATATTAACATTAATAAATTAAAGTTATTGAAGAAATAAATAGGAAAATATCTAAACACCTTAAGTTTTAACTCCATCTGCTCACGATCCAGAAGCGAGAAAGGAAAGGGGATTGGGGGGGGTGTGGTTGTCTTGGCTTGCTAGCGAAGCAGAAGCGATAAGAGGAAGGGAAAGTGGGAGGAAGAGTGCGGTTGTCTCGCTTGATCCGTTGCTAAATCCCCCCAAACAATTATCACCTTTTTAACTTGATGGAAAGAAGAAAAGAAAAGAAAAATGTTATCATTTAAAGTTGGGAAACATTTTGTATATACATTCAATTTTTCGGGTTAGTGTTAAGGCAGTTCAGTAAAACATAGTGTTAGTGTTAAAAGAAAAATTTTGACTGGCTAATTAGCATAACTATTTTTTAAACCGGTCATGATTAATTAATGTTTAGTATTATTATTTTGAAATTGCATTAGCTTTTTTGGGCTACCTATATGCAATAGTTTCGTCTATATTAACAGTAATTAATTAAAGTTATTGAAGAAATAAATAGGAACATATCTAAACACCTTAAGTTTTAACTTCATCTGATCACGAGCCAGAAGCGAGAAAGGAAAGGGGATTGGGAGGGAGAGTGCTAGGAGGAAGCGAAAGTGGGAAGAAGAGTGCGGTTGTCTCGCTTGATCCGCTGCTAAATCCCCCCAAAGAATTCCCACCGTTTTAACTTGATGGAACGAAGAAAAGAAAAAAGAATGTATCATTTAAAGTGGGGAATAATTTTGTATATAAATTCAATTTTTCGGGTCAGTTTTAGGGCAGTTCAGTAAAACATAGTGTTAGTGTTAACACAGATTAAATGTTCTAACAATCTAGACCCTAAAAAAAAAAAACTCATTCTTAAGGGGGGATAATTTAGCTGAGTAGCTTAATCTTTACCAAAGTTCATTAAAATATGTAATTCTCTGAGTAAAACACATTTTTACCCCCCCTCCCTTCCAATGAACTGCTGTCCGGAGGGCGGGTAGGTTTGCTAGTAGCTAGTAAATAATAAAATAAGCATTACGCGACCCACGTTTATGGGGACTCTTTCATTTTTTACACATATATACATACTACCATAGGTAGGCTATCGATTTACCAAACAGCCTGTAGTAATCTGTGACGTAAAAGTGAGTTTATGATGAGCGATAGTTATGAAGTCAGACAGTACTTAAATGGAATCAAACGAACAACTATTTCAAAGGTGAAGTTTAAAGTTATCTTACATTCAAATTTATTCACAAGATTAATTAAATAAAAAAGCATATTTAAAATAACAGAAATGTCTCCGTCGTTCTGTATACGGACATTTATTTTAGTTTATTTTCACACAGGAACATCAGAAAAGCTGAACGAAACAACCTGTCCATACATGAAGGCAACTTCATATTTTTAAAACTTTCATTCACCCGTAAATATGCAGTTGCCACTGAGACTGGGAAATTAGGCTATACATACAGAAGCATGATAAGTGGGGAACTGTGCTGCGAGATGTTTGTTCACATTATATTCAAACTTCTGCCGTCTGTATAATCAGGGAAACAGATTCTGGAGAAAATTCAAAATGCTAAGAGTTCGAGGGAAGAAGATATTCGAGTAGTATCTGGTTATGTCTGCAGTGAATAAGTGGGATTTTGTTTGCTGACGTGTCGGTCGGGGGTATTTATGTTGAGGGGGCACCAGTGCAGCGAGTTTGTCGAAGCACATTTCGTTAAACTACTTGTAAACACGTACCTGCATGCAACATTGCGGCGATGAGAAAGAGGCTGAGGTTTAATAGATAGTGGGAACCTATTAGATTAGAGACCTTTTTTGATCCTATGAATGAGAGCCTAGTGGTTCGTGCATTAGTCTAGATGTGTAACAATAATACATGCATAGGTTGATTGTGGTTTTGTAGAGATATATGATACTGGCAGGCGTGAGAAGTTCCGGATTACGGCAGATAGAAATTGGCGACGATCGACAAACAGGAAAATAATACCATGGTAGTATAAACCTCTTATCCGAAACATGCACAAAAAACACCGACGCTTATCTCTAGACTAAACACCGGTCAGATTCATCGACTTCTATTTTTTAAGGAAACAAGAGCAAGGTAAATTTTTGTACATATTACTGTTACTCAACTGTGTACTAATAAATATTTTGGAAAGCGATACTTTCGTGTTTCTGATATGCCGACCAGGCCAAACCAGTATCAAATACATCGAAAAAGTTGTGTTCACCTAAACACATCTGTGGATATTTGTAATACCGCGTAGGCATCGGTTTATTCACAAAGTAACAAGTCACCATGAATGTGACTATCTTAGTCTAGAATCCCACACAAACACGTATATATATATATATATATATATGTGTATATATATATATATATATATATATATATATATATATATATATATATGCACATACACATTATATACATATTTATAAATCTATATCTATATCTATATCTATATCTATATCTATCTATCTAGCTATCTCTCTCTCTACACACACACACACACACATATATGTATATATATATATATATATATATATATATATATATATATATATATATAGGGTAAGAGAAAAATAGAATGGGAGAAGGAAGACGGACACGCTATGATAACAGTCAGAACTATATTTATTGAAATAGTCCTGAAAGAGAATAAAATTAGTTGTTCATTTAAGATTTTCAGAAAAACGCCATTACGAATAAATTGGCTTCCAAATATTCATCAATTTTAATTTAAATTAATATTTCAAAAAAGAATTTATAACATCTCCAAACGGTAATTAAATACTGACAGTTCTCCATTTAAAACATTTCTGACTTTTTAAACTATTTAGCTTGTTTAAGTTTGTCTCATTTCTGCGTAGAATTTAGAAATCTGAATTCTTGGCTACCGTCTTAATGTGTTTGTTCCTGTGTCTGTAGGAAAATCGATATCATCGAAAGTTAACAACACCTGATGACGGGGACGCAAATTATTTACACAATGACTAATTTCTTTGGTGCATTTTCTCGAAATTTAGTTGAAAGATAAAGGATTTTTATTTGGTATTATTACAATCTTTGAGACGGTTTCTGCAGAATCATTAATTGGCTACACAAAACAAAAATGAATATTGTCATAACGTACAAATATAGATAGATACATATGCTATCATGCATCCTCATACACCCTACCTACACACATATATATATATATATATATATATGTGTGTGTGTGTGTAAACACATATGTATATATATATATATATATATATATATATATATATATATATTTATCTATACTGTAAATGTACAGGGTGTTTCAAAAGTCTTGGGAACATTACAAATGCGTATATCTCATGAACTATTCCAGGTAGAAAAATGAAACTGATGCCATTTTAAAGCTTGCTTAATCAAGTTTTTGGTCATACTAATGATTTTCGTGTTATCTTTCCAGGTGCAGTAATGGCGTTCTCTAAACAAGACAAGGCATTTTGCGTCCTCCAATTTGCAAAGACTGAATCGTGGACATGTGTTTTGAAAAATGTTAAAGTGTTTTTTCACCTAAAAAGGATATCATTTTTCTTTTTAGTCCTTCATCAGTTCAGGGTTGTCGCTTGTAGACAGTTGCATAGGATCGAACACAGCTCGTAGATTCAGGTTAGAATCATGAGACAAACGCTCAAGACAACACAGCTGTCAGTAATCGTCACAGACAGTAATTTTAAATCAATATACCCGAAGAGGCAGGGTAAAATGTTATTGATGCCTAGAGTGTTGAACGCTCCCGCGGAACTCCCCTTATCTTAGGTCACAAGAAATTTTACTAATTTAACGGTGCTCTACCTTTAAAACCTTTACATTTGCAAGGGGTCTAAAACAATGAATAGTTAATATATATATATATATATATATATATATATATATATATGTATATATATATATATACTTAATAATGTCAATTATGAAACTAGTCGCAACATGTTACAGTGTCTAGCATAATAATTAACATTACCAAATTCTTAGCCATTAGGTATTTGAGTGTTTGAATTTTATGCACTTTCCTTAACGTCATCAATTTCTTAACGGTTTAAACAGTCACACTTTTAAATCTCTCATATGTGTAGAACGCCATCACGCTCTCATGTACATTTCAACTTTACAGACGCTTTTTCAAGTTATGAACTACTTGCCGTTATAATTCAAACATGAGCACAACAGTAAAGTCATAATTTTTAAAGACACTAAAACTAATACCGCCTGAAGATGATTTGACGATTCAAATCGAAAGTACTTGCAAAAAAGAAAAAAGAATGGAACAAGAAACCTATGGATCATATTTACATCAATTTGACCGAAACATTAAATGGACAATTCGCAAAATTGAAAAAATAAAAAAAGTCGCATCAAACAAAACCACTCCGTGTTATTTAATAATGTTTGCCTGACTGAAAATATGCTGCCTAAATACACGCAATATATATATATATATATATATACATATATATATATATATATATATATATATATATATGTGTGTGTGTGCGTGTGTGTGTGTGTGTGCATGTGTGTAGTATAGGTAGGTGTCAATGATAGTTTATTTATATGCATCTATGGTATATATATATATATATATATATATATATCGCTATATTACAATACAGTACTACCATTTGTGTATATTCATGTGTGTGCCTTTTTATATTGATACTATATATGCACATGTTAATATGTGAATATGGACACATGTAGTAAAATATTTATGCATTTATTATATGCTAAAAATATTTGCACCACATGCGACTATATCTTAAATAAGAATTAAACATATTATAGTATCACTTGTTTTTCTAAGTATGCTGTTGGTCTTGTAGAGAGGCCTAATTCTGCTATCATTTTTCACAGGCTCATATTTTGTCGGAAGTAGAGTGGATGTAAGTGATCCAAATAAGCATACAATGTACTCACACGTTTTAGTTCTTTATGCTGAAATGCTATGGGACTGGTACCATCTGGCGGTAAGTCGTCGTTTGAGAAATCAAGGTGCATCTTCAACAATAATAGGCAACACATGGTAGCCGTAATCAATGTGTAGGGACGACAGAGTTGTCTCTCTTAAATAAGATTTCTCTTTTCGATAGATTCAGAGAAGAGGGACAAAGTCTCCTGATTTCGGAAGACACGTGACTTGGACTCAGTTCTCGCGAGACTTCAGGAATCCTTCTGAGGTTCTCACTCTCTTTCTCGGATGATTTCCTAGAGTGAAGTCATATTCTTTGCCAGGCTCTCGAGGGGCCCAATTGCGTCGACTGTAAGTAGACAGTTTTGTGTATTTAACAAAGCTCCTCTATATGATTACCAAATATGTTCATTACATTGTTTTGGGACTGATAGTAAATGATTAACTCTGTATCTTTGATCGTACTAACGTTTGTTTTGACAAACATTAAATAAACGTACATGGGTATAAACTCACTTCTTCATGTTTCCTTATTTGTCGAGGCACATGTGTGTTTATATTTTCCTTAATATTTACGACCTGGTTTTCGTAGAGTTCAGTGTATTTGTTTCGTCTTTCTGTCTCCTTGGTCTTCAACCTGTGGTCAGCTTGGACAGCAGAATCTACAAGTTGGCAAGGTTTTTCTTTCTTGTTGACTATTATAACATTCGGTCTCTTTTCCTGTATGAGATTATCTGTTTGAACCTCCATATCCCAAAGGACTTTTTGTTTTTCGTTCTCAAGTACTGTGTCTGGTTTATGTTTGTGAGATTTGTCAAAGTGTTCGAAATGCATTTGTTTGGATAGCTCCCAGTGTACTGTTTCCCACGCAGTCATGCCTATTTTTGTATACTTCTAGGGCTAGTTTAAGGGATTCACTTATTATGTGGTCTACTGATTTGTTTCTTTGTCAAAACAGTGTGCATTTACTGTTTTTCTGTGTTTTATCTTGTTTAGCTTAATATATTTGGTCCTAATCGCATTGTTTAGTGTAGTCATCAAAAGCGTGTCCTTTTATCTGTTCAGGTGTCCTTATATAAGCCATGCGCAACTATTTTCGTGCGTTTCCTCTCTTGCTATTCTTATGAAACGTTCATGTAGTTGTTTTTCTTCCCAATTTTCTTTCTTTGTCTTTTTGTTTCTGGTGTCGGTGCTTCTTGGGTCGTTCGTTGGGACGGTGTCTCTTGCTGCGGTGATAAGCCTTTCTGTGTTCTGGTTTATATATTTCTCCAGCTCTTTTTTAGTGTTGTCCAGACAATCTTCTATACTTGCCAGTCCTCTCCTCTCTTTGTTTCTCTTGACGTAGAGTCTGTATGAATCGTCTTTTGGGTGTAGTGTGTTGTGCATGGTCATTCATCTTCTAGTCTTCTGTTCAAGGTGATTGCTCTTCTTTTGTCTTGCTTATGAAGGGTTCAGAGTATCTTATCATGATACTGACCAGCTATTTATTTATTTTTATACGGTTTCGCCTATAAACTCTTGTTTATAATAGCTTACTTGTTCTTCTCGGATATTTGTTTCCAATCTTCTCTTTCATTTCTATTGATTTGACTGTGTCTGCTTACAGAACTGTGAAATATTTATAGATGCATTGTTTGCCTAGCATCCTCATCTGCTTTCGGTTGGGTTATTCCATTCGCTCAGTCGGCAACAGCTTTCCCTTTTTTATCTCTAGCAGTGCTCAAGTTTTCATTCCGAATTCTATTAGAATGTCCTCGCTGAAGATGTTTGTAATATTTATCAGCTTTCACAGTTAACTATTGCTTTTTGCAAACTGCTTTTAGGTCGTCCATGTACATGAGTTGGTTTATTCTTTGGTCGGTGCCTGTGAACGTGTTGCCGCTATTGCGTTTCCTGAATATATAGTTTAGTAGTATCATGGCTATGATAAACAGTAGTGGTGATAGGAGTTTCATTGTAAAATGCCTCTTTGTATTTCGATCTCTGCGAGGTGTTGTCCTCCAGCTGTCAGATCAAATCGCATTGTTCCCATTGATTGCTTGATGCGATTAATAATCTTGTCGGGTATCTTGTACATTTTTAAGCATACAATTATCCATGCTTCAGGGATTCTGTCATAAGCTTTTTTGTAGTAAGTAAAAGAGCAAACATTCGCAAGATGCGAACCGGAATCGCGATGTTGGCCATCGAGGGAGTACCTGACCATCATTACACTGTATTTATAGACATTGTTCATGGTTTGGTGTTTGTGGAAACACCAGCCCCTGGATTGGTTTACATGTGATCCTGTCACAACTATAGTGTTTCTCTCCTTTTCATGAAGATCTGTGTGCACTATTGCACATACATCAAGACATTTACTTAAAGAAAAAAGGTATATATATATATATATATATATATATATATATATATGAATATATATATATATATATATATATATATAAATATATATATGCATATATATATATACATATATATATATATATATATATATATATATATATATATCTGTTACCTAATTACGTAGTATAAGTTTTCTAAGATACTCTTAAATACCAATAAAAACAAACTATAGATTCCCCCCCCCCCCCATGTGTGTCTGATGAGTTGATGCCTAGTTATCAGGCGCTCGGTCGCGATTTTAAATGTCCTACGGCCCCTTAAAAAATAACAGAAACTTTTTATTCTCACGAGGCTAATTATTTTTTAAGTGGGATTCACTCTCTTACAACTCAAAGATAACAATACATTTCAGAAGTGAGTTGCTAGATAGCATTAATATTTACAATAAATATAACATATAATATCTACCCAAAATACGTCTTCAATCGGCGCGCTCACGATTTTAATGTCCATCGGCTCCTTAAAAAATAACGGAATTTTTTTTTTCTCTCACGTGACTCATTACTTTGGGGTGGAATTCAATTCCATAGAACTTAAATAAAATATACAGTGTGTTCAGAAAGTCACTGTGCACTTTTCTAATATTTTTTTTTTATTTATTTCAGATTTCAAACCCAATATATAACGTTAGTGATTTCAACAACCACTCTTCAGTGCGTGTTACAGACACTCATACCTATATGTAACAGATGAGGTCACTTTCAAAGTAATTTATAATTGTCATTTATATTTACCTCCTGTATTCTATATTGAAACATGTATGTTAATAAGTATGCAATAGCACAGTGACTTTCCGAACACACTGTAAAATAATATCTACCTCTCCCACCCTGAAAAAATTCCAAAAGTGAGTTATTAGTTAACATTTAAATGTTGATATATATTTAATATCTACCTAATTATTATTATTAGTATTATTATTATTATTATTATTATTATTATTATTATTATTATTATTATTATTATTATTATTATTATTATTATTATTATTATTATTATTATTATTATCATCATCATTATTATTATTATTATTATTATTATTATTATTATTATTATTATTATTATTATTATCATATGTCTTATTATTTGAGTATTCATTCAAATAAAAAAATCAATAGCGTAAATTATTAAAACCAAATTAAAAATTATATTAGAAATAAATACTTAAATTACGGAATTTAAAAAATAAAAATAGACAATTTCCTCGTAAACAAATCTGTTTATTTTACTTGTTAAAACACAAATGCATTTAAACGTGAGAGTAATTTGTAAATTAGTTATTAGAAAATCTTCAAGTATGCCACGATCGAATGTTATTGTAGAGCATATTCATTTATATATAGAAGTTATAACATAACCTTAGCATAATTAATTATGATTTCATTACAATTTAGAAATTAATAATCTAATGACTGAACGATATTATAAAAAATAACTTAGCTGAAGTAAATCACAAACAATTAATTTGGTTTAAAAACAAACAATATTATTATAAGAAAAAACAAAACAAATATACATGTTTATAAAACGAGTCCTGGGCAACACCGGGTGACCACAGTTTGTTTCATATGAAAGATGAAAGTATAATGCATTAATGCTTATTAAAGTTTATGACAACAACTAAGAGAAATAGTTAAATTATACTTGCTGTCACGGTCCATTTCAAAATCACTTTTCATTGTAACATAATTACAACACATTATTCGCTAAGAATATCGCAATGCAGTTATGTCTTCAACACCTTATATAATTCTACGTTGACTAATGTACGTCTGTTGATTTGCATATATGGTAATACCATACTGATGATTTGACGTAATTTCTAAATTGCAAACCACATTAACAACGGTCCAATCTATACGGAAGCGATATTTTTTTCAGATAAGTATATAACACAAACAATATGCCACGGCACAAACTGTTCCACGTTGCTTCAATAAGTTGAAATCTGTAGATAAGGATATAAATAGCGATCCCTAAAACTATTTTACATCCTTTCTCATGATAATTAAAATTGGAAGCAATGACTAATAATTCAAGGACAGCAATAAACTTTTTAGATTTGGCGTCAAAAATAGGTCCTACACAGAGATAATGAATACCCAAAATGGCTCCCTCGTAAAGATTGTTAAATGCAGAACTTGTAGTTTATTGCGGCTTGCCCCAAAACTGGAACATAAAAGTTTACAATACTGCCAACATCGACACAGACACCCACACAGACACACACACACACACACACACATATATATATATATATTTATATATGTATATATAATATACATACACATATTATATACATACATACATATATATATATATATATATATATATATATATATATATATATATATATATATATATATATATATATATATAGTAATCCAGGTAGGGTAAAAATCCACAGGGTAGAAATCCAAAGAGAATCGAACCGGGCTTATAAAACAGTGCTCAATATAAATTTAGAGCTGTATTGTGAATGCTTTTATTCAAACATGTACAAGGTCTGCTACACTGGCGTGTCGATGTTATCGATCTACAGCTATCAAGAGCTGAGGTCTCATCAGGCAGAAAGTTATTTGTGATTCAACCCGGTCGCTTAATTCCAGGAAGAATTCTGAATTCCAGGAAGATTTTTCGACATGCCAGTGTAGCAGTCCTTGTACATGTTTGAATAAAAGTATGTATATATATATATATATATATATATATATATATATATATATATATATATATATATATATATATATATATATTATATATATATATATAAGTAAATAATAGTATGTTAAATGGCAATTCATAAGTCCTCATCCATTTTTCATACCGAATTCAAAACAATTTAGTGGTACTTGACGACAGATTCGCGCATAAAAGAACAACTGGAGTAAACCTATTTTTACCAGTATTATTCGTGTATGCAGCTCATCAGAAGACCACACTCGCTCAGGGAAGACACATCGAACAAATATACACAACACACCTTTTACATTCATTTAAAATAGAATCTATTCCCTCAATAGGAAACACTGATTCTGTCATATTCAATCAATCACCTTAAATTAATATTTCAAAGTCATGATACATTGAACAGTTGCAACATTATCTACTATTTAATGGAGTGTATTCAGAACATTTTTTTCAAATATCAAAAAGCTATTATTATTATTATTGTTTTAGATAATATATAAAATTATTTCAACTAAATGTATTTTTCAATTTTTTTTTTATGTTCTAACGTCATACGGAATTATAATCTTATTTAATAATCAATGCAATGACGTATATTCATCAACAATATCTATGACGTATATTAAAAAATGAAAAAATAGACAAATTATTAAAAATAAAAAATATAATAGAAAATGAAAAAAAATAATTATAAGATTTTTTAAAAATCAACATGATAAACCACTAGCCTATTCACAAATCCATAAACTACTACATAATTGTTTTAAAGTCATATGTCAACAAATACTTGTAAAGTTGCCCTCTTAAGCAATCAAATCTTCTCATTTTACTTATCTTTACTAAGCCTATTTTTTAATTTACATCATTAAATCGATAATCTCATAAACCCTTATCCTCAAGTGGCCTTAGGCCTTAATAAGTGGTGACTCCTTAGCATAAAATATGACAAGATCCACAGTGTTTGCAATATATACATTTGCATCTCTAAACGCTGATATTGTATGGAATACTCTTACGTTAAATTCGCGTCTCAGAAACGAAGTAAACGTTTACATCAATTTCTGATGTCATGTTGACTTGTAAGGCCAACAAAAAAAAATAATTGCAAACGTTTGATCATAATTGCCCATTTGTAAACGTTTAACAACAATTGAAGTTACTTTATCTCTCAGCTGATTTCAATGGTCGCCATTATTCGATTGTTCTTATACTACGCTGAACGCTATTATTTTCCTCAGTGCATGAATTAATTGCTTAACTTTCATGAAATAAAAATATGTTTATTTTGGCAATTCAGATAAAATTACAACATCCTTAGAAATTCATTTTTTTATTTGTGCTTTTAGTTTTTTCATGAACCCCGGAGAAAAAATATGCGTTATGAATATATATAAGGCTTGCATTTTGAATTGTCGAAATGGAATATACCACAAGGTCCGTATTTCCAAATAAATACAACATGGAAAACTTAGGGAAAATTCATAGAAAATCAGACTACCGCGAAAATAAATGTGTCCCCATTTGTAAGATTTTATCGAAAAAATGACATAATAAATTGAACAGTAAACATACGAATATAAAATGAAAAAAAACACACTAAGACACAAACAAGCAGCAAGCTAACAACATCGAAGAGACAGGTGACCCCCAAAACAAAGAGGACATACATGTATTCCCATCGCCTTCCTTCTTTCTTTCTTTGCGTCTTATTTTTGTCCTTTTCTCTTTAACTTATTGTTGTGAAGTTGTCCCACAGTAAATAATAAATAAAGGAAGTCAAGTCGAGGGTTGGTTTAACAAGTGTATTAACTAAGTAAGAAAGTGACTAGCTGTTGGCTAGACAGTTACAAGACTGTGCTTTGTCTTCTGGTGACTCGCACTATTTATAGTGACAACCGGTGTAGTTTCTCCTGTGTAAGAACGGCCGGTGTAACACTTATAATGTACTGTACGCCACTCGAACTGCGCAACGGTAATATTGTTGTATATCCCTTCTCTTGGGCCGCGGCGGTACTCATTTCGTATACTAGTTCCACTACGGTCCGTGGAAGTTCCCGTTTAAACACTCGTCATGTTGTTAACACCAAAAATCATATAGTGTGTATACGTTTACTTGTCTCCCTCACCGCGTAAAGGATTGCCGTCTCGATGTCGTCTAGTGGTTGAACTCTTTCCTCCTTCTTCTGCCGTGAACCACGCAGCTGCAAACAACCACTCCATGATCGGGTCGGAAGACAAACAATCGTTTTAATTTAACTTCAGTTTTATTTCAAGCGTTAGTGATCAAATCAACTGGGAGATATTCACCAACGTCGAGAGAGAGAGAGAAAAAATTACTGCTTTCGTAATTACTTATGAATAAAGTCTAAACCATTCGCAGAGGGGGGAAAGAGATATTTCGCCTGTATTTTCTAATGGTAATATTCCCCTTTATCACATTTGCGGACTACATCAAAATCACGTCTGTTAAAACTCGCTTCTCACGAAGAACGAGTGACGTCACGGATCCCTCTGTTTCCAGTGCAAAGACCCGTGACGTCACAGAGCCTCTTGCAGGTGCACATTGACCTCTGATCTGAGATCTCGTCACGCGGTGACCTTGTCACGTCTGTTATTTCCGACTGTGAAAACAGGCACTATTCTGCACTCGACTGCACGGGTCCCCCTACTAAATCGCGCAAGCTAACACAACGATTTCCAACAGATACGTCCATTTCCATAGGGCCATTATCCAAAAATATTACAAAAAGTAACTAAGCAACAATACGAAGAAAGACTTATTTCATGGATAAAAACTGTTCTTAATACTTTTCCCTTCCACATTATTATCTTTTTCGACTTCAATTTTTGTAATTCGTAAGTGCGCATTATTCACGCCAGGGGCGACTATTGAATTGTCTAACTATTGTAACGGAATAGTTGCCCCTGAGGTTTGTGTATGTACGGGTGATACTAATTGTAACGAAAAGTGGGCATGCTGATGTTACAGAATAAAAAAAATGGATGCGTTGATGGAATTCGGACACACTATTGTGTGATTTATAAAATAAAATAAAAGCTCATCATCTGCTTATTTAATGTATGCACATAGAAAACCAGTGAATTGAATACACAAACAGAACAACATCAAAACACCCTTTTGAACTGAATAGCGAAGATGTGGTCGGGGTTGGCTCGCATAAAGAGATAAATAGGCTCGAAGCTTTCCATGGTACACGAACAAGTGTGATAAAACATTGTATCATCAAATAAAATAAGCAATGAGAATGTCTTTTAGCGTTTTTCTGGTCTTCAATTGTAAACCAGTTTGCGAGAAAATGATGCTCCAACGAAAGTACAAATAAGTGTCCCCCCTTTAACCGGATGTATCGTGTCCCACAACCAAGACATGGCTTGACTATAGTGCCTAATAACAGTGGAAACAATATTATAGGTTAGTAATACGTAATATGAGTCGGTCAAATTGAGTAATTTATAATATGTTTCCATATTGATTAACCTGAGAATCGTTGATTTACCGTAAACTAAGAAAAAGAAACACTATATATATATAAAATGATGTGATATATACAAGCGTGCTTATCAAATCAGCGATACTAAGCATCCCCTTCTATTCATCATTCTAATGTATTTTTCTTTTTTCTTCATCTTCAGTTGTTTTACAATTTTTATCATAGTCTATTTATAATGTTATCTCCGACGTGTGCTTGCTACCGTGCACCCTTTATCAAAAGGGGTAGGATAAATAGATGGGTGTATGGATTAAATAGAGAAATAAGGGTGATGGTGACAGAGAGATAATAGCAGTTATTACATGAAAAGAAAGGAAAATGGATGCTGATTGGCTAATTAACATAATGATAGAGTTTCATGAATATGTGTATGTATTTGAAAGCGACGGGAGCAGCCGTAATATGTACTATTTTTGAAAGCCAAAATATGAATAACTGCTGACTTTTGCTGATCTATCTATTACCAACAATCTGTGGATGTTTATTTGAAAGCAACAGCATTACCTTTGCATTTCTAATGTGTATTAAAACAGTGTATCATACTAAATGTTTGTTCGTCAATGTTTGTTTCCATAAAGTATATTTACTATGTAACACAAAATAAATACTGGGTGCAATTTTACTTATAGGCCAATCAAGTTAATTGTTTTCATGTAAAAGCATTATTTTGTACTTACTCAGTCATATTTTATCTCTCACGCCCCGAAAAAGAATTTTAAAATATCAAGCAGAACTTTAATTAGAACGATTTTTACATTTCCATAAGGGTTATATGAACTGGCGAGTGTGCGATTTTCGGAGTGGCCGGTTAGTGGCCGGTTAGCTAACTAAGGGCAGATAAGTGTCTCCTTGTCTATTCTACCGACCGCTCACAGCCCAAAATGTCGGCTCGGGCACAAATACAGGTTGAACATCGAAATGAAAAAATCGTTCTAATTAAAGTTCTGCTTGATATTTTAAAATTCTTTTTCGGGGCGTGAGAGATAAAATATGACTGAGTAAGTACAAAATAATGCTTTTACATGAAAACAATTAACTTGATTGGCCTATAAGTAAAATTGCACCAAATACTGATATATATCTGAAATTCAGTTATGTTATGAAAATAATATGTTTTATTTTTTCTATATGTTTATAATAAAGTTAACATCACACTCACCTCTCTCTCTCTCACTTCTCTCTCTCTCGCGCTCTCTCTCTCTCTCTCTCTCTCTCTCTCTCTCTCTCTCTTATGTGTCTATGTATTTTAAAGCTCTTTTTATCTTTTCAAAAACTCGCGAATATTTCTTGAGGTCGTTGTGAGAATTACGAGAAAGAGCGTCTCTCTTATTTTTCATTTTTTTCAACTAAATTTCACAGATGTTTATTACACAGCACACACACGTATGTGAACTAGATGTCAAATAATATGTCTCTTTAATTATCTATAAACAATTTAAAAAATAATTATACTTATATAGATAAATTATAATATAGACGTAAATATACGTATTATATTTCTTGACGTGTTTTCATTCTTACTAAACTTTCAAAATATCAAATTCTTAGCTCAATACAATTAACATACCAATCGTTACCTGCTGAATAATTAATGAAATATGTTAACAGGTGATATATTCTGGCTGTGAATGTGATACATTTTTTCATTAACTGTAATCCTATAATGTGCAATTATGTAAGAAAGATCTTCAAATTAATTATTTAAACTACAGACGCATAAATATAATCTCATTACATTTATTATAGCTTTTTTCGAACATTTTTCTAAACGTGTTTACATTTCGAATTATATGTGAAAATATTTCATTCTTTAAATATAAAACTAGAGATAAATGAGGGCCTATCTTTAATAATGTGTTATCTAAATTACTCGACATCAGAACGGCAAGGCATCGTCTGATAGAAAAACTGTCTAATATCATGCATTTCGAGTATACTTCTGTGAATATTGTTATTTTGTTATATTGTTTGTGTGTGTTGATCCGATAAGAAAAAACGTACCTATCGAATGACGTCACAAGTGCGAATAAGGTCACTAATAAAACGAGGGAGAAAAGGGGGTTGACATTTTATGATGTTTCATCTGGACGACTCGTGATCCGAAGTGGAGAATAAAGGATGTAATTGTGTATATATTTAAGCGAAAGCAATCAGCAGCAGCTGAGTGAAATATTAGTATTGTTCGTTTTCGTAAGTAAGACTACGACTGTTTTTCTAAGAGACTTGAACAGTTTAAGGTGAGTTAAAAAGCGGTGCATATAAACGGTGTAGCTTTAATAGATAACCGGCTACGTAATGTATGATTTCTTACAGTATTGCTTAGTTCGTCCCTCCAATGTCCATAACGTGTTCGCCGACAAACTAACTGCACCTGACTATCAGTAAAAGCCTACCCTTTAGTAGAAGTATACCCTAGATCCTGGAAAGCTTTCTAATATGATAACTTATTTTTTCGGGCCGCTTGCCTTTGGAATTCTCTCCCTGCTTCCTTTTTCCCCAGCTGTACTACCATGCAAAGATATAAATGTAATATAAACAATTATTTTGCTGAATGACTCACCAGTTAAGATGTTCCCTATAAACTCGACCCCTAACTACAGTAACCTATTAAATCTCAGAGGCAATATGTTTTAGGTACTACTCCAGATGAAGCCCCTGATTCCCGTGACTGCTCGGCGGCAACGATCGGGCAGATTCGCGGAAGCGCCCGAAAGCTGCCGAGACGAAAACGAGGCTGAAACAAAACTGAAAGTCGTAAAAATGGAGGAGTGGCAGACGACAATATAAGACGAAGAATACAAAAGAAAAAAATACATATATTTGAAAAATATTAAATAAAAAAATGAACAAACCATAGCTGAAAAACTATAAACAAACTTAAAAACAAATATTTCGTGGGCCAAATGAACTATTTTAATTTTTTGTTGTCTTTTTTTACATAAATCAAAGAAGTAAATGCTACTTCTTATATGATATTAAGGCAACTCTTTTTTTGTCTTTTTTTTTACATAAAACAAAGAAGTATGTTATTTTACTTAGCATATTTAGGTAAACTTTTTTTTGTATATATTTTTTTTGAGGTGGGGAGGAATTTCATATATTATTTCGTCGAGAGTCAGGGTTTTCGGATACGTTTGCGGCCGGTTCGAAAGGTCTTCCTACCGCTTGTTTTGTTGTGATGAGCGCAGATGATTGGCAGCAACCTGATCGGTCAGCTCTGCTTAAGCCTCGTTTTCGTCTCGGCATCTCTTGGGAACTTCCGCGACCTGCCCGATCGTTTCCGCCGAGCAGTCACGGAAATTAGGCGCTTCATCTGGAGTAGTACCATCTTTTATTTAGGGTGACTCAAAGAAAAACAATTTAATAGATATAATAAAAATACCTAATCCGCATTGCTATACAATTGGCATAGACATCGTAATCCGTATTATAATTAACGGCTTATCTGAACTAATATATACTTAGAGTCGTAATTTACTGACATTTATCGTACAAGATAAAGCTCTGTAAAACTATATCCTTACGTAAATTATACAACCGACAGAAACATGCATACACTGATATTATAATAAGCATTCGATTATAATTTGAAAATCAACCCAACATTGTTGATTTCTCATGAATACAATTGTAGCATTAAATCAATAAGGGAGTTAGATAACCAGATTTAATATGAACTGGGAATATAACTATTCCATTTATATCCATGTTTCAAATTTTGCTTAGTATGTCATTCAGAAGTACATAATTCCAAGCTTATTCCAGAATTATCGGCGTTTGCCAAATCAATCTCTCAGATTGCAATGAAGTTACTTAGCCAATTAGCAATATGTTCTCAACTACAAAGACAACAACTTATATCTGAGACTCCAATGTTCAAACTGCCCGGCTTAACATTCATCGGTAACATGAATCGGAACAAATACATAGACGACATTACTAAAGCTGCTGCAAAGAACGTGGTCTCCCTCTACCGAGCTAGGAAACTGTTCACATCTGCCAGAATCCTATATCGTTAGAAAACCACTATCTGCCTATGCATGTAGTATTGTTGTCACATCTGAGCTGATGCAACACACACTAGTCCCTCTCTCTCTCTCTTTTAGAGAAGGTAAAAATGTGTCGCTAATATAATAGATCCCCTACTATCTTCCATGCTCCAACCCCTGTCACATCGCTGTAATGTTGTGCTTGTTTTACACGTGCTCTAATGAACTCGATGCTTTGGTGAATCATCGACGTTAATACACTCGATCAAGCTAACTATAAGCTAAATTCGATCAAATCATTGTGGAGGTCCCCAGATGCCGGACAGTGTTCTACGCCAACAGCGTCCTTCCTCATGCAACTTTGTAAGCCCCTCTCTGCTCTTTGTTTCCCCCACTGCACCCACATACAGAAATTTAAAACTAATGCGAACAATTATCCCGCTGCACAGTTCCCAATACAAGATGACCTTCACCCTAATTCTCAGAAGCCCTCACGTTTACAGTGGCAGTCTGCCTTGTTATGTGATGAACTAAGTGCTAAAAAATTAAGGATCCAATCATCTCCTGCCTCAATCGCTAAACACCATATACATTTTTTGTTAGTATACTTTTGAACTAGTTATATAGATTATATATTGTGGTTTTCAATTAGTTAATCTATACATAATAATGATATCATAACTAAGAAAGACCACCATAGCAGCAAGGTACCTACTTACAAATGTGGTGATTGTTTGTGTTTTTAATGTTTTTGAGTTATTCGAGTGGTGTAATGTTTTATAGTTCTCTGGTTCATATTTGAATGTATGTCTTTATTTCATTTGCATTCGTTTTCAACAAGAACACATACAACCTATCTGTATCAGATTAATCTTTGTCTTATAAGCTGGCAATATACGCCTAGGGTATATGCGACATTTCTCGCTGACGAAACATAATTTACAACGCATTAATCATCGCAAAAAGCTAATTTGTTTAATTTTCATTTGTCTATTGTACACGTAACCTCATGTTACTAGTGTACAGACTCTGTAAACAATAACGGAAAACATTACTGCTTCGCGAGTGTTCGCAGTAAAATTCATATAAAATAATTGTTAATGCATTAATTATTGTAAACATTTCTGATGACTTAATAAAAAAAAACACACACAAACCGTTGAGTTTTTATTCAGAGTACAGAGTCTGTTTCCGCATTCGTTTGAGACAGCGTTGGGGTCTAATTGATTACAGTTTCTTCTCGCTTAAACCAAAATCTACACTGGTTTCATAAGCACGTTTTTCACTTACTAACTTTTGCTGGCCGGTAAAGCAATATATATATATATATATATATATATATATATATATATATATATATATATATATATATATATATATATATATATATATATACATATATATATATATATATATACATATATATATATATATATATATATATATATATATACATATATATATATACATATATATATATACATATATATATATACATATATATATATATACATATATATATATACATATCATTATATATACATATATATATCATTATATATATACATATATATATACATATATATATATATACATATATATATACATATATATATACATATATATATATATATATACATATATATATATATATATATATATATATATATATATATATTGATTATATATATATTTATTTACTCCTCTGCAGGAGTTAGGCACAAGGCCAGTTTTTATCTTACTCCCACAAGTAAGATGTGACCACAGCTTGGGTCGAGTAAGTGGGGTTAAAAGCCAGCGCTCGAGAGGTGAGCACTCTGGCCATTTAAAAATTGCCTGGGCAGCCCCGTCGGCATTCCCCGGTAGGGGCGCCTCAAGCAGTAAGCAATAAACTTACTCCTCCCCAAAGAGGGGGGGCGAAGCCTGGGAGGGTGGACCTCCTAGAACTGCGCAGGACAGGCGTGCAGTATCAATCGGAACAGATACTACACTTACTTCCTAGCGTGTGCCAGGTAAGTATATTGATTATATATATATTGAAGGAGAGGGATGGGCTCCGCCTTCCATATGCTGTGCCCTAGACACGGTGATTCTTAACAAATCATCGCCGCTACGGCCATGAGCAGTGTGCGATGTCGGCAACGACACTCGTGCGCGTCCAGGGTATGCGACCTTTACCTTTACCTTTATATATATATATATATATATATATATATATATATATATATATATATATATATAAACTGTGCAAATGAAAATATATAAAAACACCTATATTAATAATGAATTATCCAATGATATTGTTGAGTATTGATTTACTTCTCTCCAAGAGTTAGGCACAAGGCCAGTGTTTATCTTACTCCCACAAGTAAGATGTGCCACAAAGTCGGGTCGGGAAAGTGGGGTTTAAAAATTGCCTGGGAAGCCCCGTGTCATTCCCCGGTAGGGGCGCCTCAGGCAGTAAGCAATAAACTTACTCCTCCCCAAAGAGGGGAGGCGAAGCCTGGGAGGGTAGACCTCCTAGAACTGCACAGGACAGACCTATAGACCGGCGTAAATCAAACCATGATGCCCAAGAAATTACCAGTTTATGGGATGCAGTATCCATTGGAACAGATACTACACTTTGATCTTAGCCAAAAGCCCAAGTGAGTATTGTTGAGTAACAGATAACATTAATGATAACACATTTTAAAATACTACTTCACATAATAATATACAACATCACAACTCAAACCATATTAACCTATAATATTGTAATCAAATCCAACTTTATTTCAGAAAAGAAAGCGATAACACATTGTGCTCTGATACATATCCCGAATTGAAAATTATGATATATTTATATTCGTTATTTACTATAAGGAATTTAAGACCCAACATCCTGTCGTAAAAACAAATCCTCCCTAACCTATAAAATATTAGAACAAATGAATGTTTTTATGAGTTTAAATGCTGTATTTTGAAGTTGTACATCCCATAATAATACTAACGCTAATAGCTACATTGATTTTACAACTACTACCTTCTGCCGCCGCCTCTCAACGCATCTTTAAAACACTAGATCAGCTTACAAAAATCTACAAACAAATAACTGCCCTTAACTTTCGCCTTAGACAAATTTAATAACACAAAAATTATACATTTTGAAACAAATTAAAAAATTAAAAATACGCGGAGCTATCTTTATTAAAACCCAGCAACCTAAAATGAATACTATTACACATAAAAGTAGTAACACCATTTGAAAGTGCTTAACTGTATTCATTTTGATACTGTAACGTTTATTCTGGCGTTCCGGAATTTAAATGGTTAACGTCTTTTCTGAAAGTGTACGAGTTGGTTCTATTGGAGTTTAACTGACTTCACGTGTTCGTTCTCTGCTGCCTATTTTTTAACATAACATAACATATATTTGGGGAAAATGCTTGTGCCTGTAACTCGCATTCCTTTCCCTCTTGTCCACTATACCAGTTTGTGAACAGGTCTGACTGAATATTGTCTGCGAAGCCAATGTTTGTCCAACTTGCACTTAAAGTCATGTATGTCTGGTGCGTCGATGACCCAGTCTGACAGAGAATTCCAATTGTTCACAACCCGTATCCCAAAGGAATACTTTCTGATGTTTAGCCTACTATGCTTCTTTTCCAGTTTCAGGTTGTGACCTCTTGTTCTGGTAATCTTGCTGAGGAGTAAAACTCTCTCCTGGTCCATGTTGTCTTTGCCTGTGAGGATCTTGAACGTCTGGATCATATATTCACGTTTCCCTCTACAGTACATGGACGGGAGCTTCATGTGTCTCAGCCTATCTTCGTATGGGAGGTCCACAAGTGTAAGCATAATTTGGTGTCTCGGCGCTGGACCTTTTCAACCTTGTCAATATTTCCGACAAACTGATGGACTCGGGGTGCATTTCCGTACTCAAGGATGGTCCTCACCATTGATGTGTAGAGCTTTTTGATCACGGTCTTACTCTGCGACCAAACGTTCGTTTTATTGTCCCAAGTGTACCGTTTGCCTTCTTTACCGTTTCATTAACATGGTGATGAAATGACAGTTTGTTGTCTACGTATACACCCAGGTCTTTTTCAATATCTGAAGCTCCAATTTTTTTGAATTTCCTTTATTGCCCTTCAAGAGATATATATTCCTTTAGTTATTATGTCCAAAGTGTTTAACTCGAGGTATTCAATTTTAGCTGCCAATCTACTGACCATCTAGACAGCCTTTCTATGTCATTCTGTAGTGCGGCTCTGTCCTATTCCGTTGTAACCTTGCTATAGATATTTGTGTCATCGGCAAATATGCATGACACACTCTTGATTTCATCTGGCAAGTCGTGAATGAAGATGACAAACAACAACGGTCCAAGGACACTGCCCTAACAGCTAACGTTTTATTTTAACGCAAAACTAGAAAAGACTAAAAATAACTAAAACTAAGCAGTAGAATTCTGCTATTTTGAAAAATATTTGCTTACGTGAAATAATACTGCCCCAATGTATATATATATATATATATATATATATATATATATATATATATATATAGTCTCGGAAGTTTCTCAACCATTAAAACTATATAAAAAAACCAAAAAAACAACAAAAAAAACTTATAGTCTCAAGTCTTCCAGTGGAAAATCACTCATGTAAGTCAATTTATTTTTTACAGTTATTATATTAGTTAGTTTCTAACACTATTTTAAGGGATCATCAGTTGTTTACCATGAAAAACTGTTTCGGGAATTTAAAAACAAGACAGTATTTAATTTCATGGCTTCCCAGCAGAGTTGATCAGACCCCACTTCCCTTAAAAGACAAAAACATAAACGTTCCTTATACTAAATCTACGTTTTGTTCCATATAAATGTTTTGCTAACTTATATTAGTTATTTAAAACATTAAAAAAAAAAAAAAATAAATAAATTTTTACCTGCGCTGTTCGTCTGTCTAATAAAATTTATCCGTTACTCACAAAAATGTTGTTGCATTTTAAAGTGTTTGGACGAATCCATGACACTATTATTTAAGTGATTAATGTATTATTTTTAGTTTTATATTATAAATATAAAAAACATCAACACATCAAAAAATAATAGATAAATAAATAAATATGTATATACATATATATATATATATATATATATATATATATATATATATATATATATATATATATTACATACCCACATACATATATATACCTTTAGTTCCTTCTTTTCTCCCTCGTCCTACTTTGTTGTCCATCTCCCCGTTGTTGTCAACCGCAAATAAATATTAATCTTCCTTGTTCACTATAGTTTTTCTAATCTGCGTTCACAACTGTCGACTTTTTTCTTTTCTCATTGTTTCAAATCTGCGTCTGTAAGTTAACCGTTAATTTGTTCTCTTTTTCTTCTTCTTATTTACCAACTCCCGGTGTTTAAAAATCAGCGTTCATAGTTATGAACGGTTTTCTTCTTCTTCTTCTTTTTTAACATTTCTTTCTTTCTTTCTATTGTATTTTTATTGTTTTTCTTATTATAATAAGCAGATGTGTTATATATACGTTTATTCATATTATATAATTTCTATTTATATATACTATGATTTGTTCTATCAGTTTATTTTGATTAATTTGATAAGATTTAAAAGCATCAGGATGGCGAGTAATTGCCTTATTTAATTGTCCAAATAGTTTATTTTGATCGCCACCTTGGTTAATCATTCTTATTATTAGATCAGAAATTGGGGGCATGAAATCTACTAATTTTAAGGTAACACGAGCAATTCTCAGAAATTCAGACATAATACTCCCGTAAAATATATACACAGGGCTAGTACTATTTTTATATGGCATTCGCACGATACGAAAAGGGAATGAATTTCTTTTATCAAACAGTTTATAGATAAATATTTTATCTTCAATTTTTATATCCAAATCAAGAAAAGTAGCTTGTGTTCCCTTATGTTCACAGTTTAATTTTAACTCTTTAGGATATATTAAATGTTTAGTATTTGCAAACTCTTCGCTATCATTAATGCAAACAAGGTCGTCAATATATCGCCTACATCCATGATAACTATACGCTCTAGATATATCATTTTTTATTAGTGATGACATATATATATATATTCCAGTCTATGTAAATATAGATCTGCCCAAAATGGAGACGGGTCCAAACCCATTGGAATACCTATTGTTTGGAGCAATAATTTATTCCCTATTTGAAAGTAACTCTCTTTTATAAGGTGACTTATAAGCATTATCAGACCAGTTTTGGATACACTCGTCTTACCATTTTTATTTTTACACCAAAAGGCTTTAGATTTTGCAAAGTCTATGTATTTACCTTTTCCTCCTGCAAAAGCTAAATCTACAGTATTACCTAATTCTTTAATAAGTTCTTTATGGGGTATTTTTGTATATAATGTACTAAAATCGTATGTCGAGATTGATTTAGCCTGTTTACGAGAATTAATACGATCTAATTTTTCTTTTACTAGATCGGAATTATTTACCACCCAAAATAGGTTTATATTACTATAGAATTTACTTTTTTTATGGAAATTATTTATTTGGTTTATAATTAATTTAAAGATTTTAGACACAGCCTTACTTAAGGGTTTAGTGATGCACATTTTTGAGGCAACAATGAAACGGGCGCCAACTGGTGTTTTATGCATTTTAGGTATCCAATACATAGATGGAAGTTTTTTGTATTTTTCTTCTAATTTTAATCCTAATTTTTCACAAATAACAGTATTGTTTATAATAATTTTATCGCTTTTATTATTACTTAATTTATAAGTATCTGAAACTTCACCTATTATTCCTACTTCTAGCAATAAGCGTTGTATATAATACTTTTTACAGATAAAAGCTATGTTATTTGTCGCCTTATCAATAGGAACTATTACAAACCTATTTTGAAGCATTTCAAGCTCCGTCGTTATTTGTGGATTTCTAAGGTAGGGATTCGTTCTTTTAGGGTGTTTAAATTCTTTTAAACGTTCTACTTTTTTATTTACGAATCTAAGTACATTATTTTTCCATGCGTCAAATGTAGAGTGTAATAGTTTATGTTTTTTAGACATGGATGCAGTGAAATTATCTAACGCTTTATTTATTTCCTTAACACATTTCGCATAATTTAAACATTTATGTTCTCTATAGTTTGGGCCTTTACTTAAGAGTTTTCTTAATTTAGAATTTTTAACTATCGCTAGATTACCGGTAATTATATGCCCTATGTCAGTATTACATAAAGGGGAGGATTCACATTCACATGATGGTATATACATTTCATCATTATCATTAATATTTAAATTATCTACAGTTTGTTTATAGTTAAAAACCTTATTCCGGATAGTTTGCCCTAGTTTATATGTTACTATTGGTTTCTGTTCCTCTTTTTTAAGTTTATTGGGCAGTGACTGAATGATTTCTGGATTATTAAATATTTTAGGCAGATTTATAACATCAAATCCTTTATTTTCATATAGGACTACACAAACATTTCGAGGTTTATTTTTTATACCCTCAGCAGGTGGCTTGTATAATTTTGTATCGATTATATCCATGATATACTCATACCATTGAGGAAGTTCTTCTATCCTATATATCATATCCGGGTTTAATAATATCTTAGATGCTATGTCTTTTAATACCTTTTTCTTGGTTTTATTAAGAAGTTTTCTAATGTAATTAAAAGACTCGGAAATATTATTCATGATAATCTCTTTAGTTTTCTTAAAACATTCTTCGCATGAAACGGCAGATTCTCTATTGTTCCTATTTACATGTGTTCTATCTCTAGTACCGTAGCGAGGCAAAGCTGGATACAATCGCCCTACATTTTCTGATTCGTCTTGTAAATTAAATTAAATTTCTTTAAAGTGGTTTACTACATGGACACAGCCTTTATTACTAGTTCTATGCAAATTCATCCGTCTATTTAAAGGTAGTACTGTTTCGCCTACATATTGTAAATTACAATTTTTACAAGATAATATATATATATATACATATACATATATATATATATATATATATATATACATATATATATATATATACATATATATATACATATATATATATACATATATATATACATATATATACATATATATATATACATATATATATATATATATATATATATATATATATATATATATATTGTGTGTATTTAGGCAGCAAGTTTTCATTTAGGCACACGTTGTTGAATAGCACGGAGTGTTTCTGTTTTGTGATCCTTTTTTAAATTTTTTCCATCTTCCGAATGGTCAACTTCGTACCTCGATCAAACTGGTGTATGAAGTTTCCGTAGTTTTGTTGCTCCATCTTCCTTGCGAGTACTTTCGATTTGATATCCTCAAATCATCTTCAGGCGGGTTTGGTGTGAAAAAAGAATATGTATTTATAGAATGTAAAGAGAGGAAAAGAGTATGTTTTTACTTTTTATTTTATTTATTTATTCTATTTATCCATTTATTTTTTATTTTTATTAATTTATTTATTCATATTTATTTTTTATTTCATTTTTATTTTTTAATTCATACAAGTGAAAGAAAGGAGCGTCTAAAGTATTGAAAAGTTACAAGGGCGTGATTATGTTCGAAGGGGTGTGAAGTTAGAGTTTGATTTCTTAAGCGCAAAAGAAAAAAAAAATTCGACAATGTTTTAAGAGCGTGTAAAATTCAAACGTGTAGTTGTTTAATTATTAGGAATTTAATAACTTTGATTACTAAGCTAGACCCTTCAAAATGTTGTGACTAGTCTCATAAACAATGTTATTGATTGTAGGGCGTTTCGTTTTTATGTAAAGGGCCTCAAGAATCTTCAGCTTTTTAATGTTGTTATCGTGGTGTAATATAGTTGTATTATTGACTAAGATTCTCTGTATTGAGAAGGGAGACAGTCATGCTTTTTTAAGTGTTGGCAAATAGAGCTAGTTTCGGAAAGATGTAAGGTGAGTCTTCGGGACAATGTTGTAGTAGTTAAACCAATGTAAGACCTAGTTTTATCATTGTTGTTGTCGGAGATGCACTCTCCCATTGGGCATTTAAACTGGTATATCACATTGGAAAGACAGGAAATACCAGTTTGATCGAGGTACGAAGTTGACCATTCGGAAGATGGAAAGAATTTAAAAAAAGATCACAAAGCAGAAACACTCCGTGCTATTCAACAACGTTTGCCTAAATATATATATATATATAGATATATATATATATATATATATATATATATATATATATATATATATATTCACACATGTAATCCACTTGTTGATGTGCTTTAAAAAGCCGAAGGGTCAAAATAAATAATCGCACCGGTGTCTATGTGATTCTGTTGTGTTCTTTAATTTTATTCTTGCTCATTTTATTACATTGAGCTCTCTTACTCGTATTTCCTTCTGGAATTTATTTCACTCTAACACACACTATATATATATATATATATATATATATATATATATATATATATATATATATATATATATATATATATATATATGTATATACAGGGCGTTTCAAAAGTCTTGGGAATATTACAAATGCGTATATCTCATGAACTATTCCAGGTAGAAAATGAAACTGGTGCCATTTTAAAGCTTGCTTGATCAAGTTTTTGGTCATACTAATGATTTTCGTGTTATCTTTCCATGTGCAGTAATGGCGTTCTCTAAACAAGACAAGGCATTTTGCGTCCTCCAATTTGCAAAGACTGAATCGTGGACATGTGTTCAGCGTGCATTTCGCAGGAAATTTAAAAAAGAAGCCCCTGAAAGGAAATCCATTCTCAGATGGCATGCTAAATTTGTGAAAGATGGGTGTTTGTGCCCAAGTAAGCGAACAGGTCGCCCTTCAACTTCAGAAGATGCAGTTGAACAAGTTCGGACAGCCTTTCAGCGGAGCCATCGTAAATCAGTGAGAAGAGCCAGCAGAGAACTTCAGCTTGCTCAAGCAACTGTCTGGCGTGTCTTAAGGAAACGACTGCAAATGGTATCTTACAAGCTCAAGTTGGTCCAAAAGTTGAAGGACACTGATAAGCCACTTCGCCGTGACTTTTGCATTGCAATGCAAGAGAAGTTGGAAGATAACGGCTTTGATGACCGGCTTGTTTTTAGCGATGAGGCGACCTTCCATCTGAATGGCAAAGTTAACAAGCATAACACTCGCATATGGGGTACTGAGAATCCTCATGAACTTCTTGAGCACGAGCGAGATTCACCAAAAGTGAACGTGTTTTGTGCAATTTCCAAGAAAGGTGTCTATGGACCGTTCTTCTTTGTAGAGGCAACTATCACTGGTGAATCCTATCTCAACATGCTGGAAGACTGGTTCATAACTTCCAACCTCTGTATATCTCACTTATCTCTTTGAAATCCAACTTCAAAGTGAACGTCCAAAACAACAAATCAACCCTCTTTTATCTCCAACCAGGAGCATCTCATTTACATATCAGGTGGTCACATTGCAGGCATATAAAGAGACAAGGCAGCCATTTTTGTTTCTTTCTTCTTCATTCATTTACTTCCACGACCGACCCATTGAACTATGCACACATGCTAGTTAGGTAAGTCCCGCGTTTCCCTACACTCCCCCCTGATCTCATGATCACACACAGGGCAGGGGTGTGGCCGTCGTTGTCGAGTACTTCTTCGAAGAATCGGGGGCAGCACTTCCTCATTGCCATCTTCCTCATTACCACCGTTATTGCCACCAATCTGTTCCATTATCTCCTCTCGTGGTTCCCTATGCGGTGTTTCACAATCAGGGCATGGGGACAGTATCCGTCTTTGTCGGGTACTCCTTCGAAGAATCGGGGGCAGCACTTCCTCATTGCCATCTTCCTCATTACCACCGTTATTGCCACCAATCTGTGCCATTATCTCCTCTCGTGGTTCCCTATGCGGTGTTTCACAATCAGGGCATGGGGGCAGTATCCGTCTTTGTCGGGTACTCCTTCGAAGAACCGGAGGCATCACTTCCTCGGTCCCATCTTCCTCAGTATGTTCCATCATTCCCTCATCTGGTTCTGTAGGTAGTGTTTCTACGCTCACCGGTAGGGGTAGTAGGCAGTCAGGATCATCCCTGAACTGTATGTGATCTTCCTCGTTATCCTCAGAATCAGGAGAGGTATAACAGGGGCGGATATCTTTTACATGCCGTGGTACACCATCAATCAACATGGTCTGAGGACTTATGATTTTATCTATTTTTCCTCTGCAAAATTTTTCAGTGCACCTAGCATTTGGGGGTTTCACCCAAACACTGTCTCCCACTTGATATGGTGTATTGACACCGCCAACCTCTGATGGCGTGACATCAATACCTTTTATACGTTGTTCATAGCGGTAAATCCCATTAGCTGGGGCAGTTTCTGGTGTTGCATCGTCCTTTGGAGTCATATTATACCAGTACACCGCTTCTGGAATAGAACACTGTGTCCTGGCCGCAATTCTTTTAATGGTGCGGTGACACCGCTCCGCTGTACCGTTACCTTCGGGAAAATATGCGCATCGGTAACGCATTCTAATCCCCCATTCCTGCGTGAATTTCTGAAATTCTTGACATCGAAATGTAGTGGCGTTATCAGTCAGAATTTCAAGCGGGGCACCACGTTAAAAAAAGACAGCTCTCAACTGTCGTATAATGCTAAATGCATCCTGTCGTGTCAACAGGCGCCATATTGTGAAACGTGTTGGTCCACAATCTGTCATGGTCAAAAAGTGCTTGCCCTCATAATGCGTTATGTCCATTCCTACTCGATACCAGTTGTCCTCCACCTCAAGCTTTCCTTTTTGCCATTGGGATGGTGCCGGATCAATTCGCTGACACTCTTCACACGAGCGTATAGCTGCCTTGATTGATGCTCTTGTAGCTGAAGGACACACTCTTCGGACAAAATATGTTGTCCTCCGAATTCCGGGATGTCCACTCTGCTGATGTATCGTACGGATCTGGTCAGGTGTCAATTGATCTGTTACGGTCGCGCATGTCTGTTGTGGAAGATCAGATCCCTGCCTCATTACATCAATCCACCTCTTTGGTACTCTCGTCAGGCTATCAGCCAAATTCTGCATTGACAAAACTAAAGTGATGTCCACCTTCAAGCTGTATTCGTCAACTAGACGCTTTATTATTTCCAGTCTCCTACGTACTAACATCTCACTTGCCGCTCTAGTCTTAACCCGGGCCTTCCCAGTTAAGGTGTCGGTCAACCAGTGGTAAACACACAATGAGTCAGTGTGAAGATGCACAACCTTGGCCTGCCATTGCAATGAAAGATTAAGCCCTTTTAACGTGGCATCAAGCTCTGCCAAATTTATATGCTGGGCATCATTTTTCGGACGAAGCCAGCACGCATCTTCCACGACAGCTCCTAATTGTTCCAACACGACACCTGTAGCCAGTGAACTTGCGTCAACCCATGCATTCACTTCGTTTCCAGATACTTGCCACTCACCCTGGGCAGGATCGTTCCTATGTACTCTGGACAACGTTTCAGCCATCATTTGCCGGAGAGCATTATCATCCACCATGTCATCCCATCCTGTGGTTACTGCAGTTACTCGTCGTTTTAACACTCCTGTTTCCGATCGGAGCCATCCACAAACAGGTAGATGTCCTACTAATTTACCGCAAATAGAAAACACAATGCGTCTTGTCAATACACTGGGTAACTCTGGAATTGCGCTCCCTCGCTTCCATCGCAAAGTATTGCCCTTCTCATAGACCTCTAGCCCTAACACGGGCGCCCCATCCTTTAGGCGCTTAGGGTCTTTGCTTATTAACCCAAACGATTCCAGTTTTGTTCGAACCACATCGGCAGACATTATATCCTCATCAATGTAAATGTCATCAATATAAGCTGAAGCAGCTTTTGCTGTGGTCTCATCCTGCATCAAAACAGTTTTAATAATAGCTTATAACTTCCAACCTCTGTATATCTCAGTTATCTCTTTGAAATCCATCTTCAAAGTGAACGTCCAAAACAACAAATCAACCCTCTTTTATCTCCAACCAGGAGCATCTCATTTACATATCAGGTGGTCACATTGCAGGCATATAAAGAGACAAGGCAGCCATTTTTGTTTCTTTCTTCTTCATTCATTTACTTCCACGACCGACCCATTGAACTATGCACACATGCTAGTTAGGTAAGTCCCGCGTTTCCCTAATGGCTCAGTTGGAACAAGCAGAATCTGATGACTTCATTTTTCAACAAGATGGTGCACCACCACAATGGAGTCTTAGAGTAAGGCAGTTTCTTAACACAAGGCTGCCTGGTAGATGGATTGGGAGATCTGGGCAAGGTGATGACGTTCTCATGCCCTGGCCTCCTAGGTCTCCAGATCTTACCCCGTGTGACTTTTTCCTTTGGGGCTTTGTCAAGCAACAAGTCTATGTGCCGCCCCTTCCAAGAGATATTGACGAACTAAGTACTAATGAGATAAAATATATTGGGAATTATTCTTGGTAAGGATCGTATATAAGTTTATAAACTTATATACGATCCTTACCAAGAATAATTCCCAATATATTTTAACTCATTAGTACCTAGAACTAACCTACTAATATTACTGCCAATAATCCATATATGAATCTTACTAAAAATAAAGACAATTACCATTATGTTTTATTAATTAACTGATAAATATTATTTAAAATACATTTAACTATCCATCAAAATAATCAAAATTAAATGCCAATTGATCAAAATATAACAACATAATTTATTAACAATAAGGCCATAAATCCATCAATGAGTTTAAACTCAAATATCCCCGTAAGCTGGGTGTCATGTAATTGTTATATGTCTGCATTGACAGGAAGCAGACACGACAAATTTGAAACCCCCCCTCCCCCTCTTTCTTCATCTTCTCTTTCGCTCTTGTTTAATCTCCCCCCGACCCCCCTCTTTATCCAGCCCAGCGCTGAATAAAAATAAATATGAATTTAACTCAGAACCATTCCCGCAACAAATCCCAAATGGCTATAGACATCCACCCCTAACACCCCTCAACCCCTTTCTCTTTCTTTTTCTTCCAACCCCCCCCCCACCCTAACTAAGCGTCGGATAAAAATACAAAATAAAAATATAAATAGCTGTAAATTAAACTTTTCTGACAGCAATTGTATCTCTTTCCCCTTCTCTTTTCTTTTTCTTTTCCTCGCCCCCCCTTTCTACCCCAGCTCAGCGTTGGATATATATATATAAAATATATAAAAGATAAAAATAAGAAAATAGTAATTTCTAACGGCAATCATATTTTAAAATCGGTCACATGACTTTTATTTCTTTCTCCTCTTCTTTTTTGCTTGACTTCATTCTCCCTGGAATTCAGCAACCAGTTGAATCAAAAAACAATTTTCTGCCTGATGAGACCTCAGCTCTTGAGAGCTGTAGATCGATAACATCGACATGCCAGTGTAGCAGACCTTGTACATGTTTGAATAAAAGCATTCACAATACAGCTCTATATTTTTATTGAGCACTCTTTTATAAACCCGGTTTGATTCTCTTTGGATTTCTACCCTGTGGATTTTTACCCTACCTGGATTACTATATATATATATATATATATATATATATATGTATATATATTAAGGCATGTGTGATTGAAGACGACAGAAATCTTCTGTTTAGTGATTCCTTTTTTTTATTTTTTCCATCCGTCGAATGATCTTTTTGACGTGTAGATGGAATGAAATGATGAAGGATCCATGTGTTGGACTAACGTTTTCGATTCTCTCCGGAATCATCTTCAGGTCTTTAATGGCTAAAATGAATACAAAGCGAGTGAAAGAATGGAATTTCTTAAAAAATACGCCGGCAAACCGTTAGCGTAAAATACGGACGTCTACATTTTAAAATGTGACTATTGAAACAGTTCTTCGTTTATTTATTAATTTTATTTATTATTCTTCTTATTATTTTTAATATAAAATAGTGGCTGATTTAATTTTGTCTCGTCTAATAATTATGGAGAAGGAAAATGGGGGAGATAGGCAGTAAGTAATTTTAATAAGATGTCCCTATTTTTTTAATTGAATTAGGCGACACCGGTTGATATCACTAAATTAGGCTAAGCATATTAAAATAGTTTTACTTGTCTCGTATGTAATGTTATTGATTTTAGGTTGCTGCTTTTTATGTATACGGCTTCAAATATTTTTAATTTTTTAAAATTAGTATCGGAATGTATTATTTTTGTGTTCATTACTAATATATGTCTCAACTCAGGTGTAGGGCAGTTGTGCGTTTGTAGGTGTTTGTATATTGAACTAGTGTTTGCGAGGTGCATAGTGAGGCGGCGGGATAGAGCAGTTGTTGTAAAACCAATGTAGCTATTATTATTTTGGGAGGTACATCCTCCTAAAGGGCATTTACATGTATAAACTACATTGGTTCTTTCTAATGTTTTGGGGGTTAGAGAGGGGTTGTTTTTTTACTACAAGGTTTTGCGTTGTGAATCTTTTATAATAAATAATTAATTTAATTTTGTTTTCTTTATCTGTTGGAGATATATATCGATGTGAAATATTCTTTATAGCTTTTTCTTCTAGTTTGAAATTTAGCTGCATTTGGTTGCGGTAATATATGTTGATGTAATTGGAGTTGTTATGTTGTATATTATTATTTATATTAGTGTTTGTAAGTTTTTTATCATTGATTTAATTAGTTCGTCGACGAGGTAGTTGTGAAATTCATTGTTAATTAATACTTGTTTTATATTTTTAGTTCGATGAATAGTGTTTTTTTAGAGGAGGAACTCAATTTTGCTCGGTTTAGTAATTTTTTATGATAGCTATTTTATAACGGTGGGGGCATTCACTCTTGAAATTAAATAGGCTGGAGTTTTTGCTAGTTGGTTTTTTATAGGTAGAGGTGTTAAAAGTATTGTTAGAAGTGTCAATTAGTACATCTAGGAATGGGATTTTATTATTAGTGTTTAATTATATAGTGAATTTAAGGACATAGTTTTTTTGAAATAGGTCTTTAAGTTTATTAATTTGTTTAGTGTTATTGGCTAGAATTAGTATATCGTCAACATATCTAACGTAAGTAGGAGGTTTTTCAATTGTGTTGAATGTTAGGTGTTCAAGGTTGGACATGTAAAATTCACTAAAAGTCGGGCCGAGAACCGAACCCATAGATACCCCGTCAATTTGCGTATATATGTTTCCCATATGGTCGTAAAAAGGTACTTCAGTGGTGCAAATTGTTAGTAGCTTTTTAAGAATTGTTTTATTTATTTTAAGTCGAGGGAGAGATGAGTTATTATATATATTATTTATGATTATATCTATTGTTTCTTTTACAGGTACGTTAGTAAATAGACTTTCTACGTCTAGAGAGGCAATGGTTTTATTCTCAGGTATTTTGCTGTGTAAGATTTGTAACAGTTGTTGTGTGGACTTAACGCTGTATTTGCTAGGAATATATGGGCTGATAAGTTCATTTAGGGTCTTTGTTAGGGAGTATATAGGGGTAGTGATTTGGGATATGATAGGGCGGAGTGGGGAATTTTGTTTGTGTATTTTTACGGTTCCGTATAGATATCCGGGTTTATAATCTCCGATTATTTTAGGGAGTTGATAATTACCTATTTGGGCATTGTTGGCAGTGATGAGTTTGTTAACTTGTGTTTTTAATGCATTGGTAGGATTTTTGTTAATTTTCTTAAATTTAGTGTGTTCATCGAGAATTGTTTGGATTTTAGTATGATAGTCAGATTTATTTAATATTACGAATATATTTGTTTTGTCAGCTTTTTTATAATGATGTTAGGGTGATTACGTAGTTCGTTGGCAGCTTGTTTAAGATTATGAGTTAATATTGAGTTTGATTGTTTTTTATCTAGTCGAATTTTTATAGATTCTGCTTTTAGAAGGTCACGTAAACCGGGATGTAATATCATTTTATTGTCTGTTTCTAGTTTGGTTAAGTTTTCATATAATAGTTCTATTTCAGCTTTTTTGTTTTGATAGTTGAATCGATTAAAGAGGTGGCAGTTGGGTCCAAGGTTTAGAAATTCTTTTTGATGGTCTGTAAGTTCGTGGTCAGATAGATTAATGTAGTGCTGCGTGTGGTTGGGTAGTAAGATGGATCCTTGGTATAATGTGTTTAATTTCTTTTGGAGAGTAATCCGGAGAACGTGTTCGTAATTTGTGATGATATCGGCAAGTCGTCGTTTGAGTTCCATGTATTGCTCGTTGGTGATGTGGTCCTTCAGTTGGCTTTCAAGTTCATGTAGTTCACCATTATGTTTGAGAATTAATTCTTCGGCGATGGTAATTTGCCTTTTAATTAAATTAACTCTAAACTCCCAGGTAGTGGCGTCGTCATTTGCTACAGGGTCATGCAGTTTAAATTCTGTGCATTTAGGCAACATTTTTTCATTAAGGCATGTGTGATTGAAGACGACAGAAATCTTCTGTTTAGTGATTCCTTTTTTTATTTTTTCCATTCGTCGAATGATCTTTTCGACGTGTAGATGGAATGAATATATATATAAATATATATATACATATATATATATATATATAGTGTGTAGATTTCAATTTTGTGTTGAGAATCTGAATAACAGAGCTCAATGTAATTTAAACAGAGCAAAACAGAATTATAAAAAGAAAAACTATACGCACATTAAGGTTGTACACATTATAACTTATTTCGACCCCTTTAATTAGGTCTCCTCAGATGTATGAACAACCACGTCAAAAAACCAATATTTATTTGTAAAAAATACAAAATTTGGCACAAGGCCTACAAGGGGGGTGGGGAAAATGTTGACCTAACTAACATTCTTAACTTAACTAGTCACAATCACCATAACAAATTTACTCCATGATATACCTACTTAAAACCCAAAAATGACAATATATACATGTAATTGGGAGTGGGGGAACAAGAATTATATATATATATACAATGAAATAATAAATAAAATTAAGTGTTAGTATAAGAACCTCCCACTAAAGAAATGTGGCCGATAAGTAGTTTTGCCAGTCGAAAAAAGGCGATGCAGGTCACGAAAGTTTTATTCTCACACCTCCTTCGAAAATTACGAAAGGAGACCTGCATCTCTGACAAAACAACAGATCAGTCACCTAATAGGGGTCGGGAATGGGAATTATAAAATAAAAGTCGGCATAAAAAAAAAAAATAAATAAAAAAAAAAAAAAAAAAAGGTGGGGGAGAGGACGAAAAAAAAGGGGGACCTATGACAACTTACATACCTCTAGCTAAGCTAAAAAAGGGGAAGAAAAACAAAACATAACCTAAACTTGCCTAACCGGGTCAAATAAAAGGGTCAGTGTTCGGTTCGGCCACCCAATATTCTGTCTAAGGCACGTCCAAGTACCACTCAAAATTAGCTCCATTCAAACGACACAAACGCGCAACTTTCACCCACCTTTTGTTGAAATCTGCCGGAGGGAGTTTCACCTTCTCCAGCCTGACACGCATTTTCAAGCGAGACTGGAAAATGAGGACAAGCTGGGGAGCAGTGAAGGTCTCTTCCCCGTAGACTTCCTTCTGTCGTGTCGACCAAATCACTCGTCTCATGACTGCTAGTAAGCAAAGAAACACATAATGCTCCTCCCACTTCATGATTGGTGCCCAATTGCAGCATGTCGAAAAAGACTCCAAAACGAAGAACTGTCCGTTCAACATGCGAACCGTGTAGCCTTCAACTAACTCACACAGCGGGCGAACGATGGGGCAATGAAAGAAAACATGACTGGTCGTTTCCTCCCAGTCGCCGCATCGAACACAACTTGGTGTCTCTACTAATCCCGCTGCGTAAAGCTTTTTGCCGACCCAGAGTGCATTTCGTATTATCAGCCAGGTGAGTGATGCCTCGTAATTATCGAAGCATTTCAACCCAGGCGCCCAAGGCCAGATCAAGCGAAGTTCTCCCTTCGTAAGACCGAGCTCCTCAGTAATATCGTCACGAACAGATCCCCTCACCATAACCCGATATAGTGCTTTACGAGACAACACTCGGGTGTCAGAGAGGCTTTCTGACACCCTTAGAAGGTACTTCAAGGACTGTCGACACTCGCGATAACAGGAGCACTCGCGTCGAGGTAAACGAAATGCCTCACCCCCATGCAAGTGCACACTTTTCAAAGCCGGAAAGGCTTTCTTGGTGTCTTCCTTCCAGAATTCACCGTTTCCCTCACAAGGTGTACACATTCGGTCTAGGTAGTGTAAGCGAAGCGTATATTGACGAATCTCAACGCTTGGCATACCTAGACCGCCTTCAGACGGATGCAAGTAGCAGATCTCCCGGCGAACCATGGGCTGCTTTCCGCGCCACAAAAACGCGAAAAAAGCCTTCACTAGTTCAACTAGTGTGATCGCCGGCAGAGGGAGCACAGAAAGACGGTAGAGGATGAGAGGATAAATGTGAGAGTTACACACCTCCGCTCTTCCTTTTAAAGTAAGATTTCTCAAAGACCACAGACGGGCTGCAGCCTTAACCGCTTTCAACACTTCCGACCAATTTTTCTCCAACTGGAGATCAGGACCAAACCAGACGCCGAGTATCTTGCAAGGCCCATCCGTCCAGCCAAAGGGCCCCTGAAGGGGAACACCCCTCCAGGCACCAATGCGTAAGCCAACAGACTTATCGCAGTTGATTTTGGCCCCTGTCACTTGTTCATACCGTCTTATTTCCATGTCGACGACCCTAATCTCAGCACTGCTCGTTACAAGCACAGTGACGTCGTCGGCATAGGCGGAGTACTTAATCATGGGGCAAGCACCAGACAAAGTAATCCCACGAAGGACCGGATTCACCCTAAGCCTGCGAAGGAAAGGCTCCAACGCAAGCACATAAAGCATCGGTGAAAGCGGACATCCTTGACGAATAGATCTGGACAAATCGAAAGGCTTTGACCTCATTCCATTCACTTCAACCAACGCACCGGGGTTTGCATAAAAGAGGCGAATCCAGGAGCGGAAATGGGGACCAAATCCAGCCGAAGACAAGACAGCCTCCAAGTAACGATGATCGACCCTATCGAATGCTTTGGACTGATCTAAATTGATCAGCGCGGCCTCAGTGTCGACTTTCTCTATGATCAAGCGTATCATGTGCAAATTATCTTGAATAGTCCGGCCCTTAACAGAACAAGTCTGTTCGGGACTTATTAGACGAAACAAGACAACCTGCAGACGATTAGCCAAGATCTTGGCCAAAATCTTTAACTCTGTATTTAACATTGTTAAGGGCCGGAAATTACCTATACCATCCCCACCACTCTTGTCCTTGCGTTGCAATTTGATGATACCCCTGGTAAAGTACTGGGGGATAGACCCGTTCCTAAACCAGGAGTTAAACAACACAGCAAGCAGGGGGACAAAAATGGGCGACAACCTCAAATACAGTTCGTAAGGAAGACCATCGATACCCGGAGACTTATCAAGGCCAACCTGCCTTAGGGCCTCCAGGACTTCATCCTCATTTATACACCCTTCGCACCTAGCTGCATCGGTCGCCTCGAGACGAGAAAAGTCAGCTAAATAGGCGTCGAACTGAGCCATTGTCAGACCGGGCTCCTTGGTAAAGAGATCCTGCAAAATAAGAGCGAAAACCCTCCAACATCCCGTCGTTTGTAGTCACGAGACGCCCATCCGATAATGTGACACTGGCGATGTGTCGATCAGTAGACCGTCGACGTTCCTCCGCACGCAGTGACGCGGCCATGTTTGTCGCCTCGTGCGGCACTCTTTTTAACCTAGACCTAACTATCAATCCCTGATCTGCCTTGTTATCCAAGGAGTTCAGTTCCGTTTTAGCTACAGTAAAGGTAACGCTATCCCCCGCTTCCGCCGCCCGACTTAAACTAGTTTCTAGTGCCACTTTCGTTGCCCTAGATCTAAGGTTGAGTCGACGACTATAATCGGCAACGAAGGACCTAATAACGTTCTTAAGGTGACCCCACCACTTATTCCCAATGATAGCACCCGTCAATTCCCTCTGTAATGTTAGTAAAAGCTGTTCCCGGAAGTCCTTCAAATCGAACAACGATGTGTTGAACTTCCAGTAACCAGCCAATCTAGGCTTAGGACTATCTTAGTTTACCCGCACCCGGACAAGCCTATGATCCGAGTAAACTATATTATGAAAACTTGGACAATCTAAAAGCCCTAAATCGACTCTCCTAATTAAGAACCGATCAAGGTAACTCGAAAGTTGCCCTAAATCGGAGCCGCGACTAGCAGTCCAAGTCCATACTACTTCACGGGGTTTCTCATTTCGGAATTTATCGACAAGATCGAACTTATCGACAAAGTCCCGAAATGCCTTAACATCCCCGTTGCTGTTAGTTCCCCTAGGTTTTCCCAAGCGATCTAAATCGGGATCCAAGACCGCGTTCCAGTCTCCCGCTAGAATTATCCGACGCGACGTATCCATAAAGGGCTCGATCCGCCGAAAAAAAGGAACCCGCTCAGAACTGGCGTTGGGCGCATAAACCCCAATAAGCCGAAAAGCCACATCCTTTACGGTAACATCAAGAACGCACAGCCTTCCCTCAGGATCTGCATAGATTGGGTCACACGTCGCATTCAGTGTGCGCTTAACTAGCCAGGAAACCCCTCTTGAGCGAGTATCAAAGTACGCTGAATAGAGCTGAAAGTCTCTAGTCAGCGCACCCTGATAATCACTGGGAATGAAGTGGGTCTCCTGCAAACAACATACATCCACGCCGAGTCGCTGAAGGTCACGTACTACTCGAAGTTTACGAGCGGTGTCCCTCAACCCTCGGCCATTTAGGCTTGCTAATCTGAGTGCCATTCTAGTGCTCTTAGAGTTGGGAACCCGAAACGAACATTGATGCATTTAAGACACCGACAGATGACCCCAGAGAACCTTGTCCCAATTCATTTGAGACGAGACCGTCCGGGGCCACACCGCCAATGTCTAAGGGGAAAGTTAGTTTTAATGCCCTGTAGAGTGTAGGATTGATACGTATAGGGACCCTCCCAACACAAGATTTTTGCAGTAATACTAATTCTTCATCGTTAAAGAAAGCGAGAGGAGGCGATATATTAAAGGCGTTATTCGCTTCCTCCATCATATTCCAAACCCCTTTAGCTTTGTCTCTTGATCTAACCACAGATAAAAGTCTTTTTGCATCCAAGAAATTTTCCGGGTTGGTAATGTCTTTTTTGTGTACCATCTTCAGTGTAGCTAGGTTTCGGTAGTTCTTCTTATGATGGTTTATCATAAGATTTTCAGTTTCAGGAGTTACTTTACAGACATCCTTGCCTGTGTAGAAAGGGGTCTTCTTTTTCCGGGCCTCAAGCGAGGGACTTCGATGGCGTTTCTGGGATGTGGAGGGGGCGGTGGGTGAGGCAGGAGGCGGCATATCGGTCTTCATTGGAGAGTGGGGCGGTGTACTTTTAGGGGTGTTGCACGGGGAACAGAAAGGAGATGGATTGGGGGTAACGGGCTTATCTTTTGATAAGGGGGTCAAATTAGATTCCCTTACTGGTGGGGATGACTTTAATGGTGGGGGTGCACCTTTGGCTGGAGAGCGACGTTCTTTGGCCGGGGAAGTAATTTTATTTGACTTGACCATTTTTTTTTCCTCGATTTTTTTTTCTTTTTTTTTTTCAGTATTACGTTCCTCGTCGAGAGTCTTTTTCAGATCTAATATTTCTTTATATTTCTCTCCACCTGGATCATTTCTGGTTTCTATTTCCAGTTGTTCCTCTTCGGTCATCACTTGAGCGTATGACTTCGGCGATTTTTTTCCCGTCACAATATTCCAAACGACTTTCTTTTTGGGAGATTCATTTTCGGTGTTGCATAAGTCCTCGAATTCCTCCGGGGTTACAGTTTCAGTTGTTGGCTTTGAGGAGGGAGTCTTCTTTTCCGCTGCAACTTTCGGGGTCAAGTGTTCTAGCACTCTGTACTTGGGGGTAGGCTGGGCCGGTTTAATCCTTGTGGGACAAGTAAATGTTAAGTGCCCAACCTCATTGCATATCCAACAAGCTGGACGCCTTCCAGCCACCACCACGGGCAATTTTTCCCCATTCGCCTCGATATAGTACGGCACTTTTTTAAACGCCGATTCGTTCAGCCAAACGTCAAACGACCACGTTCCATTGAACTTATCAACCGTAATGGCGGTTATATCTCCAAACTTCAGCAAGAAGGCGCCCAAATACTCGCCAGGGTCCACAGCCGGTACTTCAAAGACGGAGATGGTTGTTCTCCTTCGACCCATGTATTCCATTCGCAGAATGTAGTCTTTAGTGATTATTTCTTTCTTCGAGAGTTCAATACATTCTTCCTCGGTCTTAAAAAGACTATTCCAGGTGTTATAGCCCTTGCACTTCACGATTCTCTCTGCACGTACTCCAGTCGTTGCAATAAGTTTTGCGACTGTATCCTTGGTTGATCTTATCAATTTTTTAGACTTCCGATCTACCACAAACATTAGGATGGTTTTTTTAGCAAACTCTTCCAACCTTGGTAGTTGGATAATAAATCCCGTCTCTGTAATGAATTCAGTACAGTCCTTAGCTTTCGCCACAAATTCATCAACGTCAATCTGTAGAGCCGGTGGCCTACACCATTCAGACTTTTCGGAAGGCTGAGATGGCTTCTCAACCACTTCAGAGGTCTCCGAAGGCGCACAGCTGGCAGTCGCCATGGCCGGAGAACGGTAAAAAAAAAATAAACAAACTCCAAATAAATAAAAATATAAGGAGTAACAAAAAGCAAGCAACAAATTTAACAATTAACAATAGTAACAATAAATAACGATAATAACTATAATCACAGACTTACTGGCAGAGAAAAATAACAGAGAGCTTTGTTGCTTACCACGTCAAAAAAAACAATATTTATTTGTAAAAAATACAAAATTTGGCACAAGGCCTACAAGGGGGGTGGGGAAAATGTTGACCTAACTAACATTCTTAACTTAACTAGTCACAATCACCATAACAAATTTACTCCATGATATACCTACTTAAAACCCAAAAATGACAATATATACATGTAATTGGGAGTGGGGGAACAAGAATGATAAATATATATACAATGAAATAATAAATAAAATTAAGTGTTAGTATAAGAACCTCCCACTAAAGAAATGTGGCCGATAAGTAGTTTTGCCAGTCGAAAAAAGGCGATGCAGGTCACGAAAGTTTTATTCTCACACCTCCTTCGAAAATTACGAAAGGAGCCATGCATCTTTGACAAAACAACAGATCAGTCACCTAATAGGGGTCGGGAATGGGAATTATAAAATAAAAGTCGGCATAAAAAAAAAAAATAAATAAAAAAAAAAAAAAAAAAAAGGTGGGGGAGAGGACGAAAAAAAAGGGGGACCTATGACAACTTACATACCTCTAGCTAAGCTAAAAAAGGGGAAGAAAAACAAAACATAACCTAAACTTGCCTAACCGGGTCAAATAAAAGGGTCAGTGTTCGGTTCGGCCACCCAATATTCTGTCTAAGGCACGTCCAAGTACCACTCAAAATTAGCTCCATTCAAACGACACAAACGCGCAACTTTCACCCACCTTTTGTTGAAGTCTGCCGGAGGGAGTTTCACCTTCTCCAGCCTGACACGCATTTTCAAGCGAGACTGGAAAATGAGGACAAGCTGGGGAGCAGTGAAGGTCTCTTCCCCGTAGACTTCCTTCTGTCGTGTCGACCAAATCACTCGTCTCATGACTGCTAGTAAGCAAAGAAACACATAATGCTCCTCCCACTTCATGATTGGTGCCCAATTGCAGCATGTCGAAAAAGACTCCAAAACGAAGAACTGTCCGTTCAACATGCGAACCGTGTAGCCTTCAACTAACTCACACAGCGGGCGAACGATGGGGCAATGAAAGAAAACATGACTGGTCGTTTCCTCCCAGTCGCCGCATCGAACACAACTTGGTGTCTCTACTAATCCCGCTGCGTAAAGCTTTTTGCCGACCCAGAGTGCATTTCGTATTATCAGCCAGGTGAGTGATGCCTCGTAATTATCGAAGCATTTCAACCCAGGCGCCCAAGGCCAGATCAAGCGAAGTTCTCCCTTCGTAAGACCGAGCTCCTCAGTAATATCGTCACGAACAGATCCCCTCACCATAACCCGATATAGTGCTTTACGAGACAACACTCGGGTGTCAGAGAGGCTTTCTGACACCCTTAGAAGGTACTTCAAGGACTGTCGACACTCGCGATAAAAGGAGCACTCGCGTCGAGGTAAACGAAATGCCTCACCCCCATGCAAGTGCACACTTTTCAAAGCCGGAAAGGCTTTCTTGGTGTCTTCCTTCCAGAATTCACCGTTTCCCTCACAAGGTGTACACATTCGGTCTAGGTAGTGTAAGCGAAGCGTATATTGACGAATCTCAACGCTTGGCATACCTAGACCGCCTTCAGACGGATGCAAGTAGCAGATCTCCCGGCGAACCATGGGCTGCTTTCCGCGCCACAAAAACGCGAAAAGAGCCTTCACTAGTTCAACTAGTGTGATCGCCGGCAGAGGGAGCACAGAAAGACGGTAGAGGATGAGAGGATAAATGTGAGAATTACACACCTCCGCTCTTCCTTTTAAAGTAAGATTTCTCAAAGACCACAGACGGGCTGCAGCCTTAACCGCTTTCAACACTTCCGACCAATTTTTCTCCAACTGGAGATCAGGACCAAACCAGACGCCGAGTATCTTGCAAGGCCCATCCGTCCAGCCAAAGGGCCCCTGAAGGGGAACACCCCTCCAGGCACCAATGCGTAAGCCAACAGACTTATCGCAGTTGATTTTGGCCCCTGTCACTTGTTCATACCGTCTTATTTCCATGTCGACGACCCTAATCTCAGCACTGCTCGTTACAAGCACAGTGACGTCGTCGGCATAGGCGGAGTACTTAATCATGGGGCAAGCACCAGACAAAGTAATCCCACGAAGGACCGGATTCACCCTAAGCCTGCGAAGGAAAGGCTCCAACGCAAGCACATAAAGCATCGGTGAAAGCGGACATCCCTGACGAATAGATCTGGACAAATCGAAAGGCTTTGACCTTATTCCATTCACTTCAACCAACGCACCGGGGTTTGCATAAAAGAGGCGAATCCAGGAGCGGAAATGGGGACCAAATCCAGCCGAAGACAAGACAGCCTCCAAGTAACGATGATCGACCCTATCGAATGCTTTGGACTGATCTAAATTGATCAGCGCGGCCTCAGTGTCGACTTTCTCTATGATCAAGCGTATCATGTGCAAATTATCTTGAATAGTCCGGCCCTTAACAGAACAAGTCTGTTCGGGACTTATTAGACGAAACAAGACAACCTGCAGACGATTAGCCAAGATCTTGGCCAAAATCTTTAACTCTGTATTTAACATTGTTAAGGGCCGGAAATTACCTATACCATCCCCACCACTCTTGTCCTTGGGGAGCAATTTGATGATACCCCTGGTAAAGTACTGGGGGATAGACCCGTTCCTAAACCAGGAGTTAAACAACACAGCCAGCAGGGGGACAAAAATGGGCGACAACCTCACATACAGTTCGTAAGGCAGACCATCGATACCCGGAGACTTATCAAGGCCAACCTGCCTTAGGGCCCCCAGGACTTCATCCTCGTTTATACACCCTTCGCACCTAGCTGCTTCGGTCGCCTCGAGACGAGAAAAGTCAGCTAAATAGGCGTCGAACTGAGCCATTGTCAGACCGGGCTCCTTGGTAAAAAGATCCTGAAAATAAGAGCGAAAACCCTCCAAAATCCCGTCGTTTGTAGTCACGAGACGCCCATCCGATAATGTGACACTGGCGATGTGTCGATCAGTAGACCGTCGACGTTCCTCCGCACGCAGTGACGCGGCCATGTTTGTCGCCTCGTGCGGCACTCTTTTTAACCTAGACCTAACTATCAATCCCTGATCTGCCTTGTTATCCAAGGAGTTCAGTTCCGTTTTAGCTACAGTAAAGGTAACGCTATCCCCCGCCTCCGCCGCCCGACTTAAACTAGTTTCTAGTGCCACTTTCGTTGCCCTAGATCTAAGGTTGAGTCGACGACTATAATCGGCAACGAAGGACCTAATAACGTTCTTAAGGTGGCCCCACCACTTATTCCCAATGATAGCACCCGTCAATTCCCTCTGTAATGTTAGTAAAAGCTGTTCCCGGAAGTCCTTCAAATCGAACAACGATGTGTTGAACTTCCAGTAACCAGCTAATCTAGGCTTAGGACTATCTAAGTTTACCCGCACCCGGACAAGCCTATGATCCGAGTAAACTATATTATGAAAACTTGGACAATCTAAAAGCCCTAAATCGACTCTCCTAATTAAGAACCGATCAAGGTAACTCGAAAGTTGCCCTAAATCGGAGCCGCGACTAGCAGTCCAAGTCCATACTACTTCACGGGGTTTCTCATTTCGGAATTTATCGACAAGATCGAACTTATCGACAAAGTCCCGAAATGCCTTAACATCCCCGTTGCTGTTAGTTCCCCTAGGTTTTCCCAAGCGATCTAAATCGGGATCCAAGACCGCGTTCCAGTCTCCCGCTAGAATTATCCGACGCGACGTATCCATAAAGGGCTCGATCCGCCGAAAAAAAGGAACCCGCTCAGAACTGGCCTTGGGCGCATAAACCCCAATAAGCCGAAAAGCCACATCCTTTACGGTAACATCAAGAACGCACAGCCTTCCCTCAGGATCTGCATAGATTGGGTCACACGTCGCATTCAGTGTGCGCTTAACTAGCCAGGAAACCCCTCTTGAGCGAGTATCAAAGTACGCTGAATAGAGCTGAAAGTCTCTAGTCAGCGCACCCTGATAATCACTGGGAATGAAGTGGGTCTCCTGCAAACAACATACATCCACGCCGAGTCGCTGAAGGTCACGTACTACTCGAAGTTTACGAGCGGTGTCCCTCAACCCTCGGCCATTTAGGCTTGCTAATCTGAGTGCCATTCTAGTGCTCTTAGAGTTGGAACCCGAAACGAACATTGATGCATTTAAGACACCGACAGATGAACCCAGAGAACCTTGTCCCAATTCATTTGAGACGAGACCGTCCGGGGCCACACCGCCAATGTCTAAGGGGAAAGTTAGTTTTAATGCCCTGTAGAGTGTAGGATGGATACGAATAGGGACCCTCCCAACACAAGATTTTTGCAGTAATACTACTTCTTCATCGTTAAAGAAAGCGAGAGGAGGCGATATATTAAAGGCGTTATTCGCTTCCTCCATCATATTCCAAACCCCTTTAGCTTTGTCTCTTGATCTAACCACAGATAAAAGTCTTTGTGCATCCAAGAAATTTTCCGGGTTGGTAATGTCTTTTTTGTGTACCATCTTTAGTGTAGCTAGGTTGCGGTAGTTCTTCTTATGATGGTTTATCATAAGATTTTCAGTTTCAGGAGTTACTTTACAGACATCCTTGCCTGTGTAGAAAGGGGTCTTCTTTTTCCGGGCCTCTAGCGAGGGACTTCGATGGCGTTTCTGGGATGTGGAGGGGGCGGTGGGTGAGGCAGGAGGCGGCATATCGGTCTTCATTGGAGAGGGGGCGGTGTACTTTTAGGGGTGTTGCACGGGGAACAGAAAGGAGATGGATTGGGGGTAACGGGCTTATCTTTTGATAAGGGGGTCAAATTAGATTCCCTTACTGGTGGGGATGACTTTAATGGTGGGGGTGCACCTTTGGCTGGAGAGCGACGTTCTTTGGCCGGGGAAGTAGTTTTATTTGACTTGACCGTTTTTTTTTCCTCGTTTTTTTTTTCTTTTTTTTTTTCAGTATTACGTTCCTCGTCGAGAGTCTTTTTCAGATCTAATATTTCTTTATATTTCTCTCCACCTGGATCATTTCTGGTTTCTATTTCCAGTTGTTCCTCTTCGGTCATCACTTGAGCGTATGACTTCGGCGATTCTTTTCCCGTCACAATATTCCAAACGACTTTCTTTTTGGGAGATTCGTTTGCTGTGTTGCATAAGTCCTCGAATTCCTCCGGGGTAACAGTTTCAGTTGTTGGATTTGAGGAGGGAGTCTTCTTTTCCGCTGCAACTTTCGGGGTCAAGTGTTCTAGCACTCTGTTCTTGGGGGTAGGCTGGGCCGGTTTAATCCTTGTGGGACAAGTAAATGTTAAGTGCCCAACCTCATTGCATATCCAACAAGCTGGACGTCTTCCAGCCACCACCACAGGCAATTTTTCTCCATTTGCTTCAATGTAGTACGGAACTTTCTTGAAAGCCGACTCGTTAAGCCACACGTCGAATGACCACGTTCCATTGAACTTATCAACCGTAATGGCGGTTATATCTCCAAACTTCAGCAAGAAGGCGCCCAAATACTCGCCAGGGACAACAGCCGGTACTTCGAAAACGGAGATGGTCGTTCTCCTTCGACCCATGTATTCCATTCGCAGAATGTAGTCTTTAGTGATTATTTCTTTCTTCGAGAGTTCGATGCACACATCCTCGGTCTTAAAGAGACTATTCCAGGTATTATATCCTTTACACTTCACAATACGTTCAGCACGTACTCCGGTCGTTGCAATTAATTTTGCGACAGTTTCTTTTGAGGACCTAATCAGTTTTTTGGACTTTCTGTCCACTACGAACATTAATATCGTTTTTTTCTGGAATTCCTCCAACCTTGGTAACTGTATAATTACTCCAGTTTCAGTCACGAAATCCGTGCAGTCTTTTGCCTTGGCGACAAAATCGTCAACGTCTATCTGAAGGGCGGGTGCCTTACTCCAGTCCGTTTTATTAGTAGGCTGAGATGACTTCTCAACCACTTCAGAGGTCTCCGAAGGCGCACAGCTGGCAGTCGCCATGGCCGGAGAACGGTAAAAAAAAATAACAAACTCCAAATAAATAAAAATATAAGGAGTAACAAAAAGCAAGCAACAAATTTAACAATTAACAATAGTAACAAGAAATAACAATAATAACTATGATAACGGACTTACTGGCAGAGAAAAATAACAGAGAGCTTTGTTGCTTACCACGTCAAAAAAAAACAAATAATGAGAGAAATTGATCATCGTCTTAAAAAGATAAATTCACTTTTTTGATTGGTCTATGTAAAAAGGGGGTAAATGTTAAAATAATCGAGGAGGGGTGACAGAAGTAAAAGATTAATTTGACTATTTTTTTTATATATGCAGAAATATAAAAATATAAAAATATATATAAAAGAATTCTTTTTTACTATTTAAACAAATAAATCATCTCATTTAAAATTTCGAATGTGAGCTTTATGGGTAAAAATATATGATGAAAGATTCGAGCGTTCACGATTAAAAACTACGTTTAATTATTTACGATTAAAAATTAAAAGACGAAAATGTAGGACGAAGATTTCGGTTTAGATTAGAAAATATTAACAATTTAATTTGTATAACGTCAAGATTCGAGATGATTTACACTACGGAATTAAAGTTTAGCGACATTTAAACACTCATTTTTAAACCCGAACGTCACCAATAAGACGAAATTAGCCAAACACTGGTGGTTTTTAAAAATAACAATTTAACACCAACTATTTCGTGGTCCATACTATGTCATTCGAACACTCCTAAAGGATTTAGACATAGATGCAATTTGTGCCTGGTGGAAAAAATTAGAATACTAAAATATGAAGACAAGAACATTTTAAATAGACGAGATGAATTGATGGCTAAATGTAGACACAGGCACAGGTTTAAAATCAACAGCACGTTATAAAGTTCTTTGAAAATAACAATTCTTTTAAAGTATAGTAACAATAAGAGTTATAACTGTAAAAATAAATGTTAACAAATTAGTAAGTTTTTTTTTGTTTTTTTTTCTTAACCAATTTAGTAAAACTCTAGTTTGTAAATAAATCGTGCTTAAATGTCGCCAAACTTTAATTCCGTATTGACGTTATAACCAATTAAGTTTCTTATAATTTCCTATATAAATCGAAATCTTCGTCCTGAATTTTCGCCTTTTTATTTCTAATCGTAAATAATTAATCGTGAACGCTCGAATCTTTACCAATTTGTAAATAAACCGTTTTTAAATGTCGCTAAACTTTAATTCCGTAGTGTAAATCATAACGAATCTTGACGTTATACAAATCAAATTTTTAATATGTTCTAATCTAAACCGAAATCTTCGTCCTACATTTTCGTCTTTTAATTTTTAATCGTAAATAATTAAACGTAGTTTTTAATCGTGAACGCTCGAATCTTTCATCATATATTTTTACCCATAAAGCTCACATTCGAAATTTTAAATGAGATGATTTATTTGTTTAAATAGTAAAAAAGAATTCTTTTATATATATTTTTATATTTCTGCATATATAAAAAAAATAGTCAAATTAATCTTTTACTTCTGTCACCCCTCTTCGATTATTTTAACATTTACCTCCTTTTTACATAAACCAATCAAAAAAGTGAATTTATCTTTTTAAGACGATGATCAATTTCTCTCATTATTTGGTTTTTTGACGTGGTTGTTTATACATCTGAGGAGACCTAATTAAAAGGGTCGAAATAAGTTATAATGTGTACAACCTTAATGTGTGTATAGTTTTTCTTTTTATAATTATATATATATATATATATATATATATGACCGAAAAATTAAATAGACAACACGCTTCTATATTTACAAAAGTTTCTATTTACAGACGTACAGAATAGTATGTTACAGAAATACTGCTCGTCATCTGTCATAATCTCCACTATACATGATGTCCAAAACTATCTATATAGTCACAGAATGAGATAGATAACCATTAAACCACACCACTCGTTTTAGCACAGTTCTTTTATATATATTTTTTTCTGTTAGCGTTTATTGCAATTAAGTTAGTAATCTTGTTTTTGTTTTATCTTCAGTATGCATTGTCTTTTCGGTATATCAAATGTTTTGATCACGATATGTATTAGTCCGTCTTCTAGAGCATTATTCTCAACAGTATCTGAATACCGTTTCTTCATCTGGTTCATGTGTTTTGTAGATCAGTTCGGGTACTTTTACCATGGAAATCATGTTGTCAATCCGTTTATCTACCATCCTTGTTTCATAGTAACATTGATTTTTATAATATACGAAATAATACTTTCTGTCCCACTTTGACGCGTCTTCCCGTGATATTTTTATCACGACCTGGTTACATATCAGTTGGCTACCATCTATAAAACATTGTTTTTATCTTCCTTGCAAACATTGCTTCTGGTGGCGTTAGGGAAGATAGAAATATGTTATATATTCCATGAAAAAATGATGTCATAACCTACGCAGTACGGGTATATCTATTTTACTTGCGCCCTTTTATAAACACGTCCGCGAACTGTTATGACTGCCCATTGCTCCTTGCATTGTACGGCGCCATCGTGATAGGTATTTACTCCTCCCCAGGAGTTAGGCACAAGGCCAGTTTTATCTTACTCCCACAGGTAAGATGTGACCACAGCTTGGGTCGAGAAAGTGGGGTTAAAAGCCAGCGCTCGAGAGGTGAGCACTCTGGCCATTTAAAAATTGCCTGGGCAGCCCCGTCGGCATTCCCCGGTAGGGGCGCCTCAGACAGTAAGCAATAAACTTACTCCTCCCCAAAGAGGGGAGGCGAAGCCTGGGAGGGTGGACCTCCTAGAACTGCACAGGACAATCCCATAGACCGGCGTAAATCAAGCCCCGGAGGCCAAGACAATACCAGTCTATGGGGAACAGATACTACACTTTGATCTTAGCCAAAAGACCAAGTAAAGCATCGTGATATGTTCAACTATAAATAGTTAAAGAATACTTTAAATTTACTGGACTTGAAGTGCGTTCCGTTGACTAATTCTATACATTAAACGACCCCGAATCTGGCCGACAATTCATGTACAAACTAATGTTAACATCCACGGTTTTTTTACCATGTTAATATTTCCGGTTATTTCAAGAATCTGCCCACCACTGTAAGGTAATATGAAAAATGCAGTCAACTAGCAAAATGCATCTGGATTCTAGACATCGGTCGGTCAGTTTTCGGCCGGGATCTGAACCTTATAGGAGCTGTCTCCTCTGCCTTAGTATAACCTTTGCAGAGTTTCACACATTACAATGTATTTACGCATAATTGATTAACACACAGATATTCTCATGATACATTTAATTCTAAAAAAATCCCGGAGGACCGACATGAATTTATTTGGGTATTTTTTCTGTCATGCCTGAGGAGTAAACAGTCGATAGTCTTATATAACTACTTCATTACAGATTGGATACACTTCCTAGACATGTCTGTGTTTGATTTTCCTTTTCTTTTTATATTTAAAAAAATAGTCTCATAACACATTTTCCTTTATTTCCTCCTGGGTTACCGAATATTCTCAAATAACGTTACACAATGTATTTTGTACATTTTATGGATGCACTCACTATGTGTTCAAATATTTCAACATATCTTTGAATAAGTCTTGATACTCCGTCAGCGTAGCACATTGCTGACGTTGGAACAACTGCATTTTTTTATTATAATCTCAATAGTATGTTGCACTATGCGTTAATAATTCTTTTTTGTCCCATAAATCGTTAGCAGTTGCCTATGGTCGGTTTGAAACACAAAACGCTGTCCATATCCAACACGATAGAAATGCTGCATTCTCGATTTGTGAGTAATGTGTTTTCTGAAAGTAGTAACGTACGAGACTCGTGTGCAATTGCTTTTAGCGACCCGTCTTCCATTGTGTGTTATATGCAGGTCTATTAGTAACGATACGTTTTCCGGAGACGACATTTTGCATCGCATTAGCCTGCTCTGGGTCTAGTATTTTACCATCTTTGTCTATAATTTGATATCCTTTTTTCCTTCTACAATCTGCATCTTTCCTTCTTAAATTTTAATTGATTAAAATTGGATTATATTAAATACTTCGTGTGCATGTGACTTATGTAGCTCTGTTCGTATTACTGATACTTTGAATGATATTTAGGTTGGCTTTCTCAAATACCAGTTCGCTAAGCACTTTATTTATCATATGCTAACAATGAGTGGTGCAATGTTCAACACAAATGGTAATCATAAAATATGTGTACAAACCTCTGGGGGTATTTATACACAGTTGCTCTGAGTACGCTTTGTTTACATGTATTTGTAGTATAGCATCAGCTAAATGAACCTTTGACAAACATTTTCCTCCGTCGTGTTTAGCGAACATCTGTCCTCGGCGGACCAGCAGATAGTTATCCTTTTGGGCATCGTTCAATTTTGTTGAGTAATTTGCACTTACATGGACCACTTGATCTTATTATTTGCATAGACTGTTAGCAAATAATATTCACTATATACAACCTTCTATCAGTTTTGTGTCTATATATGTTTTGCAAATCTGATGTTATGACGCTAATTGTACACTCTTCCTTTTAAAGAACTGGTTGAATATTTAGTTTTAATTTATATTCGGTAGTCATTTTTTAATCTAACAATTATTCTAGATAAAACTAATGAAAAGTTTTCTTTTAATTGTTACTTTAGTCTCGAGGTTTGGAAGTGTAATGTATTAATATTTTGACAGTCTAAGTTTATGGGGGTATTCCATAATTGGGATATGGCCATCCAGTGCGTGTTAATATATTGTTGGAGTTGTTCATTACAAACATTCTTAATTTCGAAATCTTTTATTTCAATACAACGTTAGAAATTTTAAAATTTGAATGGCACTATTTTAAGCTATCTTTCTCGTTCTCATCAAATTAGTGCTCGAATCGCGTTCCAGGTTTGAAGATTTATTATTAACTGTTCTGAGTTGTTGGTTTATATTTTAAGTTAATATCTTTAACTGCAAAATGTCCTGATTTAAATAATTTACATTTTATATTGACGATATTTTTTTCGAACTAAATTACAAGTAATTGATGAAATTTAGTTGCTGAATTAATGTTCGTTTTCTCAGAAATTTAACTGATTCATCACATTACCATTTGCTCAATGTCTCTTGAATTTTAGCGTCTACTAATAAAACGTTAGCAATCTTCTGCAATATGATAAGGCGTATACACCAGATACGTTATCCAGTTTATTAAGAACCCTTCGTCTGATTTGTGAACCCGTTTATGATACTAAACTCTCTGCGAAAATTAAACATGTTAAACTGTCTGTTATTAACTCGGGCAATTGTAATTAATCGCAGTGTTTCTTTACTAAGAAAGTGCCAGTAGTGTAGTCTTCGTCTTCTTAAATTGTAAGATTCATACATTCTCAATTTTTGTTAAAAGGCGAAGTTTTAAGGATAAACAATTTAATAAATAATTGTAGCGATTTAACAACTGTACGGTTGCTGGTGTACGTCGCAATACATGTAACAGATTTAGTACAGCTTTTATGTAAAAAATCCAGTATGGATTTTTTATTTCTGGCTATAACTGCTGTAATTAACATTTTTCAGAGCACACCATCTTAGTCTTCTTCGAAAATACAACATCGCCAGTTGTAGTAATGGTTACGTGTTATCCGACATGAGTCCGAGTTCTCGTTGCAATTGTTATGTGCGGCATAAGGTCGAGTAATATTATGGCCAAAAGTGGCTGAAGTGCCGATAATAAAGGAAACAAAATGGTGCTACATTAACAAGAGTATTTTACAAAAGTACATAAGAGTATGTTAAAAAACGACTGCTCGTCCTTCGTCGTAGTTTCCTTGATACATGCTATCTAGAAAAACCAATTTGCAGTACATCCATGTATATATATATATATATATATATATATATATATTTGTATTTCATGTATCCACATAACATTTTTAAAGAGATATACTTTTTTATGTATCAATTTTCAGTATTTACTTTAACCGTGCTCTATACGTAAGTAGAGCTAATTAGTAAGCTATGAAAATATATTTATGGCAATTAAGCTACACAGAGGCTGCCGCGTTTAATCCCCGGGCGAATCGTCAGGCTATATATATATATATATATATATATATATATATATATATATATATATATAAATTATTTTCGTTCTTTTTTTATAAGACTTGATGATAAGTAATAAGTGACAATAAAAGCCCTTACAATGTAAGATAGATTTCTTTCCTTTTTATTTTTACTTTTATCTTATATATTTCGGAGAAACACTCCATTTTCCGAGATAAATTTACTCTTTTTTTTTTTAAATAAACAAACTTATAGTTTTTTTTATCAAAGAAACATCTTTGTGTAAATTTCGCGTACAACCAAATCGTAGGATGAATTTCACAGGAAACATTTTTAATCACTCAAACGGGCGGGTGAAAAAGAAAAACAATTGCTAAAATGTTCCTTAAGGCCTTATCGTCTGACCACTTAAGTGGAAACGTGAGAATGATAAATTAAAAACGACCAAGGAGATATAAGGGAAAATTGTTTAAGTTGGAGAAAACGATTAAGAAAAAAACTTAAGCTCTCAACGTTGTAGTGGATTTGAATAATTAAAAATCTCCAACTGTGCTTCTAAATCTTTTGTCTACACAGGCTAGGTCGGGAATTGTTAATAACTAACGCCTCAAAAATATTGAGATGGTAGTTCGACCTGGCACTGTGTAAAACAGAAACCCACATGTCGGAATACTTGTCAGAACAACTATTTGTACGAACTAGGTGAGTTCCGATGGCTGATTCCTGTGCTTGAAAGTTCCCGGATTATCTCGAAACCTTGTGTAAACGAACATCTCGTGGTATATGTTGGGGTATTCTAATTTCTAATCTTTGGGAAGTCTTGCCAACGTAGTCAGCTCCACACTCACACACGAATTTATAAACAACAGAATTCTTTTGAGTGACTGGCAAAACATCCTTACGAAAAGAAGAGAAAAAGGTTCGAGTCGTGTGCACTACTCTCAGCATTGTTGCTGGAATACAACGTTGAGTAGACGAACAAATCCTTTTGACAATATAAAGGCCGTCAGAACCTTACCATGGAAGTGTCAAATGAATAAGGCACTGTGACGGGCCAACAAATTTACCACCATTAAATATAGCAACTTTGCGTGCAATGGTGCTTTTTAGTATATTGATGGGATATCTATTAGCAAGAGAATATTAGTAATTTCACCAAGTTCCGCATCGAGTCGTGTTGGTGAACGAATCATGAGTGCTCGATGAGTGAGAGTACATATAAGATTAATTTTTCCTGATTTGGCAGCGAAAGAAACCCAATTCTCGACCTAGCCTGAGTAGACAACCGATTTTGAAGCATAAACATAAAAAAGTAAATTTTGACAAGTGTCATAGAGGTAGAGAACGCGCATCAGAAACTGAAAGACAGTCAGTGAAGTTAAAGACACCTAAAACTAGTCCAGCCAAAGAAGTGAAGACTTTCTCATCAAGGTCCGTACTGGACAAGGCTGAGTCATGTCTACTTCGGTTAAACAGAAGCCATTTTCGAAATACAAGTGAACATACTAAATTTCCTATGGTAGCTACACTCACTGAAATGTCGATATTACTAAACATACACATAAATATCCATCATGAGTATAGCGATTATAACAACTATTTGAACAAGAGACTCAGTTCATTGTACACCGGGATGTTCCACCTATACACTCTGGAAGTCACAGACCAGAGATTTATACCACGGAAAGTTCGACCACCAAATAAACTCTTTTCATGAACGTAAAAGGGGATCTGGTGTAATCCAAACTACTTCCCTTTGCACTCGTTCATAGCTAAGGAACTCTCTTATGTTCGAAGATTACATAGAGACTTTGACACAATATAGATATAAATATTGTTTACTTGGCCGTAAGGGACACATTAGTTATCACTGTATTTTAGTCCTTGTTCTCATCAACCCTCATAATATTACAATTATCAGTGAGCAATCTCTGACGATTACTTGTCTGAGAACTTTTAGTGAATAATAATAATAATAATAATAATAATAATAATAATAATAATAATAATAATAATAATAATAATAATAATAACAGAGAAAACCGAGGAGGGACAGCACTAAGTAGACCTCACTGGAAAAGAGCGGAGAATGATGGGACCTTGGGGAGGCATATATACCACCCAACTCCCAAAGAAGACCAATGGCCCTTACCAGCGATAATTCAATGGTAATATTCTGTTGCGATACTGTATCATTATCGAAAAGAGGTGAAGAATACTGAAACTCTGGGGAGGCTTGTTGTCACTAAGACTCCAGGAAATACCACTGGTTGTTGTCGCTGAACAATCACTGACGATGATCTGTGTGAGAACTCCTAGTGAAAACTACTACTACTACTACTACTACTACTACTACTACTACTAATAATAATAATAATTATAATAATATGTATATTCATACATAAACTAAACTCATGAATTGTAAATTCATTCAAATTATTAAAATTATTGACACGCGACAACTTTTTGCTTTTGAGAGATTTGCTTACTAATTACTCATTTAATTAATTATATGACACATATCATTCGTACACATGTAACTTTTTAAATACATATCTCTTAAAAGTCTTTTTTAAGTAGGTTATTTTAACCTCAAACGTACTTACACGTTTTCAAATTGAATTTAAATGTGTTTTAAATGTACACTTTGTTCAGTGAATTCCCTGAAAAATTACACCTTATGAATATTTTTTAAAACTAAAAATAATTATAATTTTCTAGGCGCTCCTAGATATTTTTTCGGATATTTAAAAAATTATTTATAAAATATTTTATCTTCTCTATATCAGAATTTTCAGTAAGTAATATTTATGTACGTTTACCTTAAAATACTATTTTTTTAGCATTTCATAACGACACTTATTAAGAAATTGAATTTTTTTTTTGTAAAATAAACTTTTATTATCACATAAATTTAACACCAAATCCTCAAATTATTAAATCTATTCAAATACTTAATGTGTAATTTATGAGAGGAGTAATGTCGTACTTGAGATTTTGGTGTCATAAATTATTACATATGTATTTAAATCTTTATATTCTGTGCTCTATACTGGAGTTATTTGGAATGTATTTCTTATATTTATACACATCTTTTAAACATCGATATGTCTGGTCATGAGGTGACCGTAGCATTATTTTCATTAAACAGCTTCACAACAACACATTTCCTTTATACTAAACTGAAGGAGATGGGCTAGCTTCTAGCTGCAGCTGAAACATTTCTGCCAATGTGTAGCCACATGTGTATACCTAATAAATTATATTGCATAAATATATAGTTAGCATTATTTTTCTTATTCGGACTACTATACTAATCTTGGATTTTATTCTCACATAGTTTCAGGCGATGTAACCTCCGACTTACTTCAATTGCACCTTGTCAAACTCGGAAATCTCCATGTCGGAATCGGGAATCTGTTCTGTCAGTAATGACTTGGTAGGAGTCTAAAGTAATTAGAGAGTTCAACATAAAGATTCCCGGGTTCGGCATAAAGATTCCGGAGTTCGACAATATATATCTGAGGAAGGTGGGAGATTACATCAGCCGAGCCGTTATGAGACTGACATCCAAGAATTAAACAGTATGTCGAATAATCCAAATAATCCGAAGTATTAATCCTCATACAAAAAAACATATAAAAAATATACAGTTGTACTTGTTACTGATACATAATATATAACACTAACAAAAATACACTAGAAAAAACTACAATGAAAAAAGCTCACCAGGAATATTTCGTGTAGAATTGTCGTTATCTCATTAGCTCGACATATCTATGTTATTAGTTGTAAAATCTAATCTCATTATTTTCATGCTATCACGGTTTTCATGCCTATTAACACGTGTAAAACTCAGTCAAATATAAAGTTTTAATCATGCCATGGCTATCGACCTTTTCGTATAGAATCATTTTAGACATCTTTAACCGAATAATCATACACTCTTTTTAAAAACAGTTTACATCAGTAAAAACAAATCGATATCTATGTTTTCTACAGAAACGCCATGATATTAGTTTGCTAGATACATAATATTGTTCTTGTATTATTCGGTTATGCACCCCACCTCCAAGATATCTAGACCAAAGACCAAGTGACACCAAACTCACAACTGTTTGTAAAGCATATATAAAAGTATTGTCTGAACTAACCCCCAAAGAATATGTAATCCATATATCATCAGGACACTATTCAGAAGCGACTCAACTCTCCGAAAGCATATTGTGAGAGTCAACCCTCCTACGGAAAAATATATGACTAAGAACTGTGTGTATGCGATCTCATGTAAATGTAGGATAACATACAAAGGTGAGACATGTCGCTCATTACAAGTAAGGCTAGAAGAACACCGCAAAACCGTACTACGTAGAGATGTCGGAAAATCGTGGATGGCTGACGACATATTGAGGGAAAAGGGAAACCATCTACCCTTATGGGGCGAAGCTTACATTATAGATAGAGGGCAACGGTAGAGAGTAAGATGACGTAAAAAAACAGCACGTATGTTGGGCAATAATGTCTAACTAAGGAGACCTAGTATATAATTTAATACAATATGGTAACCATTAATTATAAATAATAGATAAGCTTATAATCACTTTCGCTTTCCATCTATCTCTCTCTATGTATATATATATATATACATATATATATATATATATATATATATATATATATATATATATATATATATATATATATATGCAAACAGTAATACGTACTGAACACCGTACTGATATATAGTAAAATATAGTTAGACTACACATAAAAAACAAGTATATGTGTTAGGCTTCCAACATTCATACTATATTACTAAGTTTAATTCAGTTCAAAGTGAGGTTGAAGGTTCAATCCTCGGTGCAGGCTATAAGAAGAATTGCGAAATACTGAACACTTCTCCCAGTCATGGCTACTACCCCCGTGGATTAAATAAAGGATTCCGTTCGATATTCCGTCCAGATAACCGAGTTCGACAGAAATATTTTCGAGTCTGAAAATATACATCAGAAGAAGGTCGGAGGTTACTGCGGCCGAAACATTCTGGTGATAGCACTCAAGATGATAAATGTAGTCTGAATAAGCCAAATTATACAAGTAAGTCTAATATTTACCGATAGTATGATCTATCGAAAAATAAATAGATAATCGTGAAGGTTAATCTCTCAGATATTATCTTCAATTGTTTGTTTTTGTTCTGCATTGCTATCATCCTTCTTAATTACCCACATACATAATTAATATTGTTATATTAATTTATATATTTGTTATCGCTGTTTTAAATCATTATTGAATAATACCAGATGCTTTCTTACCGTCTTTATTTATTATATAGACTCGATCCGTACAATTATAAAGGTGCAGCGAATTGATCCATTATTTTTAACATCGATTACTAGTTAATAGTTCCGTGACAGCCCTCGAGAAACAATCATAGAACTGTAAACGAGCGTAATATAGACGGCAACAAACAAGCATTGAAAAACTATGATATATTAGACAAATGTCACAGTCTGTCCACAAGATGTTAAAGGTATATCTTCTGTGAGACCGTATTTACACAATGATAGAAACACAAACAATACAACCTATTTCTATCTCATAGTACATCAGAAATACTTCGACTGTGCAAAGACAGCATTTCTGAGTCTGTTCACATATAAATAGAAATTAATAAAATAATACATATACACGTTATTGTTGACGTCTCATAATGTGCGCACTACGTTCCGTAGTAAAGTTAGAAATATATTATGTAATAACATCGCATGAACATTAGCCTTTTCGGATAAGCCCAAGATTAACGAAACTTTTAATAAACCTTAGAAGAAATAGAAATACCCGAAAAACACGAGTTTAGTTGTTATGCAAACATTTAAATTAACATCTTCATAATTTGCAAAGTGTAAAATTGTATCAGCTTCGATTAAAATCACGTTGCCACAATATTACTTTCTTGAGAAATGGAGCACCTCCTCTTCAAATATTATGTCAATAAACACTTGCCATAAACCGTCTCCATAAGCTATCAAATAGTATTTACCCATTTATTAGTTTCAATCCTCTCACAATATTCATCATCGTTCAACTGACAATCGATCCATCTTAACCACACTATTCTTCGAGTGGCTTTACGCCATGATAACTAATCACTCATTCATAAATAAATAAATACTTAAGAATGTTCGTTTTTCACCAACATTACTGATTCTAAATTTAAACATAATGGACTACTTTTTATAAATATTGTCAACTGGTTATTGTATTACGTTTCGGAATTTTTTTAGATGAGTATATATATAATTTGTATTATTTGTATTATTCGGACCTCTATGTTAATATTCGCTGTTATTTACACAAGGTTTCGATGGGTGTAACATCCACCCTTCTTGAGTTACACTAGTTCAAACTTAGGAATTTGTTGGTTAAAATAAAATATTTCTTTAATAAACGGAATAGATTATTCTCGTTTCGTCAGCCATTACCAGATAAAAGTGTCGGTTGAATATTCTTAGGTAGTATATTAATATAATACTAGCGGGGCCCGTGTAAATTACACGACATGATGTTTTCAATACTAATTATCTTGTTCCTAACCTATACATGTCTGAATAAAATATGACAAGATTTGACTTGTATATTTATTTTAAAAAAGAAGCAATACATGTAACAATGTACAAAACTATTTTATATACTATATTTCTAGTGAAGGTAATATTTCGACGACTAAACCTTACTTTGTAAATGCTTTAGATTAAATTAAATTTGGCTTCAATTCATGAGTAGCATACAAAGATTCGGAAGGTCGTTGCTTTTGATATAAGCGTGACACATAAAATAACACACACGCTGTCGTATTAATATGTGTCTTCCCGGTCGTCCCCTCCCTACCTCCCCCTTCCGATGTAGAACAAATATTAGACGCTGGTTGGGATCGAACTATAAACCAGTTAGGCCCACGTAAAAAAACGACGTAAAAATCTTACGTCGCTTACTCTTGCGAAAAATGGAAATACTTGAAAATATTACGAGAATTAGGTCACTTGAATGCTTTTCCAAATCTATGTGCGGCACGCATGCGCAGAGCTTTTGATGAAAGCGTGACCCACGAATACACACGCTATCGTATTAATATATAGATTTGTATATATAAATATTCTTAGGTAATATCGCCTGAAGTAATAATAGCTAACAATCGACCCCCGCGAATTAAATAATGCGTACAGTTTTAAATCCCCTAATGTTAAACGAGCTCGACATAAATATTCAAAATGTATACTATTTAGATTACTCGAACAACTGTTCTCATCTCGGATGTTTTTCTCACAAATTATCGGGCAATGTAACATACAACATTATTCAGGTAAATTTTATCGAACTCGGAAATCTTTCTGCTGAACTCGGGAATCTGTACGGAATTTCGACGGCACCTTTTTGCCTTTTCCGCATAGTCTTTAGTAATTTATATCGCCCCCACTGAGGATTGAACCCTCACCCTATAGAAGACTGTCACTGATAACTGGATTTTACTCCAGCACATTATTCGTGACACCAATCTTTCTTGCTGTGAATCCTATCATGATTTTAGGAGCCTGAAAATGATTGTTGTTATAGTTGCGTAGTGTTACTGTTCTTCACTATAGCTTACTAATGATATCTATGTATAAAACTCAATGGCTGTGTGTATGTGTATGTGTGTGTGTTTTTGTGTTCACTATAGAAAGAAAGCTTAGAGAATTTAGATAAAATCGTTAAGTGTGTTTTTATGTAAGATTCACCAGCGAAGGCAATTGAAGTGTTTCCAAATCTCTAAGTGCACCAATAATGAATCATTGAAAGCATAAATTCCTTTAAACTTCAAATATGTCTTATTTTAATGAAATTTATATCATATGTAAAAGTGTTCCTTTAAAAGAATGTAAGTTGCCCCGAATCTATACGTTTCCTTTTATTTGTCGAATATCTACGTGACTTAAGCTCAAAGTGACCAAACAGGAAGGATCCGCTGAATTTTTTTTTCTTTTTTTAACTAAAAATATTTATATTTATAGTAGTGACAATACGTGAATGAACACTATTTTGTTTTTCTGACACGACAGGGGCGCATTAATATGAGTTCTTAGGTATGCGAACTGGGCTGGAGATAGAAACATGTATAGTATGTGCACCCTTGCAGAGATAGGTAAGTATATAGTATGCGCACCAGGGTGGCGATAGGTACGAATATAGTATGCGCACCGGGCCGGCGATAGGTATATATATATATATTATGTGCACCGGGGTAGAATTAGGTACGTATAAATAGTGCCTACGGGTGGCGATAGGTACGTATTTAGCATTCACACCGGGGTGGTGATAGGTACGTATATAGCATTAGCACCGGGGCGGCGATATGTACATATTTAGTATTCGCACTGGGGCAGCGATAGGTACATATGTAGGATGCACACCGGGGCGGCGATAGGTACGTATATAGCATGTGCACATGGGCGACAATAAGTGCGTATATAGCATGCGCACCGGGGCGGTGATAGGTATGTATTTAGCAAGCGCTCCGGGGCGGCGATCGGTACGTATATAGCACGCACACGGGGGCGGCGATAGGTACTATATAGCACGCGCACCGGGGCGGCGAAAGGTATGTATTTAGCATTCGAACCGGGGCAGCGATAGGTAGGTAGTTAGCAGTCGCACCGGGGCGGCGATAAGTACGTATTTAGCATTCGCACCGGGGCGGTGATAAGTACGTATTTAGCAGTCGCACCGGGGCGGTGATAAGTACGTATTTAGCATTCGCACCGGGGCGGCGATAGGTACGTATTTAGCAGTCGCACCGGGGCGGTGATAAATACGTATTTAGCATTCGCACCGGGGCGGCGATAAGTACGTATTTAGCAGTCGCACCGGGGCGGCGATAGGTACGTATTTAGCATTCGGGGCTGGCGATATGTAGTATATAGCATGTGCACATGGGCGGGAATAAGTACCTATATAGCATGTGCATTTATAATAAGATATAGGTATATCTATATTTTTACAAAGTTGACTTGTTACTTGCACGGATATTGATATTAGAAAAGCTAATTTATATTAAAAATCAACTTCTTTATATACTCACTCGTGTATATGCAAGCCACTTTAAAAATGAAAAGACTAATTTCAAAAATGAACTTTCATTCATTTAATATCTATTTTTTCTGTTTTATTTATGATTGATTGCATAAAACTGTTACGCAAAATCCAATCAATGCATCATTTTTATTAATTTTGCATGATTTAGTAGAATTTGGGCTGACAAATTCTAGCACACACATGTTTATATGTGTCTATATTACTCAATCTCTTAGTATATTTTATGTTTGTGTGTTCCTTGTACAAAGAAACGTTAGCGAATCTACATAAAATCTAAAAGTGTATGCTTACGTAAAAATAGTACTGTTTCCGAATAAAGGGGCAATGAGGCCATAGCTCCATTCAAACTTAAAATGTATAGCCGTTTTTTATGTAGTTTAAATTCTATGTATAAAATATTCGGGAAAAGACAATGAAAGTTGTCTCTGATATCCAGGTACTACCATAACCTACGAGAGCTATGAGGCCGAACCTCTTTTAAAACCTGAAAGCTATCCTACTAGTATGTAATTCATATCATATGCATAACATTCTCCGGGAAAGACAATTAAAGGCGCCACGAATCTCTCCGTGAAACTCTATGTGCTGAATATTTACTTACCTCACCTCCAAGTGAAACTTTAAATATATATCTGAGGATTTTTATTATGAGTATTTTTCAAAGCCAACTCAACAAATGTCTGAATAGTTTTGGTAGAAAAGTCACACTGAACGTATAAAGTGTGATGTTTTTATGTTATTCGACATCCAAACTTGGGAAACATCGGACTACAATGTAGGTTACTATATATATATATATATATATATATATATATATATATATATATATATATATATATATATATATATATATATATACATATAAAGATATACATATATATATATATACATATATAGATATACATATATAGATATACATATATATATATATATATATATATATATATATATATATATATATATATACATACATTTTTAATGCCAATCTAATATATTAATTATGATTAATGGTCCCCATATGATATTAAATTCTATACTATGGCAACTTAGGAGCTCATTGTCGTCTTACATATGCGCTGGTACTTTGTGTCTACGTACTCTCCACCGTCCTTCTCCATCGATAATGTTCACGCCGTCCCATGAGGGAAGACTTTCTTTTTTTTCTACACGAGTTAATTAAGACTTCTAACACGTCATGACCGACGGAATGAAAGCAATCTATCCACATTGATTAAATGAAAAGTTCCGTTCGAAATTCCATACATATACCAGATTCTGACAGAAAGATTCGGAAGTTTAACAAGATACATCTGAAGCAGTTCGGAGGTCACTTAGCCCGAAACGGTTTGAGAATTACATCCAATATTTGAACAGTAGTTAGAATGATCCAAATTATTCAAATTATCAATTCCCGTCTAAAAAAAATCCGAAACAAAGATTTCCAAGATTGAAAAGATTGACCTTAGAAAGATTAAAGCTTGCAGTGGAAACATTGTAAGCAAAAATAATGAAATGATAAACCATACTAATATGAATAATACTCATATTTTGGTGTTATTCTACCAGTATTGAGTTGATTAATATCTAAATTCCGAATGTTGCGATAACGTTTTTGAAATGACCGGGTGCGTTTTTCCTAGGTAAATAGTAGAATGTAATTTTACAGTAACGTCGTAACGATGTCACATGTCTCTCAATTAAAATACATCGGTTTTCAACGTTCAAAATTTGCATTTAAGTAGACGATTTTCATTTTGCGCACTTCTTTCATACTTTATACTAGTGTGATGTAATTTGTTTAGGCGGGAATTTATTTTTCAACTAATAGCCGCTCTTCTGAGTTCATCTTGGTCTGAGACTGACTGTTCATTGTCGATCGATTGTCGACAACAGTGAAGATGAAAGATAACAGCCCATTCTTTACTACACATCCTGTTTAAGAAGTCACACTCTTTTTAAAAGAAATATAATTTATTTCTTCATTATAAATTTACAAGGAATGAATATGTGAAGAATACAAACACATTGACTTTTTACTTTTTTAATTGGAGACTATCACGAACATTTGGCGCAAGTTTCTCCGGTTGCTCGCTATTGCATGTTTAGTTCTTGTTATCAAAAGATAAACAATGCAACTAACCTGTTAAATATTTGAAAACAAACTAAGGCATTAACTCAAAACGTGATAATGATGTAATATATTCTACCAACAACTCTATGAAATGGAAGTAACAACTTCTTATATATTAATATATTCTTCCGAGGTCGTTGATTTTGTAGAGTAGACGTTTCTTTAAAATATAGAAACAAGAATGAATAAATTATAAGTAATGTAATACGGAGAGTTACTTTACAATTACCTTGAGTATTTTATTTAGTTTATAGAATTTGGCATATTCGGACTACTGTTCTCATCTTTGGTGTTTTTATCACAAAGTATCGGCCGATTTTACCCATGACCTTATCAGTTGTACTTTGTAGAACTCGGGTATATTTCTGTCAAACACGGGAATCTTGGTGGAATTTCGAACGGAACCATTTATTTAATTCACGGTGGTAGCATGTTCTCGTTCCATCTGCCGTATCGCCTAGAACTGAGGATTGAACCTTTAACCTTCAGATGACTGCCACTTAGAACTGAATTTAACTTAGTACTATATCCTTGCGGACAATCCTAGTATGAATTCTGGGAGCCTTAAACCTATTCTTGTTTTTTTATCATTCTAGTTATCACTATAGATCGCTACTAAACTATTTTTTATAATTATAGGTTCCCATATTGTGTTGAATTCTATACTAGGTCTGCTTTTTAAGTCATTGCCGCGTTACATATGTGATGCTTCTTTGAGTCGTCTTACTCTCAACCGTTCTTTCTCTATCTATACTTTTTACCTCATCTCATAATAGAAGATTGTTTCCCTTTTCCTTCCATATGTGAGAGTCAAACTCCCTACGGAAAAAGTCATGACTAAGTACTGTGTGTATGCGATTCCATGTAAGTGTGGAAAAGTATACAAAGGGCAGACATGTCGTCAGCTAAAGGTAAGGCTAGAAGAACAGCGGAAAACCGTAATACGTGGAGAAATCGAAAAGTCAAGTATGGCTGATAGTGATAAGTAGTTCGATAACAAAAAAAATTGGTTTAAGGTTCCCAAAATTCATACTAAAATTGTCCGCAAGTACCCGTAACGCAGTGGATTATGTACTACATTACATTCAGTTCTAAGTGACAGTCTTCTGAAGGTTGAAGGTTACACTCTTAGTGCGGGCGATACGAATAATTGCGAATTACTGAAAACTTCTTCTGAGTCATGGCAGATAGAAAAGAGAACATTCTAACTCCGTTGCTTTAATAAAGATTTCGTTGGAAATTCCGTCCAGATTCCCGAGTTCGACAATGTACACCCACGATGATAACAGTAGTCCGAATATACCAAATTCTATAAATTCTCAATCCTCATCTAAAAAATTCTGAAACATAACTATTTAGTTTAGTCTCGATCTAATTTCTTAATTGAATATTATCGCATTCAAACCCTGACTTATAATATTTAATTGCTATATTCATATATACAATATCTATCTGCGTGACCACATGATCAAATCTACAAATCTACCAACCGCATTAAACGAACGGGGCAATCTGATCCTGAGGTGTATTAATAGAAATTATTTACCCTATATTAAACAATCGATTATTTTATACTGACATATTGAGCCACACTATTAATTTATAAGCAGCTGCTTTTCCACTAAACTTTTTATCGCAAAACATTATTTTGTCTTTGAATTAAAACCTTAAAAAATTATAGCCTCAAAATAAATGTCTTAAATTTGTTACGTAAGTTTACTTATTGCTGAAAAGCCTTGTATAAATGTGATCACATTTAAACTGTGGCGTTTGTCTTGTATTAATCTTATAAGTAGACACATTTACATAAACTTTCTCTCTCTCTCTCTCTCTTTGAATCTCCCATGTCTCTTGTTAAAGTGTGTTAGGAAACATTTTGCACACGTCATGAACTTGATCTTTTACGAGTTTCGGCTTATCAAATATAAGACTTTTTCTTCAAGGATATACAGGTGGGATTAATAAAATCCCAACTTACATAAGAATTGTTTTCGTGTTGTTATATCATGTCCGCGACTTTTTTTATTAGATTTCATTGAAACAATGGAGATTCCGATGTTACTTCGCAAGCAAAGCAATTTATCTCAGTCTGACTTCCGGTATTTTATATGCACTTCCCCGTTTCCTCTATGTTGTTTTAGTAGAGTTCTCTTAATAAAGATTTTATTCTGTTCTATCTCCAGTAAAATACAGTTTTGCAGAACGAAAGACGCCGACAAATATTGGATCAATAAACGTCATTTTCTTATTACATCCTATTATTCAATAATTACAATAATTAAAATGTCATATGACGTTGAAACAGCAGTGTTTGTCGAATTACAGAATTTAACAACGATTTGCTTGGTCAGTACATATATGTGTGCCTATTGAAAATGCCAAATTCAAACGTAGTATTCGTATGAAGTCACACTATCTGATTCATCGAACATTTTTTAAATAGTAGTAAACAGTCTGCTCTTTTTTAGTACTTACTAACATAGCTGTATAGATATTCGTATAAAGTAACATTATCTTATCTCTCTTACATCTTGTAACAGTAGTAAGCAGTCTGCTCTTTTCTAGTACTTACTAACATAGCTGTATAGATGTTCGTATAAAGTCACATTATCTTATCTATCTTACATCTTGTAATAGTAGTAAGCAGTCTGCTCTTTCCTAGTACTTACTAACATAGCTGTATAGATGTTAGTATAAAGTCACATTATCTTATCTATTTACATCTTGTAATTGTAGTAAGCAGTCTGCTCTTTCCTAGTACTTACTAACATAGCTGTATACATGTTCGTATAAAGTCACATTATCTTATCTATCTTACATCTTGTAATAGTAGTAAGCAGTCTGCTCTTTCCTAGTACTTACTAACATAGCTGTATAGATGTTCGTATAAAGTCACATTATCTTATCTATCTTACATCTTGTAATAGTAGTAAGCAGTCTGCTCTTACCTAGTACTTACTAACATAGCTGTATAGATGTTCGTATAAAGTCACATTATCTTATCTATCTTACATCTAGTAATAGTAGTAAGCAGTCTGCTCTTTCCTAGTACTTACAAACATAGCTGTATAGATGTTCGTATAAAGTCACATTATCTTATCTCTCTTACATCTTGTACTAGTAGTAAGCAGTCTGCTCTTTCCTAGTACTTACTAACATAGCTGTATAGATGTTCGTATAAAGTCACATTATCTTATCTATCTTACATCTTGTAATAGTAGGAAGCAGTCTGCTCTTTCCTAGTACTTACTAACATAGCTGTATAGATGTTCGTATAAAGTCACATTATCTTATCTATCTTACATCTTGTAATTGTAGTAAGCAGTCTGCTCTTTTCTAGTACTTACTAACATAGCTGTATAGATGTTCGTATAAAGTCACATTATCTTATCTCTCTTACATCTTGTAATAGTAGTAAGCAGTCTGCTCTTTTCTAGTACTTACTAACATAGCTGTATAGATGTTCGTATAAAGTCACATTATCTTATCTATTTACATCTTGTAATTGTAGTAAGCAGTCTGCTCTTTCCTAGTACTTACTAACATTGCTGTATAGATGTTAGTATAAAGTCACATTATCTTATCTATTTACATCTTGTAATTGTAGTAAGCAGTCTGCTCTTTCCTAGTACTTACTAACATAGCTGTACACATGTTCGTATAAAGTCACATTATCTTATCTATTTACATCTTGTAATTGTAGTAAGCAGTCTGCTCTTTCCTAGTACTTACTAACATAGCTGTATAGATGTTAGTATAAAGTCACATTATCTTATCTATTTACATCTTGTAATTGTAGTAAGCAGTCTGCTCTTTCCTAGTACTTACTAACATAGCTGTACACATGTTCGTATAAAGTCACATTATCTTATCTATTTACATCTTGTAATTGTAGTAAGCAGTCTGCTCTTTCCTAGTACTTACTAACATAGCTGTATAGATGTTAGTATAAAGTCACATTATCTTATCTATTTACATCTTGTAATTGTAGTAAGCAGTCTGCTCTTTCCTAGTACTTACTAACATAGCTGTACACATGTTCGTATAAAGTCACATTATCTTATCTATCTTACATTTTGTAATTGTAGTAAGCAGTCTGCTCTTTCCTAGTACTTACTAACATAGCTGTATAGATGTTCGTATAAAGTCACATTATCTTATCTATCTTACATTTTGTAATTGTAGTAAGCAGTCTGCCCTTTCCTAGTACTTACATACATAGCTGTATACATGTTCGTATAAAGTCACATTATCTTATATATCTTACATCTTGTAATAGTAGTAAGCAGTCTGCTCTTTCCTAGTACTTACTAACAAAGCTGTATAGATGTTCGTATAAAGCCACATTATCTTATCTATCTTACATCTTGTAATTGTAGGAAGCAGTCTCCTTTTTCTTAGTACTTACTAACATAGCTGTATAGATGTACGTATAAAGTCACATTATCTTATCTATCTTACATCTTGTAATAGTAGTAAGCAGTCTGCTCGTTCCTAGTACTTACATACATAGCTGTATACATGTTCGTATAAAGTCACATTATCTTATCTCTTTTACATCTTGTAATAGTAGTAAGCAGTCTGCTCTTTTCTAGTACTTACTAACATAGCTGTATAGATGTTCGTATAAAGTCACATTATCTTATCTATCTTACATCTTGTAATAGTAGTAAGCAGTCTCCTTTTTCTTAGTACTTACTAACATAGCTGTATAGATGTACGTATAAAGTCACATTATCTTATCTATCTTACATCTTGTAATAGTAGTAAGCAGTCTGCTCTTACCTAGTACTTACTAACATAGCTGTATAGATGTTCGTATGAAGTCACATTATCTTATCTATCTTACATCTTGTAATAGTAGTAAGCAGTCTGCTCTTTCCTAGTACTTACTAACATAGCTGTATAGATGTTCGTATAAAGTCACATTATCTTATCTATCTTACATCTTGTAATAGTAGTAAGCAGTCTGCTGTTTCCTAGTACTTACTAACATAGTTGTATAGATGTTCGTATAAAGTCACATTATCTTATCTATCTTACATCTTGTAATAGTAGTAAGCAGTCTGCTCTTTCCTTGTACTTACTAACATAGCTGTATAGATGTTCGTATAAAGTCACATTATCTTATCTATCTTACATCTTGTAATAGTAGTAAGCAGTCTGCTCCTTCCTAGTACTTACTAACATAGCTGTATAGATGTTCGTATAAAGTCACATTATCTTATCTATCTTACATCTTGTAATAGTAGTAAGCAGTCTGATCTTTCCTAGTACTTACTAACATAGCTGTATAGATGTTCGTATAAAGTCACATTATCTTATCTATCTTACATCTTGTAATAGTAGTAATCAGTCTGATCTTTCCTAGTACTTACTAACATAGCTGTATAGATGTTCGTATAAAGTCACATTATCTTATCTATCTTACATCTTGTAATAGTAGTAAGCAGTCTGCTTTTTTCTAGTACTTAACTAACATAGTTGTATAAATTTTCGTATAAAGTCACATTATCTGATTAATCTTACATCTTGTAATAGTAGTAAGCAGTCTACTCTTTTCTAGTACTTACTGACATAGTTGTCTAGCTTAGATGTAAAAGTTTTGACTATCGACGCTCTCATGAAAATTAAAAAATAACAACGCTTTTTCTATATTTTTCCTACTGATTGGCGCAGATTTGTCCCAGCCACAGTATTTAAGCAATGCTAGTTCAGCAGATGTGCCGTTAGTAATGGCACAACACTTACGTATTTATAAAACATTCAATAATCTTGTTCATACTACATATCCATAGTTTATTGGCTTAAATGTTAGTCAAGAAGTCGGTTATGTCAAGGAGGCATGTCATGTGTGTTTTCATGATGGAGTAACATTTTTATATATGTTTATCCTTTTGTGTCTTATAGCTGCTCGTCTTTAAATATAACAATTATTTTGAATATTTAAAAAGAATATTTTTCAGAAAATCTACCAGGAAGTACAGCACATATCTACACTATTTAACAAATTTTGGGTGTATACTTAATGTGAATGTATGTAGTAAATAGATGAGCATACTGTCGTCGGTAATTTAAGTAAATTTTAGAATTATACGCAAAACGGAAGTCGCAGCTTAAATAAACTGGTCAGTAGCTCATTATGTCAGACTCCTCATTCTTATGAAATATACACGTTTGTTGTGTTGTTTTCTCAGCACATCGACTTTTTCTTGGCTAATTTTCTCATGGAACATGATAACTATCATGTTGGATATCATGGGAGGATTGAGACTAATGAATGGAATAAATAAAATCTGAATGTATTTGGACGATTTATGAAAAGTGTTTATTGGCATTCGTTTTGTATGTTACACTGTTGTAGACTTGGCGGAAGCAATCTATAATCAACGTTATCCAAAGGTCAGAAGTAATAGAAAGCAACTATATTTGTTTTTTTTTATCTTGGATATTTTCAGCATAGAAAATAGGTGGGGGTAAGTGGAATTAAAAAAATGCACTTTTATCGTACGGATGAATCTGGACTTACATATATTTAAAAAAAAAACATGGGATATTATAAAACCGTTTTTACTTGTAACATAAACATAGACACATCTTATGAACGCTATAATCGCTAGTTGATTCAGAACACTTATTTATATATATATATATATATATATATATATATATATATATATATATATATATATATACTTAACCTGTATAAATTAGGCAGATGCATTTGTCCACATAATACTGTGCATTCTATCACAATGGAATTATTTCAATTTTTGAAACACAATATATCATTGTAGGAATGCGAATGTGATTGCTAAATGAATAGAAGTTGCAGGTGTTGGACAATCAAGTTACTAAAGATAAATCCATTAATTAAGAGATATGACTTTCATATAACCTCTTTTATCGATGATAAACTTAGTTAAACTTGAGGTGTAAGAATAATACGTCATTCGACGGAGCAGCTTTTTCCACGGACAGAGATTCATATAATGTTCGGTCATTTTTGATCACCATACACCCTCATTAAAATCAGGTCACATTTGTCCGTTGATTATATTACGTATCATTAAAGCTCGCTGTTTTTTTTTTGTCTTTTTTACATAGTTCACCCTAAACAAGGCAGTCCGCTACTGAGAAAAAGGGTGAAAGTTTAGAGGGCGGGCAACGTACATTTGCAACTGTGCAGCGAGATGTCTGTGTACATTAGTTTTACATTGCTGCATGTCAATGCTTTCAAGAATACGGGGAGCAGGGAGGGGGTTCCAGAGTCCAGCAGCACGAGGAAAGAAGTTTAATGCCGAGTAACACATCATTTGTCGCGCGCGATTTATCGTATCATATTTATGGTTATCATGATGCAAGAAATATCATTTTATTATTATCAGCAAAATTAACTTAATATGACTACAAAATTCAATTGTATGTTTAACTACACCTAAAATTATTAAATAGTGGAGATTTTAAAATCTCCACCATTTCAAACTCGTATTCATCTAATTCTTACTAAAGATGTACAACTGGACTTATTTAACCATGAATGCAATTCGAATATCATGTTTATCTCTAATATAAAAAGTATATAATGATGTTTACTCATATAACTTTAAATCCGGTGGGTTAGTCATTTAGCAAGTATTTTAATTTCAGGAAATAGTTTCTATAGAAAACTTATTTTCTAACATATTGTAACATCATTGGAAACTTTGAAAATAGATCTCTCAGGAAAACACAATGTGTAGTTTAATTTTATCAAACGACGAAGAGGGTTTGGTGAAATGAGAAATATCATCATTTTTATAATAAATAAATTTACACATTATAATAGTACTTTATTGTTAAATATTTAGAGATAGTTTCATTGAAATAAGATAAGTTTCTAATTTTCATAGAAATCTGGTTATTTTAATATTCAAAATTATCTACTTTTATGTTACCTTACAATTTCCTTGATGTGTATAAATTCTAATAAAATGATGATTTGTTAAGTCGTAATTACATATTGTAGATTACTTAGCCATTGGGCTAGAAAGAAACATGTTGTATCTGTTCTGATATAATATTTAATCAATTCAGTCATCGTTAAAGAGTGCATCCTTCTGGACTGAGATAAGTTATAAGTTTATCCCAACCACGATTGTATTTAATTGAGTGCTGTATTTTCCCAACATTAAAACATAACGTTGTGCCCAACTCTGCCCTCGCGCGGAGGAAAGAAAATAAGATTGATCAAAAGCAATTGGAAAAAAGGCGGTTCATATAGTTAAAGGTACAAATATCTGAAAGAATACAAATATCCCAGCGAATTGTCCTTAACAAATTAATAAACAATTAAAATAAGTTTTACGGGGAACGCAGTTAATCAACAATTACTTATAACTTTCTCATAGTGCTTCCTACCAATACTAAATATTTAGTGCGAATAAATGATCCGTGCATACTAGTGTATCTAGTATACTAGACAGACACGAATCCTGTAAATATTAGTATAATTTTTATTATTGATTAACACGAAGCAGATGCTTAGAAGAAAACAATCTAAACACATACAGATGAGACACCTAGAATTACGTTAACTACTAGTTTACCTTGTGGATAGAAATAGCAAGTTAATAAACACGCTTAAACCGTTCGAACGTGAACACCAGCAATATCGATGGAAGATGCCAAGCTTCGAATTACAACATATATATATATATATATATATATATATATATATATATATATATATATATATATTACTATACACATATGTGCGTTTCGTGAAACTGAAAGAAATATATATCGGAGAGAAAAAAATGATCAATGTCGCTAACAAAAAAGCAGTAGTTCTTTAATCTTATTTCAGGAAGCATACTGCACTTGATAATGGTTGTCATCCGTAGGTAAATAAAACAATTCTCCTCATCCATACTGCCGCTTTAATAAGTGAGTTTACCCTGAGTATGATCCGCCCATGTGTCGAACTCTTCCACCGTAGAAGGACAGTAAATAAACGTCCAAGTAACGGAGATTATATGAAGAGTTTAAAGATCTAAACTCAATATTTCAACGTCGTACTTTCCTTATTGCCTTGGAAAATAAATATGTACTTTCTCATATATATATATATGCATATATATATATATATATATAAATATATATATATATATCTATATATATATATATATACTTTGAAATGTATTATAAAATATTATATATATATACTTTGAAATGTATTATAAAATATTATATATATATATATATATATATATATATATATATATATATATATATATATATATATATATATATATATATATATATATGAAGAGTTCGAACGCAAAACGCCATAAATCCAATTCGTTTAAAACAAGAAAAACACGAATATATTGAATCTAGACTTCGAATGAGAGCTGATTTTAATTGAAATCAAAACAAAATTATTTCAGTATCATATCATGTAACACATAGTTTTATGCTGTCGTCGAGTGTTGAAATGCAGCAGTTTTTGAACGGACAGTTTCGTGATTTTGTAAATGTCGTTTATCGCGTTTTGCATTCGAACTCTTCGTATATACATATATATATATACATATATCAATATATATATATATATATATATACATATATACACATATATATATTGATATATATATTATATATATATATATATATATATATTTATATATATATATATATATTTATATATATATCAATATATATATATATATATATATATATATATATATGTATGTGTGTGTGTGTGTGTATACATATATAGGGTAACATGGGGTATTAAGCACCATGGGGCATTAGGCACCAGCCACTCAGTAACCTTCACACATCTCTCTATAGCATTATTATAGCACGTGTATGGCAATAAGCACCAAGTTTGTCTGATCACTGAACAATTCCAGGCCTTGGTTCTCACGAGTAGTATTTACTGAGCCAAACAAAAGTAGTCTTTTTTGCCAAGTTCAAGAAGTTGTTATTTTCTCCACATCTGCAGCCATTTTTAAACAGACTTCTAAACTTTATGCTCCAGAAGGGTAACTGAACAAAACTTTGTTTCTCTGCGAAACTACTGAGCTTGCAAACTGTTTTTTTGGGCTGCTGAAGCACTAAGATATATCAGAGATAAGTACTGAAACATTTTTACACTTGATTTAATTCAGATTTCCATTTTTCAGAGCTAGAAAGTGGGTCATGCTGGCTTTCCTCCACAGCCTATCAAATATGATCATGATTTCCACACTAATTATAAAAACTGCTGCAAATACAACTTGCCAAGTTTTTGTATGCAGTTATTACGTAAATTGCTTTGTACTGGTTCTCATTTAAGCATAATGCATGTAATTGTGTGTAATTTATTTATTTTTTTAAATATTTTCATCTTTGAAATAAGGTGAGGGCTTAATGCCCCATGTCTGTATTTTTCTAAAGAAAAAGAGTTGAACATCTCTTAAAGTGATTTAATTAAGAAACATGGCTATATTAGTTACGTTTGACTTGTTTTTATTATTGAGGAAGTTATATAAAACCAGAAATTTGTAATAATAAGTCAACATTTACCGATACTAATACTCGGGCATACAAGTGCCTAATGCCTCGTTAAAAAAATTGTTGCTCACAGATGGTTCGCAACTATTAGAAGACTGAGGGTGAAAGGAGGAATCTGAGCCAATCAGAGGAGGTGGTTGCTGTATATGACAGTGTCATAAAGAAGCAGATGTCTGCCAATCAAGCAGCCAAATAGTATAAAGTCAACAAGAAGCTAGGACCCTCATCCTCAGCCACACCTCTAGGACCCTCATCTTCAGCCTTCACTCAAGGACCTTCATCCTCAGACATGCCTGTGCCTTTGCTGACTTTATAATATTTATCTGATTCATTAAAATACTTCTTTCTCAAGCAAATAACTCCCCACTTTCAAGCTGCAGCAAGAGGGCGATCAGCTAGAATAGAGCGATTCCGATATGTGGAAAGCGTCACAGCAGATGAAAGTACCACCAAACTCATGGAGACATATGCTGCTAAGGAAGTTTTTACAGAGCATCCATGGGGCGTGGCAGAAGGAAAGGAAATGGGAAAGACAAGGGTAAAAGATACCAGTACAGGAGACACAATCAACACCACAATCAAGAAGTCCACTGTCAACAGCAGAGGATTCTGACACTGAGGAATGTTGTAGATGTGGTAGAGGGGATGGCATTAACTGGATTCAGTGTGACATCTGTAATTCTTGGTATCGAATACTGTGCACGAGCATCAACATTTCACTTGAAGACCTCCAAAATGAGGGATGGCTGTGTGATTTTTGTACACAATAGCCCCGGTGCTTAATGCCACACGAGGTGGTGCCTATTACCCCATGCGACTTAAATTCGTGGAAGGTTAACCTTTGTTTTCAAACAATTCAATAAGTACATTTTCTTCTCTGAGGAATACATGTTTACTGGTATTTGTTTAAACAAAGACAATACCCATATATTTTCCCCATGATAGTCTAAAGAAACTTGGAAAACGATCTTTTATGTCGATGAGACGTAGAGTCAGTGAAAAAGGTGGTGCTAAATACCCACATTTACCCTATATATCAATATATATGTATATCACTATCTTACTATATATATATATATATATATATATATATATATATATATATATATATATATATATATATATATATATATAAATATATATATTGATATATATATAAATATCTCTCTATATATATTGATATATATATATATATATATTTGTTTTTTGTTTTACGTACATAAATGTAATCCATGGACACGTGTTTCTGGAACACAGTCGTCATCAGCATGCTTAACTAAGACAAAAATTGAACCTTCTATATTAATGTATATAGTCTAGCGGCTTTACAGCCAGACCAGGATGCTTTTCTGCATCTTAATCAGTAACGAAGTGAGACAATCGAAATAATAGTAAGCAAAAAAACAACGAACGCTGCAATCACCAAGAACAATAATTACATCAAACTACATATATATATATATATATATATATATATATATATATATATATATATATATATATATATATATATATATATATGGGTGTGTGTGTATATATATATAGCATGATCTCTTAACTAAATTAATGAACCGATAATTATGAATGTTGGAGTATATATTCTAGACAACGCGATAGGTTACCCCAGCACACTATGTTTCTGAACTGTGTCGTGAATATACATATTGAACACTATTTGAAACGTTTTAAATGAACCGATCATTATGAATTTTTGAATGTATATTTTGAGCAACACGATTCGTAACATAGCTACATTATTTTTGTTTACTATTTAAGTTGTGTGCGACTTAAAACAGTCCCTACTGCCCACAATACATTGAAAATCAGTTAGATACAAACATTTAAATAGAGACAATAATATCCCTACATAAATGTTTACTTATATTTAATATTACCTTTTAAAAACATGGCGCATGCGTAGGCGTCGATAATATGTTGTCGCTTGGTAAAATCCTGAACTATTGTACTTATCGTAATGAATTATGGACTATGCACTTCGGCAACACGGTGAGTAACGTGAGCACATTATTTATTTTTTTGAAAATTAACTATCTAGTGGGTGTTCACCGAAATCGTACATACTAAACTACCAAAGAACAAAACCATGACATTTTTTTAACTGATGCTATTTCTATTGTTTATATTGTGCTCAAGGATTAACATTTTACTAGTATATATATATATATATATATATATATATATATATATATATATATATATATATATATATATATATATATATATTAGATTTACAATGCGAGATTATATGAATATTTATTTCCACGATCAAAAAACGCCGCAGCCCAAACATGCAAGTGACTCGGGTTTCGAATCCGGAGTTCGGATATGTTCTACTGATGAACCGAAGAAGGACGAAACGGAAGTCTGCGACTTCCGGCCGTTGCATTCATGGCTTGTTTAGGCTGCGGTGTTGTCTCATTGTGAAAGTAAATGAATACATAAATATATATATATATATATATATATATATGTATAATATGTGTGTGTGTATGTGTGTGTGAAGATTGATGAATCCATAATAACAAGAGAAATACAGGAATGACAACTGATAAAATGAAAGAGAACGAATTGTCATATTTACTACTCATTTCCGTACTTTATCGGAGAGAAAATATAATTCCAAGACACGAAGATGCCTGCAAAAACTGACATAACTTCATTTACCGTTTTAAATAATTCCCTAAATTCAGGGCTAAAAAGGTCAAATGACCCATTTAACATGACAAAAACGGCAAATAGCAAGCTCGTTCTTAGAAGAATATTTTTAAAATAGAATCATCAGACTTTTTAAGACACTCATTTTGTCGCCAGAAAGTGAATTGTCTGCATATAACCTGCCAATCCGCTTCTTTCTGATTTCGTTACAGCAGGCAGCGTCTCTATCCAGTTTTTAAATTGGTTCACCTTTTCCAATTTGTGCTCGACAAAACTGATTTTGTCAATTTACTCGAAAGAAAGCGAAACAGAAATATCTTATTGGTTGTGAAGAAAAATGAGAAAAATAAATACTAACTAGTCATCGATTTTACATGTATGCACTAAACCTATTTGGAATGTAGAATCATACAGTAATGGACTCGCTTCCCTTTTCGACTCTGCAATTGTGCGTTTGTTTTTTTATTATTGGCGGTTGCGATCACCTTATGATGGAGCTACATAAGATGCATCATCAATTTAAATTGATGAACGTATTGCTTTATGTGCTATATTTATCGGAAATTTTTTTACAGGTGTATAATCTATCAATCTGACTTATAACAATGCCTTTCTATTCTTTATTGCATTTCTATATTTTATTTAAATCAATCTATTTATCTATCTATCTATCTATATATGTATATATATATATCTTGTTATATTTCCATGTTTTTCTCTTTTATTCCTATACTAGCATAATCTACCCGCCCTTCGGGCAGCAATTACTGAGACAGTAGCTTTTTAACGGGAAATAAATTATATTTGATATTTTGGTAATTTAAAAGAAAACAACAACATATGATTGTCGTAGTGTTATTTGATATATTCCAATGTTGCGGAAATGTACTGTGCATACAAATAGTCAAATTTTATTTATTAAAAAAATTGATATTGTCTTTAAGAAATTCAAACTCTATGAATGTGATTACGTTTCATAATAAAAATGAAAAATTATTTTCCATCAAAAACCGATTACATGATGAGATTAGCAAATAAAAAGAGTGGAACGTGGATTGATCAAATAAAAGAAGTTCATGTTATTTAGTTATTCAAACTGGTTACTTTGTGACTTTCGCCTATATATATATTAAAGACAGAAAAAAGACTTACATTTTCTTGTAATTTAGAAAGATTAAAACAGTTTTGCTTTTCTTTTTCATGATTAGTGTTATTATGATGGTGATGATCATCATACTCATAATCATTATCAGCAAGTGTGTTTTGGTATTCACATGTAATCGGCTAAAAACGTAGAATCTCAGTTTTCGTTGTGGGGGGGAGTGAGGCTTTCAATCTACAATAACACCCACACTTTTAATATTTTTATTTACACCTTAGAAATTAGATATAATGTATTGATTTACTCTTCTCCGGAAGTTAGGCACACGGCCAGTTTTTATCTTACTCCCACAAGTAAGATGTCACCCAAGGTCGGGTCGGGAAAGTGGTGTTTAAAAATTGCTTGGGCATCCCGTCGGCATTCTCCGGTAGGGGCGCCTCAGGCAGTAAGCAATAAACTTACTCCTCCCCAAAGAGGGGAGGCGAAGCCTGGGAGGGTAGACCTCTTAGAACTGCACATGACAGACACATAGACCGGCGTAAATCAAGCCCGAAAGTTAAGAAAATACCAGTCTATGGGGTGCAATATCCATCGGAACAGATACTACACTTTGATATTAGCCAAAAGGCAAAACCAAGTTTCAAAACGTTATTTATTTTATTTTCACGGGAAAGGTAAACACACCTAAATGAATAAATTGCTTAAAATTAAAATAAAAAAAGGGGTGTATTGTTAAAAAAAATAAGATTTAAAAAGTAAATTATGAATAAATGTGTATATTTACAGTCTCCGCTATCCCTACAAAAAAAGAAATTCGTCTTTTTTAATCGATTACGTGTGAAGAGTGAACACCGTGGAAAACCGAAAGACGAAAATTCAATTAATTTAGAATTAATGATGGGCGATCAGTTTTCTATATATCCAACGTAAAATGATCAACCATCTCAGGCTGAGTCTAACTTGTTAGGGGACTCAATCAATTGTTAACCACTAACCCTAAGTCCGAGTGGTAAGCTCACAACACCACATGTAAAGTAGACCACCAATTAAAAACGGTACGGATTCAGCGCCCATAGCAAAACAGAAAATAATTTGGTTAACTGCCCTAAAATGATATAATGGTCCGGATATGAAGGGATCATTTTAAATTAAATGTATGAAGGAAACTGACACCTACTCTAAATTAAAAAAATTCAGGGTTTTGTCTTCTTTCCGCCATATTTTAAAGGGTGTTCATACGTAATCGCCTAAAAAAGAAGAATCTATTTTTTTTTTGTTTTCTGGGAAGTGAGGTGATTTACAATCATAGTGCGAACTATTTTTTCGTAATTTGGACAGAATAGTAAAAAGGCGGTTTGCATACAAAGCATTAAACTATAAGTTCATCGTTATTTATTTATAATTCACGGAAATTGTAAGAACTACGAAAGCTAAATGCTTAAATAAATTTAAAAAAATAACTTTTTTCAAACTTTTAGATATAAACTTATGTTTTTAATTCAACATCAGCACTAATCTATGCTGCTTTTTCAGGTAAAATCTACGTTTTAAAAATGGTCTATAATTAGTAAGTTAAGTGAGCTATAATTAAAAATCCCATCCATTCACTGTAAAGGTCCCCAGATGCTGGAGCATGTTCTACTCCAATAGCTTCTTTCCTCGTGCTGCCAGCCTCTAGAAATCTATCCCTGATCTCTCTTTACCTGACAGTACCGACATGCAGAGGTTTAAAACTAACGTAAACAGACATCTCGCTACACAGCTCCCAACTTAGGATGACACCCAAAACCTACACTATAATTCTCAGTAACCCCTTATTTCTACAGTGGTGAACTGCCTTGTTTGGGGCGAAATATGTTAAAAAGATAAGTTAAAAGACAAATATATAAGAGGGAAAGTGGTGCACGTTCTTTTGAAAAATAATGAACATTGTTTCGATTTTTTGTCATTTTTTTGTTATCACTTTAATTATTTACTTGTAATATCAACAAAACTATTCCATATATATATATATATATATATATATATACATATATATATATATATATATATATATACATATATATATATATATATATATAAGTACATGTGACAATCAAATTATAATCGAATTACAGCAAACACTTATTTATTTTGCACTTTTTAAGAATATAATTATACAAATTAGGTAACCAAAAGATTTTGTTTACAACTTGCTTGACTATAAATAAAGTTTTTAAAAATGATATAGTGTATTAATTATCAAAATTGGAGTAACCTGTTTTGATCATAATATACGAGTGATACATATGATAATATTTTGCGTTTATATATATATATATATATATATATATATATATATATATATTGTTGCGAGTCAAGCAGACACTCTATCTGTCCTAACTTTTTCTGAGAGTATGATAGAACCTGGTAGTGTACATATGCTCTCCAATCCACATACATCACCTGGTGTTCCAAATGGTCACAAATTTAGTATTGGCCAGGTTGAATGTTGCCTTACTAAGGTGATCTGATGGGAACCCGTGAGTCAACGTGATTATGACGTTTCGGTTTATATTCCGTCCACTCTAAATTCTAAAATAATTGTGTTTTTTCGTATTTCCGTTTTCCACAGTGTTCACTCTTCACACGTAATCGCCTAAAAAGCAGAATTTATTTGTTTGTATTAGCGTACTTTATCCGCCTCCTGTTTTCATCAGTAGAATGCTGTCTATGGTGAAAACTCTCTCTTTGATTTCTACTTGGCCTACTGATTTTCCAATGTCTTCGGAACCTTTTCTAGTACTTCCATTATTATTGGTGCGATAGTTGTTTCCCTTGTGTTCCATAGTCTGTTTAGGTTTGTGACAATATCTTGTTTATCTTCCTGCTTCAATTCTAGTACTACCAGATAAAGTTGCCGTAAAACAGCGGCTCCCTGACTTAAAATGTACCAAACATTGATGTTATGTTTTTGCTTTCCCTTTACACAACTCACCTATTTTCTACAAAACTAAAAACAAAAACAGAAACAACATTTACCTCTAAAGAACAACCAAACAAATCACCATGAAGACATATTTGAAAATATAAGAAACTTGAGCATAAGTAATTTTACCAAAAAAAATAATTTAGAATTTAATAACCCGAAAAAAAAGTTCATATGCAGTGATAAATAACAAAACCAAACACTATTAATAAATATTTGAAGATAGACAAACGTGAAGTAATAATAACTTTTACAAAAATAATCTGATTTTGCATTAAATAACAGGGATAGGGTTGATATGCCGTAAAACAAAACAACCAAAACAAAGACTCAGAATAAATCGTTAAAGATATTAAGAAATTGAAGCAGAACGTCACAGATGAAACTGAAGGAAACAGTATAATTAATAAAATTCATAGGGTTTGCCTGAGAGTGTAAAATAATAAGAGCCGTGACAATAACTATAGTCATAGTAATAATTATAGGAGAACTACGGACAGTTACAAAACATGGGAAATAGACTAGTAAGAGTTGGCATTAAAGGGAGAATTGACATCATAGAATCGAGAGCACTGATGAAAACAGCTGTAACAGTAAGACATATCCTTAAGTACTAGACTCACAAAGCACCAGTGACTTGAACTAGAAAAATATCCGGTAAACAGAACACCGACTATAACTATATACAGGGTGACTAAAAAAAACGGGCCCCGTGTAAACTTTAGGTGATATCTTCTTTATGTATTACCCGATTGCCTTTATTTTACAGGGTATGGCAGAATCAACGACCGTGAGTACACCAAGACCTCAGTGGGAGCCGGGACAAATAATACACTGTTTTATTTTACTACAAGACATGCTCGTTTAAGAAAATCCAGGACAGTTTCATGCATCAGTTCGGATGTGAAAAGGCTCCACCCAAAAGCAGAATTCAGAACTGGGGGGACCATTTCGAGAGTATGGGACCGTGGAGAACTTCAACGCTGCCAGTGAGAACCGTCCAAGCCACTCGTCCCAAGAAGCGGACAGCCGAGCTGGTCGAAAGTGTGAGAGAGTCTCTCCAGGAGAGTCCGAAACGCTCTGTGCGTAAGCGAAGTCAGTCCTTCGGTATCTCCCGTGAGACTTGCAGGAGAGTGCTGGTGAACAATATCAGGGCTTACCTGTACAGAATACAGACGCTGCAGACCCTTACAGCCTCAGACTAGAAGCAGAGGAGCGCTATGGCAGCCAAGATGCTCGATAAGATCGAGGAGACACCAGGTTTCCTAATCTCCTTTGGACCTCAGATGAAGCCCACTTCCATCTTTACGGAAAAGCGAACTCCAAGACAAATGACGTTTGGGGGTCGTCCAGACCCAATGAAGTAGCCACCAAGCCCCTGCACTCTCCTAATTGCACGGTGTGGGCTGCAATCTCGGTCAGAGGCATAATCGGACCAATCTTCATCGAATAATCTGGCGCAGCAGTGACAGTCACCAAGGAGCGGTATGTGGAGGTCCTCAAAAATCAAGAGTGAAATCCAGACCCTCTACCCGTCGCTCATGAGCAAGTTCTGGTTCCAGCAAGACTGAGAAAGTTCTCACACCTCAAACCTGTCCTGAGATTGGCTGAAAGAGGACTTCCGAGGCCGAGTGATCAGTCTCAAGACTAATTTTGAGTTGCCACCCCATAGCCCGGACCTAAGCCCCCTCCCCAGATTATTTCCTTTGGGGCTATCTTAAAGACATAATGTACGCAATGAAACCCAGAACCATCACGAAACTCAAGGAAGCCATCAGGAAGGAGATGAGAGCCATTCCCAATTCAGTCTGTAAGAACGTCATGGACAACTTCGTTCTGCGCCTCAAGAAAAGCACGGAGCTAAAAGGAGTCCATCTAGAACACATGCTGTAGAACGGAGAAAAAAGGCTAAAGCCTTTAGTGTTTTGATGTGATGTTTTGAATATAATAAACTAGTTATGACCAAAAATTCATTTCATTAGGACAAAACACAAACAAACGAGGCCTAATTAGATTTGGGGCCCGTTTTCTTTTTTTTTGAGGGGGGGGGGGTCACCCTGTAATAGAAAGAATAACTTAGGGGAGATCCAAAAGGAATGAGAGCGAGTAAGAAAGGAATTGTTAATGACCTCACTGCTCTTCCGGCTCTCACATCACTTCCACTGACTCGCTTTTACCCTCAATTGTTGTAGAAATCCTGACAAAAAATATAGTGCACCTTCTCCAAGTAATGTTTCCGAAAGTAACAGAACTTAGCTGGATACGCCACGAGGCTAGATGGATTCTTGTCCTGGAACCCGGTAAGACCAATAGACTACAAAAAAGATATACCATTACATAGTAAACTGGTTAAATTGGGGAGAGGAACTGAATGTTCTTAAATTATTTAATAACTCAACCTTTGACAGAAAAAGAGAACTTTAATGGAATATTGGAATATTTATATATCACGTATAGAAGTCAAGTGTTAGTCCCAGAACATGTCTCTTTGAATTCAAAGAACTTCGATTTAAGTAAAATAAGACATTGCTAGAACGCAAAATTATTTGCAATAATGATAGAAAGAAGTAGTAATACTGGACATTGGGAGAGATTTATTGCCACTCAGAGTCCATAAAATATAGCCTGTGAAATACCACTGATAATTACTCATATACTGCGATTTTAGTGAGGAACACATAATTATATTACTCTCCAAATAATTGCTGTCACTTGAGCTCTGTCGAATTCTTTCAAGCGCTTTCTGTTTTAAACTAAAATATTAAGAAACACACTATAACTGCAATTCAAGTTACAAACACCAAAACACGCACCTTGGGACTTTGTCGTGTTTTGTGGCTTGATAATTATTATGAACCTTCTTTTCTACTGGTTTAATAACATTAAAAAATACACAATACATGACTATTAACAATGATGATGGCGGCTGAAGTCTAAAAGTTAAAATATATAATGATACATTGCAGAAAGCGACAGAGCATCTACTGTCTCTTGGCTTTGCGAATCAAACGCATTTCGTGGTCACATTTGCGGAAAAAGAACCAGCGAAAACACATACTACATACTGTAAGAAAAAGAACAAAAACACCAAACATGATTGGAACCCATGTGAATGATGTTTACATTTGAGATTTCCGCAATTTTAAAAACTTCTACTACAAGCAAAATCACAAAAGACAGAAGCGCTGTACTATCGCTACTATTAAAAATAGATACATACGATCTATTCACATAGTTACTAAATTACACACTTTTCATTTATTTACGAGATAAAGATTTGTCCGCTATGTTACATGTATATCCGACAAGCATTTTTCAGTGGTATTTGAAGATAAATGTTATCACTCACAATCTAGTATAAACATTTAATCCAATTCTGACTTCCTTAAATCTTTATAATAAATAGGGTGAATAGTCAGGTTAATATAACTATACGAACCATGGAGGTAATTATTGGATAATATTGTAATTCGCATTCCATATAAAAGCTATTATTTATTAAAAATTGTGAAATTTTGTTTATTAACTTTTCTTGTTAAAATACATGTTTAGATTCAGTGTTTCTTCGTTTAAAAAATCTATTTGCAAAGTTGCCTCACCAGAGAAAGCTGCTTCGCCTTCGATTAGAATTAAATACGCCATCATTTTTTTCTTATTGTCTGCCTTTGCTCCCATTAATGTATCGCTCGTGGCAATTCCAGTCGCATCTTTTTTCCCAGAACCCACGCAAGTGTTTTCTATTTCTTAAAGATAATAAAACTTCAAACATTACGTCGATATTTTGCGTTAGATCTTTATCAATGTTCCCGGATAATTCTTTTCCTTTCTTTGTTGTATACGTTCACTTATTTGTATCTTTCATAGATTTCCATTTTGAAAAACGCGGCAATTCCGCATTCATTTCGTTAATAGTCTTTCATTTTCGCCATCGATTCATCTTTTCATCGATCGCACTGGGCAAATATCCCTTTTCAGGTTTCCGAAAATATTGCTTTTAAATCGATTTAATAATTGCGGTATCAATGTTTTTTCTAAAAACCTTTGAACTATTTATTCCAGATTTGACCTAACTTTATACATAGAAATACAATAAGAATTGGTCTTTTTACATATACACATACCGTTAGTCTAACATAGTTGATATACGTTATTTAAATTAAATATTTTTAAATAGATTTTACATTAGTTTGTTTCATATATATATTTAGAGAGAGAGAGAGATAGAAGAAAAAAAGTAATAAATATGCGACGATTGCCAAAATTTATTTCAAATTTCAATTGTTCAATGCAAGGTGTATTCAGTAATAAACTAGTGTTTATTTTTCTTTTCTTAAGCCAAGGCTTAACCACCCGGACGAACCACATATCTTTTTAACGGAATTTTTCATTTCTTTCACTGCATTTTTTAATAATATTTTTCATATTTTTCAAATATTTGAACTTTGGTTTTTTCGAAAGCCAACTTATCTATCTGTATTTCTCCTCTGATGATAAGATCTCGATCATTGAAAAGCCTTGGCGTAAAGAAAGAATTATAAACACTAGTTTATTACTGAATACACCTTGCATTGAACAATTGAAATTTGACATAAATTTGGACAATCGTCGCATATTTATCACTCTTTTTTCTTCTATCTCTACAATTGCTCTATCTCGTATATTGAGCTAAACCTCTTCACAATAGGTTCCCTCTACTAAAAGTTTTAAAGTTGTTTTATATTTGATCCTACTTTATATATATATATATATATATATATATATATATATATATATATATAAATATATATATATATATATATATTGTTGAATATAAGCGACACCTCATGTCTAGATATCTTTAGGTAGATCATTTTCATAGTCCGAATGAAAATGTTAGTTTCATGATGAATTGCCATAGTTTGTATTTGTCTCCCAAGTACTTTCAGACCAATCCGGGCCCATATCCAGGGGCATGAGGTTCATCGGGCTCATACTATGTGTTAGTATTATAGAAGGTTTGGACGTAATACGTACGCAACTATAGTCATTTTAGTATATTATTACTGATATTAAAGTTAATTCTATTAAGTAGTTTATTTTTTTGTTTATATATATAGGGTTTCTAATATATGGAGTGTTTTCCGGTTAGTACTATATTCTAAGATTTTTGTATTTTCTACAAAGAGTTTTCTGAATTCATGATTCGGACTATTGAAAGGATCTACCAAATGATATATATACATGATTTGCCTCTTATATTCAACAATACTTCCCTGCAAGAGAAGATACTGCCTAGATATACACCCACACACACACTCCAACACACACACACACACACACACATATATATATATATATATATATATATATATATATATATATATATATATATATATATATATATATATATATACTGGCAGGCTATTAAGCTTTATACAAGATTTAATGATGAATATTTTGAGTGGATTGACAATGATGAATAGAATTAATATCGTTTGATGACGTATGAGAACGCGTTATGACAACTTTCTGTTATGTTTCGGAATTTGTTTGATAAGGGTTGAAACTTGTAGAATTTAATATAATAGGACTACTGTTCTCATCTTGAGTGTTTTTACTAAAACGTTTCTTGTCGATGTAACCGCCAACCTTCTCCAGGTGTAAATTGTCGAACACTGGCATCCCGAGTTCGACAGAAAGATTTCAGAGTTCGACAAAATACACCTTAAGAAGATCAGAGGTTACATCGGCCGAAACGTTGTTATAAAAACACTCAAAATGAAACAGTAGAACGAATATACCAAAATCTACAATTTCCATTAGTATTGAACTTGAAGATTGACATTTTAGTGTCTTTATATAGACAATTATGTTGCAACGTGTTTAAAAAGGTGGCTAGTTCTTTGAAAGTAATATTTTTTCTGGGAATCCTTCTTTTAGATTAAGCGCATGAGGGAGGTAGGGACATTATTTTCAGTGGCAGTAATAAGACGAGTCTTTGCTAAAAAGAGACCAGAGATTGAAGAGCAATCGAGCACTTTCCATGAAAATAACAGACAGGTTTAGAAATACTATCAACGTCTCTTCTGTGAGAAATGCGATGTGGAGAACAGAATAGTTTAATTCCACTAGATTGCGAATCGCTAATCGATAATAATTGCAATATCTTGTAAGATTCCCACACAAAACAATAACACACATTTCCATTGAAATACAAGGGTTACCTACATTTTCATATAGAATTTATGCATAAAACTTCATAAAAAGTTGAGTTGCAATTTTTAAATGAAAGAAAACTCATAAACCATCATGTTCATATTTCGTTATTTATCGCTAGCAGGGAATTAATTAAAATTCCAACACAGAAAAAAGAACAATATATTCGGGCGTAAAAATGATAATAATATAATAACACCACACGAAATATAAATGTATTGCTAATAATTGTATTAAGAAATAAATTGTATTCTGTTGCTTTTTGTATTCGTTATTATTCCTGTAATTAATTCAGTCATAATGTATTCGTTACCACTGGAAATATTAGACAAGTATAGTGCATTCCCATTGCAATCAAGATTAATGAAGTAAAATCTCCTTTCTTTTTTTGTTTAATTCGTCTTTGTATATCTATGAGACGCTTTGTCCGTCCATCGGTCGAACATGTCTCACCTTAAAACATAATTTTAATTGCATAAATTTATAGTCTTGCGGGTAAATCGCAAGCCGCATTGAGTCTTTGGTAGGGCGTTGTCTGTAAATACAATGAGGACAGTAGTTATGTTTCCCGGTAGATTTTACAATTCTCCCGGTCCAGTTTTAAAAACATTGTTAAAATGTTAGATTGAGAAAGTTACTGGGGAGGATCTTCATATTCCACATTTTCAATACAAGGAGCATAAGAAGGTTTCTCTGCTCGGGTCACTATGACTAAGGAGCTACAGTGCGGTCTACTTAGGTCCAGGAGCTTTAACGTGTCTTATCCACTTTAGGGTTTTGTTGAAGTCCTGGATAGATGGTGGAAGTGCCATCCAGTAATAAACATAATGTTGATCGGCATTTTAAACAGATCCTCTGAGATGTAAACGTGATCCTTAAGGAGGTTCTCAAAGTGCAACCTCTATATTGCTTAAATGCCCCCGCTGTCGGTGATCGTTGTGGCCCCATCAACGTCCTTCAACCCACCCACTGATGACCGTGTAAGATCGGGATTTCTTTGGTGTCTGCATATAAGCTGCGCGGATCTCACTAGTCAGCGTACTTTTGTATCCCTGAAGCTTTTCCTAACCACCAGGTCTTCTGGGCTTCTTCAAAGCCCTCTCCAACAGTCTGCCACAGCTTGATGTGAACACTTTTATAGCAGTTGTAGGCTAGTTATTTGGGTTCTAACGGGTTTGACCTTTAGCTTTAATGTGAGAGATGGTACTGTCACTTTCGTCGAACCAGTCCTGTCTTTTATTAGTTATGTACCCGATGCTTTTCTCCGCGGCACGGGTCACGGCGTCTCTGATGGTAGTCCATTAGTGCTATACTGTGTCCTGACCAACAGGATGTGCATGATTCATTGAACTTCTATGTCAATTATTGGGTTGCGGAGGTTTCGAAAGTCAAAGCGTCTGTTATGCACGCTGCCGGGTGCCCTTTCACGTGGTTGGACGGTTTTCATAGTAATTGAGACATCATTTGATGCGTCCCGCAGTTGTCCGTTTCGGGTGATTCGGACGTCGTCTCAGTCTCTTATACTTGTTTATACGTCGTCCAAGATATGTCAGTGTCTCCACGTTCTTAGTGTGTTCATTACCACGACTTTGTGTTCTGCACATAGACGCATACTAGTTGATCATTGTCGTTGAAGTTACCGATACTGTAGCAGCACATACTTTCTTACAAGGGATGGTTCTTAACTTTCGAATAAAATCAGCAAAAATAACGAGCTTGTCATTGGCTGGCGCTGCCAGCATGCTGTTGCCGATCCGGACGTGGAAAATGACTTTGTCCTCGTCCGTTGAGTTCAGAGTTTGTTCCTACACAGATATAAAGGTGATATGTCTGTCTCGCGTGATGAGAGTGCAGACATTCAGCCTACGCGCACTGATGCTCGTGGGAGTGAGGTTCTGTTGTTGCACAAGCTGAGGCTGTATTGCGAAGCAAATGCCACGTGTACGTGGCTCTTTGGGGGCTTCCCGGTCAAGAATATGGTGTACCCTGTTCAAGCTTCTCTGATATTGCCCTTTTCGGGTAATCTTGTCTCGTCAAGCGCCACAATATTGACGTTGAAGCGATCAAGCTCCTTGCAAACGAGAGGTGTACACTTTTCAGGGCGGTTGGCTAGACGGGTTTACCGTGATCAAGGTGTTCCTAATTTTTTCCCGGGCTTCACTATGTAGAGTGGGATGCGGTGATCTTTAATAAGCCAGCCTAGTCAGTTATTATATAATTCAGTATATATTGTTATTAAACATGTGGCATTGTACGAACATACATATAGACATATGTATATGTCGATATTCAATGAAACAAATAATATTGACACGCATTGAACACTACGCTGATCAGTAAATTTATATATTAAACAGTGTAATATGTAATATTTTTACGGTTGATGTACGGTTTATTTTTTTCTACGTATTCTATTCTCAAGATATACGATTACACATTTATTATAATTCTTTAATTTAATTCATAATAAATCAATGTCATGTCTTTAATTAACATAGAACGTAATCCACATAATATTGCATAAACATGAACATTCATTTATCAAACGTTACCTCGAATATATGTGATTGGACGTCTTTTTCAAAATATATAGATATATACATGTCTTAAAAAGATCTCAAACATTCTTTTCATCTTTCCCTTTTCAAAATATTTAAACAACTTTGGAAAATATTGAAATTCATTTAAAAATCAATTTCGAAATTATTGAAATTCATTTTAAAACAATTTCGAAAATATTGAAATTCATTTTAAAACAATTTCGAAAATATTGAAATTTATTCTAAAATCAATTTCGAAAATATTAAGATTCATTAAAAAAAACTGAAATACCTTTTCTGAACAATTCACTTGAATTTTTGCCAAAAAACATTTTAGAAACACATATATAATTGCGTTTATATACTACTTAAAATTATTTAAAACTTGAATTACTTAGAAACTTACTTTTACGTACAATCTCACACTTGAATTTAAAAAGTTTATAATGATAACATTTCCTAATTTCTCGACTTACAATTTCTATAAATATTTCTATAAATAGTTTATTTAAATAGTTTCTATAAATATTTCTATAAATAGTTTCTCCGTCTTAAATATTGAAAATTCATGATAAAATGTTACTTTTAAAACGTAAATAAAACATCCGGCCCGCGAAGGCTTAGCGTCCGGCCGCCACCTTGCTATGCTGTATTATTCCAATCCGGCCCGCGGACCTCCCAGTAAAACTCATATCATTTTGTGACATAGACGTAAAAGTAGGTTTCAATTAAGATTTATGGTGGGATAAAAATGTATAAACATCAGCAAGCGATGATGCATGTATATTTCAGTTTTCTTTTAACTATTAATTTCAAATCCTTGGCCTGAAATAAAAATAGAAAAAGAGAAAGAGAGACGCAAAGAGGAAATGAAAGACGAGGAAAGGGCATAAAACAGAGAACATATGTGAGGTGTGTCAAAACGAATGCTGGATCAACTTGCTACTACCACGTCATTATTTTTGATGATTTCAAAATAGATCTTCGTCGGCGCCTTTCATAACATCACATACAGAAGTCTCTAGAGAAAAAAATCAGATTTGTAGAGTGTTAAATGCAATTTTTGTAAAATTTATTCATGTAAACAAAATATAGTAATTCTGAGATTTCGTTTTTCACTCCGGCCCGCGATCTCCTTCCAAAAGTCTCATCTGGCCCTCACTCTGAAAAGGGTGCCCGCCCCGGCGTTAAAACATAGAATTGCATATTTTAAAACCGGGATCAAATATTTGACACAAAAGAGACATTTTTTTTATCTCAGATTTTATATTCCACAACGATTCGTGTCAAACGCTGACAAGCAATGTTAATCTTGCTTCAAGATAATTTGAGGCGCTACGTTTTGGGTGACGCGAGGGGAAAACTCGTGAGTTATAGATATCACGGGGATTGACGTACCAAAACTTAACAATATTTAAATAGCGATTTTATGTAGTATTAAAAGATTATTTATTAGTGTTGGAACACATGTAGAAAATTAGATTTATCAGCTGACGTGGGTGTGTTCTCGTACGAGAGGGTTCATGAAGTGGTACACACTATGCTTAATATGATTGAACAGCGTTAGGGGTAGAGTTAGGCTACACGAGAAGCTTAATAGAATTGAACAGGGTTAGAGTTAGGGTATAGGTTAGGAAGGTGCTACACAAAAAGCTTAATAGAATTAAACAGGGTTAGGGTTAGGCTTAGGGTAAGAGAAGTGTTATACAAGAAGATAATTGCATTAAACAGGGTTAAGCTAGAGTTAGGGTTAGGGAAGTGTTATACAAGACGCTTAATAGAATTAAACAGGTTTAGGGTTAGGCTTAGGGTTAGGGAAGTTGTACACAAGAAGCTTAATATAATTGAATAGGGTAAGGGTTTGGGGGTAGAGAATTGGTACACACGAAGCTTAATATAATTGAACAGGGTTAGGGTTAGGGAAGTAGTACACAAGAAGTTTAATATCATTGAAACGGGTTAGGGTTAGGCTTAGGGAAGTGGTACACAATAAGCTTAATAGAATTGAAAAGGGTTAGGGTAAGGGTTAAGGCTAGGGTAAAGGAAGTGGTACACAAGAAGCTTAATAGAATTGAACAGGGTTAGGGTTAGTGTTAGGGTACACAGGAAGCTTAATATAATCGAACAGGGTTAGAGTTAAGGTACACAAGAAGCTTAATAGAATTGAACAGGGTTAGGGTTAAGGTTAAGGTACACAAGAAGCTTAATAGAATTTAACAGGGTTAGGGTAAGCGTTAGGGTACACAAGAAGTTTAATAGAATTGAACAAGGAAGGTGCAGACTCTGAGGTTATAAGTCTGGTTTTTTTATGGCAGGTATAAATTAAATCCACCATTTTAGTTAAGACATAGTCCAGCATATTTTTAAAGACAATTTGTCTTTGAAATTACCTCTATGCGTACATTCGTTTTAGCTTGCTTATTTAGTATCACTCAATACGGTGTTTTAGCTAACAAAAACAGATGAAACGTGTTTATTTTATGTTTGAGATGAAAGATTTCAAATATTATATTTTTATCTATAACTTTATTTTCTTAAAAAAATAAACATATTATTTCAATCAATCTCTATATTTATAAATCTATGTGAATACTTTTCTGTGTGCGGCCGTTTACCTTCTCTACGTGACTCACATGCTGTTATTTACTTTTTTATTATTTATTATTTTTATTGAAATAACAAATATAAGACTTTTAATTACTAAAATGCACACTTAACAATCAACAAATATAAGAGTTTTAATTACTAAAATGCACACTTAACAATCAACAAATATAAGAGTTTTAATTACTAAAATGCACACTTAACAATCAACAAATATAAGACTTTTAATTACTAAAATGCACACTTAACAATCAACAAATATAAGAGTTTTAATTACTAAAATGCACACTTAACAATCATGTTTACCAAAGTAAATCCACCATGATGCTACTGTAATAAATATAATTGTAAACATCTCATGTCATTTCCGCAAATTCTAGAAAACATATAAGCAGAAATAAAAATACAAAGAGTATTTGACACAGTATATGACACGACAATGATTTAAACAGTAGAACTATTTATAATAACCATCAAGTGCCGACGACAACTAAGAGAACTAGATTACATTGACAGGGAAATTGAAAAAATATGCGTAAAGAAAATGTTTATGAATAATTCTACATGAAACCAAGAACTGTAAAACTGGCAGTATATATGTTGCTTGCACATCAGAGAATAAGCTTGTAATACTTGCCCATCGGTTCACGTTAAACTAACACTTGGGCCCACACTCTACTCTCGCCCTAATTTTTCTATACAGAGGTAAGCCACGCATGAGGGTTTGATAATCACTCCTTCCCATGTACTCGCTATCATACAAAAACATTGACACCTCCAAAGTATGTGAACTAAGTCTTAGCCCTGCTACAGTAATAATGAAATACTCTGTTGAGCTGACCTCCAGCCTTTCCAAACTCTATAATAAATGGCTTTGATAAATCTTGCTTCTCTGATAGTTGGAAAATTGTCTCTGTATTAATAGTTTTAAAGAACTCTGGTAAAACCACTGACCCGAAAAATAATCGGCCCCTAAGTCTATTCTTGCTCGCCTTTAATATATCTGCCACCTCGAAAATGCAAAACATATTTTTGACAAAGAGTACGGATTAAGGCAATTACATCATATTGAATATATCGTAATGTTCACCCCTTAACGCTTATACCATATACTTTAAAATGCATATGAAGTTATGGCGGTAGAGCTTGTCATATCCAAGGCATTTGGTAAAGGACTAGCATGAAGTTCTACTCAAGGATATAAATGTGTATAGTATTACTGAATGGATATTTAATATAATCAGATTATTTCTTAAATAAAAGAAACATAGTAGTTGTTCGCGATGGCCGTTTATCTTAACAGCATAACATTAATAAATGGGTGGGCCAGGGGTCAATACTTTGAGCATTATTATTCCTCATCATCATCACATCCTCCTTGATAGACTCCCGTCCGAAATAGATAGTTTTGCTGAGAATAGAAGTTTCTATTTAAGACATACGTGCAAATCGAACAGACATATATCTAAAGCAATAGCTGAATCCTGAAAAAAAATTACATACATAGGTAATTATGTTTAAGGCTACCAATACTAAGCCTCTTGTTATTCAACAATTGTAAGACACCTTTTTTAATATCGATTACGCTTCCTGAAACGTTCAACTTCTTCAGCCTAATATTCACAGCTAACATTATTTAGAATAAATACATAGACTATACTGCCAGGTCTGCTGAGAAGAAAGTTAACTTCCTTTACCCTGCTAGTAATCTTCCCATACTTACAAGATTCCATTATATCTAGAAGGTCACTATTCGCCCATGCATTAAGTATTGTTGCTACATCTTGGAGCGTGCACCAACTACTTCTCACTCTCTCTAAGACAGGGAACACAATGAGTCTTTAACTTTATTCCTATACAGCTCCAAACTCTGCCATTTGCACCAATTTGCTTCAACTATTTCCATGGAATATGCTCCGATAAACCTACTGTATGGGTACTCCTCCTCAAAGTAAATACCCCTGACAAAGCTGCCCAGTAGCAAAATCCCATCCCGCAAACTGCAGACGTCGACAGATACTGGAAAACGTTCTACTCTTATGGATACTAACCATCTGATCGCTTTCCTTTGAAATTCGCTGCTTGTTCCTTGTTTTCCGTCTTTACCAACATACAGAAATTTAAATGTAATGTGAAAAAGTATCTTGCTAATATGCTTCCCACTTAGGATGCCCGTATAAATCTCACTTTTAATCACAGTAGGCCCTTTACGTCTCATAATCAATATGCCTTTGCTTTTGGTGGATAAAAGTTAAAAAAATGATATGCGAGACAGTCCCATAATGTGAAGCTACCACGCCTCCAATAACTCCGTGTCTACAACACTGGCTGGTAGAACAGAAACTAGTCGTGACAGGGAATGGTGGGAGAAAGAATAAAGAGTGCCAGCATTATCCAGACCTTAAGTTGAAGGTCACAGAGAGTAAAAAAAATAAATACAAACAGCTGTTGTGAGAACAGAAAACGACTTTTAATAAAGATAAATATAAGCAATGAGTGCTGGAAATCTGAGTAAATTGGTTGTTACTCAGACCTCAAGGAACATCACCATCAGCTTTTGCCAGTTTTGCGATCACTGAAAACCCCTAATGAGTTGCTAATTTTTAATAATAAAAATTATAAAAATAATGATGACAATGATGATGATGATGCTGATGACAATACTGATGGCGATAATGATGATGATGATGATGATTCTGATGATGATGATGATGATGATGATGGCGATGATGATGATGATGATGATGATGATGATGATGATGATGATGATGATGATGATGATATATTAACCTGACATGCACCCCCTTAAAATTGCCGTGACTTTCAAAGAGGATGGAGTGACAGAGTAAGCAGATAACTATCCAGACCTACACTAGAATGGTGCGTTGTGTTTTGTAAAGCGTATTGCCACGAAGATCGTTATTGGGGGAATCTATGGTAAATTGGTGTTGCGATCAATACAAAGGGACTAGCTAAAACCTAGGGATACTTATTGTCACTCAGATTCTGTACGCCATCACTGATAATAAGTAACGTGATAATTATTACTAAGTAAACAGAAAAACACCTAGGACAATAGAAGAATGAAATATATTAATACGAAAGTTATATACGCAGTGGCATCATCATAATCGCAAAGTGTCTCAAAAAGGCGAAGACAGAGGGAACCATCAACATAGAAAGAGGACAGTAAGTCCTAGAATATTGAATAGACTTATTGTCATTCAGATTACATTGGACAATTTCAGTGTATAATTCGGGCGAAACACCAAGCGAATTACAATTATATTGAGAACATAATGAGAACAATGTAATATATGAAGAGATATTTAACAGACTCTGTGGAAGCGGTCAGCTTTTTCATCAGCTATAAATCGAATTGTAATGACTGATATAAAAATTTATTTAATTTTCTTAACTTTAAAATGGCTGAAGTTTGTCGATTATCAATATAGACTTGAAACAGATTTGCAGTGGTTACGTAACTTGTCATTATTTTAAATCGTAGTTGTGCGCGATTCTCTTTTATTTGTGTTCTATGTCAGAACTTTTGCTGATTAAAATCAATCTGGAAATCATAGAAAATAGCTCGGTTATATTAGCTCACACGTGCATCAGTTTTCTTTCATCAGTTAGCTGCTTATGGCCTGTATTTCACAGCTTGTGCTTCTCTGGAAAGGCGGAAAGGAGTGACATTTCTTTTAACATGGATAATTATGCCCAACATCAAACTCACCTATCAATTTCGATTTTCTCTTCAATCTGTACAGAACCTTTTCATGTCGCTGAAGGCGATCTTACATTTACTCTCTCCACGAAGTCACTTCAGGCCAGTTTCACTCGTTGATACCGACTTCCCCACCTCGTCACTCATACAAAATATCAAATTAGCATACGTTTACGTTTAATAGCATTATTCCCTTACATCTGGTATGTGTGATTCGGTCTTTGGATCACTATTTGAGTCTAGTTCTAACTAATTGATTTAACGATTCTGTCCAAAAACTGAAAGCACATTTCACGATCTTCTTAACGCACGCCGGTGAAATATCGTCGGTAAATGCTAAATATATAGACAAATAAGTAGATGGTAAAAAAATTAAAAGGTTTGGCAGGTTCAAGAGTTTAATATTTGAACCAACTGAATGAAAATGAGTTGACAAAAGTCAAAAAGCTTAACGGATTTCAGAACAAATTGTCATGTTATTATTTACCCTATATCTCTTCACTCTCACTTTGGGTATTTCAGCTCTCTCCTCTTTTTCTCTTCTTTATTTCTTTTCTCTTTACTATTTTTTCACTCTCACATATCTAATCGATTATCTCTCTTCTTTTTGTTTATTTCACATTTTACATGATTACTTTTTTTCTCAGAACTTTTTCTTATTCACTATTTTCACTACACAATCTAAAACATGTACGCACAGATGAAAGTGTGAATGATGACAAAGTAATAACAAATCTACACACATGATTTTTAGACTATATAATTTTCATCAAACTTTCTTAATAATGATATTATTGTATGGTATATAATTATATATATATATATATATATATGTGTGTATTTTTTATTTTTGTAACACAAATTACTTTAAATAGCTATATAGGTTTAAGCTAGAGCTATCCTATATTCAGTAGGTTTTTGTAGTTCAATACTACATCATTATCACAGAGGACAGATTCACGACATTTTTCCAACTTATTTTTGTTTCGTGTTAATCTCTTTTCTATAGAAAGTTGTGTCTACTTATGGGTTTTATGTTTTTTTGTGGAGGAGGAGGCTTTACAGCACGTGTGAAGGTGTTCACGATTACAAAATAATAACAAATGTACGCACATGATTTTTAAACTTGTAGTACTATATAATTGTCCTTAAAATTTCTCAATAATTAAATTACTCCATAATATATAATTAGAAGTAGTAGTAAATTCCTGGGAGCATTATATCATGACAACACAATAGATAATACACTACTCCCTAATAAATAATGAGGTGGTCATACTGGTAGAATGGTATCGTGAGGAAGGAACGTGTACTATACTTAAAAACAGGAGGTAACGCCAGGGAGGAATGTACTCTGACAAATGAAAATGTACACCACAGAATTAAATAAGCATACACCGTTTTAATGTTGATATAATTAAAATATGTGAAAAATACATATCTATTCATTTACATTACATTAAAAACAATGGCAATTTTCATCGTCTACGTAAAGCGCCGAGAATAAAATCGGGCGTAAAACTATAGTCGCGATCTTTATACAAAATAAACAAGCTAAGCAAAAAATGACTTCCTTTCATAATTTTCTAGTTAAAAAATACTCGTCTATAAAGTTTAGCTTTCGTTCTTCCCTAGCTAGCCTCTTTATCGACTTGCCTAGAATGGGACTATATTTTTCCGACCTAACTTTTATCACAGCGTTTTACGTGTGCAGTTAAACTTGGCATAACAAAAGCAAACATTCAAAAATATTTATTTTTGTTTTTTACTAAAACGTGGTTTAAGTTTGTCAAAACATGTGGTGTATATGAATACTGCCGAAACAAATATAACTCTAAATAATTTACGTGACTGAAATAGTAATTAACCCCTAATAAAGAGTTTTTTACCATCGTATTTCAGTCACGTTAAATAAACGAAAATAAGAGTAAAGGTGGTGGGCGAGACATGTTGATTACATTATTTTAAGAGGTGAAAGAAAACATATAATAAAAACAAAACTTGCTATTTAAACAGAAAATTCAGTTTTATTGGTTTACATTTTAATTGAAAACAGTTTTATTTCAGACTATATATACTTGAAATTTTTTCAGGAACTATTGAACTTTTACGGAGGAGGTTATTTATGGGAGGACGGTATTATGACAACAGACCCGATATGTTAATACCAACCCCATTAAAAGATATTCGTATTAAATCGAATGTTTACATCGTTCGTTTAAAAGAACCCTATTCACAAAACACAACTTATTTAGTGTTCTTGACCTTTTAGCTAAGTTCAAAATGTTACAGATGTTCTAACATCTCAGCGACATGTAATGTTTTACTTAATGCGGAAGTAGATTATCTCCCTTGAAAATAAAATTCACATGAAGGTTTTGAAAACGTTCTTATTACAATCTATAATATAAGTATATATAGTTCTTTCGATAAAACGATTACGTATATAAAAGAAAATTCGTCAATATAAAGTAGAAATATATATTACAGCATATTAATGTATTAGAAACTTGAGAAGAAATAAATATGCAAATGAGCAATATTGGGATTTGTTTTAATCAGTTTGGAGATGAATATATATATATATATATATATATACAGTATTTTTGCACATCCTTGTATCTTTTAATTTAAAAACCTTGACCGGAGTTGATATAAATATAGTAAGCATGGATGCAAAACTATCATAAAATCGTTTTTCGTATTAATAATCTTACACTGTTGAATATTCAATTTCTTTACTATTATTCATTCATGAATTGCTTCGACTGAAGTTAAATGAAACAACTACGAGAGAGGAAAAAAACGCACCAGGGAAGTTAATTGCACACAACATGATAAGCTCGTGAACGTTAGCAGCTTCGATAGAGGCATTTAGTTTTTTTAATTTATTTATAAAGATCTGTCCTTCATTAACCTATCAGACTTAGCAACGACATAAACAAAAAATGTCTACTAAATGAATCTCTTGTTCACAAACGGCTGTAACGATTTCAGCGATATTTATTGACTTATTCGTAAAAAATGACACATTTCCCTACACAAGCAATAAATATACGCCAACATTTGAGACAGATGTTTAATTATAATTGGCTGGGAAACAAAGTTAATTATTGTTTGGACAGAAAAGAAAACAAGATGGCGGCATTAAAGCGATTCATCACATCTAGTTCAGCTACTTGCACTGATACATTACGGAAAGGTGTGAAGTTAGATCACCGTAGTTAAGCAACGTTGAACCTGTTAATTACCGGATTGGTGACCATTGATAAATACCAGACGCTGTATTGAGAAGGACAACGATATCCTCATCTTCTTAGTCGCACATTTAGATATTTTCTGTGTACAGCTTTCAAAAATAAACCGAACATTCAACAGTGTACAAAGGGTACATTTAAAAATGTACCGTGTACATCTTTCAAAAAGAAGCCGAACATCAAACAGTGCAAAAAGTGGTACATTTAGATATTTTCCGTGTACAGCTTTCAAAAAGATACCGAAAATTCAACAATGTAAAAAGGGTACATTTACATATTCCATGTGTACATCTTTCAAAACAAAAGGTGAAACATCCAACGCTGTAATAAGTGTACATTTGAATATTTTCTGTGCAAATCTTTCAAGAAGAAAACGAACTTTAAACAGTGTAAAAGAGTACATTTAGATGTTACCCGTGTAAATCTTTCAAAAAGAAAACGAACATTCGACAGTGTAGTAAGTGTACATTTAGATATTTTCCGTGTACAGCTTTAAAAAAGAAACCGTGCATTAACAGTGTTAAAAGGGTACATTTAGATATTTCCCGTGTAAATCTTTAAAAAAAAAACGGAATATTCAACAATGTAAAAAGGGTACACTAAGATAGTTTCCGTTATCAGCTTTCAAAAAATACATAACATTCAACAATGTAAAAAGAGTACATTTAGATATTGTTCGTGTACATATTTCCAAAAGATACCGAACATTCGACAGTGTAAAAAGGGTACATTTAGATATTTTCTGTGTACAGCTTTCATAAATAAACCGAACATTCAACAGTTTAACAAGTGTACATCTTTCAAATTAAACTACATTTTCCACAGTGTAATAAGTATACATTTAGATTTTTTCCGTTTATATCTCTCAAAAAGAAGCCGAATAGTCAGTAATAAGTGTACATTTACATATTTTCTGTGCACAGTTTTCAAAAAGAAAACGAAATTCAATTCTATAAAAAGTGTACATTTAGATATTTTCAGTGTATATCTTTAAAAATTAAACAAAATATTCAACAGTGTAATAAGTGTACATTTTTATATTGTACATTTTTCAAAAAGAAGCCTAATATTCAACAGTTTGATAAGTATACATTTTCCGTGTACAACTTTCAAATTAAACAACATTTTCCACAGTGTTATAAGTGTAAATTTACATATTTCCCGTGTACATCTTTCAAAAAGAAGCCTAATATTAAACAGTGTGATAAGTATACATTTAGATGTTTTCCGTGTACATCTCTCAAACAGGGACACTGTAGATTTACAACGTCCATTTAATTGTAACCAACATAACGTATCACTGACTAACAAACATGTTTACGTCTTTCTTGAAATTAATGTGATCGGGAAAAGAGGCTCGGCGATATTCTTCCACCTCTGTCTTTCTCTTATAAACTTTTTTTTTCTTTGTGCAAAATAAACTGAAAACCTTCCCAGGATAACCCAGGGCCCGGTTTCGAATCAACCTTTTTCTGTTAGATAATATTGTCTCACACATTCCTCGCGTATGGGAACTTGTATGTTTCTGCCTGCAAACTCCATCGCACTATAAGATCGTCTATGTTTTTTCCGTTTCTTCTTGCGAGTAATTTTGCAGGCAAAGCCGATCAAAAAGTTCGTGTCTCTAACCGTTCTAAAATATCCACACAAATAAATGCTATGTTTCGCCTGTCTGCTTGGTTATAAATGTCGATGAATTGTATCGTCTTTAGCCTTATTCCCTGGATAACAAAAGAGTGTTCCGATATGCCTTTTACAGAAAAAGTCAAATTACAGTGTTGTTAAAACAATTAGTATGATTCCACCACATTTTAGTTTTCCCAACACATCAATCGTTCTCTCGTAGTATTCGACATTGTTATTAACAATTTTAAAACACAATGAAACAACTTTAAAAACAGGAATGAATGCACTCCTATTTTGCTTAGTAAAATAGATTAGGCGCTTGATGTAGCTCAACAAAACGCACATCGGCCACTCGTGTCAGAAAAGACTGGTTTTTATCACGCCGATGTGTTCCTGTTAAAATTCATGATGCCATGTTCGTGTTGATCCTACCACTGCCCCCATGGTTTATACATGTGTTGTTAGTAGAACCTGTTTTCGTGAGTATGTGGACGCAGAGAACAGATACACCTGCAGACTTATACGGGGGTCGCCATCTTCAATCTCGCTTCCCTCTTTTTATTACTATAGAGTTACTCTAAAAAGAATATAAGGGGAGGTAAATACGTCATATTGTGACACATTCCATTAAACGGGAGATGGATATTCCAATATCAAAATAAATGACCTTGTGTCTAACTTCGCCCTCGTGGAGAGGCTAGCAACTTAGGCCTGCATGTATCATTACGTTGGTAATCTGTTGTTATATTTGGAATCTGATAATTCTTCTGTGCATTGGCAATTTGATTTATTATTAAGGATACGAAACTTAATTAATAAACTAAATTAATATAAAAAGGCAATCATGTTTTGACAGTTATGGTACACCTAAACTCTGCTACTTTCAGAGTATTGTGTCTTCTGTAATTGGATACATGCATGGGTGATGCCACTGATAACGCAATACATTAGCTAATTCGAATTAAAAATAGAAAATATTTTTCGCAAAAAATAAAATTTTACAAAGTTATGATTTTGATTCCCATTTGGGAAATCAAAACTGAACGGGGAAGCATTCACGTTAGATTGAGTTTTTTTTTTCGCATTGTGACGGAATTTTCATTGCAAAAGCTTTCGGAAGTATAATGAGAACCATTCCCGCAAAGCCGCATTGAGTTTACGTTTTTAACAAAATTGACGGCCGTTTTAATTGTAATCTGAAAATGTTTCAAACCATGTTTACATTCTTGGGTGTTCAGCTTAATGCCTTTTTCAAACTCTCTCTAGTGAATTGAGTACGGCTTGACAAGAATGAGTTTCTATTAGCCATCGTGCACTGTTATACTATTACTAGCAAATATAAACAACATTCGAAAACAAATATTGTTAATCCGATAAATAAGATGTATTATTTTTTATTCTTTAATAATTAAAATTACACAACAACGACTACTGTACATCTTATTAGTATGTACCATACGTCTCACATTGCTTTTACTTTTGATTTGAGATGCTTTTGTTTAATGTGTAATCATGAAAATAACGTATCATGTATTTATCTAATTTACTAATGTAATTTATTTATCTAATTTACTCAAGTCAATTTAAATTCAGAGTGCCTGGGAAGTAAATGACTGTTATTAAATGCTGGTAATTTATTACTGCAATATGATTCTGACAAACAATGAATATATTGAGGAAGTGGTTCTAATTACTTACAATGCAGAATAAGTGTGAAAAGATTCTCAAAAAAACTGAGAACGCCATTGACTGATTTTATGAGTAATTCATATTTTTGGTTTTATAAATTTCTACATACTTTCCATCAATTCTGTCAAGTAGCTTCTAGCCCAAATACATGCGGCAATACTTTAGAATTATCATGTGTATATAAATGTCTGTACCTAAGAACAATAACGCTAGTAATGTCGTTTTACGTTGTACGGTCTCTGGATAAATGATACAAGTAATATTGAACACTGGAATCAAATGTAAACGGTAAACATTAAAAAATAAATTAAACATTTAACTTACATATGCGAGTTTTTGTTGTAAAAATATATGTTTATGCTTACATGTGCAAGCCTCTGGACTAATACGGAGAGAAGAAAACGTGATATTTTTAAATATTTCTATTTAAACTATCATCCTTACTGTCGGGATCGTAGTGTTTTACAGATGGCCATGAGGTGGATGCATTAGTATATACGTGGCCGCACACTGTGATAATCCCCCCTTTCACTAAAAAAGTTATCATGTAAAAGTGTACAGCGTACCACGTGTGATATAACGAATATGTTGCTTGTTCTATTTTTTATATTACGCGACCAGAGATTTGGATATATATATATATATATATATATATATATATATATATATATATATATATGTATAATATATATATATATATATATATACATATCTATATATATGTATCTATCTATGTGTGTATCTAAATGTGTATATATATTATATATATAATATATATATATATATATATATATATATATATATTAACAACAATTCGACTTCTAATATGTATATATATATAATATATATATATAATATATGTGTGTATATATATATGTGTATATATATATTCTATACATATATATATATATATATATATTAACACACATTTGACTTCGAATATATATATATATATATATATATATATATATATGTAGTACAGTTTTCCTTTTTCAATAATGTATGCACTATATTCGCTCACGTTACTTGTTACACAGTCGTTGACTGCATTTTTATCCCTTTCCTTGAATGATGCATTGAAGTGTAACACAATTTAATGTAAGATAACCATGTTACACAAAATATAGGTTAGCGAAACAGGGTGGCGTAGCAAAGAGGAAGTGTTTTTTTACGAAGTGACGTAGCATATGATGATGTGACAGATAGAAAACTTAGACGCTCTCTCTCTCTCTCTCTCTCTCCATGAGGAAGGCGACTGCTTCAGAAACTTCTCTTGTTCATCTAGTAGTGGGTTGTCTTATTCTTATAAAGTGTAAACCTTAAGAATCTAATTTAAAGAAAATAACATTAAGAAAACGTTTTAGAACACAAGAATATGTGTTGTTGTTATTACACATTGTTGAATTCCGTGGGGAGAAACGCATATCATCAGAATGCTATCACTAAAATGATAAGCATGGGCAGTCTATCCTCGTTGCAACGACAACCAGCGTTTTACAATGAGAACGATGTCTACATATTTCGACTATTTATGTACTTTTCGAAAAAAAATCGGCTGTATTCAAGACCACTTCTTGGAGCTGTTAAACGGCTTTGTTCCAGTCGGAGTGTGATCATTTTTTATTTTATGTTATTTTCCGCTTTCAAACTGCTATTTATGAGAATGTTTCGGTGCATGTACCTAGTGTTAATGATTTCCATTATTCTCGACATACATTTAAATTTCATGTTTTTATTAACTACTGCAATGATCCTGGCGTTGCCCGGGAGAGTAGTGACTAATTTATTTTTATGAATAACAATTGATGTTCAACTCCTGACGCACGCTTGCAAAATCTTACTGTAAAAACCGAAACCACAAGGATACATCTTAATTAATTACGCGAGTAAAGTTTTACAAAAATATATATGCTAGCTAACTGTTACTTAAAAATAAACTAGTACGATCTGTCCTGAAGCCTTTAGTACAGCTTTTATATGACTGTGTATTAATTCTCGTTTGAGTCACAACTACTATTAAGAACAAGGCAATATTCTTTTAACTGTAATAAATTATTTCCTTTATTTTTTATCATCAGTTATAAAGATTTATCGCCTGTTATTTTGCCATTAAAAATATACATTGCATGCATAATTATTTTCCTTTCTTTTTTATTATCATTAGTGTTCAAGATCCAGCTTCCCTGGCTTTGCTGATTAACATAAGTTTACATACGTCATTATTTAAGCGAGCCTGAAACACGTACTTTCACAATATAGATAGCAAGTCATTTATTTGTATTCACACAGATAAACTTTCATATCAAAAAGTGATACAGGATTTTGATCTCATGTGCCCAACTCAAAATAAGTACTTTTACACTTAAATTAGCAAGACTAAATATCGTTTACCCTAGACATGCATTGAAATATATAGAAAACATATAAGGTAGTCAAAGTTAAATTACATAACACGTAAGTAAAATGTAAATCTGCAATAAGATTTAATACAATTATTCACTGTTCATCTGTTATGTTTTAACGCCATCATTTCAGAAAACATACTTTTATTTCATGTAGAATTATTACAATTCTACGAATCAGATAATATTGTATTTATTTTTATGAAGTGATTAATTAAATTAGCTAAAGAATTGGCGTTAGATGGTGCGACTGAGCAACCGATTACCATTTTTGGTAACAAATAAATATGTATTGTAACGAAAAACGCATTAGAAACTGATGATGATAAATCTGTTGATTTAATGAAAAATGACGAGATTTATCTACGCTCATTTATATTGCAGTACATTTCGATAAATATGTTTAATTTCGTTTGGTGTCAGCTATCAGCTTTTATTACTCCGAAACAATACGATCTGGAAGATCGTATATCGATCGCCACTCTCATAAGTTAGATATCATCTTCGAGACTCGGGAACTCATTACGAGAGTTTTATAGTTAATTGTTACATTAATAAACCAGGTAACATGACGGTAATTCTTTTAAGTTATTTTTTGTGCAATCGTTTAGTTGCCAGAGGTCAAGTCCGTAGGATGGAAATAATTATGACCAGTTAGTAGATTCCCCTATCCATTTTATTATTAGCTTACTGATTAAATAGTAATTGCTGTGAAGTGATTATTCCTGAAACGTATGAAACAATGCACAAACAAACGGAAAGATAAAACAAGTACACAAACACGATGTTAGTTCGTCGCCCGTCTGGTGCATACTGAGAAGGACACGTTGCACACGACGAGTATTTATTTATTTACCAAATGGTTCAAAGGGGAACAACTCTCAAATTCAAAGCGACACAACTACAGTAATGTAGGAGAAATCGAATGCGTTATGATTAACGTCCTTGGTTTCGTTTTTATCCCAAATTGTCACGGCCGACGTGATTTATTCCAAGGGCAGACCACTCCCTCTTTTTACTGTTGTGAGTGAATAACTCAGTATTACGTCTCAAGAAAAGCGAACATTAATTCCTTCGTGATCTGTATCTGAGATGGGATTCAGTCGTCAGTTATTAAGCCCGTTCCAAATACATTTGCGATGTCGACCTTTCCACGACTGTACATAGCTGTCTTCCTAGCATATCGGCCGAATTGAAGGTTTCATTGTTGAACGCCACAGACATGCGAGCCGGCTACAACTTCCAAGTACACTTTAATCGTCGCGAGCTGAGTCAGTTGACAACTCTTCCTCTTTCACCATATTGCTAATGATATCGGCGATATTGCCTGGTGAATTCCTGCATGATATAATTGCATTATATTTCATTTAAATATACTGCTTATAATGACAAACGTTTTAAATTAATTTTAAATTTACCGAATTTTTGAATAGCGTTTCTTACATCCTTTGCTTTAAGATGACTGCATCTGGTAGGAAGTATGTGCGTGAGCAGCCGCCTTGTATGATCATATTCATGTTGCTTATTGACAATACTTCAAAGAAGTACACCAATTCGCTGCACACTATGAAAATATGAAAAATAGCCTTTTTTCATGTAATTATCTTATGTTATTGGATTGCTTTGCTAAAACTGCGTTTCTGCATCTATATTTTCTTTCGTGTGGAGGATCAAAGTATATTTGAAAAGACCGTAACAAAATGCAAAATCATATTATATATGTGATAGCGAAAAATATAATGTAATTTGAAATTGAATTAAAATATTTCTTTTCGTTTCATACAAAACTCGGACCTTGTGTTGCCTGATTGAATTCTTGTTGTAAACCGATATGTGACAGAGTGTATAATACGTAAAATACGCTTAGAATTTTACAGCGAATACAATTCTCTATAAAAGAATTTATTAAATGGCCAAAAGCAGCATCTCTTTTGTGTTGTACAACTTGTAGTGCGTATTCAAATATGTAAATACGAAAACACATTATAATAAATAAAATTTGTATACTGTTTGTCGGTCTTTTCTCCCCCCACAATGAAAAGTTGATTTGGGTTTTCATTTGAGGATTCTTGTAACATTTGATTACCTTTTATTGTCATTCAGTCCTCTCAAGTCATAAACGATGTGTCTGACTGTTTATTAAACAACATAATTTTAGAAGACATATCAGAATCGGTCAAGGTATCCTGATTAAACCTCAACAGTTTCGTTCGGAAGAGTAACGTGCCACTTTAGCAAAAAATTAAATATATATGATATATGTGAACACCATATAAATAAAAGCTGTTCAGAAAAGTATTCCTCTTGCTAAGAGAGAGCCGCAAGTGGTAAAAATATGCCGAACCTCTCGACAGATTTGTATTTAATTAAGACACACGCTATTTCAACCGATCGCTGTGTAGACGAGTGGAGTGATTGGTTCTGCTATACGCGACTTCCCTGGCAGCCTTGGTCTATTAATGACGCGCAACACCGGATACAATCGCGAATTGGATTGGCTTTACGAGCGCCTCTCTATCGTCATTATTCGTCGAAACGCCTTGAGTCTGCTTTTGGCCTGCCAAGTCAGCCAGCCATTCGAAGAAAACTATTGACTGTGATACGATTATACATAAAGGAATCGGGATATCTTGCTACCTTACTAAACAATGCTCGAGTTGCAAATAAATGATTTATTCATTATTAGTTAACTATTATTTATACTCATATTCCTTAAATATTATTGACGTTGGCATTTCCCTCTTTTATATTACTTTTTTTCATTTTTATATATTCTATCTTCTGTTTATTTAAAACAAATGCATTAAAAATATTTATTGGCAAAAAGTACTGTAGTTCTGTGTTAACTCAGAAAAATAAGTATCATGTATTTCTTTATGATTCGATTAAAGATTTACAGTCATACATCTAAAGACATATTTCCGATCGAAGAATTTACGATATAACACGATATAAAGTATATTATTGAATGTAGTTTACGAATTTGTAAAAAAATAAAGTTCTAATGCGTATGTTGGAATGTTGTACGTATGCACTATTTAATATTGAATTTGCCTTTTTTTTAAAGAAAAAGAGGACATTATTAAAATAAACTTTGATTATTTGTGTAGATGAACTCCAAGTCAGAAATCCTCTCTGCTAATTACACACTGTTTGTAATAAATAGCATCTCGGAATAATACTGGCAATAATCAATTACTGGCAAGATTATGTTACATATATTTAGTTTTCGGTGATGAAGGAATAAATGGAATACAACATCATAATATTTGTTTCATTATAATTATGCCGGCTATTTTCTTATCTTGAATGTTATTCTCACAACGTGCTGGCCGATGTAACCTCCGAATCACTTCACGAACGTATTGGAGAACTCAGAAACCTTCCTGTCGAACTTCAGAATCTGCACGGTATTTATAACTAAATTCTTTATTTTATCCATTGAGATAGATTGTTCTCATTCCATCAGTCATTATGTAATGTTACGTCGATAGTGGCGTTTTGAGACTAAGATCCAAGATTACAAAATAGTCTGAATGATCCAGGTAAAAAACGACACACCATTGTAAGAATTAAGTAAGTCTTTATTTGTATCCTATTTTTAATTTACGTAGTTTCTCATTTAATACTTGATTCGCCGTTAGACACTTGAGTTGAATATAGGCAGGATCAAGTCGATTCCGCTGGGAGCACTAAGCAATGAGGCAGGATCTATGTGAAAATATGAATGTCTGAAGTCGATCTCGTGTTCATATCTGCCACGCGTTATTTAGTAGATATTCTTATTTAATCATAAACAGATGAAATTAAAAAAGAGGCACATGTGATTAGTAGGGGATGGGCACGTATTGCATTATCGAGGGTGAGCTTTGAATACAGCCAGCAAATACTAAAAAAAAGATGATCAGATGAATGAAGTATTTAGCATACCGTATCAACAGCACATCTTTCGCAGCTCATGTGATAGGCAATTGGTAGGGCATTCCTTCAACGACGCTGAATCTCGTGATTATTATCGACATTATTTTCGATATTAATTTCATTTATGTCTCAAACATACGACGCTTCGCTTGTTCAGTTTGATACCTGCCAATTTGATTTAAGACTGTTTTCCATCAAAGTTGGTATAACAAACTGAATTCAAAATATTACCTTTATTTAATACATACTTAAAGTGAGCAAATCAGTTAAATTCTCATGATGTGTGCAAGTGAAATAATTAGTTAATTGTCAGCAACAATACTAACTTCATCTCTAGTTGTAGCCATTTTTAAAATTGAAAAAAAAAACATGGCATTTGTCAGTAAATATCGTGTTTACGATAATTTATTTAAAAGAGTGGGTAAAACATGTAAGCTTAATAAACTAGTGTATACATGTATACTATATATAACATGAACACATATTGTAAAAGCTTAGATACTAATATCAGAATAAGTAAACATATGTAGGTACACATGACAGAGCAAATCAGATCAGATTACCTAAACACACTACAAAATAAAGTTCATAAAACTGAAGATCAAGTTTTCGTAGAATTAAGCTCTTATATTTAAACAATGGATGGTTTATAATTGTTTCAATCTGTGTCGATGTTATACTTACGGTGTAAATCTCATTTAACTAAGATATTTAACATAAGTAATCGATATTGCAAACTCCTAACAACCCATTTCGTACTTATATATTACATTACAATAATAGTGATATGTAGGAGGTCTCACATCTGAAACGCCGCATTCATATGTCTATACGTATAGAGGTAGTTCTTGAATGTATACACATATCACCTTATTCGTTTATTGACAATCCTCTGAAAATAAAAGGTATGCAAACTGACTGTCTCATTTAGAGGTAATTATCTACAATAATCTCACAATAATCAATAATGTTAGCCTTAGATTGTTGACCATCAATTTTAGAAAGTGGCTTTTGTCACTAATAATCTGATAATTGTGATTAATCGAGTTAATGTAGTACTCCCGAAGGATATGATAGAGAACTTTATCGAACCATCTAACTTTATATTAGAATTCGAAAAAGCTTTATTTTATAGACTAGTAAATATATTCTCCATCCGGCCATATATATTTGGGAAGATTGTATGATGAGGACCGAACTTATACAACACTCCCACACTACCCTCTACGAGTGAGGACATGATACATAGAGGGATTTTGCTTGATTGCAAAACCGATATTAAACCACTCTTAAACAAAATAATGACGAGTTAATGTCTGCAAAGATAGTATCATGACAACATCACATATACTACACCACCCTCCTGAATTGAGCATTGAAAGTCTTAAATAATATATTAAATTGTATTGAGCATACAAATGTGAGTATAATAATACGTTAATAGAAATAATATTAAAAATTAGACGTCATACAGAAATACACCCAATCTCTAATAGTCATATATATTATTTATTTTTTGCTAACTGTATTTAATTTTTGTATTCTTAAATTCATCTTTCTCAAAAATATCCTGCTTTCCTTATTTTCTCGTAATGTATTCACATGTGATTATTTTAGCATGGGAAGTGGGTAAAAAGTATATATTTTTATTTGATCGTAAAAAGATGTAACTAAAGAAGAGGGGCATGTGATTAGTCGGGGGTGGATACATATTGCCTTATTGAGGGTTCAATAACGTCGGCAGATACTAGAACAGGATGATTAGATGAATGAAGTATTTAGGATACCTAAATAGATGACAGAGAAAAATGTTACCATTTATTGCAGAGAAATACATTCTAACAAACAATGAATAGCTAGCAACAAATCAAAAAGAGAGGGATAATTGGAAATGCTGTTATGAGAGATTGTTGACGACTGAGTTTTCATTGGATCAAGATAATATCGAAGTAGCACAAGGATTAAAAGTATTAAGACAAATGTTACGTGAAACTGTTGAGGAATAAGTGCAAGGCGACTGAGCCCTCATGCGTCGAGGCAGAATTGTTGAAGTCTACGAGGGAAACAGATATTTATGTAGTAACATACTTGACATATAAGATCATAAATGAAGATATTGTTCCAAAAGTCTGTATCTTAATACAATTATGAACGGATGTCTGCTGTGTGTAGTGTAAATTAGAAACACATACGTGGCTGGTGGCATTTTTTTTAATCAAAGTACATAAATCATCAACATTGTTTTAGAATTAACAGCCACTTTTTTGACAACTTTATTGTTAAAGTTTGAGTACAGCATGGTTTTATACTTAGTCTGTTGTATTTACTTTTGTGGTTCAGGGAGTTTCGTATGAAATATTGCCCGAATAGATACGGTATGCTGTGATTTATTATTTGCTTCTGAAAGTAAATGTCTGAGACTGAATATGTCCAATAGTCAAATGATGATAAGTTTTTTAAATATCGGAATGCCTCCAGCCAGAGGGAAGTTTCCCTGTTGAGTTTGTGGGAAAAGAGTTAGTGCAACTCAATTTTGTGTTCTAATTATATGCGTTCAGTAGACAAAAAAGTGGAATGAAATTACAGATAGGTTTTAGATGATAACTAGTTTGTGTGCAAGAAGTGTACGACAATTGAGATTTATAAGCATTCAGATATGAAGAAAATATATTTGGATAACGAGGCTGTTCAGGTTGTTCAGAAGTTGGTGATACAATTGTAGGACAAGAATAAGATTGTGCTAGTGTGATTGTTAGAGTTAGGCTGAGGCGGAGTTAATTAAGGTTATTACTACTATTACTAACAAGCAGAGCGTTACCACTTTAAACAAAGGAAATGGCGTGTCAGTCATGTTTATTGGGTGTCATCATGTATGCTAGTAGTTAGACCTACATAGTGAAAGGTCAGCAATGCTTTCGTAAACAAGAATGATATGAGAATAATACGATTGATGAGCAATGTGGGTCTTACAGGAATGTTTAGAGAAATATGAAATCTACAATATAGGAAGGTAACAGCGGACCTAGTTGGTATTGCCACTTTAGAATAATAGATGAGATTTTCTCGGTTAGTAGATGTCAAACAGGCATGGCAATACTGTTAGTTAGTAGGGGAATGCCATGAACACATGTGAGAAATTGAGAAAGTTGGACTTGCGAATACGAAAGATACTCAGAGGTAACCAAATATAGCTATATTTGGATGTTCATTTCTACAAGTCGCCTAATACATGCCAACATATATAACAGACGTCAAATAAAAAAAATGGTTATGCTTGTGGTGCCAGTGATGATGATTACGACATCTACACTGGTTAAATTATATCGTTATAGTAATCACTAAATGGGGATAAAAGTATAAGATTATAGAAACGTTTGCCCCAGAAAAATCCTTAGAATTTATGTAATTAAATGAATACTCTACGTCGTCAAATACGCATTCCAGCTATGAAAAGAGACACAGTTGTTGGCCAATGTTAACCCACTAAGACTCATAAAGGAAGGAATAGCTTTCTAATATATTTTTTTATAACATGTTATTTATTTATTTATTTATTTTTTTAAATTTTATTTTACTTTACTATACTTCCTTTTATTTTTTATTTTATCTTTTTTATTTTGATTTGTATTTTTTATATTATTTTTTATAGTTTTTATTTTTTATTGTATATTTTTTTATTTTTTTTTTATTTCTTCATCCTTTTATTTTATTTTTCTATATGTATTCTACCATTATTTTTTATATTTTATATTATATTTTATTTTATTCCTTATTTTTATTTTCATTGTATCTTTATAATTTTGATGATGTCTATAATGTTTTATTGTTATAATTATCGGTGTATCTTTATATTTTTATTTTATATTTGTAACTTATTCCTTTTTCTAATACTTGTCCCTGTGTCCCCTCATGTCAATAGATGTTCCTCTGAGACGAAATTGTTATTTTTACTTTGAATTTTCTGTAAGATGTGGTGCTAAAGGCGCTGATGAAGTGACGTTTTGGAGTGGCTTTGTATTTTTGTTTTAAATAAAAAAAATAAAAAAATTAAAAATAAAGTATTTCCAGAATGTTTAGGAAACGACCGTACGCCATACTTAACTTGTTGTTCTAATATATATATATATATATATATATATATATATATATATATATATAGAGAGAGAGAGAGAGAGAGAGAGAGAGAGAGAGGGGGAGAGAGAGAGAGAGAATATTAGTTGCTTATAAGGTTTATGTGATGTCAAATTTCGTTAGGTGAGTTTGTGCCGTAATCGTCTAAGTTTTTTTTTTGTATATGATTATTATGAATTTATATTTTATTGTTTTTCTAAAATGCAGCACATTTATATACAAAATAGTCACACACAAGTATATTAGTCAGATTCAACGTCGCTTATCTTATGCGATCTACATGGTTCAGCTGTGGCAACCTTATTATAACAGTATATCCAACATAGAAATGCATTTAGATGGAATGTTATTATAAGCGTATACATTGAACGCATTACAATTGATTTTAATTCAATACTATTATTAAAAAAACAAATTAAAATTAAATATATTCACGAATAGTCGTTTATGTTTGCCCATCTTTACAAATAACGTAATAATTATTTATTTTAAAGTTGACTTAAGTGAAAATATTCAACTTCGACATGGAGACGAATTTGATTTGTTTCCCCAATACCGACGTAAGTTTTTAATTCAAAAATGTAAAATGAAACTAAACTACATATATATATATATATATATACATATATATATATATATATATATATATATATATACATATATATATATATATATATATATATGTGTGTGTGTGTGTGGGTGTGTGTGTGTGTGTGTGTGCGTGTGAAGCAATCATCTGGTTGAATCGCGGGGGAGAAAAGATTACTAATTTTTTCGTTCTGCTTGCAAGATGCGACCGGGATTCAATCTTATTTTTGCTCAATTCGGATTTAACGGATTTTCTAATTGAACAATGAACTGTGACTTGATCTGGGTTGCCCATATCAGGATTTTGGAATTTTAAGTGAGTTTATTGAACTTTCTATATTATTTGATTTATTTATCGTTGTAATAATTAACATTAACATTGAATACTTTTCACTTCATCGATTAGTGACACATTTCACGACTGGATAACTTCGTCAGCTTTTTTTTCGTATATAGACTGCTATTTATAACTTGGAGTAATCCTTGGTCAACCTTCTGAATATCTTTCCTGATTATGTTTTTTTAATTTGCATGACCTGGATGGATTGTATAGATTCCACAAAAAAGTATGTTTTTGGGTTGATATATTTGAGGTCATGTATTTTTTATTTATTTGTGTATATAATTTTATATATTTTCAAAGCTTAATTGTATTACCTGTAGAAGTATAACTACGGTAATGGTCCTCTGAAGAGAAGAATTATCTTTGAAAACTCATGAGCTAAGGACTTAAGCATATTTTGCTTTAACTTCGAATTCTAATAAAATTAGATTGACACCTTATTTTATTACTTGATTTTATATATATATATATATATATATATATATATATATATATATATATATATACATATATCTGTCTTCTGGCACCCATTTTGGCTGATTCTCTCCACAGACGGAGTTTTCCTCTGGTATTTATTATTTTTAACAAAGGGAAGTTTCTTTTCAAGAAATATTAAATGAATGATTTTTATAATCATCCGGACATCACACAAACAGCTAACACCACACTTGTTGTTATGTAAGATTTAAGAAAAAATAAATAGAAAGTCACATTTCGTATTCGATTCATTGTTTTTTTTCTTTCAAGCATACATCTGACCCGGACTTTTCATTACCCACAGCCTTTTAAAAACACACTACTACTATTACCAGCAATGCTTCAAGCAAACTACCATTCTCCATTATATATATATATATATATATATACATATATATATATATATATATATATATATATATATATATATATATATATATATATATATATTTGTATTAATATATATCTGATCTACGCATTTTGTACACCGATACTCTAATATTGAATATTAAATCGGTTGGATTGATCAAGATAACCTTAATAGCTATGCTACTCACAATTCAATATTTGATTATCTACCAATATCCTGTGTATAATTGTTCTACCATGTTATATGCAAAGACAAATATGTCTTTTCAGTTTCTTAAAAAAATAATTCGGGTTGAAAGATTAATAATACATTAATAATTTTGTAATTTTGATCTTAAAAGTTAAAAATAACTAACGGCATATATGCAAATAAAATACTGTTTCGCTCTCAATTCTTAGCTCAGCAATAAATAATTTATTCATTAAATATTTATTAATTTCTCATAAGTATTTAACTAACATGTCAATAAGTTAAATGTTATTTGTAAACCACTATTTTAAGTGTTGTTTAATTGTAATGATACAAGCTGCAGATATGTCATTATCGGTGTTTTTACTGCTAAACATACCCCAATTGTTTTAAGAGTGATACCAACATTTGTTACTTAGAATTTAAAATACAATATATATATCCGTTATAACAGTCACCCGTCTATATCTATATTAATAACATAATACATGACTTAGAGATAGATCATTATTAGGAAAACTAAAATTAGATTACTGAATCCCGAGAAGGCAGATAAATTAGGGCTTGTATTTATATTTATATATGATACAATAAGACATCACTCGTGCATTTATGATGTAATTGTTGTTATTTATCTATTTGATTTTAATGAGTTTTTCTATCGCAAAAAATGACTTGATTATATTTGACCAAAAAATCCGTCATGCTGTATAATTATGGACTTTCAGCTTAATGGAAAAGCAAACAGAACTTGTGATTGACTTTATACTTTCTCACTTGTTTACTCCTTGTATAGACGGTTCTGTCTTTATTACAAAGGATTCCTCAATTCGTATTCTTACAGTCACTAACAATACTGTTCGTCACAAAAACTCGAAAGCAGCGATAGCGGATATTATTGCGGTTTCGGTGTTATTCATTTTAAAAGGTTTTGTATTCAGTGTATTGTTTAGCATTTCACCGACCATATTACACCAATGTAAACAGATTTTCTGCTTGATAGAAAGTGAGTATCATCAGTGTACCTTCATTTTCATATATAATCCAGCTCACTGTTAGTTCGTTGTTATGGCCACTATTACACACCCTTAATGTGATAGATATTTCTCCTGCTTAGTTTTCAATCATCCAGTTCTAGGCAGCAATTATTGGGTATTGTGAATTGTGTAGTGCTTTCTCGTAAAGATCGATTATTGTATATGTGTGAAACTATATTATTATTTATGTGAGTCCTAACTCAAGCCTAGGGTGAAAAAATAGTCTACGTGAATGTCTAGTAAAATGGGAACGTACATTATAAATGAGTTATATTATCTAGCATTTTCTGCTGAAAATATTATTCAGTTTGTGTTCCGAATAAATTTCCTTACGTTTATTCAAACCCGAGAGAGATATCTTCAGATAAATGTAATTATAGTTGATCGAGGATTGTGAATAGTGGTTGCAAAATAAGCCAGTAAATTTTAAAAAAACTATTCAACGCGTATGTATGTTACAGGTCAGTTCCAATTCTACAAAGAAAATTAGCTGAAACTATTCTCACTGAACTATTTCG